>JAHLJT010008446.1:40783735-41024444 GCA_031308135.1 Acheta domesticus | reverse complement strand
TTATGGGAGAGAGCGGAACCCAGATATGAGACCTACCCTAGACTCAAAGAAGCTTGCCAGTCAACGACGATACATACTCAGCAGTGGAAAATTCACAGCAGAACAACTTGCTGACATTGAGAGAAATGCGGAGTATGTACTTCGCTCGAACAATCCACATGACGAACATGTAGAACTTGAAAATGATGATCCCGTGGAAGGTTCATCTCTTTCCAGTGAAACACACGTCAGTGGTGAAAATTCATCTGGCAATGAATTACACGATAAGGACATGATGCGAAATCTCCTTCGGCGCGAGATAGAAAGAGTTAGTCAACTTCCGTTTGAATCTCGCGAACCGTTGAGGAGAATATACGAAAATGCCAAAGCTAAAAGAGTGATAGAAACAGTGAATTCTGTCTTAAATGAGGTGGTACAGACCCCAGGCAGAGATCTAGATATTACTGAAATCAATCACATCATATATGCAACTGGATATCTAGTATCTCAGATAATTTTGGGGCCAGCCAAGAACACCGACGGCCGACAGCAAAACAGAGTAAACAGCTCTGTACCCCCATGGATGAACAGAATTATGAAACGGATAGCCGACACCGGCGTGAAATATCACTCTTAGCTGAGGCATCTTCTAAATCAACGCACACCTCTAAAGTTCAACGAAAAATATTCAATGTTGAACAAAAATACCAAATTGAAAATGACACCAGCAGGCTAATGGTAGTTGAGAAGCTAAAAGAGAAAATTCAAGCATGGGCTCAACGAATTAGACGTTACAAACGTAGAATAGATTTCCGTGTACAGAACCGGTTGTTTGAAACAGACGCGAAGAGATTCTATCGCAATCTGACTCAAAAACCGAATGGCAAAGCTGTTACTCCTTCAAAAGATGACGTCGAAGCATTTTGGGCAGGAATCTGGGAGGAGAGCAGATCCTACAACAAAGACGCATCTTGGCTTCAATCTGAAGTTGATGCTGCCGATGAACTTGTAGAAACAGTGGAAGATGTTCACCAATTCTCGGAAGAGGACCTCTTCCAAGCAATTAAGAACATGGGAAACTGGAAGTCCCCCGGATTGATAAGATCCAGATTTATTGGATTAGGAAATTAACAGCACTACATTCTCATCTAGCAAAGGCTGTTAATAAAATTTTAGAAAACCCAAAGGAAAATCCCGGAATGGCTCACACGCGGCATCACGTATTTGCTACCCAAAGCGGGGAGACAGCTCTTTGGCGAAGAACTACAGGCCAATTACTTGTCTGCCAGTACTGTACAAAGTTATAACTTCAGCCATAGCTGACAAAATGTACAGACATGTAGATAAGAATCATCTAATGCCAGCTGAACAAAAGGATGTCGTAAAGGCTCTTTATGGCTGTAAGGAAATCTTGCTCCTGAATAAAGTCATCTTGAATGATGTAAAGAAACGCAAACGTAATTTGAGCATGGCATTGGATTGACTACCAAAAGGCCTTTGATAGTTGTACCACACGATTGGATTTTGAAGACCCTGGAGATCTATCGATTTCATCCTAGACTTATTGAATTTTGCAAGGCTAGTATGAAGTCGTGGATTACCAGGTTACTAATACACAGCGGAAAGGAAGCAGTAGAAACCAGAAGTATTCAGATTAACAGGGGTATTTTTCAAGGAGATTCACTATCCCCTCTGCTGTTTTGCATCAGTTTGATCCCACAATCGAGACAGTTTGTCGCAAGCTGACTTTGGTTTTAAGCTCCATGGTGATGAAAGGCTAGTATCACATTTGTTTTACATGGATGATCTGAAGTGTTTGCTAAGAATGAAGCGATTCTCTCCCAAATGCTGTCTGTCGTGTATGACTTTAGGCAATGACATCTGCATGAAGTTTGGTCTTGACAAGTGTGCAAAAAATCAATTTAAAAAGAGGGAAACTCACAACGTCTGATAACATTGAAATTGATACGCACACTGTGATTCAAGATCTTGAGCCAGGTAAACTTACAAATATCTGGGCATTGAAGAATGTGAAACCATCTCGAACGACAGAATGAAAGAGAGAATTCGTAGGGAGTATTATAGGAGAGTGAGACTGGTCCTGCAGTCCGCTCTGAATTCCAGGAATAAAATATCTGCAATAGGTAGTTTGGCGGTACCTGTAGCCGAATACAGTTTTGGACTAGTGGACTGGACTGAGCAAGAAATTCGCACCATGGATCGAAAAACCAGAAAACTGCTAACAATGCATCATGTTTCCCACCCTCGAGCTGATATACATAGACTTTATGTGGCACGTAAGGAAGGAGGAAGAGGCCTCAGACAAATTGAAGCCTCCTGGCACAACGCAATAGTCGGGTTGGGGAAGTATGTAGTCAGCCATCAAGACGACCCTCTAATGAGGCAGGTCATGAAATCTGACCGAAGAATGGGAAACAGAGGCCTTGTTAGTGTAGCAAGAAACATTTGCGAAGAAAACTAGAGAAGACACGTCGAATAACACAGACACTGAACTTCTGATGCTGCTAAACATGAAGTGTGAGTCACAAAAAATGTTAAAGAAATCGTGGAGAGACAAACCACTCCACGGACAATACCTAAAAAGAATGGACAAGGTGCAGATCAATAAAGATCAATCATTTATGTGGCTTAAAAGGGGAAGAATGAAGCCAGAATCGGAAGCACTTGTAATAGCTGCCCAAGATCAGGCCTTGAGAACACGACATTATGATAAAGCGGTTCTCAAAATTTTCCAAGATGATAAATGCCGCATTTGCCAGGAGCAAGTAGAAAACCATTGATCATATTGTCTCAGCTTGTCCAATCCTAGCAAAGACCGAATACCTTAAAAGACATGACAGGGTGTGTAGCTACCTCCACTGGCAGATCTGTACCGCCCTCGAAGTTCCAAACACATGCCCCAAGTGGTACAAACACTCACCAAAACCGGTGACGTCTGTTGGATTATGTACGATATTGTACGACCAACAAATTCAAACTGATCGCACGATAGCGGCAAACAAACCGGATATAGTTATCCGGGATTTGGCGAAAAAATCGTGTTTACTTATCGATGTTGCTGTACCTTGCGATCAAAACGTCGTTACCAAGGAGGCAGAGAAACGTCTTAAATACAAGAGTTTGGAAATCGAGATCAGCCGAATGTGGGGCGTAAAAGCACAGGTCGTCCCGATAGTTATCGGAGCTCTAGGATTTGTTCCGCAAAATTTGAGTAAGAACTTGGCTAAACTGCCTGGTAATTCAAAAGACTGGGAAGTGCAAGAAATTGCTTTATTTGGAACAGCCCACATTTTGCGTAAAGTATTGTAGAGGCACTGATAGTCACCGGATCTGCTCCTTAGGTAGCTGGTTGCAGCCTGGAGTAGATCTTATATTCAGCCGACTCATAACATCTTTAGTCGTGATGTAATGGGAAAATAATAATAATATTTGCCGATCGCAAGGCAGTAGCGGTCTCGGACTAAAGAATCGCGGGTTCGAACCCGCCTCGGGCATGATTGTGTTATGTGTCTCTGTATGTTTGTGTGTGTCTGTTTAATCATCCATCATCATCATCACAATTTCATCCCATTTCCCAGGGCTAACAACCCCAGGGTATGAAAATGGAATCAGCATTGAAATACTGATTCCTTCCTATAGAAAAATAACGTGCACCTACCCTGATAATGCCTGAGCCCCGGTGCAAAGGATGCACGTATCGCGTGGCCCCATAATGGCCAATTCGCGAAACCATTCGCGGATCCAGACTTCTCTTGTTTTTCGGGGTGGGGGACTCTGGTTGACTCAAGTGGATTTTTTCGGAAAGAGAGGAGGGTACAGAATGTAACAACATATATTTGACGTATGTTATACGTAAATCAGATTGATTTTATTATACTATAAATACATTAGAAATTCAATTTACCAATAACCACATCAATTACCACATATCAGGTATCAATCAGGTTACTATTGTTACGAGCCTCACCGTATCCCCTGAGGGTGAGGCAGGGGTAACTTAGGAATTTTAAATGGTAACCCCCAATTTTTGTTGCAGATTCGGATTCTGCATACAAAAATATGTCAATTTTAGTCCGTGCATTAAAAAATGCAAATTTATAGTTATCAACAATAACTTTCAAGTTAGCAAAAATAACTTTCAATTGGTGCAATATGAAACAATTTGTGAAGAAACAATTTATATGAGAGAAACATGTAAATGTGTGTAATGAAAAACACAAAAATTATATTTTTAATAAATTATTATGATTAATAATTACATATATATATAATAAATAAACAAAATTATAGTTTTATTTTTTCTCACAATTATTTTTCTAGTCAACGTTTTTCTTTCGGGCTAGCGGGCCGTGGTGTATTGGAAAACATACTTCCAAACGTTTCGTCTGCAACTGTGACGGACATCCTCAGTGGCGATGTGGTCTCGGACGAAGAATCCACTTTGATGGTTCGCCGATGACTGACGCAGCCGCCCGGTCCGCGGAGATATTTGTACCAGCGGAACTGTCGTGGGGGCCTATCCCGGAAGAAAACGTTGACTACAACTCCGGCCGTGAAAGCCTACATTGTTATATAATTATTTTTCTCATTTTCATTTTTCATTCTTTACATTTTTTTTCTTTTATAGTGCTCTTTCGTTAAATTTTCACATTTGAATATCCTTCAATGGCGATTATTCTATAACAGTTTTGTAAACTTCATTATAATTTTGGGGACACCAAGACAGGCAAACACCTAATAAATTTAATTTAATAGATAGATATTTATTTCCGCAGATAGGTTTATGCAACCTGGTGGCAGAACACTAAAAGTTACATATTATAATTAAGAATTAAATACAATGTAACTTAAAATAATTTTAAGACAGTAATATTAATAATAATATGATAACAATGATGACAATAAAGGCTTTAACAGCAATAACTGCATTAATTCTACATTTTATGATGGTCTTATAAAGATATTTTACATCAATAAATACACGACTTTTTATTACACTGACGTCCGCTCCGCTTCACTTCACTTCACTTCACAACACTTGCACTTCACTTCTCTTTCTACTTCAGTATTGCACTACACTTCACAACAAGTCACCACACTTCAACACGAATACTACTTATAATATAATTATATATTTAATAAAGTAATGCATTTAATAATTATTACAATACTAATGATGGTAACAGAATTATTAATAATAATAATAATAATAATAATAATAATAAAATAACTGTTTTAATGAACCTAACTTACTTACTAAATATCTTGGTTAATTTACTTTTAAATCTTTGAACACCTTGAGGAAAGGGTTCCAAGGCTGTCGCAGGCAACTTATTCCAGTCCGTTATTGTTCTATTTGTAAAGGAAAATTTTCCAACATCTGTTCTCTGTGGCCTGACCTGGGTTTTGTGCTTGTGATCCCCTCTACTAAAGTATGTGGGTTTACTGAGCCTGATGTGGATATCTTTCCACGCTGGATAACCGGCATACGCTTTGTACAAAGCACAGAGTCTTGCCTTAACCCTCCTGATTTCTAGAGATTCCCATTCTACTTTCTTCCTATGCTTCGGAAAATAAGTTTACTCGCTCTTCTCTGTACTCTATTCAAATATTCCGTTTGTGAGATTCTGTAAGGGTCCAACATACCGTCCCGTATTCCATTAATGGGCGAACTAGAGACAAGTAAGCTAATTCTCTCGCTTGCGCAGTACTCTTTTTTAGTATTCGCATAGTAAAATGCAAAGATCTCCATGCTTTCCCTACGACAGAGTTTACCTGATTTTTCCAACTCAGTTTGCAATCAAAAATTATTCCTAGATATTTACAAGACAAGACTCTTGGAATATTTTCGTTGCCTAAACGGTATTGAGTTTCACTATATTTGCGGCCCCTACCAACGTGATGGTTTTGCTTTTTGAACTATTTATTGTCATGCTATTGTTTTCCGCCCACAAATGTAGTCTATCTAGATCATCCTGCAAAATATCTTCGTCTACTTTTGATTCAATAACTCGATAAATTATGCAGTCATCTGCAAATAGTCGTACCTTTGATAATAAATTGTCTGGTAGGTCATTCACAAAAGCTAGAAAGAGGAGAGGTCCAATAACGCTTCCTTGAGGAATCCCTGAAGTTATCTTTGCTAGGTTTGAAAATTGTTGACCAACTCGGACTTTTTGTTTTCTATCTCGGAAAATCTCATCAATCCACGCCACAAGTCTGGTGTCAATACCTGACTGCAGTAATTTATGAACCAGTTTGTCGTGTGGGACAACATCAAATGCCTTCGCAAAATCTATTATTACGGCGTCCACCCTCCCACTATCATCAACTTCATCTGGTAGATCCTGAAACAATGATACTATCTGACTCTCGCAGAGAAACCATTCCTAAAACCATGCTGTCCCTGAAAGAGCCATTCTTTTTGCTCCCATTCTTGTCTAATATAGTTAGTTATCAAATGTTCCATTAATTTACATACAACTGACGTAAGACTTACTGGTCTATAATTGGCTAAAACAGTTTTGACCCTACCCTTAACAATCGGAACAACAGTAGCTAGCTTCCAATCATCAGGTATGCTTGAATTGTTGATTGAAACATGAAATAATTTGGTTAAATACGGTAAAATTGCCTCTCCTCCGAGTTTAATTATATCAGTTGAAATGGCATCTGGTCCTCGCGACTTTCCGGTTTTCATAGATTTAATTCGTTTTCGTAACGTATTTATATATATAATAAACTGATTTGGTACAGCCTTCCTCGAAATCTGAGAGTGGTGCGATTTAGTTTTAAAAACGGAACTGAAGTATGCATTAAACGCATTTGCTTTTTCCCGATCATCTTTTAGTAACGTGTTCTTGGTATCTCTAACGATGGGAATTTCTTCTTTATTTCCTCTTCTTCTGCGAACGTATTTGTAAAACGCCGACCAATTATTTTCCTCCCCGTCGAGAATATGCTTTAAAAATATCTCCTACGCTATTTTCTTTTCCCGCTCTAATTCTTTTTAACGATTACGAAAGTGTATCCTATCAGTTTCTCTACGATGTCTATTACTGAATGCCTTTCTTGTTTTTCTTTTCATACGTCGAATTTTCGCGTTGTAATATTCTGGATCTGAATTGCTTTTTAAGTATTTGCACGGCACAAACGTTTGCAATGCATTATCTAGAATGTTCTTAAACGCTCTTCAATTTTCCTCCTTGCCGCCGTCTATTCTCAGAAAACGATCGTACTGTTCTCTCAGGTAGTGGTGAAGCCCGTCTGTATTTGCCTTTTTAAACTGCCATATTTTTGTTCCATTAGGAATTCTTTTCTGTGAAATATGTATATCTAAGTCGACTAACACCGCTTTGTGATCGCTTATACCATCAATGACGTCGAAAGATAAAAAAAGCTCTTGCGGCCTAATTAGGTAAACATCTAGAAGCGCATCCTGTCGCGTTGGTCTATCTATTACCTGCGTTAATCCCCCCTCCCAGACGAGTCTGTTCACTAACTGTTGTACTTTCGTTTCGCTCACGGCGCCTTTCCAATTTGCATCTGGAATATTAAAGTCACCAGCGATAATTATAGTATGTATATCAGCGTTTTCTATTTTCTCAGAAATGGCTTCCAAAATCGCGTAATTTTCATTTGGTGGCCTATAGCAAGCAAAAATTTCTAAACACATTCCCTAAATCACTAATTTCTATTCCCATTATCTCAAATTCTTCACTGACCCAATTGCTCCTTATATTTATTGTATCCTTAACGCAAATGAATATCCCCCCACATCTAGTATTTCTATCTCTGCTAAACGACCTGTAATTCGGACGAAAAACTTCAGAGTTAGCTATATCTTCCGTTAGCCAAGATTCAGTTCCTATTATTACATCAGGATCACAAGCATCGACTAAATTCCAAAATTCGATTTCTTTATTTTTTATATTGCAACAGTTCACCTGCAACAGTCATGCGGAGCCTTTTCTCACCTGAACATTTACGGTGTCCTCATTTCCGTCCATCATCGTCGATGTGTTCGTCTCCCCCCGCATCGCCGTCACCACCGCCGCCACTGCCGTCGTCGCCGTCGCCGTCGCCGACGCCGTCGCCGTCACCGTCGCCTCCGCCTCCGCCTCCGTCGCCGCCGTCGTCGCCGCCGTCGTCGCCGCCGTCGCCGCCGTCGCTGTCGTCGCCGTCGTCGTCGCCACCGTCATGGCCGTGGTAACCTGAATGTCGTCTCCGCCGCCGCCGCCGTCTTCCGCCGCCGTCGCCACTGTTGTCGCCGTCATCGTCGCCGCCGTCGTCTCCTTTGCCACCCTTTCCTTCATTGCCGCCGTCACAGTTGTCGTCATTTCCATAGTTTTTGCCACTAAATAGTCACGGCTTGGTTCTCAGGCAAGACTCGATGACACTATCATGCGACATTTCATAAATTGAAAACAAACTGATCTTATTCCTTTTTCATTGCCAAGGTGCTTTGTATAATTAAAACCAAAATAAAGTAATATCATTGGAATACTGTTCATCAACAACGACAGCTATCAAAAGATAATTTTGATACCGAATTTGGACTCAGCAACAGCAAAACATTGAAATAAGATATTTTAGGCGTCAGACTCTATCCTCGCTCATCAGCGGAACTAAATTTCTCTAACTCTAATTCTCTTCGACAAGTCTTACCCTTAACCCCTTTTGATACTCTTAACTTGTGCTGAAATTGGCTTCTTACGTTCTTACAAAAGCAAAACCGGCATCAGACCTTAATGATTAAATTAGGTTCGCCGTTACTGATTACAGTAAGCACTTTTAGGTTAAATAAACATTGAGTTCGAGAGGAGTTCCGATACTGCATTGGATTGTATCATCGAAATTGAATTCTAACAAAACACCTGAAAGCAAGATTGTTGCCAATTTTATATACATACTATTATTATTAATACGTTTATCTAGTTCTGTTTCACTTTGAACAACAGTTGTGACTTTTAAGCTGAGTCTGTATATTGACGTTAATTTTCCCCACAATTCTCTCGTTTAAATAGTGACAAATATTCACATTAAGTTGGCAACAGTAGTAACGCCATGTGTATTTGATTCCAACTTTAGATATGTTACTTGTTTAGATGTTTTTCTTTGTATTGAAAATATATTTAAAGTGATCTTGAACCCACGTATATTTTATACAAATTAAATTCAAATTTCTGTATAAATTCATTAGTTTCAGCATTATTACATTTATAGAAATGTCTAGACTTGTCTGAAAATGTCTCAAAAATGTTTAGGTCAGTTCCGATTCTGAAGAGACACTGGAAAGATTATCAGTTTTTCAGATGTTTTTAGCAATGTTAGAGTTTCTCATACAATTTTCACACACAAAATTGTGATAGTTCATCGTTCTGTGGGGGGGAGTCATGATCCCGTGACCCCCATTGGATCCACGCCTGTGCGAAACAAAAAATATTATTATTAATCATATGCTACTCTGAATGTGAGTTAACGATTCCCGCTGCCTATTGTTCATCAATATGTAACGTACTCTGTCACTTCCTATTGCCATTGCTTCCAGAATTCAATGAATTCCGTGACGAAGGGCATATAGTACGGCATAACCTTATTCGAAGTCCGCCAATTCATTAACGTGTGCGGTTTGCCAAGTTCATACATGTACGATGTTTCGTGTAGATTGGTAATTCTCATTTCAGTGATAGAATTGAAAATGTGTCTGCGGCGGTGAGTGAATTCCTAATGCTACCTCCGTGCGTTAGCCGTTAGCAGATGACGTGCGGCGAACGGAGCAGGCTGGTTGGTTAGCATGCAGGAGCCTGTTAAGCCCACGTCACTCGTCCTATTGCTGCGAGATGTAGCGTGTTCGTTAAAACGGTGTGTTGCGGCACCAAATCGAATAACGCCGGCCCCGATTTCCAATTGCGCGTGCATTCGGACTGGCAGCTTGCGAATTTGTTCATGCCATGAACATCGCTCCAAACGCGCCACAGCGGTTTCTGTTTTACGGTTCGCAATGTGCATTGCTTCATTGTTTCAGATAGGATCGTAATGGTGAAATGATGCCCAGGTTTCCGAATTGCATTGTTTTTTACAATTAAAAGTACAGAGTTGATTGTTTTCTTTCTCCTAGTTCTGATGCAATTCTAGTAAACTTTTTAAAATGTCATACTACCCTAACATGAATTCAGAAAAAATTGTCAATATGAAAATCGACTTTGATCACTTTTGAGTACTAATTTTTTTAATGATCCGCATATATACTGAGGACCCAACGGTTTTCAACGCTATTGCTACCTATAGGTAGCCAAAAGCTAAATTATTTACGTTGGGCCACCATTGGCTGCCAGTGAAAAGTGGTGGAGGGTTGCGGGGTTCAGGACAATCACAATCACAGCCGAAAAAAGGCGCCACCTCTTGCTGCCGGACACTCAGCACCCTCAAGGTCGGAGATACCCACATTCTGACGCATTACAGACCATACCAGACCCGTAAGCAGCTACTTTCAGTTTTGGTCATTACCAAAATATTTTTCTGATATTCTCCTGCAGTAGGTTAACAAGCTCTGTGACGATATTAGATACACATAATTAGACGAAAATCGGATTGAACAACTTGAACGATTTGTACAGTATTCATTAGTACAGTTTATCAGCAATGGAAATTGGGCACAGGCTCCGTCTTTCTATTTCTTCGTGCCCATCTGTGCTCTTGTTGGCATCTCCCGTGTCTAGTGTTTTGCGAAAGTGTGAGTGAATTACTGTCTAATTTTAGGTGAAATTGGATGAATTGTTGAGGCTAATCTAATATTTTTTGTTTTTGTGACGTATTTGCGTCTAAAGTATTGTCTTTAAATTACAATGAATTTACAAAATTCCTTGCTAGTGCATTTATTTTCGACACCAACTTTGGAAGAAAAAAACGTGGTGCTGGATTATTTTCCACCTTGATAATTTACGTCTGATTAATTTTAATGTTGTTACATTTACCACCTTTACAGACTAATAAACATACTAATTATTAATTACATCTTAGAGATAATACAAATTCAGGTGTTTCTTTTCTTTTCTATACAAACGACGTTTCGACATTCAGTGAGTGTATTTTGCTCCACCTTCAGTGAATGTGTTAACCTGCTCGTCTGATTATTACAATTTCCATAACAATGTATGGCCAAACGATGTTTTTCAAATCTGAAAACGATTAAAACGTTCGGCAGAAAAGAGTCGTATCTGGCAATACTGTCAATCAGGTGTGACTTCATCATCCAAATATCAAGTGACAAAGTGTTGTTACCAAGTTTATTACAATCAAAGGAAGTTGTGCAGATTATGTTTGCAAATAGATGGGTACACCTTTATTGAGAACATTTATTTGCATGCACATGTCAACAAAAAAGTAAAATAAATTTTTGGAGCTACAACATCACATGCTTTTCTCGAATTCTTAATAACGGTCACGTGATATAATATTGCAATATGAACTTATGAACTTATTAAAGACCTATTCCTTAGGAATATATTTAAAAAAGAAAATATATATAATCGGTATAGTACTTTTGCAATTTTTTTGCAATTTGTTTGCAATTTTTTTGCAATTTTTGACAATACAGAGATTTCGCCGAAAATGTACCTGTGCCATTTCAAAGCGTTTTTAGCTTCAAACGAAAATAAAATAAAACAAAAGCATTTCAAGCCTTACTTGAGAAAATAAATGTTTAAAAATGTTATATAGCCTATTTCTTTCTAAATTCCGCGAAAACTAGCAATATTTTAGAAATTTTTTACATGATCTTAATGAAAGAACTGTCATGTTTTCTCTGGAAATATTACTGGCTTTCCGCTGCAACATTACAATTCTTTTTTTGCTATGTAAATACGTAGTATGGCGAGAAAATAGAAACAATGTACTGAAAAAATGTACAAGTAAACTCACAATTTACAAAGAAGCAGAAATATATATAATCCTGAAACTATTATACATAAGTATACATTATGTGGATGCATTAGAGCACACGCCTAATGTCTGTATGAACTTTAAAGCTGTACTTCAGTAACCTCGAATCTTATTGCTAGTGCAGTGAGCGATTGCACGAACCTGGTTTCCAAGTTTTCGTTTCCTGTCTTTCCGTTTTAGAATGTTTAACACTTTGAAATGAGCATTAGACCTCTTGCAAGGCTTTCCATGCGAATCGAGCTAACATTACAGAAGCAGGGAACGCTTCTTCAACAGTAGCAGCACACACACGTCTTATCTCAAACTCTCTTCATATGCGTCAGGCGCAACATCAGGGCGTGAACAAGAATATTTAACATTTCTCTGAAAGATCGCTTCCAAGAATTCTATGCTGACATAACTTTTCTTGTGCGATGCTCACATAACTGTTCTTGTGCAATGCTCACACAACGGACATGACTTACCAGCTTGTTACTGTCAAAACCATTAAAAACCATTAATTATTAAGCTTGTTACTGTCAAAACCATCAAAAACCATTAATTAAATTGTCAAAACCATTTTGGTAAAACCATTAATTATTATTAATCGAATGATACGCTTTCTCGACAGTTTATAAGTCGGAAAATACAATGTCGTACATAAACGTATATAGTCAACAAAACATTACTGTCATGGATGAATATCCTTTTTTATTTTATATTAATTTTATTTTACATTTAAAGACAGTACAACGTTCAGCCGTGAGGCTCTTCAGTTGACTGGCCGAGCAACTGTGCATCAGAAAATTGTGAAGGGGGTAACTGTTTGTTACCTCCCTGATAGTGATTACATGTGTTGTACCTTCAACCAAGGTTATTGCGAGGGAATTATGTTAGAGCAATGACAGGATTAAAAAGAAAATACGATGGGAGTGACAGGTAATTGCTTGAAATGTTCTTGCCTTATCTAATGTCAGAGAGATATTGAAGGAAAATATGGAATGGGAGTCTGTTTCTTAGGCGGGAGAGTGGGGGCTGATCGGTTTCCTATTTCATAAGTGACTGCTCCTTGTACATGATTTAAATTATTAAAAAAAAGTATGTGCCAGGTTTGTAATAAAGGAAGTAATTGGTTCTATTGCAAGATCGTTGTGGAGGGTCTTATTGCTGACAAACCAGGGGGCATTTACTGTTATTCTTAAAATTTTGTTTTGGAAGATTTGTAACTTATTTAATGTGGTTGGGACAGCTGAAATCCAAATAGGGCATGCGTAGGTTAATATTGTCCGAGGAAAATATCCTTTTAATGCCACTTCTCTGAAAGTCAAAATAAGTATGTCCCTGTACTTTGGCCCGACAGCCCGCTTGGCCGATCAGCGGTGACCCAACCTCTCGGCCATGGGATAAAGGGTTCGTGTGGCTAGCACGAAGACACCTCTCCAACCGTATATTCTGGTCATCATAAACTTAGGATGAACTTACTCATCGTCACACAGCGATAGATACTAGGAAGTTTGTAAGGAAAGCGCACAGGTATAATTTGCCACGCCCGGGAATCGAACCCGGGGTTGCGCCGTGAAAAGCGAGCAGGCTTACCAATCAGCCACCGAGAGAGGCTGAAAATAAGTATACGAAGTTAAAATGTCAGATGTTTGATTCACAGTAAACGTTTTCTTGCTTACTATTAGGAAGAAAGTTGAATAGTAAGTACTCATTATCACCAGGAGTAATATCCCAATTCATATTTTAAAGGAACATTTCCCACTTAAACGAGTACCTTAGTGAATTATTGAAGTAGTCACTTGTAGAGTTGTTAAAAATAAATGAAATCTGGTGAACAACATTGATTTATCCGAGACGAGTTGTTCCCTTTGGTATTCTTTTTCAAAACAATTAGCCTATTTTTTTGATCTCTTTTTCGTAATTCAGTTTCGTAATTTTAGAGTTCTAATAATTCTAAGAATCTTCCAAACTCTTACTAAATGAACTGGTCTAAAAGAGAAACATTTTTGTAAAAATGCGGAATTATCAATAAGCTGTTAATGGTTATGATTTATACTGGTAATGGTTATACTGATAAGCTTTTACTGGTAATGGTTATGCATTACCAGTATGCAGTCTGTATTTGCTGAACAGACTGCATTCTGGTCATAGAAGGAATACGTCTCCCACGTTACGATATGCAAGAGTGAAAACTTTCACAATTGAGGAGCTCCCATGGTTACGGTTAGAAACCCTTGTTTGAAAATTTATTAGTTTAAACATTATTCCATGTCACTGAAAACAAATAAATGTTGAAGAACATTTTCAAATGTTTGAAAATAGTACATTATGATGCAATGATTGATATGAATACACGAGCGTGTTATTAAGATACGAGCTAGGAACGAGCGAGTATCGGTACTTTTTATACGCATTGTGGTAATTTTTATAAATTAAACATTTACTTTTAATCGTTTCGCGGCAGTTGACATGCAGGATTCAGCCAAGGCCACCTAGCTGACAGCCTCTTACACTACCCAACGCAGGTGTCTTTGTTTTACCAGATCGCCTGCGAGGGAGTACAAATGTTGCGTAAATGATTCCGTCGTCACAGTTTTCGCTTTTTCTCTTACTTCTGGAGGTGTCAACTGCACCATTGATTCACTAGATATTTTAAACTAAAGAATTGGCAGGATTTTAAGGACAACCACACGTCAGCAACATTCTATAAAACAAAATGACTTGCGTGCAGATCTCAAACGTCAGTCAAATGTTCCTTCCAATAACCACCACTGCGCTAGTCAAACAGGATCAAAGTGAAATTATGATTCAATTTATTTTAAACATAATAATCCAAATAAAAAATACTACTAATGAAAAAAATTAACACTGACAAGCAAAATAGAATATTAAATGCTATTTTAGAGTACACAATGAAAAGAAACATTTATTACAACGATTCACAATGATTAAGTGTCAATACTTGGTTTGTAAGCTTTTCTGTGATTGGTCAAGAAAGTGTATCATAATGAAATCTGCATCATAATGAGTATCATTATGCAACGGTTTGCAGTCATCAAATGGCAGAATTATACAATGGGTGTAGCAAAAATAAATGATTCACAAATATTGCAGTAAAAATCCCTATACTTCTTATCTCTACTGTGCTTTTTTAACGCGACGTTTGAGGTAAATCAGCTGTTGACGGTTTCATCCAATCGGGAGGTTAAACGTCACCACAGTGAAGTCATTTTGGTGACGGTCAAGCTTCCGATTGGATGACCCCCTAACAGCTGATTAACGTCAAGAGCGATGTTAAAAAACTCGAAGTACAGATATTCTACCATGGTGAGTAAGCCGTTTCTCGTACCGTCGTCAGTGGTTGGCAGCCCTTGGATTCGTGGCGGATTTTGATGATTAACTACAACATTAAGTGATCGGTGTTTCAAAACTCTGCATTGCCGAGCGGGAGCTCCTCAATTTATCTTCGGAGGAAAAATGTTGATGTTTATGGCGTCGAAAGATCTCCCAGTAAAATATGGCGGTTAAGAAGATGGAGAATTTTTGCTAACTTTTAAGCATAAGAAATATTGAAATAGAAGATTTTTAATAAAATATCTTAATTAATTTATTCAAATATATTTTAATTTCCACCAGAATTGTAATGAATTCTTATTGAGGGTCCACTGTCTCTGATCTGTTAATATGAACAAGATACTGTTCTGTGTTATGTTTTGGAATAAACAAACATACGGTAATGGTAATAGGTATAAAAGTGCATCAACGTATCCGCGGTCATAGAGGTTGAATGACCGAGGCAGGATAGGGCCCATAGAGACTGGGGAGCCCTTTCTGGTGAGCAGTAAAGAAATTCGTCTCCACCCAACCCTGGCTCTGTGTACAGACCCCCACGAACGAGGTGTCGGCGAGCATTTCTTCTCCCTCGCTGATTAATTCAGCGCGACGTCGATAACCGCGTTACTGCTACGTTAACCGGCGCGCGCTCCTACGCCAGCTGATTAAATAAAGGCCGGCTCGGGTAATTAGGGAACAGGCCGGTGCCACCCCGGCCCTCGTGCTCGGCACTGCGCCCGGATCCACCCCCGCCCCACCGCCGCCGCCGCCGCCACTGCCAGCGCCCGAGCTCCTGCCACCGCCGCCCAAAGCCTCCGCCACCACCGACGCCCCTGCCACCGCCGACTCGCCCGCCTCACCACCGATGCCCCCGCCACCCCCCCCGCCACCCCATCGCCGCCGCCACCGCAACGTCGTACCCCGCCTCCGCGGAGGGCCGGCGGGCTCGCCGCGTTAAGTTTTCATCCCCCGCTCGCCTGGCCAAGCGGCCGAGTTTGACCAGTGGGGCAGTCAGCGCGCGTAACCCGCTTAGGGCTGCGCACGGCCGCGGCCGCGCCGGGCAGCACACCGGCCGCACCGGCCGCGGAGAGAGGCAGTTTCGACCGACGCGACGGTAACCCCCATGTTTCCGGCCTTCCCTCGGCCTACCACCGTGACTCCCTTCAGCCGCATTTCCCACGTCGCTTGCCGCGATTGGATAAATGATCAGCGCGCATTGCCAGTTTGAAAAGGTGGCCTTGATTCAATGCAAGCGAATGTTTGCCAGCTACGGCGTAATCATTCCTATTAAAATGAATCAACGTTTTGGTTAATATTTCCCGCCATTTAACATGTATGATTATTATGTGAATTAATAATATTATTAATAAAGTTTCATTCTTTCCAGAATGGTAATTGCGTGAATCAGGGTGCAGAAAGCAAGTAGTTGTGCATTATTGTTTTTTATTTGTTCTAG
Source organism: Acheta domesticus (assembly GCA_031308135.1). Taxonomy (NCBI): domain Eukaryota; kingdom Metazoa; phylum Arthropoda; class Insecta; order Orthoptera; family Gryllidae; genus Acheta; species Acheta domesticus. The sequence continues at coordinate 41,007,730 of JAHLJT010008446.1, read as the reverse complement.
GAAAGTGCATCGAAACATAAATATTGTCACACCACGAAGTATGAAAAGTAAACTAGAGGTGCTGCAACAGCAAATACTTTTTCGCATTATTGGAACCTTCTGTAATTTTCGAAAAATTCAGAGAGTTGAATGAAAAGTAGTTGCGCCATTTTTTAAGTGTCCTCTGCTGTAATTGAGGAAAAATAAAGAATATGGAGCCACTTTCGAGAAAAGCATTCTTGCCTTCACTTCAAGTAAAAATGACCCCAAAACTACTTATGTTTTTGAAAATTGTTCATGATCTTGTATAAAGATGTCTTTGAACAGATTTCGTTCAGGAAAGGATCTGTAACTTCAATATTTATGTTTTAGAAAGACACGGAATAAATTTTGAACTTTGCAATTTTCGAAAATTGAAATTGATTGAAAATGATACCTGCTTTCTTTTTAGCGTCGTCTGCTTATTTCGAGAAAATATTTAATCAAACAATTTTGAGATATTTTTTGAGAAAACTTGGAAAATTTTATTAGGTCTTCATAAAAAGTACTCCAAAAAATCAAAGTATCCGTTTCGAATTCACAGTGTCTCGATTTCGTCCAGATCCGTCAGAGAATATCAATTTTAGGTTAGGCGCTAGCGCTAACCACGGACGGAAGAATAGATGGCCACATGTTCGCCGTGAACCAGTTTTTCGGTATACAGGATCCACAAAACAAGGATTCTGAGTAGACAACCTGTTACTAGATACATGGGGAAGTTTTATCCACTTTTTTCTATATCAGGGTCCCACAACAAGTTTTTTTTAATCGAAAATCGAACTTTTTGTTGTGACATTACAATGCTTCCTCTATATTTACGTAATAGTGTGTGAGAAAGTGAAAATCAATTATTGACAACTTTGATGAGAGTAACAACGTTAAGTAATCACACCCAAATTGTAGTGTTTCAGTTTCGTGTTCTCAACTGAGTGGTTAGATTCTTCACGATTCTATCCCGCCTATTCAATCGGAGCTTCCGAATGATATCCTATGGAATTTTGACCGCAAAATTCAAGTACCTCCTCAGAAAGATCCAGATATTTTACTACAAAATCCCGAGTTAATATCTGAAGTATAAAAAAGACAAAAGCCCGCGTTATCATTAACGGCCTGAACTTATTTCTCAATATGTGAATCACAAATTAGAACGAAAGTTCTTTCGTTCCTTCTAGCTTTTCTCACACATTTACGTATCTCGTTCTGTAATTTGAACCATATTGCATTTCGCCTGCTAGCGTTTTTACTCTCTTCTTAGCCGTTTGGTTGACCCTTATGTGGGTCTTACGGTGTCTAACTTCTCCCGCTCTTCTCTATTCCAAGTCCCAGGAGGTATCTGCCATCCAGCCAATGTCTTCTCTACGTGGTCCCTCCAACCAGGTCGAGGCCGGCCTCTTTTCCTTCTTTCTTGGGATTGCCAATCCAAAAGCTTCTTTGGAAATCTATTGCTCTGCATTCTCAGCACATGTCCAAACTATGAAAGTGGTTTCCTTTCAATTTCGTGCAGTATATCCTGCTTCAAACCCATGATTTCTTTAATTCTTTCTTTTCGTGTTTTCACTTCTTGAAATGCCAGCTGATCTTCTAAGAAAGTCCATTTCCATTACCCTCAACTTCTCATTTGTTCTGAGAGTTGCCATCTGTTGTTCTCAGCACCATACAGTACAACACTTTGGATTATTACTCTATATATCATGAGTTTTTTTCTCTTATGTTCTTGTCCCATAGGATGCTAGTTTTTTTCTGTCGGGATAAATACGTAACTGCACATCTGAATGCTTTCGATGTGTCGTTTCACATCCATTAGCGACACAGCAGAATTGCAAAAGCAACATAACTAGACTGGAGGGGAGAAGGAGAGAAATTCGATGCCTCACTTGAAGTTTATGCCTCAGCTTTGCTTCACCTTGATTCATGGATCGTTCCAGCTCGAATGCTCGAAACAGCGGGCTGTAGCTGTGTTCACATAACTATCTAGTAAACTAAGCGACTCTTACCGCGTGGACTAGTACAATCACACCTCCGATTCTTCCATCGATTTTCCGTCGGTGGTTCCGGAGCTAACCGATGAAGTCCATAATCGAACGCTCCTATTCACTCATAAGCCTGGCTCCGTTTTTCAGTCCCATTTAACTTTTCTCAAATTGTCTACTTGATAAGAGTTAAAGATATACTAGTGTTAATCGCATCATTAGTTTTTGTCATATTCGATATATCTACAAATACATAATTAAATTTGTAGATCTGTATCAGGGCTCATCAGATTGTTGCATCAGAAGCAAAGAGCACCTTTCCGTGGCCTGTGTAAGCAGCAGGAGCAAACGTAAGGGCGAATCGGGAAGTGGGGTTGGTGGTGAAAAGCTGTTGCAGAAAGGGCTGAAAGACCTCATATGACCATCAGAAACCATCTTTTTGAATGCACGCTCAAAAAAATGCGAGTACTTGAAGTATGGTTGGGTGGACTAAAATTAATGAAATTCATTTGGTAATTATCAATAGAAACACACGAGTATATACGTACATCTTTATACGAGAAACATTAAGTGGGAGGTGAGTGAATTCAGGATACAATATGAAGTCAGATTCCTCGAAAGACGTTGGAGACTGTGGCAAACTATTAAAATTGATAAGGACGGTGAAGAAGAGAAAACGAGAACCCACATCGCATTCGGTTCTTGTGGAAAGAGAAAACTAGTGGTGCTACAGAATGGCACAGACTTTCCTGTATTAGATTTTTTCCCCTTGGGACTCGGATAGCTATTCATACTTGCCACATACTCTTGCCAACTGCCATCTATCGCCGCCCACACTACATTTTTTTGACATTTTCTTAATTTTTCGCTTTCCTAGTGGTAGAACGAAATGTTAATTTTAGTACATTAAAGAACACTAAAACCTCGACTTAAATGGCAATTTTCTTTGACAAATATGGAGCCGTTTTTAAGAAAATGGTGTTTAATCGCAACTAAAAATGCGAAATTTGAAGCTCTTTTTCACAGAAAATTTATGAGTTTTCGAAAAACCTTATTTGGAGTCATTCGAAATTTTTAACTTCCAAATATAATAGTTTTTTAAAAATTGCTGAAAATGTGCATATTACCGGTGTGAGAAATTTTTAAAAAACATTACATTTGTGTAATATTTGCAAAAACCAAAAAATATCCCAAATTCAACTTTACGTCATATTAAAGATTATTAGCTCTACCCGTTCGACAAGTTTGAAGAAAAGAATTGGAGTCATTTTTGAGAAATGGCATTTGAGCGTTTCTGAAAATGCGGAATTTTGAATGAGTTTTCACTGAAAGCTATTCAATTTTCGAGAAACATTTTTGAAATTATTTAAAGGACATGTACTCATAAATTTAATAATGTAAGCAAATCGCCGCTAATGTAAGTATTAGTGACGTGAGAGACAAGTAAAAAAATTACATTTTGTAATTTTTTTTTAAAAAAAGAATAGAGCAATATGGCGTTAATGTCATCTCATAGAGCACATTTAGCACAAAAATCTCATAGAGCACATTTACCTACAAAAAGTTTAAAGAAAAAAATTGGAGATGTTTTTGATAAAATCTTGTTTCTGTAATTTTTTAAAATTGCAGATATTGCGTGCGATATTGCGCATAAACTACTAAAATTTTCAAAAAAATGCACATATTTCCATTTGAAATTGGCGTCAAAACTGGTTGACAAAAATACCTTCAAATTCAAAAACTTTTCGCGGTTTCTACGATTTTTTTACAGCCTAAAATATGCAATAGAAGCTGAGAAAAAATAACCGGAAAAACACGTTTTTGTTCTGTCTCTGCAACATGGCTTTAGGAGGCTGTTTTTGGAATCTATGTCATTTTATATTCTTTTTCATACAAGCATCGTTATTATTGATTGGGTTTGGGGGCACTTTTCACCGCCCAATACGGCTATATCACTCTGTTCTGCACGTCTCCCAATTTTTAAGTGATTTCGACCATTCCTTCTGAGTGGTGCCATTTTCAGAATCACCCGTGTACAATCTGCGAACGTTTTGTTTAGCTGCAGAATGTCCTCCTCACCATTTAATCATTAATCGTTGAATGACGAATAAAAGTTCCAACAAGTAAGAATTTAAAATTATTTTGGATCTGCGTGCATAAAGTAGGAAATTTTATTTTTGCGTATATTTTAATAAAAATTAAAGTTAGTCACACATTTTCATTATCATGAAAGTTTCTGACTGAAATAAAGTATTAATTTAGTATTATCCACAAGTGAGCTGAAACCGACGTTTGAACAAGGATAAGACAAATCCTGTAAACAAAGCAAATCCCATTTTTTTTCTTGCATAATGGACCAAAGAATGAATACGCACAGAAGTTAAGACGTTTCTCTGTAGTTCTTGAAGATAAATATTTTTTTGAAAAAATTGGCGTTTCCTTTATGTTAAACGGTCCCGAAAACAGTTGAATTTTATCTTGAACTACATGTTCGTTACGCTGAATTTCAATATTTACAATTCCTCCAAAATTGTATTTTTTGTGAACACGCTACTTGGAAATTAAATCTTCACTTGCTGGTTGTGGCCGGCGTGATTTCCAGTCGTGTATTTTATTACGTGTTGTTGATACCACATGCCTTTTTTCTGGGTCACTTTTGCAAGCCTGTAGACTGTTCTAATTTGTACATTAATGCCTTTACTCAATATACAAAATAATTTTGCACAATTTTGGCATTACAAGGCTTACACAATATCAGTATAAAAATATAGTACGAGTACATTACTACGAAGCGAGTCAAAAAGATGCGCAACCTAGTTCTGAAACGAATTTTATAGCGCTAATATCAAATTCACATAGAAAGTAAATTCTTCGGAGTAGTTGAAAGAAGCTGCCGAACAAATGTCAATTGACCAAATTAAGAATAGCAAGTATTCCAAGGGCCCCTGGCAGCGACTGATCTTCACCCAAAATCTCTGCAAGTTGCTCAAGGAATATTCATAACGCTCTCTCTTGACCAAAATATCGTCGGAAGTAGTCCGCGCCACCTGCGCGCGGCGAGGGCGTCAGCGGGCCCGACGCGCCACTTCCCACCCTGGGAGCGCCTAATTCGGCGACGATAGCATCTCATCTTGATGGAGACCGTCGGCGGAGCAGATGCCGCTTATTACGTCGCTAATTTGCAATGCATTGCAAAGCGCCGTAATTGGGAGACTCTGCCGTGGCGCCTCAGCCGCCCGCCCGCGACATCGCGACTTCCCGCGGCGACGCCCCGTCAGCCACTGCGGGCGCCGCGGGTGGGCGGGGCCTGTGGGCAGGGGCGGGGCCCGTAGGCTGCCGTCGAATTTAAGGTGAATTTGAATATGGTAATTACGAAGACATCGTTGAATATGGTTAATATATTTGTTTGATTTTATAATAACCAGAAAAGTCCTAGATTCGAATCCTGACGGTGGCTGGATTTTCGACATTAGCTCCATAGCTGGGTCGAGTTCTCTGTCTGAGGGAGAATTCTAGCAGTCGGCTGCTCTGATCGGTAGTTTTCGGTGGTTTCTCCCATCAACACCACGTGAATGCCGGAACAGTACTCGTACAAACAGGTCACGGAACGCGCACGATCTTTCCTTCTTCATCCTAGTCCTATTCTACCACTGACATGCACCACCCACTAACATTCACTACACTACTACATGTGGCGAGAGACCGGTCGGGAGCTTACAGTTGGTCCCGGTTGGGTCGGTGCTTCGCTACTGGGAGATACCGCGTTTAAGCAAACTCCGCTAGCCGCAGGTAGGTCGGAACCGGATTTCACCATCCAGCGGGAGAAGATCATTATAACCACCTGAAGAAAAACATGTATGTTACGGGACTAATGACCGTAGCAGATGACGCGCCAGGATGCACTAATCAATAAAAAAAGCGACTTTCCGTGTCGACGTACAGACAGACACTGCGGGCGGCGCATATGGGAGGAAACAGTGGGCGGGACCCGTAAGGGGCCGTCGAATTTTAGGTGAATTTGAATATGGTATTTACTAAGACTGTTAAATATGTTATTTGTTTGATTTTATAAGGGTTATAAAATATGGTTGATGTGTCTCACAATCGAAAACATCATTTCTTATATATAGCATCGAAGGCTTTCACGGCCAGAGTCAATATTAGTAGAAGTTCCGGGCTTGAGAGGTCGTGGTCAGATTGGCATTGAAAAGCCACACATTTCGTTCACAGCTGCGGTGGATGAAACCTGTGACCTTTCAATGCCGATTGGAGTACGGCCTACAGCCCGGAAACCTATTAACATCATTTAGTATGTTGGACATTCTGCTTGGAATCACACATATGTTACCAGAGATATCTGAGGACATCGGATGAGTATTGTTGGAGAAAGTTACATGAAGCTCTTGTTTATTATGGAAATCAATATGAATATCTTGAATTGTTTTGATTTACCATAATTCATATTAAAAATTACCTATAATAATATCAGACATTTGTTGCGTATATTTTACTTACTTTCTGATGAAATAGGGATACATTTTCAATATCGAAATAAATTTCATTTGAAAATAAGATGAAGATAAATGTCAAAGTGAACAAAGCACAGTTCGATTGCCGAGAATGCAAATTAACATTTTACACTTAACATCTTTCCTTAATAGAGCAAATCCCGCTTATAAATAAGATAATCCAATTATCATTAAAACCTATGAACTTTTGAAAATTGCAAATTGGGATTTCACGCGCTTCTTTCTCACGCGCTGACAGAAATTGCAGTATGTATACTAATGCGAGAAATTCCGTCATGTATACTAATATTCCGAATATTCCGCGAATATTCCGTCATGTATACTAATGCGAGAAAGTACGTGCTGTCGTAGCATGCTATAAGTGAGCGAATGGGGAGGGAGAGAGAATATACGGTATAAGGTAACGGGGGATAACATTGACACATCTTTGTTTCTTTAAAGTTCTACTTTGTTGCATCAATCTTCACAATAATTATTTTGCTACTTAAATCCTTCACAAAAGTTCAATGTTTCTTCAAAATATTGAAGTCACAGTTTCCATAAATTGAAAGATTTTATTACTTTTTAAAAGCAAGCAAAGTGGCAATGTTCCCCGCAGGAGTCAAACATTGCCATCTCTATTTATTTCCAAGTCTCTGGCAATGTTTAAATGTGTGCGAGTTGGATAGGAAACGGAAACACATAAATAAGCATCAGAACATTATTAGTCTGAAGTTTTGACAGTTTAAATACTCTAAACAGGGATAAATACGGCTTTGAGAACTTAGTCAAATATACGTTTTATTAACTGTTTTACATTGCGATAAAATGCGGTATGGAAAAAGTACTTTCTCCTTTTATGTTTAGACGGGGGAGCTCAGCAAGAATAACGTATTTTGGCATAACACACGCCATTTAAAGTAGACCTCCTAATTCCATACAGTTCAGTAGCCTACTCCTACTTAATTTCCCATTATTTACTTTTTCCATTGCTTAGTGCATTTTAACTTCATCATAGGTTAGTAAACCTTAGATATTTGATTTTTTATTTGTCTGCGAGCCAAAGTTACAGTGCAATTTTGGCGACAACAAAAATTAATTTTGTATCAAATGTAATAATGTTTACAATGTATGTTATATGCTTTAGAAATGATACATGAACTCACAAATATCAATTGTTTCAATGTGAGAATTTATTTTCAAAGGATATAAATGTAGGGGCAAGATGGACAGTACGGCAATGTTACCCTTAAAGTAGTATACGCTAATAATACATTTTGTCTTGTTTATAATGAATAATTATTTAGTCACGATATAGCATACCTAGGACATAATGTATTTACTTCTCTATGTCGTTTATTTCAACTCAATAAATCCAAATACATATTTATGGACATTTTAAGTTACAACTGTAACCCAATGCAACAAACGATTGTAAATAATGTTTCTAAGAGAGGTAGCTATGGGAAGTTAGCCAGCAAATAAATTTACGATAGACTGTGCAACTTAAATTTTTGAAGTTGTGGCAATGTTTCACCCATGGCAATATTACCCGTCGTTACCTTATCTTGTAATGTGAAGTGATAGGAGGAACCAGACAGTAGCAGTCACAGTAGCAGCATCGGCAGAGGAAATTTCATCCGTGACCTATTTTTACTCCGTAATAGCTATGGTGACAGGGTGGTTGAAGGATTATGAATGAAAGTAATACTCGCTTAGCGTTTACATTTTGAAGTGTAGTTGTTTGCTAGTGCGCAAGTGAATGATTTTGAAAATATATTTTCAGAGCAGACAAGAGTGATAAGGAAGTATGGAAATATGACATGTATGGAACGGAGAAAAACACTACGAGTCTTCCAGTTCAGCGTATGATTTTGTCCGAATTTGGTTATGTGTGATAGTAGAGATGACAAGTGGTGAGTACTGACATTTATTGGAGTAGTGAGATAGGAACAAATATAAGTGGCTGTACCAATATAGCTTAAGCAGAAGGAAGAGAAAAAATAAAGATGACAGATTTCCTTCAATTTGGAAACATTAATTCACAGGAGCATAACTAGTACAATGTGTTACAGTGATGGCTTCTTAAAACTGTATTGAGATGTATTTATTTTATAATAGCAGTGAATTAGTCCAGTGATCATATAGTGTTTCAAAAAAAAATGATTACATGGTGTTTCAAAAACTGGAAGTAAATCTTAAAATGTCTTTAAGCTCATTGTTATGTGTAAGCATGGCATAAAAGTAATTGTGGAATAATGCATTAGTAAGTCATACGTTAAAATATGATGAAAAGCCAAAGTAAATAAAGAGTGTAAATAAGTAAATGAAAGTAAATTAGTGTAGGGTGGTATAGACAACAAGCTTTTGGTCATTTTGTATTGGTTTATTTCATTCTTTGTAGAGAAAATAGGTTATAAATGACTTTATGGAGTTTCAAGAGAGTGACATAGATTGTTACTCCTGTTTAGAGTTATTTCACAAAAACATGAATACTTTTGGGACTTAAAATGTGAATTGCACTACAGTGTCATTTGATATTGATGATAAGCAGCTGTTTCTTTGCAGTTGTACAGACTTCCTGGTAGATTATACATAGCTGTTATAAGGGGCTTGTAATCAAATGGATGTAGAAACCGATTAGAAATTATTGTAATTACATTTAAAGGCATTTTTATTTTATGTTAATTTGTTATGGCTTTGAGAAACAATAAAGAGAGGAGAGTTTTAGGTCTTGTAATTGTATATAGTACGTTTGCAATTCTTAGGGATGACCGGAAAGAGGAGTTAGAGAATTTAATTAGTATATGAGTGCAGATTAAAAAGTGTACTGATGTAGTAGTAATATAATTATTTTCTTTAGGATTTTTATTTTGATTATATTGTAAACATTCAATTGACATTGGTGTTAGTTTAGTAGTTTAGTGTAAGGAGGAATGCAGGGTTATTCACCACTAGTTAGGGTCAGATAAAAGAGAGTGTAACAAAAGACAGCATTGAAACCACAAGAGGGGCAGTAGGGTGAATAGTGTAAAAAATGATTAGGAAGAATATACCAAAATACAATAAATAAAAGAGACAAAATAGGAAGAAAAGTTGTGGCAAAAGGGATTGGAAATTTGAATGTTACTAATAAGAATAGAGACTGAACAATATAAGATAATGAGCAGGATTGTGTGAAACTATTGAAAAGTTGTGTAAGACAAAGAGAGGATGAAAGGAATGGAGAGGCGAAACTAATATAAAGGGAAAAGAGGAAGGAACAGTGAATGAAATAGAGAAGAGGAGGAGGAGGAAGAATAAGAATAGAGTATAGTGAAGAGTATTGTACAAATAGGGATTTCGAGGGTAAGTAGGAGTTAAAAGGATTATTACTTAAGTAATATTAAATAGAACAATCAATGGGAAATTAAATATGGGTATAGAGAATAGATGGAACAAGCAGTGTAGAAGACAGTATAAGAAATTGAGAGAATAATAGAAGGAAGAGTTCTAAAGGCTTTAGAAGGAACAGTAGATAACCAATGAAAGGAAGTAGTGGAATGGAAAGTAATGAATTTTCTAAGTAGATTACCTGGATAGAAGTCTGCAAAGATGGAGAGATAGAGAGGATGAGAGACTGAGAGGGAGGCACGGAAGAAAGGAGGGATGGAGAGAGAAGGAAATAAACAACAGTAAGGAGACGAAAGGAATATGCATAACAAAAGAGCTGGAGGGATGGTTGAGAAATAAATTACCTAGTTAGGGAAATTATAGTGGCAGGGAAGGGACGTATTTAGTAACTGAAGGCAAAAACATAAAAAATAAGCGAAGAAAAGGTATAAAAGTTTAGTGAGAAAAAGGGGAAACTGGGAGGGAGGGAGGGAGGGAGAGAGGAAGGAAGGAAGGGTGAGAGGGATGAAGTAATGGAAGGAGGGAAGAAAGCGATGAGAGATAAGGTAAAGAGGCGAAACATGGGGAAAGGTAATAGCGAGAGCGAGAAAGAGGGTGGGAAGCATGGGAGGAAGGATAGGGAATCCAAACAGGATAAGAATGTTTACATGGACGCTAACAGGGAAAAGAAACGAAAAAATTTGAAATGTATCGGGAATAAATCAAGACAGAATCCTGGTAGAAAGTAATAAAATGGGATACGCAGGATGTCCAGATTTATCCACAACAAAATGCAGCACCATATGCATTCTCTGATGACGAACAAGTATGCAGATGAGTCATTTCAGGGGATAAAAACACCAGCATGTTCCTCATAATATTTTCAATAAATAATTTAATTTCCGTTTTGGCCTCAGAAGCATAGATTTCCGTATTTTTTTGTAATTTTTCAATTTCGTGGTTGTCTGAATACCACCGGAAATTTGTGGGCATATCCAGGTGTTGTTATAGACTCAGGAAGTCATTAGCTTCTTCGTGAACAGCGAGTGCACTGCATTTCTGACATCCGGCTGGCGGGCTAATGTTCTGTCTAAAATCGGGTGCGGTCGAAGGACTGCACTTGCGAGATAAGGACTGTTGTAATTTGCAATCCAATTACATCGATTTACTCATTTTGTCTTTGTGTCTTTAAAAAAAAATTTTCGTTTAATACTTGGAACTATCCTCAAAGCTTCGCTTCACTATATGCACAGCTCTCTGGACTTTATGGATGAAGAAAAATCATTCAGAAACGGATGTGCAGGAACGAAACGTTTCTTAATCATAACCCAGAACACACTATTTTCTTCGAAGAAATAGTGTACGTATTCTTTACCTAGGAATGCTGTAATACGGCTCAAATCCGAACACTTGTATTCGTTCCGCGGTATCATTCACACTTATTATGCCGGTGCGCTGCCACCGCTCTTTATTGCCACTCTTATCTGCCCTTTTCTATGCTTCGATTTATTTAGAGCTGCATTTGACAGCTCGGCAGCTGTTACGGTGTCATCAAGTCGGGAGCTTACACGTCACTACACTATGGTGACGTTCAACCTCCCGATTGGATGACACCGAAACAGCTGATTTACGTCGTCAGATATGTTTAAATCCAACTATAGGGGCGGTCACACCCGGCAGGGTTTCGTTTTCGCAATCGTGCAGAAGACACAAGCTTATTGATACAGCAACCGCTATCAAGGCCCGCGACCGATTGTACAGTCGGGAGCAAAAGAAAGGACGAACATTTCCTCGCTGGGCAATCGACGAAAAGAAGCTTCTGATTTCCGAACACACAAATTTTCAATTGTAGTAAGGTGGAAAGGGCGATGGATGACTGCGTCTTGCGAAACGTACACCCGTGGAAACATTAGATTTCGCGTCGAATATGCCTTGGCCTGAGAGGTTGAGGCGATGGACATCCCTGCCTGCCGATATCGTTATCTAACGTTTTTCATAACTACGTTCTCTAGAGCGAAATAAGAGTAAATTCATTAATCTTGCGACATTAAATGCACCTGAAGATAATCAAATAAATTTAATCTTCATAGTTCGATCTAGTTTTGAAAACATCGTTAGATAACGCTGTCGGCAGGCAGGGATGTCTATCGTTTGCAACTTCTCAACCCAGACATTTTTGTCGCGAAATCTAATGTTTCGACGGTTAGATAGATATATTTATTTAAACTGCAATTGGGTATAACCCGGTGGCAGCTAATTACAAAAACATAAATATACACAGTCTCTCAGTAACATAGAACACTAATACCAAAAATAATAATAAAAATAATAATAACAATAATAATAAGGTAATATAAATAGCAAATTATATACTAATTATAGTAATAATAATGGTAAAATAATAAAGATTATGGTAAAATAATGACAATAATATAAAACTGACTGATTCATTAAACATTAAATTACATTAAGAGAGGGAAAAAAACTTCTATACTCTAACTCCGCACTGAATGTTTATACAATAAGGATCACACTGCACTTCACTTCACTAACACCTGAAAACATTTCCTTCTTTATTTCTCTGCTACACACTGCACGACACCTCACTTCACAATAGAACACTTATGAATCGCTATATAACCCACTATTCTCCCTCATTTACTTAATAATACCCTAAAATAATTTCCTAAACTGTTGAACGCTTTGACGAAATGGCTCAAAGGTTTTTGCAGGCAATCTATTCCATTCTGTTATCGTTCGATTTGTAAAAGAAAATTTCCCGACATCCGTTCTCTGCTGTCTTAAATTTATTTTGTGCCTGTGATCCACTCTACTGATGTATGTAGGAATACATAGCTGCGAATTAATTTCTTTCCAAGTTGGATGACTATTGTAAGCTTTGTACAAGGCGCAGAGTCTTGCTACTGATCGCCTGTTTTTGAGTGAATCCCACCCTGCCATTTTCTTGTCTCTGAAAGTAAATTTAGCTGCCCTATGCTGAATCCTTTCCAAGTGTTTACACTGCATACTTTTGTGCGGATCCCAACAAATTGTTCTATATTCCATTATCGGACGAACAAGAGATAAATAAGCAATTTCCCTCGCGTTTGCCGTACTCTTTTTTAGGATGCGCATCACAAAGTGAAGAGACCTACAGGCTTTCCCTACAACAAAGTCTACGTGTTTATTTCAACTTAATTTACTATCGAAATGAATTCCTAGGTACTTGCACGAGGAAACTCTCGGAATAATGTCGTTATTTAAACGGTAATTTGTTTCACTGTAATTATGACCCCTGCCAAAAGTGATGGATTTACTTTTAGAGCTATTTATGGACATTCCATTATTTTCCGCCAGTAATATAACGCAACAAGATCCCGTTGCAGCATTTCTTCATCTCTTTTCGAATTAATACTACGATATATTATGCAATCGTCTGCAAATAGCCGAACATTTGAGGTTAATTGCGCCGGCTAGAAATAAAAGCTAGAATTAAAAGGGCTCTATTGACACCCCTGCCGTATTCCTGACGTAATGCTTGCCCCGGAAGATAACTCTTGCCCAATTCGAACTTTCTGTTTACTATCTCGCAGAAACTCACTAACCCACGCCACCACCCTGGGATCTATGCCTGAATTCATTAATTTCTGTACAAGCCGATCGTGTGGAACGACATCAAACGCTTTGGCAAAATCTATAACTACTGCGTCTACTCTCCCGCCCGCGTCAATTTCATCTGCTAGATCCTGAAATAGCGTGACTACCTGACTTTCGCACGAGTAACTACTCCTGAACCCGTGTTGCCCATCGTAGAGCCATTTTTTAATTTTCCATTCTTTCTTAATGTAACTCCCAACTAGATGCTCCATAAGCTTGCAGACCACTGACGTAAGACTTACGGCCTATAATTCTATAATTTAGTTTTGTCACCGCGGTTGTACGTATTTGCACGAGTTTGTGTGGAAGACAGATGCTTAATCAATTTGGATTATCAATTGCGAAAATTTTGTATTTATTTTATTTACGTCAAAAAACAGTTAAAAACTGCGTGTGACGAGCTATGGGGAGAAGTGAATTTTGTGCACGTTTTCATAATTCTGTGGTCTCCATCCTAAACCATATTCTAGTCGAATTTTGAATACAGAAAAGAGAGTTTTTTTTTCGAGTTTTGTTGACAAAATATTCGCTCCTATATAATAAAATATTTTTTCAAAGGTAAATTAGCTATAAATTCCTGCCCTGAACCCTCATGTTCTTCATGAAAGAATAATACTTTTTGCCGCGATAATATGAAAAACGATAATTTGAATAACTATATTTCCCACTGAAATTCAGAAGACGTGCACAAATAGTGAAGTTACATTTATGTCCAGAAGCAAAACAAGGGACCATCTCAGCATTTGCTCAAGGATCAGGGAAACTGGACGAAAAACCTGATCGAGATGGGGGCCATCAACCCAGAAACTGTGGTACAATACTTGTTACAGGTTCTTTAGAATTATACAGTCCAAATGATAATAATTACGTTAACTATCATTGTTAAAATTAATGCTACTTTACTTTTTGATGCTCGGTATAGTCTCGAATTGTATAGAAACAGTTATGCAGCAGAAAAGATTTTACTTGGGACTTAAACTTTTCTATCGAATTTAATCGTTTAATGTCTTCTGGCAAAGTGTTGTAGAGTAATGTACATGAATTGTATGTGAACTTTTTATAGTGAGCTGTTGATAGTGCCACTTGGTGAATATGATTACTACGTCGTGTGTTATACTTATAGACATCGGCGTTTGCTGAAAATATATTCCCGCCCTTAAGTAAGTCATTTTTGACAAAAACTACTGATTCGTAAATCAGGAGACAAGGTAATGATAAAATTCCTAGATTAATAAAGAGAGACTTACAAGAATCACGTGGGTTGGATTTGCTTATTATTCGTACAATTCTTTTTTGTAATCTGAAAGTCTGGGAGCTATAAGATGTGTTTCCCAAGAATATTATGCCATATCTCAGGCGGGAGTGAACATTGGCAAAATATACACAACGAGCTGTATGAAGGCTGACGGAATTTGAAAGAATTCTGAACGCGTAGCATAATGAACTTAATTTTGTGTTCAATTCATTTAAGTGGGCATTCCATTTGAGGTTTGACTGAATTGATAGACCTAAAAGTTTTGTTACATTAACATCAGTCAATGGCACACCGTTCATTTTCAATGGAGCACAGAATTTTTTATTTGATATGGAAAACTGCATTGAAACAGTTTTCTTTTCATTTACTATTAATTTGTTATTACGGAACCAATTTGAAACGTCCGATATTGTACTATTTACGGTTTCTTTGTTGCAAAGAATATTTGTATCATCCGCAAAGAGAACTGTTCTTCCGTTTCGAATCGCTAAGGGCATGTCATTTACGTATAATAGGAAGAGAATAGGGCCTAAAATCGATCCTTGCGGGACTCCACGTGCAATTGGCAAAGAACCGGAAAGGTGTGTACATAAAGTTCCATCATTCCAGTAAGGTATTTCTACTCTCTGAGATCGTAGTTTAAGGTACGAACATAGCCAATCTAGAGCAATACCACGGATTCCATATGAAGGTAATTTTGAAAGTAATATGTTATGATCAATGACGTCAAAAGCTTTTGAAAGATCTAAAAATATTCCAATAGTTGCTTCGTTTTGATCCAATGATGAGGCAACATCCTTAAGAAAAGAAAAAATGGCCGTTTCCGTAGATTTTGATTTCCGGAATCCATGTTGGCAATTTGAAAACGCGTCGTGTTTATTGAGAAAGGTTTCCATTCGCACATAAAAAAGTCTCTCTAATATTTTTGAAAAAACTGACAAAAGAGAAATTGGCCGATAATTTTGAATTTCATTTTTGTTGCCTTTTTTGAAGAGTGGCTTAATCTTAGCTGTTTTAAAAATATCTGGAAAAATTCTGGTGCATAAGGATGCATTAAATATGTGAGTTAACGGGTGTATAATGGCTGGCGCGCATGTCTTTAACAAACAATCCGGAAATTCATCTAAACCGGCCGAATATTTATTTTTTAATTTACCGATTATTTTGAGAATTTCATAGGAAGAGGTTTCGGAAACGAACATAGTGTCTAAGATTTTTAGGGAAACGTCAGATGTTGAATTTTGTGGCTGAAAACCCTTAGTGAGATCGACAGCAATTCTCGAAAAGTATTGGTTAAAGAGACTAGCCACTGTTGCCGGATCGTTCACATCTCTATCGTTATCTTTTAAAACAACATTCTCTACAAGGTTTCTAGTTGGTTTGGTCGCATTTTTTACTATATCCCACATTGATTTTGTTTTGTTATTTGAGTTCAAAATATCCTGAACGTGTTTCATGATTTTAGCCTGCCCTATGACTTTTCTTAACAATGATTTGTATTTTTTAAAGTCAGTGGCGTGCATTCAACCCTAGCAACCCCAGCACTGCTGGGGTAAGCAAAAATAAGAATTTAATGAATTTTGAGAATTAAAGTTACATTGAACTGTATGTTACATGATCAAAAACTTTGCACCTACTGTACACTCTACTGCGATCTTTGCGGCGGCTCACTGCGCCTGCACTGCTCTGACCCCAGCTCTGAAATCTTCGCTGGGGACGAGAGGTGCGTGCGCATCCAATTCAATGGGCCAGCGGCAGGCGGGGTTCGGGGAGCCGCTGCGGGCGATACTGACCGAAAGCCAGCTAGCTGGGGTTGGATGACGTATCTCTCCCTCCCACTGCTTCAAGGCCAGGCCTCGCCGGGCCCGCCGTGCTTGCGAACGCGGTTACTCACAAGCCAGTGCTACCACATTGCAAAATTATTTAAAATGGCATATTTTGTTAGTAAAAATTACCGTACCGTTGGTCGAGAAGTTTATAACTTATATAATGATTATGGGACATATATTTCTCTCTCGCTGTAATGAGAGTGAACCACAATGTTCAGAAGAGATTTTATTAATTTATCTTAGGAAGAAAGTCCTGACTCACACGGGATCAGATCATTAGAATCCCTGAATTTTTGAATAGCACAGCGTACTTTTCTCAGAGAATGCTGTGTGCGTCGGTGTGCGTGGTACCGCTCTCAGTGTGCGCCGGTGTGCGTGGCACGGCAGTGTGTGATGCAGTGGTAATCCATTGAAGTGTGTGGAATGTATTGTCGTGTTTACTCATGATTTCGACACGATTTGTTGTAAATTTTCAAAAAGTAATATCTGCTTTTTTTAATCTTATGTGTATTTAGGAATACTTGTGTTTAGTGTCTTCCAGTGAGTGTATAGTTGATATTTTGAGGAGACTGTTTTCAACGAGGCAGTTATTCGAAAAGAAGCAGATAATTGAAAAAGGTAGGCCAATACCAACCTTGGCATAATTACAGCAGGTAATAAAATAATTGGAGTACGGGAGTGGAGGAGGGAAGCTGGTTAGCCGCTAGTAGCTGGGGTATACAAAGTTATCACCGCACGCCCCTGTTTAAAGTACAGGAGGAAATCTTGAGATACGTTATGATGCTTAGAAATGAAAGAAAGAACTCGTTTGTTTTTACATGATGTTCTAATCCCTTGTGTTATCCAAGAATTGCTTTTGCGTGAAATATTTAATTTTCTTTTCTGAAGAGGAAAGCAAGTGTTAAAATGAAATGAAAGCGTTTTAAAAAAAGAATAATATTTATCGTTTGTATCAATAGTATTATAAACCGCATCCCATGACTCCTGCAGCAAGTAATCAATGAATAATTTTATTTTACTTTTAGAAAACTTAGTAACTTCTCAGCTGGTGTTGGATGTTAAAATAGTTGGAAATATCGTTTGCGGCCTTCACAAATCGGGGTATTCAATTTGGTGCGGCTCAGTCTGATCATCCTATAGTATTTTTAGACGAAACCTGGGACAGAAATGAATAAATCTTCTAGAGAGATATTTTGGCGTCATGGCAACGCGTTCAAGCGGTCAGCATGCTTGAGCCGGAAGCTGTTCTGCAAGGGGATGGGTGGCGTACCTGGCGTCTTAGAGGTGGTACCGGTGGGTGCACCTGAGCTAAATATAAAAGGACGCTAGAAGGTGGCGGCACCAGGAAACCCCCCCACACAAAAAATAAACTATTGAGAAAAGTTAGTGGCGAGTCTGGGGCGATTGTGTAAGACCCCTGGAATTGACTTGCCATCGAGCCTGGGGACGCCGACAGTATGGCGCCGGGTGGGGGAGACGTGGGTGTATACGATATAACGCTCGGGGAGATTCGTAGAGCTTCGTTGTGAATCAAAGGACTGAGTGGGATCTCCAGTGCATTCAAGCACGTGGTTTCCGGGGTGGAGACCGATTTGGCGCCAGGCCATGTAGGAACGGTGTTTATCGGGGACTAAACGTCCTATAGCATCGCATCACGCGTTGTTACCTGCTTTGGGGCAGTGGCACTGGGCTGTAGGCCTAGGGACGGTCGCGGGGTTTTCTCGGCTAAGAGGAAGAAAAAGGTTGCCGGAGTTTAAAGAATATTTGTATATTTTTACCTCTTATTATACTATCTAAATAAATGTAAATATTTTTATCTTCAAAGCAGCTGTCTGTGTCATTAGCTTCAGTACGTCACTATACGAAAGAAGAATTCATGACGTAAAAAGAAATTCGAAAAGGGGTAAGACTAAATGTATAATTACGAGGGGTTTGTTTGCTTGTTTGATTGTGTGTATATTCGTGTTTGCGTGTGTGTGTTCTTGTGTGAGCTGGTGTGTGCATTTTCATGTGAATATTCGTGTGTGTCTGTGTGAATGCATGTACGTGTGTTTGTAAGTGCGATTGTTTGTAAGTGCGCGTGTTCTTGTGAGTATGTGGTTGTATGTCAGACATACTAATGGTGACAATATTATATATTCTCTGTTCGTTTTGCAAAATACATTTTAATTCGCGAACGAATTTATTTAAAATACTTCGAAACATTTGCATAATGCATGATTTTCTATAATATATTTGCCCCGAGCCTTTCGGTCTCACTGTATGTTGGTGAAGAAGAATTGAAGTTTTTGTTAAAAATAACCACAGCACAAAAACACTATTTTTCAGGATAGCAAAAAAACGTTCCATGACGATATTGGTAGACATTTGAAGCATGAAAATTGTTATGCATTTTCTCAAGCTATTGTAAATACTGATGAGCCCTTGAGGGTAGTTCAAGCTTGAACTCTATAATGGAAGTTATTGGTTAAAGGGGAGTGTGTATGGACTACGGTGTTATTTAAATTAAGAAATTTGTATATCAGAATTATTTATTTGTTGCAGTAATATTACAATATTTTTAGGAATAATGCAAGAAGCTAATGAACTTAATTAATTTTGAATATTAAAGACTAACTTATTGTCCTTCACCACTGATACTATCATTATCAGTGTTTTCTTTTGCACATTAACATCTGCCACTAATGACAAATTTTGATACAAATCTCTGTTAGAAGGGGACTGTACATATGTAGACAACTTCTGAAGATTCCTTTGGTATTAAAATGTGCTTTTCCTGTAACCTTCTTTGTTCTCATTATATTGTCTTCCCTCTCTTTCTATGTTTTACGTCTCTTCCACTTTGTTCTTTCTACATCTGACATAGAAACCATTTCTTAGCTATTACTTTCTCCCTTGCTTGCTCAGATTCACAACAGAAAGGACGTATGTCACAAGAACAGCTTAAACATTATCATCAAATTTCCGGGACAAAAATACTGGTTATGCAGAGTAAGCGCATTCACAAAACAAACAATATCATCCGCTGCAGATTGAGATAAGCTATGCTTGAGAAATAATCATGGAGAAAACTTACATTTAAAGGACTATAATTACTTTACCAAAAAAGACTCGGAACTATAGTTCTTTTATCAAAATCACTCAAATTTTCGGAGCCAATAATTACGGACAGGAGCTGATTTTGTTCATATCAACGCAGTCAGCAAATGGCGGCTATGAAGCTCTTGCAACAGTTCTTGTATCTCAAAATCTCATTTTTTTGACTAAGGTTGTATTTTTTTAAAAAACCTTCAATTAAATCTTAACCACAACTAAACAAAATAACTCGGGCTAAAATTGGCCTCACATTGCTGAATAGCAGAATATGTCTGAACTGCGCAACTGATTTAAGAAGTTTCGTGCCACGTTATGAATCACTAACGTAAATTTGAAGGACATATGACGTGATATGATGAGATACAACGTATCTAAACGGATCGCTCACGGTGAAATTATTGTTTACTGTACAATTTTTACTACCCCATTTTACGTGTTCGATTTTTGTGTTATTTTCCTGAAACTTCATCGAGATATCGTCAAGTTTCTCCTCGAGAGAGGAGCGATGCGAAGAGAGACTATCGGGATGGGAGTCCGGAGAGCATGGAGGTCTGCGCTTCCTACTATCCCTGGGGCGAGGAGCCGGCAGGTGGACACAGTGCAACACAAGCAAATAACATGAACCAACACAAACACAAACTACCCAAACGGTTTGAATAGACAAACCGAGGAGCACAAACACCCATTTCGAACACGGTCTTGCCAAGCGAAGGTTTAGCAATGGATCCTTCCCTCAACGCGTAGACATCGTGTGATGTGTAAGAACTGGAATGCGTACTCTGAGAAGTTAGAATGTAAAAGTTCTATTTTAAATTGTCCTTCATTTCAATCTGCCTAAAAAAAATTCTTAGTTAAGGAGGATGTTACAGCCGATAAAATAAATTCTTTCGGTATATATTTAAGCTTATCTTAATAATTGCATGAAGTTATTTGAGAGAAAATCAAAAATGAATATGAATATGCATATTACATTTTATGTTCAGTGATTAGGTGGAAGGACCCTATGACTTTACCTTAGTAAGACGATTATTATTATTATTATTATTATTATTATTATTATTGTTGTTGTTGTTGTTATTAT
This sequence comes from Acheta domesticus, assembly GCA_031308135.1. Classification (NCBI taxonomy): domain Eukaryota; kingdom Metazoa; phylum Arthropoda; class Insecta; order Orthoptera; family Gryllidae; genus Acheta; species Acheta domesticus. The sequence continues at coordinate 40,986,944 of JAHLJT010008446.1, read as the reverse complement.
TATTATTATCATTATTATTATTATAACTATACTTTTTCCTCTACATCACGACTAAAGATGTTATGAGACGATTGAATATAAAATCTACTCCAGGTTGCAACCAGCTACTGCTACCTAAGGTTCAGATCTAAGGCCTATCGGTGCCACTACAATAATTTGCGCAAAATGTGGACTGTTTCAAATAAAGCAATTTCTTGCACTTCCCAGCCTTTTGAATTACCTGGGAGTTTACCGAGTTTTTACACAAATTTGGCGGAACAAATCCCAGAGTTTCCATGACTGTCGGTACGACCTATGCTTTTACGCCCCACATTCAGCTGATCGCGATTACCAAACTCATATATTTAATACGTTTCTCTGCCTCCTTGGTTACGTTTTGATCGCAAGACACAGCAACATCTACAAGTAGATATGATTTTTTCTCCAAATCCCGGATAACAATATCTGGTTTGTTTGCCGCTACCATATCATTCGTTTGAATTTTTTGGTCGTACAATATTGTATGACCTGTATTGATGTCACCTGTTTTGTACGACTTGGGACATGTACTTGGAACTTCGAGGACGGTAGAGATTTCTCAGTGGAGGTAACAACACACCATGCCGTGTCTTTTCAAGTATTCGGTCTTTGCTAGGATTGGACAAGCTGAGACAATATGGTCAATGGTTTCTACATGTTCCTGGCAAATGCGTCATATATCATCTTGGGAAATTTTGAGAACCACTTTATCATAATGTCATGTTCTCAACGCCTGATCTTGGGCAGCTATTACAAGTGCTTCCGATTCTGGCTTCATTCTTCCCCTTTTAAGCCACATAAATGATTGATCTTTATTGATCTGTTCTCTGTACATTCGTTTCAAATTTTGTCCGTGGAGTGGTTTGTCTCTCCATGATTTCTTTAACATTTTTTTGTGTCTCACATTGCATGTTAAGGAGCATCAGTGTCTCTGTCAATCTGCGTGTCTTGTCTAGTTTTCTTCGCAATGCTTCTTGCTACTCTTACAATGCCTCTGTTTCCTATTCTTCGGTCAGATTTCATGACCTGCCTCATTAGAAGGTCAACTTGATGGCTGACTATATACTTTCCCATCCCGAGTATTGCGTTGTGCCAGAAAGCCTCTTCCTTCTCCTTTACGTGACTCATGAATCCTATGTACATCATACATCAGCGCGAGAGTGGGAAACATGATGCATTTTTAGTAGTTTTCTGGTTTTTCGATCCACGATGCTAATTTCTTGCTCAGTCCAGTCCACTAGTCCGAAGCTGTATTCGGCTACAGGCACCGCCAAACTACCTATTGCTGATATTTTATTCCTGGAATTCAGAGCGGACTGCAGAACCAGTCTCACTCTTCTTTATTACTCCCAGCAAATTCTCTCTTTCATTGTGTCGTTCGAGATGGTCTCACATTCTTCAATTCCCAGATATTTGTATGTTTTACCTGTCTCAAGATCTTGAATCACAGTGTGAGTATCAACTTCAATGCTCTCTGACCTTTTCAGTTTCCCTCTTTTTAAATTGATTTTTGCACACTTGTCAAGACCAAACTTCATGCTGACGTGATTGCTAAAGTCATTCACTACAGACAGCATTTGGAAGAGATTTCTCTACAGACAGACGTACCGACAGGCAGGCAGACACGTACCGACAGGCAGGCTGAAAGACGGACTGACAGACGGACAGGCAGACAGGCATGCAGACAGACAGGCAGACAGACACACGTTTTGCCGTCAATCGATTTTTCGGTATCAACGACCTATAAAACATTGATTCTAACTACACCATCTTCCTACTCCGTAGCGAGAAGGTAAAAAAGAGTACATTTCTGGCAATTTGTTTCTTGATATAACGGCAATTTATATTTTTTCTCAAAAAGGCTTCAAATTTTTCTTTTAGTTTTTTCTCGGATAGAGAAAATGATGCTTGAAATGAAGCAGGTTTGATTTTCGTTGAACTCCCTGATTTTTTTAAAATTTCAGAAGTTAGAAATAATGGAAGAATGTATGTGCTGTTGCAACACCTTTAGTTTTACAGTGAAATACATTAGAGTTATTTAGGGTCCTAATGTGGATGCTTTTTATTGGTTATTTTTAGATATTTTTTCTAAAACTTCTTGGGAACTCTAGAACACTTTGACTGCTTTTCAAAACTTTTCTAAAGTATTTCAATTTTTCCGACTTTTGCCGCAACGTGCGTTTGAATTTAATTTTTCTTGATACATTTTGAATTTTTGCGAAACTTTTTTCGAATATTTTATAGAATTATAAACCTTTTTGTTCGTACCTCAGGACGCTGAACGTTGTCCGTTTTCAAAATTCATTCCGCCGACTTTACGCCCTTAAAAAACGTTTTATGGTAATTTGAAATCGCCTGTGTTCGCTGCACATACTGCCCTTCTGCTTGACCCTGAGAGACACTTAAAAATTTTAGGGTTGATAAAAAAATGCTTTTGACAATTCCAGAACAAAAATGATTGGACTTCTCTTGTCGAACATTTTAGGTCCTACTTCATGTTCTGATGTGTAAGTTTATTATTTGTAACAATTTGAAATTAAATCACACATCCTCTTAAAACAACTAAATATTTACTAGGCTTAAAAGTAGAATCTTGTGAATTACTTTTTTATGTTGAAAATAAAATTCTTTTCATTTTATTTGATTTTCAACATTTTAAGATCTCGTTTACCTCGAAAGTACTATCCTTTTTAGCGTATTTGCGTAATTTATCCTACAATGTCACTGTAACGTGTGAATCGTATTTTTTTGAGGAATTCTTTCGGAAGTTCAGCACTTCCTTTTCTGACTCATGGCATCACCTTTCAGGGAAAATCCTCGTCTTGTTAGTTCACCTGCCTTTCGGTGAGTAGTTTGCTGCTTTTCTGACACAATCGATGTTTACATTGTTTTTCAGTTAGCTTTCTATAAGGGTGTTTGTAAGTTAACCTGGGATTTTGCAAACTCGCATTCCACACCGAGAAATACCTGGCTAACGGTCAATGCTCTTGCCGTGAAATGTAGTGAAAGTCAAGCTCCCCACAGTTGCGACTGTCAATAAGGGGCACTTCCTCCTTTCTCTAATAATGCAGATTGGACGGGCGACAGTGGTTGTTCACGCAGATGTGATTTTTTAATTGTTAAGAAATGTAAGATGATTGAATTTGGCCTGTGTAATAAATTATTTAGTTCCCAAAAAGTCATTGTGGGTCACCACTTAAATTTATAACATGTAAAACTTCTATTTATTTTTATTTAGAGTTAGCTTTTGGCCAGGATAATTTACTGGTTTTACAAAAGCAACTCCTAGGATGTAACGTGGGACATGACAGAATAATGGGTGAGATATCGTATGCCAGTGTCTGCTAACTTTCTATTGTCTTCGTAAATATCTGCGCCGGGGGACATACGTATGTTTATCTGTTAACCTGTTAAAACATTTTAATAATTGTCTCTCAAGTAACTGCGAGAATACAATTAACTACCATTTAGCCTTTCAAATTCAAATTTCACTATTTCTGTTCATGAAACTGGAATTGTGAGTTGTCGAGTAAGCACGCACGAGCTCTAGTTGAAGGTAACACTCGGAGAAGGATCATGCACATTATGGTTCTCCTTTACTCCTCGCCTTGACAATTCGGGTTTGGTGCATCTCATCTGTTTTTTCCAGACGTGGAAAATATTTTAAGAATGAAGTTCCGATTTTTTGTCCTCGATTAGTTCATTTACTTCAATTTCACTTTGGGTTCCGGTTCTATTCTCGTGATGTTCCGGTCTGATACATCAGTCAGTGGCCACGCCATAGGGGACAGCGGAAGGAATTCAAGTGAGCTCAGTAGAGGTGTGGGAATGGCATGGCAGGTAGAAGGCGGCCCCTGGGTACTCATGCAAACGTGATTAGAGGACGGAATGGAGAATGTATGTGATTGCACTACACTGTTGAGTCAGCGCCAGTGGGTGGTGCCTATCTTATATTCTGCCCCTGATTTTAGATCTGAGATTGTGCAAACGTAAATTACAAAACTACGTTGGTAATATTGAAGATTAATGAAACCTCTTTAAGCGGTCACTCAAAATTTAAATATTGTGAAGTACCCTCGACATCAAAATGTCCGTTGCAAATTCAAAGGGTCTTGAGTTCCTTTGAATAGATCGGGAAATATCAATTTTGGTGGAAATCATCTGAACGGTCTAGGCGCTAGCGTTGACCAAAGACGGATGGACAGACGCACAGACAGACGTTTTGCCGTCTTATCGATTTTTTTGGCATCAAGTTTAATGTTTTAATCCCATGCGAACAAAAAACATGGATTTTGAGTACAGAACGTGTAGAGGAGATAATTTACTATTATAATAAGATTTATCCATTTTTCGTTACCTCAACTCTCTAATAGTTTTTCTGTCGAAAATTCACAGTTTTAGGGTGCACGATTACAATACATTCTCTTCTTACGAAATTAGTGCGAGAAGTAGGTAAGTGTGCCACGGCATTAAACATGTCAGGCTTTCTAAAACATAACAAAAAATCTACACAAATGTATAAGAAGAAGAAGAAAAATTCTCGCGCGGTCCGTAGCCCGTTTGTTTGGGTACTGCTCCGGCATTCGCCTGGCACTAATAGGAGAATCTGGGAAAACTAATGATCAGAGCAACCGGCCGCTAAAATTCTCCTCCAGGCTGCGGGTGAATTTATTTTATTATTTGAACAAAAAACAGTAAAAACTGTATGTGTCGACTGTATTCGACCTAACTATGAAAACAGTGTCGAAAATCCAGTCGCCGTCGGGACTCAAACCCTAGCACCTCCCGAACAGAGGCATCGCAGTGACATCACTTGATGCCTTGAGCCACCTAAGCCGGGTGAGCTCTTGAAGCTTCGAGAACAATTCGAATATACTCACTTAATTAGGCGATTAGTCCCCACCTCTAATATTAAACCTACTGAGCTTAGCCAACGCTGCTAATGCTCACCACGCACTGCGGTCTAGCCAGTATTTCAGAGTTAAAAACCCTCCATGGCATACGTGTGTTGTTGCATGTCATGCAAAGTTTACTTGCCTTTCTCGCTTCCATGGGTAGGCGCGGATCTCACCTTCCAACGGGGAAAGATTACCGCCACCTCCAGCGATAAAAACATGCACTACTACGTGTTTGATCGTAGAAGTTGATGTGCCCGGGATAACCAACGAACCAACCAACCAATCAATCAATAAAACCGCCTAAGTTCATCATTCTGATCAATGTAGATGAAATTTCGGTGTAAGTGCAAATGTGCATTTCAGGTTCAATAAAATTTTGAATGTTTTCAATGATGAGGTTAGATTGACACTCTCTTTTAATACTAATTTTTATACTTAAATAGCCTTTTTTAATTCCAAATTTAGTAAGAATAAATGCTTCTTCATGCCTTTCAAGTAAAAATAAATGCTTTTTGCCTGCCTGTTTTTTCATGAACGAATGCCTGGAATCGAGTGATGAAGAATTGCTCCATAACAAGATGACCAGACCAGAGGAAAAGGAATTGAATAGATAATGGTACGATAGTAAAAAAATGTACCTCAGTGGCACAGAAGAAATTGAAACGTAGAAGTCTCCAGATTCGAGAAGGTAGTATGGAGAGAACGTTGGAATGCGACGTATAAACGAGAAGTGGGCGGCCGAAACGGAAATGGGCTGTAAAGCCGTAAATAGTATTTGTGGAAGGAGTGAACTATAATGGACGGTGATAGGATCATGGAGACATTGTAGACAATGGAGGTGGTTGTGACGGAGTTGAAGCATGACGGTAGGACACAGTGGAAACACAGTAAGCAACGGAGGGACAACCATTAGCATCAGATATTAATGACGAATGCGAAAATGTTAGAGGGAGACGGGAAACGATGGGAAAGAATTCTGAAGTACGGAAAGAGAAGAGATGGGATGGCCAGTGACGAAAATGACGGAAGAAACCAAAGAACACGCAAACAGGTGGACAGGGACGGAGATAAAATATGGACTAGACATCAAACAAAGTTTGGACGACGCGACGCCGGGTTTCAAAGAGCGGAAGGTTAAGTAGGCATCTGCAACAATGGAAGACTTGAAATACAACGCGGCGATGGGCTTTCACAACGGACGGAGCTCGCCGAATAGGCTGTCTTGAGTTGGGGCGCCGTCGTTCGCCAACAGGCGAAGAGTGCAGTGGGGGTTAAGGTTTTTCATGCGTTCATGTTTCATATCATATATTTGTTGAAACCGAGATTTTTTACCATCGATGTTTAATTCACAATTTTACGTTGTCGGTGTTTAATTTTTGAATAAAAAATATTACAGAAAACTGTTGTACTTACATTTCATGTATTATTCAGTGGAACAGTCTGTCACAGCAAAGAAACAAAGAATGGAAAGTAAGGAGATTTTTCACCCGGAAGTTAAAAAGGTTTTTCTAAAATCCAATCTGATAATTTTATGCTTTAGTTTTTCAATTATTCATCGTTCAGTGACTTAATTTTATAGTAATAAAACGGTCCCAGTTAAATTTAATCACCTCTTTAAGTTCTCTCCGCTCCAATAATGATGTTAAATGATCCTAAACCAGTTTTAAAAACCTGAATGTTTAAAAACACCAATGGTTTTGGGGCGATGTATTATTGACGTTTTCAATTTGAACATCGATTTTTGTTGGCGATGCCGCTTCACTGGAGTGCAACAGGAACTCAGAGGGGGGAGGCGGAGGGCAGGCGGGTGGGTCGGACGCCCACGCGGCATCCGCCGCCGCGGCGGAAATCGCCTCGCCGGAAATTGGCGGCGCCGCGCCGCGAGGCCGGCGGGGCCGGAGACGCCGGCACGGCGAGCGGGGGCGGGGCGGAGCGGGGTGGGGCAGGGCGGCTGAGAGAGGAGGTGCTGACGGCGCCTCCGCCGCGGCGCTGCCACGAGACCGCCAGACAGATGCAACGAGATCCGTTACGGAGTTTTTACTTGCTCGCATAACATTACATTATATAGAGAACGTAATGCGATTTAGTAGAGAAAAAAGCCGATTTTTCAACAGGAAAACTCGTTTTGTGGGTCCTTGATTGACTCGTTTATTGATGATTCCCGGTTCGTCAACGGCTAACTTTATTTGCCCCGTTAGTGTAGTGCATGTTTTCACCTCTGGATATGGCTGTGATCTTCCCCCGCTGAAGGCTGTGATCATTCTCCGCGCAGTCCTTGGCCTCGTTGTTAGGGTACTCCGCAGGCATCCTTCTGGTATTGATCTGAAGAAACACGGAGAACTACCGATCAGAGCAGCTGGCCGCTAGAATTCTCCTCCAAAAGCGACTGAATTAAACCTTGTTACGTAGCTAGTGTAGAAAATCCTGACACCGTTGGGACTCGAACCTTGGATCTTCCAGTCAGAGGCACTGCAGTGACAAATTTTTTGTTAATGAGATATCGGACATTAATTTCTTTAATTTTTCCTGCGTCAGATTTGTATAATGATTCATTCAGTTTTTTATATTATTCATTTGGAATATTTTTTACAAATATCAAAAAGTTTGTCACTCCAGTGGCTTGAACTCACACTTGTTTACGACGTTTTGATCGCATGGTACAACAAGAAGCTGATATGCCGAAAATATTCTTTTGAAATTTAAGAATGGAACCTTTCCATTGTATTGTTAATTCTATTTCCAACTTATAATGAGAGTCACTGTCACCGTCACCGTCACCTCCCCGTCCGCGTCCCCGTTCCCATTCCCGTTCCCGTTCCCGTCCCCGTCCCCATCCCCGTCCCCGTTCCCGTCCCCGTTCCCGTCCCCGTCACCGTCACCGTCACCGTCCCCATCACCGTCACCGCCCACGTCAGTCACACAGTGACACAGACACAGTCACCGTCACCGTCACCGTCCCATCACTAACATCATCACCGTCCCCGTCACCGTCGCCGTCACCTCTCATCACAACTGGAGATACTATACTTTACAATGCCTTCGCCACCCACGCCTCCTCCGCCACTGCCGCCGACGGCGATGTTGCTGCTGCATGATGGATGGGACGCGCTTCCGGTGGTCACGCGACCCGCGCTCCCCTCGTCCCTCTCCTCCATCACTCCTTCGCCCCACACCATCCGCCGCCCGCCTCCCGCTGTCCGCCAGCGGCTCCTCCAGTGGCTTTAACTTGTACCGACAGCTTGTGCTTATGTACCCAGGGATTTGATACACGCAAGTTTTTGTTGGCTGGCAGACACTTTTTCTGAAGAAGCGAAGTCCCACACACTACTACACGAAGTCTCAAGAAGTGAATCAGATAAAATAAGTATTTTAGGTATGGTATTTAAGTAAAATAGGTATTTTAAGTTCATTTGAACATTAAAATTTATAGGATTCACAGTCAAATCAATGCAAACTTGTTGTTTATTATTATTATTATTGTTATTATTATTGTTATTGTTATTATTTGTAAGTCTCTCGCCTAGCGCGGTGTACTACAACAGACACCGGGACCATTGGAGAACCAAGTTGCCTGCTTTGCTTGCAAACTCGGGCGGTCAGGATTCGATGTGAAGTTACATCAATAAAAACTTTCTCACGATGCGTGCAGTACTCAGGAGAACAGCCTTTTGCATTGTCTGAATGTGCCAGTTCTTAAGGCCAAGCCTTGCAGACGATGAAGTTAGTTCTTCAGAGATCAGTCCATTTGCAGAAATGACCACAGGGTTTCAGTTCAATAGCCAAGGCCTCATATTTTCGCTTCTCGGCAACGGAGGCAGCTATATTTCGGTCTAAGTGATAGCTACGTCGACTTTAATCCCTTTCCGTGAAAACTTGTCGACTGACGAAATTATGTCAGGTCTGTTGGCCTCGACCCTCCGCCCAGTGGTGACTGCAACATTCCACAAGAGCTTCCACCCTTTGGTCTCCAAAACTGAATCCGGCTTGAACTTGTAGTATGGGACCTCTTTCTGTGCCATCTCTGACTTTGCAGCCAGGGTTTGATGGACTACCGCAGCAACGTCGTTGTGCCGACTCAGGTATTCTGGTTATGCCAAAGCAGAGCACCCGCCCGTTCTGTGTTGGAGGGTTTCGCCGGGTTGACTGTAAAGACGGCAGCGGTCCTCAACAGTCATATCCCCAATCACATACCTTTGGTAATTACGAGTGGAAGTTACTTCGTCTTGAATAGAAATGACGAAGCCTTCTGTCTCAGCAATGAGGCCAGATTTTGTTAGCCAGGAGACTGGCGATCCCATGTTCACAGCGTTTCCTTTGAGCTCAGCGGGAAACCTGCCGTGCAAACGCTTTTGCGTCCACTCACTCAGCCTATCTTCTTTGGTGATAGATGGTCTCTCAGAGTCCGCTAGATTCAGATTCAGTGGGGTAAAATGCTTGTCCGTGGCACAAATTACTTCATGCACAACCGTCGTTTTCTGAAGAAATTATTATTATTCATTATTATTATTATTATTATTATTATTATTATTATTATTCCTGTACATCACGACTACAGATGTTATAGGTTGACTGAATATAAAATCTACTCCAGGTTGCAACCAGCTACCTAAGAAGCTGATGTAGGGACTGTCGGTGCCTCTACAAAATTTGGGGCGAAATGTAGGCTGTTCCAAAGAAAGCAATTTCTTGCATTTCGCAGTCCTTTAAATGACTTGGGAGTTTAACCAAGTTCTTACACAAATTTTGCGGAGCTCCGATAAGTATCGGGACGACTTGTGCTTTTACGCCCTCATTCGGCTGATCTCCATTTCCTAGGTTTTGTATTCAAGACGTTTCTCTGCCTATTTGGTTACATTTTGATCGCATGGTACAGCAACGTTTACAAGTAAAAACGATTTTTCTCAAAATCCCGTATAACAATATCCGGTTTGTTTGCCGCTATCGTGCGATTCGTTTAAATTTGTTGGTCGTACAATATTGTAAATAGACCTCACCGGTTTTGTCACCTTGCCTGCTAAATCATTGATGACAGACAGCATTTGTCAAAGAATCGCTTCATTCTTAGCAAACACTTTAAGATCATCCATGTATAACAAATGTGGTACTGACCTTTCATCATCACCATGGAGCCTGTAACCGAAGTCTGTTTGCGAGAACTGTTCTAGATAGTGGTGTCGTGTGAGGGAGTGCGAGCAGAGGACCAAAAAGGGTTTTTTTATTTTAATTGCACATCATACTTCCGACATCTAAAGATAAATCCTTTCCTAACTTACTTATAATCTCGAGTACCAGTTGTCTGATTAAACTAGGACAACACTGGCTCCCCTGAAATAGGGTAGTTTAGATATTGTCACCACCACCTTAAGAAATTTGTTAAACACTTTTGAACTTAATACATATATTAAACCATAAATTAATACAAAAGTGGTTAGCTTCTGGCTTACAATGCTGTTGAGAAGCATGATTGATTAAACAACATATACACTGATAGTATAATTAAAGTTTAGACATAAGATGCCATTATTAAATAGTTTAGAGAGATCTTGACGTTAACATTTACTTGTAGACACAGTCAAGGAGCAAATAAAAAAAATTAGGATGTAATGCTGTCAAAGAGAGTGCATTCAATGTTGCGTTTGTTGTCTTGGAGGAAGCATCGAAGTCCACGTAGGCGACGTGTGGCCTTGCAGAAACATGATGAGTCGGGTCAGTATGTGACCCAGCGTTGGAGACGAGGTGGACACGAGCAGACATGTGGCCACGCTTCTCTCTCTGATGAGGTTGGCAAACATAACCAGAGGGCTGTAAATATCGCTGTATTTTGCAGTGCACACAAGTGAATGCAAATTCTCTGCAGTAGCATATTAGGAGTTACTGTGTACATACACTCACGCAACGTAACAACAGTTATTATATTGGTGTATTGACTTGACTACTTACGCGCACTGTCACTGATTAGACACGAGCATTAAAACAGTATATTATGCAATGCACACAAGTAAAACAAGGAAATCACTGCGGTGGCAGATAAGCAAATTGCAGTATGCATGTACTTATACACGACTTAAAAGTTATTAGTTGAATAGAATGTACACAGATGTGCGTAGGACGTAATCAGCTCAAAGGCGAGCCACTTGAACAATACTGATTGATTGAACTGCACTAACAAAAGTATTAAGAAATCACACACATGCGTACAGAAATGCATTGCGAAGTGATCAATGTAAAAAAATGAGTGGGTTTGTGTAGCACGGATGTGCGTTGCGCAACGGCTTCAGCCCAACTGTCGTATACATGTTTGAAAGCACAGCGTAACCTTTTTCCCGGGCGCTGTGCTCTCGACGAATTAGGAGGCACGTTGCCTTGTAATATTAAAATTAAAAGTGAAGTAGTTTGCATTCAATTGACAAAATGAATTGCATGATATTAAGTATTTTTAAAATGAATTTAGCATGCATTACATAGTTTACTCGCTATGGCAATTAATTTTGTGTGAATGTTTTAGAGCATTCTAAAATCTCCAACCGCCCGGGCAGAATGCCGTAGGCGTCAATACTCGGAATTGAGTGTTGACCAAACGGCGCAGAAATAATTAGAATGAGGCTTGATGAGCTGAACATATTTCGTAGGATATGAATGTAAATAAAATACATTGTAAAGATAGCTTCTACAAAAACTTGTCCATGATGAGATGCGCATAGAATTAAATAGAAATAAGTTTTGTAATAAAAAGGCATCTTGCTTCTCCGAACTAGTGGAATCAAACTAATTCAAAGCAGCACAGGGGATAGCGAATCTCCGTGAAAAATACCCCTTTTAATCTGAATACTTCTTGTTTCTACTGCTTCCTTTCCGCTGTATAGTAGTAATCTGGCACTCCACGACTTCATATTAACCTTGCAAAACTCAATAAGTCTAGGATGAAATCGATAGATCTCCAGAGGCTTCAAAATCCAGTCGTGTGGTACACTGTCAAAGACCATCTGGTAGTCAATCTAAGCCATGCTTCAATTAGGTTTTTGTTTTCTTACATCATTCAAGATACTCTAGTAGCAAGATTTCCTTACATCCATAGGAACTTTTACGATATTCTTTCTGTTCAACTGGCAACAGATAGTTCATCTTTAGGTGTATGTACATTTTGTTAGCTATGGATGCAGTTATATCTTCGTACAATGTTGACAGACACGTGGTTGGCCTGTAGTTCTTTGCCAAAGATCTGTCTCCCACTTTGGGTAGCAAGTGATGCCGTGGATTCCTGGAGTTTTTTGGTTTTCTAAAAGTTTATTAACAGCCTTTGCTAGATGAGAATGTAATGCTGTTAATTTCTTAAACCAATAAATCTGGATCTTATCAATCCCAGGGGAATCCAGTTTCCCATGTTCTTAATTGAATGGAAGAAATCCTCTTCCGAGAATTCGTGAACAAGTTCCACTGCTTCCACGAGTCCATCGGCATCATCAACTTCAGACTGGAGGCAAGATGCATCTTTGTTGTAGAATCTTCTTTCCTCCCAGATTCCTGCCCAAAATGTTTCGACGTCATCTTTTGAAGGAGTGACAGCATTGCCATTCGGTGTTTGAGTCAGATTGCGATAGAATATCTTTGCTTCTGTTTCAAACAACCAATTCTGCAGACGGAAATGTACTCTACGTTTGTAACGTCTAATTCATTGAGCTTATGCTTGGATTTTCTCTTTTAGATTCTCAGCTACCATTAGCCTTGTTGTGTCATTTTCGATTTGGTATTTTTGTCCAACATTGAATATCTTTTGTTGAACGTAAGTGGTGTGCGTTGATTTAGAAGATGCCGCAGCTAACAGTGATATTTCACGCCGAGTGTCGGTTATCCGTTTCATAATTCTCTTCGTCCATGGGGGTAAAGGTCTGTTTACTCTGTTTTGCTGTCGGCCGTCGGTGTTCTTGGCTGGCCTCACAACTCAAAATTATCTGAGATATCAGATATCCAGTTGTATTCACGATGTGATTGATTTATTTAATATCTCGATCTCTACCTGGGGTCTACACAACCTCATTTAAGGCAGAATTTGCTCTCTTATTCACTCTCTTAGCTGTTGCATTTTCGTATATTCTCCTCAATGGTGCACGAGATTCGAATGGAAGTTGAACTCTTTCTATCTCGCGTCGAAGGAGGTTTTGAATCATGTCCTTTGCATGTGATTGCGAGCCAAATGAATTTTCACCACTGACGGATGTTTCACTGGGAAAGAGATGAACTTTCAAGAGGACCATCGTTTTCAGGGATATCAGATGGTTCAAAATGTACGTCACGTGGATAGTTCGATCGAAGAACATACTCCGCGTTTCTCTGAATGCTTGGAAGTTGTTCAGCTTTGAATTCTTCCACTGTTGAGTATCGTCGTTGACTAGCTACTTCTTTGAATGTAGTGTAGGTCCCTCATCTGGGTTCCCCTCTCTCCTGAAAACATATTTTTGAGTGAGACCCCATTTTTTTTCGTTTTTGAGTAGTATAAGCACTATATCGTCTCCTTTAATTCATCCCGTGTCCATATCTGACGATGGCTTCGAGCAACTGTCGGGTTTGGGTCCCTGGGACTAACATCCGTTAACATCCTGGACGTAGGAAAACAAGACACGTTAAGATTCATTACATTTCTTGAACAGTAATCCTTCGACATCCTCTAATTCGCTATTCGCGAGTTCCGAACATTCGCGATTAGAAAAATGCTACCGATTTTAATATTCACGACTTCAACATTCGCGAGTGCGTCGATTGGTCGTTTTACATTTTTGTAAAGCAAACTCAAATTTTATTTCCTTTAGCGGAGAACGAACTCGGCAAACGTCGGAACTAAAAGTATCACGTTCTGCAAAAATGTCGAAGTTGGAATGTCAATTCTCATTAATAGAATAACACAATTGTAAAATAATTCAATTCAGTTGCGTCAAATTGGAGATAAGGGCCACGTTAACAGAAAAGCCATTCGGGATTTGTGCCATTCTCATTATAATGACCTCTCCAAAGAAGATCTTTGGGAAATCATCAGTGAAGGAAGCCTCCTAGAACGTAATGATGAAGTAACGGATGAGAATCTGGAGCAACTTCAATGTCAAAACTGTTAATAACGTTCTAAAAATTCAACAAGTTTTTGTGGAAAAGGCATTGGAATGTGATGTGAACATGGAAATAACTTCGAAATTTAAGAGAGAAATAGAAGCAGCAACTCTTTCATATTTGGATATTAGAACAACGAGCAGAGTGATGAAACCAAAACATAACCAAATCCTACAGCCAATTGCTTTTATCTTTGAAATAAGTTTCAAATATTGTTTTATTTCTTTACTTTGGGATGTTAATTGTGAATTCTGTTTGTAGTACTGTTTACTCAGTTTTACTGCAATTATTTGTCGATATCCAAGAACTTAACCCTCCTTTCTTCATTAAAAGATACACTCAACATTCGCGGATTTGACATTCGCGATGATTTTTGGGAACGTAACTCCCGCGAATGTTGTGAGAGATCACCTGTACTATCCTTCTGTATCTGGTATTATCATTATTATTATTATTATTATTATTATTATTATTATTATTATTATTATTATTATTATTATTAATATTGTGATTATTTATGTTAAATTATTGCTCACAGGAAATATTTTATGATATTTACCTAATTTCACGTTGTATAAACTGTCAAACCTTCACGTGAAAGAACCTATAGCCTACACCTTTAAAAGTGTAAAAAAAACATTTTTCGAATTAATATTGAATACAATAATCTTCAACATTTTGTGACGACTCATGACGGCGAAAATTAATTTCACATTACGTCTCAGACAGATTGTTTAGCTTATGCTGGCTAATTTCATAACGTTTGATCTGCATTTCTCTCTTCTCCATCAGCCGGCTTGGCCAATACTTTATTGCTGCGGTATGAAGGCAATAAATCTGTGGTCACGGGGTAAAAGTTCTTAAGTCAATTTTGTCGAAACTGGATTAAGTGCTGAAAACTATAAATTAAGTATCTATATTTTATTTTAGTAATACAATCGAATCAAATGTTGCCTCCTAACGGCAAAATAAGCGTTGAGAAATATAGCTTGGCGTTGGGAAACATAGGCGACTCTATAGTCTAACCCTTGTTTTCTCCAAACTAAGATTTTTGACTTAAGAACTTTTACCTCCGTAAACACAGAATGAAGATAGTCTTCGAATATTCGGCTGCAAGGATTTCAGTGTGTCTCGCGAAATGTTACTTGACAATTTATTGAAAAAGGTAAATAAATGTATTTATTGAACATCAAGTGTAATTAGTCTAGTTTTTCTGGACGCCATTGCTATGATTTCTTTAATGTGGGTGAGACCGACAAGTGTATTTCATTTCCCTCGTCCTATACCTCCCATCCATGAATTCCTCCAGCCACTTGAGGTTGTTCAGGAAAATCGTGCTGTAGAGCTATTGAATTCTCGCGTGCTCCCTCTCTTCGGTTCGAGACAAAATTGAGTTCTTCTAAGGAATCGATGACTGAATTATAAACACCATTTTCACTCCGCGGCAAGTCGCGGTGGGCGATGAAACTTCCTGACTGGAATTCATACCGTGATAATTCAGTTAAAGGGCGGAAACTTGTGAACAATGTTTTCCCCGTAGAGGTTCTGTTATCTTCTGAATGTAAATACCAGGAAGTACTCCGCTTAAAGTGATGAAGACACATGTACGAGGAAAAAGTCGGTAACGTGTGTTCCATTATATTGGAGGGATTACGACGTGCTGCTTATGTTATATATTTGGGTATGGGACTTTATCCTCGCAATTGTGAATTTGCCAACGGAAGGGGCGATATGAATGAAATAACCGGCACAGACACGTTGGTAGAATCTGAAATGTGAGAGGGAATACCTGTGGTTGTAGTCAGTTTGCGTCAATCTCAGTATAAATTAGGGGTGTTACAACATAGCACGAACTTTCCAGTGTTATTTGTAACGGCTATATGAAATTAAACAGGAATATTCTAATATCCCTACCAAAATGTTGTCAATAGCTTGCAAACTTCTTTTCGTCAAACTGATTAAATGACAGTGCGTTACGTCCATATATCATAAAGAAATTAGAATTTTTAGTGTTAAATCTTTAGACAAACATTCTTTTAACATCGCTGAATCATTACATCTTAATGTTCAACAAAATTTGCTAAAAACTATTTTTATTATTTCACATTCTGAGCTTTAAAAGTATAATCGAAATAATAATTTAAAAATACTTAAGAGCATGATCTTGCTCTATTAAGAAAGCTTACTGTATTACGAAAATAGAGGCCATACACTTCCTCGGGTCGTTCCATAAAAGAATACGTAATGGCGTGGTGGGATCCTTTTACGAAAGGTCGGATTAAAGTATGACGTCGAGGTAGAAAAGAGCTGCCAAATAGTCATCTGGAAGCATGGAGGCAAGTCAATAATTGGTAGAAAAGGCAGCACTCTTCGAGGCGTACGCAATGCAACTAATATGGAAAGCCACCACATGAAATAACCTGTAATTTCAGTTAGGGTGACCTCGCACAAAAGGAAGGTGCAGAAAACAAAGAATAGATATAGGAAATTTCAACTTTGTAATAGGGACCATTGGTTTGTGGAACAATTTACCTGCGTTAACTTCCTCAGGAACACGCGAGATACGCGTTCGAAGGTCAAGACCGTAAATGTTCAGAGCAGTGCAATGAAGTACAGTGACGTGTTAATTACAAATTATATGTGCATTTGATCGAGGCTAGTAATGAGTTACATTGGCAGTTTTATATAGTATTTTGTTTAATATATATTCTCCATGTTATTCTACATATTTGGCGTCCTACATATTTAATTTTATTTCTTACTAGTGGACCTGGCAATGCTCCGTTTTGCAGTGCATTACATCACACACTACTGGTCACGTGATAACTAATGACGTTTTTGCTACGCTGTGCAAAATTTCTAATAGATGAAAGACTTTCTCGCATGTATGGGTTGGTTCTATCTGCTGGCTTGAACATGGTAGTCAAGTACCCTCTTGTTAAGACGTTCTTCTTCAAATTTGGGCATGCGTTCGTTGAGATTCTGTGTTGGAAAAGTTTGATTTACTTGTCCGAGATTCAAATAATAATTCCGGGCGATATTTCAGGATCGCAAGGGCAGGGGCAGGATGCAGTGAAGGATGCAGTGAAGGCCCACTTAATCTGGACTGTGCGGCGGGCTGTGTAGAGTTCAGGGGCGGTTGAGATGTCATAAACGAATAAATCATCAACAACGCCCCCGCACGTTCGACTTAATTCAAACCACTCTTTAAACACTACCGTTACTAATAATAACAAAATGTGAATATTTCAGCAAAATCGGTCGGGTAGATTTTTGCGTATCTGTGCGACACACGTACGCACATTCCTTTTATTTATAAATAGATAAAGATATTGGATTATTTTGTTTATTTTTAAAATTTTTCTACATTTGTATTTTTAAATTTGAATATTTTCTGCAACTCTTCGCATTTTCATGTCTTAGGCTCTAAACTTATTCATGGCTCTAAACATTCACTCATTCATGGCTTAGGCTCTAAACATTCACTCATTCATTCATTTTGCTTATTTCTTGTTTTCCTCTTCTTCCTTTCAGCTCTCGCTCCATTTCCTTCTGCCCGACCTGATCCCTCCTACTCTACCCTACCCTACCCCTTTCCACCCCACCTCAACTTTTCTTCTCCGCTCGCGCTTCTCGTCCCTTTCCTTCACCCCCCTCCGTTATTCCCAGCACATATTCTCAGTCTGAACTTCACAGAAGCCGCAAGTTACCCTAACAACTCGCGCTGTTGTCGAAACTTGGCATTTCCTGCTTCGCTTTCCGTCCTGGAGAGTATTCAGGGGTTCCATGGGAACCGAAGTCTGAATTTTAATTGCGTTTTTTATTCCGAGGCAAACGCGTCGAATGGTGAACCTGCTCGACTCGGATTCGTAACGCTGTAATTCAATTAACAAGCCTAGTATGAGTTTTTCCGTTGTATTCGTGTTGTCTGTTTTATACGCCGTTTTTAACATTATTGGGCTGTGAAACCGGTAAAATGACATTTAAATTAAACTCCAGTCGGGAATTTCATCGTTTTCGTGAATTTAACGGGGGATTTCTAATACACCTCATTAACTGCGAGCTTTTCAGCTTTTGCTTGTGAAGCATCAACGTTGTGTGGGTCCTGTTCACTGCTAATGTGCACTAATTACGAAATATCGACGATTCTAAAGGGCTTTCATTCTCTGATCCTTTGCTCTCCAAATACTGAGTCACGACTTTTTATCATGAGTTAGAGTTCATTTTCCTGTGGCTCGGCCGATATTCGTATCTATGAAATATCTTAAATCGTAATAATGAATAGTAAACATACAGATGAAAATATATTTTAATAAAATCTACTGAACAGGAAAAATATTCTTCAATACTTATTACCTTGTGATTACGTTAGCATTTGTACGATACAATAGAGGTAGAAGGGTATAGAATATATTTTTTCTCTTTAGATTTTCTCTGTTCTCTTTATAGAAAATTTCTTTTTCTCTGTATTGTGCACTTCTTAATCTTCATTTGATTATACTGAAGTATGATTATAATACCAATATCATTCCAAAAACGTGCTGTGAATGGGATCATTGTACTGCATTAAGAACAATATTATATTCTTCACATGAATGTTTAGCTCTTTCAGAGTTTGAAACCAAAAGTATTTCGTACTGTATCAGCCTCATGAGTAAAACCCAATACACGGAGAGAGAACGCTGTTTAAACTACCAATTACAATGCTTTTAATTGCGGAGTATTTTGTATATTGATTGAAGAACACCAGACACTATGTTATCAAGCAGAAGGAATTGTTAACAACGGATGAAAGATTCTTGTCGTGTCTTATTAATATTCTTTCAAATATACGAGTAAACCTTTCATACAATTTATTATTTTTGAGTTCATAACCATCGTTGTTCGCGCCTTTGATTGTTTCTTTGTCTTCCTGAAAACTAATAAACTGTATAAAAACAGTTTATGAAATAAAATGAGGCCCATGATTTTTCTAAATCCCACGTTGACAGTCCTGAAAACACTTCGTTTTTCGTAAGAATTTTCCATTGCATATAGGAAAGCAACTTAGTTTCTACGCACCCGATTTGTTGATTTTCTAACTATTGTAATCCCTTACCGAAACTAGTAGTGTATACTTTAAATGTTTAGAGTTTTCTTTGTTCATGTTCATTTCAACCTGATTCTCTCTTCACCGTTCGCAAAGTAAGAATCGTTTGGCTCAGGTTTGGAATATCTTCTTGTTTTTGTGAGAAAATAATTATTGAGATTAACTTTGCACTTTATTTGATATCAATAAAATTATTAATATACCTTATACATTATATTCTCCCACAAACAGTTTTTTCTTTTCTTTCAATACATTGCAGAATTGTTGTGTTTCAGTTATTGGCTCAGGAACAAGGTGCAGCGCCCACACACGTACGCCGTGTCCACGTATACCAACCTCCGCGAATGCGTTTACTAATTCCAGACCCGATTTTTACCTTGTGTGATGATGGACTTTTAGGCGGATCATACCACTACGTATCCATCTGAATAATCCTTACATCTAATTTCTTTCATCTCACATCAGTCTGTCGTTATCCATACAATTGAAGTTTATGGCGCCTCTGTCATCATCTGCCCACTAAAAAGAAAACCATAACTGACAGAGCCTGTACCCTCGCCTACCCTCGGGGACTGAGTTTGGCACTCGCTCATCCATATCATTCTATCAGTATTATGTAGAAATAAATTTTTAAAAAAATTAAAAAATTAAATCGCAAGATCTTTCAGCTCCGAGTGATGTTGGCTGCAGTGCTACGAGAGATTTTCTAATATTCTATCGAAGTACCCCTCAGCGGCTCACATGCTCTCCACGGTGTCACCGCCCCCACCGTTTCCTGCTTCGCTGCGTGCGAGTCTGCCACCCGCAACCGTCTCGCGGCGTCACCATCAATGCCGCCGCCACTGTCATCGTCGTCACCGTCACCGTCACCACCAGCGCCACTGCCAGTCACCGCCATCTTCAGCATCACCGTCACCGCCACCGTCACCGCCACCGTCACCGCCACCGCCACCGCCACCGTCACCGCCACCGTCACCGCCACCGTCACCGTCACCGCCACCGCCACCGTCACCGCCACCGTCACCGTCACCGCCACCATCACCGTCACCGTCACCGCCACTGTCACACTTAACGCCCCCGCTTCCGCTGTCACCATCTCCATCGCCACCCCACCCCACTCCCACCCCAGCTGCTACCTCCAACACCATTGCCACCACCACCGCCACCATCATCTCCATTGCCACTTCTGTCGCCACCTTCACCCCCATTTCCACCGCCACTGCCGCCGCCACCGCTGCCCGCGTTTTTTGAGTACCTGATTCCATCGTAGTCGCTATCGCACGGCGCCATCAGGGCAGCCGACCACGTGGGCCGTTCCCGCCGGCAGCTTATCTCCTCGCCTTTCCGCCCGCCACCGCCGCGCCGATTGCGCCTGAGCCAAGTTTGCCTCGAGTTCTCAACGTCGAAGCCACCCGCAATCGTTTGCCTCGTCTCCCCATTTCTTTTCATGATGCCGCCTTCATAAATCTCTACGCGTTTGTAGTCACAGTGGTTGATACTGTCTTGGATGATGCGTCTTTTCCTGTAGCTTATTATGGTGGAAAGCGAATTCCGTGGAAATGGCTTCACATTTCGTTTCCACTCTGCTTCGTTGAGACGTGTTTGTGTGAACGACTTGGAAGTACTAATATATTGAGTTCAAGATTTTTGTATTGTACACTTCAACAAAGACAATAGAAAACTAAAACAAACCAATTTGGATGTTTCCAAATTTCACTTTATTCTAAATTTATTTAAATGGGTGCATTAATGAAGTGAGGATAAACAAAACAAAAAATTCCAAAAGAACGGTATTTTCCTGTTGCTCTATACGAATAAAATTAGAATGTGTTAGAAAATTAATTTTGGTCCTCACGGAAAAATAGCGGCTTTACATCTAATTTACCAGGGGGTGGCACTAAAACATTTCCCCTAACTACCACATCGTCTTCATGATAGCATACAGAATGCCCAAATGAGACCTTGGGTCATGACAAGCAAATTGGTAGCTACTTTGCTGTCCGAATAGAGCTGCGTCCTAAGCACAGGTGCCAACGTTTCGGCCGTCATTCTGCGCCCTTTCTCAGGGCGAAAAGCTTCCTCAGGTGAAAGAATAGGTCACAGATTGGCGGCCGAAACGTTGGCGCCTGTGCCTAAGACGTTTCCCGGACAGCGAAATTGCTACTGACTCCGGGTGCGGAGCCTACGCTCTCAGTTGGTGCAAATGCAAATAGCGCTCAAACAGGTTTATTGTTCAGAAAGAGTACAAAATGTAAACTAAATTTAGATTCAGATCAGGTAAAAATAGAAAAAAAAACTAGGCCTTTCCATATCTTTTAGCAAGAGTAATAATTGAACATTGTTTTCTTTGGTACGAGATATTAGTGTCATGTTTTCCTTCGCGTGAATTGTATGGATTGTGACGTAACCTGTGAGAGACTTCTACATCTAGCACATTCGTAATACTGTTTTACTTCTCGATTTCGAAGTAGCCAATTTGTTTAAATAGCATGAAGATATAAAGTACATCGAATCTATGTATGACTTATTGATAATTATTGTTAAAATGTTGTTCTAATTTCTCCAGAGATCACTATGATTTGGGTTAGACGTAATTTGGGTTTGATATTTTCGGTTGTGGTTTCGAATTAATTTATTTCTGCATATTTTGGAACATCTGTATAAGAAACCCACGCAGCTATCGGCGTTGGTGTAAACTGCATTGCAACGTAAATAATAAATACATTCATATTAACACACTTCGGAGAGTTGTCGATAAAAACTTGAGATTGTGTTGAGTAATTGTGCGAACTTTCTGTGAATCTCTAATTTCCATTAGCTACATCCATATCTGACGGTTAGGCCTCCTTCGTATGAAAACTAGCATGCTACATTCATGTATATTTAGATACGTGAAATTTCGTGAAATTCGTACAATGCGGTTTATGTTCACAAACATGGCGCTACGGCCGAGTTATACTACACAGAATGTGGCAGAGCGTAGGCATACTAACCTGGCTCCGAGCAGCAGGACCTCACACTGTTAGCCTGGCAAATATTAGTGGAAGACGGGGTTCATTGTGCGTAGTTGTTCCTCCATCAGATTAATTTTGAATGCGTGAGTTAGACGTCGCAAACAGTAGTTCGGGATATGCTCACAGACCATGAATATCGTTTTAGAACTTGGAGTAATTTTCCGTAATTATCGTCAATGAAATTCGTCATGTGACTAGAATTAGAGTGGCGTCTGTGTCTGTTTTGATCTTGATTGATTACGTGAATGGTAATACATTTTTTACTTTTCATATTTCATATGAAATATTATTGGCTATTATTTTAGTGATATTTTCTGCAACGATTGTAAATTACTTTGTAGCCCAAAAAATTCATTCTAGTGAATCACTTACCTTTAGGTTGATAAATGTCTATATGCGTACATGCTTTGTAGAAACGTATTAAATGAAACTATGCAATTGTAATTCCTCAACAAACAATTCCGTCACTTTACACTGATGCACAAATTGAACTTTGTCTAGTAAATAATGTAAAAGCCTTTATGGTGAATGAATGCGCTACTAATCATACCGAACAGATTGAAAATTACGACTGAGAGACATCGTTGCTTTTCTTCTTCATTTTCGCATCTGAAATTGAATGTTTATTTTGGACGTGATAATTTAGTTTACAGTTTATTTTAATTTCAAAGGTTACTGAAACCTCATTATCGTGCGGTATAATTAGATGTTCTCATAAAGTTATTATTACGCCCCCAATATTTTGTAGTGAAGTTGAACTTTGCCCTGCCTTCGATACTAAATTGATCACAAAATTTCTTAGCATTTTACAAGTTTGGAAGTACCTTATTTTATTCTTATTAAGCGAGAAGGAAATCTGGAAACGAGGGTTTTAATAATTTATTGTACAAGACGATAAATTATCTTTACCGTGTGTGTAATATTTGAAGTTTAATTTTTAGTACTGTACAAAAAATGCCAACTAAGAGTCGGTGGGTAAGAGCGTTTACCGACTCAGCGCTTCGGCGGCAAGGGCCGAGGGTTCGAGTCCCGCCTTGGGCATGTTTGTTTGTCCCTTGTCTCTTATGTGTGTGTTGTCACGGAGGCCCTCGTGTCCTGCTGACCACAGATCAGAAGAGCTCGCAAGAGTGTTGGTGTCTAGCGTATGGTTGAGAATGCGTCCCACCGAGCGTAATGGTAACCGGGTGTTGGATAAAAGATCTAGAAAAAAGTTAGGTTACCTCAGGAAAAATAGTTTGCGGTGGCTCCGCGAGGAGCGCGTGTGCCGGCGTCGGGTGCGTACGCCACAGCCCACAGCGCGCACGGGAGTACATTTAAAAATGTCCATTTACATGTAGATGTTAAAGAGGTACTGCAGCATCATATTATTGGCCATTAGCAAGCGTCTTAAACCTTTTGAATAAAATGAAGACATTTTGTGTACAAATCCGTGTTACTAATTTTCAGTGGAAACTGGAATAAAAATATAATAAAACGGTTTTAGGCCTTTTGAGAGTGGTATGTGGTATCGTTAGATATCCAGGAACTCTGAAAAAATACAAAAACATTGAATCAATTGCGATTTGTTAAATGCCTGATTTTCCTCTTTTATTCTGACAATTTGGGGAATTATTATACGTACGCAGAGAACGGATTTTTATGTAATTATATTTTTTTTCTTCTTACCATTCTCAAAATTGTAATCTTGGCGAATCGTCACCGTCCTAACAAAATATCTAATTTTTTCGTTACATATTTTTACATACATACATAGAACTATAATACATATTTTACATATTTTGCTTTTGGCACAAAATAGTATGAAGTAGTTTCAAAAGAATCAGAATTTTTCCTACATTATTACTGCGTGCTATCTACTCGAGGTACGCTAAGTGAAGACGGATGTTCTCACAGTCCGACGCGCCTGTTTCAGTTGCGGGAAGTGCGCGTCAGTGACTAAGATCATTATTATCTTTAGGTGTGGAAAGTATCACTGAGTTTCGTGACCTTTAACCTTAATTTTAGAGAAACATTGGCGATCGCCGACGTGTACAAACATAATAAATTCAATAATAAACACTTCGATGAGAGTTCTGCACGCTGGAGTGATTGTTTGCTAATTGTAGATAATGATACATTGTACGATGATTCAGTCCAGACTGGCGGATAAACTAACGTCGTGGATTATAATAGATGGAGCTTTTACTACTGAAAGGAAAGTTGTATGGTGCAATGAGTACATCAAGATGTGCTCTTCAGACGATTTTTAAAACGTATGTATTATTTTTAAAATTCATTTAGGAAATATTTTATAAATCGTACTGTGTAAATGTGTTTTATAATTAGTGTATTTTAATATTAGATATTACGTATTTATTTCATATGCTTACTGTTTTCATTACATATTTACTTCCTACATATTTTGACTTTTCATACTACCTATTTTTCCGGTCTCCTGTTATGACATTAGGGGTAGAGGTTCGAGCCATCTTGTTACTGGTTCAACATAAAATAAAATGTATTTATTGATTATATCATTAAAGTTATAATTTCATTATCATTGTGTGCTTTACGTATTTGTTAGTAAAAATGTCATATATAAATAAAAAACGTTTAATGAAAAAAGGGGCCCAGAACTTTAGTTGCCCCTTCCCCCCTCAGGTTTTAGTCTGCGCCCGCCTAAGGTGAACACCTATCCATTCCCATTACGCAGGATTCGAACATGCATCCTGTTATTCCAACATCAGCCCAGAGTACTGCACCAAAGACGTCTGCTTACCGATCGCACGTTTGTAAAAATGATTATTTTTAGCGAGCAACGTCGATCACACTTCCGGCGAAACGCTAGGACTCGTTCCGCATCTTCGGCAGAACGGCAAAAGCGCCCCGGTGGGAACGACCTCCATATTGCGATGCATATTTGAAACTTGCAGAGGAGCGCGACACGCTTGCGTTCCGCGCCGCGCCGCGCGGAAGCAGCGAGGCGTAACGTTACGTAATATGTCTGCAAAGTGCGGCTGTCCTCGGGCGATTTCTGCAGCAACTCGGCGGCGCCTGCGCCGGCGAGATCAAAAGCCAGGGCCGGAACGCTGCATTCTGCCGCCTCGCTGCGCGCGCCTGCCCGTCCTCTGCACATACCTGCGAACAATACCGCCAGCCAGCCAGCCACTCACCCACTCACCCACTCAGCCTGCCTGCGAACCCGCCCGTGCCACGCGCTATCTACCCAGACGCGCCAGACGTGCGAAATTTGAACATCTGCGCGCGCGCGCGGCGAAACAGTTTGCGAGATGTTACTTGTGTCGTAGTCACGAATTGCGAGTCAGGAGTTGTGTTATACAGTGTCCCAGAAGCCGGAGATCCAAGTATTGCATGTGATGACTGTATGGGGACGAGACAGAAAGCGTTGCATTTTCCTGTTCTTCCATTTCCTGGGCAGATGATCTTGGTAGTGTGTTTGTAATTTTCTTCCCATGAACGAAAGATAGTAGGATTGTCATGAGGGAGAACGATATTGAAAAATGAATGATTGTGGTTGGGATGTATGTGTTGCGAGAAGCCAACCAAGCCCCAAACACATGGTGAAAACTGTGATGCCTTACATAGGACTCGAACTCGCAGCACTGGACTCCTCGTAATAGGAGACTGTTCCAATCCTCTGCTCTACTGAGACTGACGACGAATTGTTGATATTAATCATATCGTGAGAATTTAAACGAGTGTAAAAGGCTTTTCGTGATCTGGACAATTTTTTGCTGTTTATTCCACTCTTCAAAGATTGGTTTGAAATCTCCTTTCATGGGTTTCTTCTTTCATTAAGTGAATTTTTTATTACGGGAAATTCCAACGTTGGGTCACAGGAAAGTAACGAAAATTATTACGCTTATCTTCTGGCTAAAGTAGTCGGACACGAAACATTTCAATGATCGTCTGAATTTTACATATACAATGAAAAAAAAACCAGCAACTCTGAGAAGTCTCGTATGAGCCGCGTAAATGTCTAGTCAATAAAGGCTCAACTTTCGGGAAAATTTCCATTAAGCTGCTTTCTTGTTTAAACCTGCATTTCGACGTTATTAAGAAGTTCAAAATCCTTACAATATTTCTGGTGCGTTTCGAGATCTCGAAGGCCTAGGTCACAGAAATTGCTTTTTGGCAAAAAATTATTTTATGCAGCACATGTTGATAAGTGTTATTTCAAGTTTTAGTTAGTACTTATTCTTTGAGAGATAACACTAGTCTTCAATAAAATTTAATCTTGGAATAAATCAGTTTCCATTTTTGTGGATGCTGAGCACGAATAGTTCATGATTAGCTTTCCTTCCAAGTATATAGATGGTTACACTTACAAAAATTCGCCGTAATTTGGAAGTGAGCCCCCTGTCTGCCCTTTGTCTGTGCGAAATAGCGTATCTTGCAATTGTGAGCACTCTGGTAAGTAAACTTTATGATGTTGTGGATTAGATGCTTCATAGTTACGCGAAAAATGGAAAACAAATTCTGCTATATTTGTGTTATTTGTGGGCATGTAACAAACTGCCATCTCTCTTTGGCATGCAAACTCGCAAATCAGGATAGGCCTTGATACCTCACATGGTTTGCAACACTTTTTCGCGTCAATAAAACTTCGTATTAAGGTAAAGCAATGGAGTATGTTATGAGTACAAGAACTAGGATCTAATGTCACGTTTCCGTTGTAAATGTAATATTGCTTTCATACTTTAATTTAAGAATATTTTAAGATTTAATTTAAGAATTTTTTGTTCTTCGATTTTTTATGTAGGATTATTTATTATTTTTTAAGAATTATACCTTTTGCAAGCCTTTTAAGAATCATACCTTTTTTAATCTCGGTTACCTCTAATCGTATTGCATTCATCACAAGCTCCTTTGGTTACAATCTTTACTTTACCGCTACCCGTTGCTTCCCAAAAACAAGTATTTTTTTAATAAGGAGAATTATATTAATTACCAACATTCATTATTTCATAACCATAATCAGGAGCCACTTCTGTTCAGAAAATTCAGAATCATAATCTCCAAAGGCATAATTCCTGAGAAATAGAAAGGAAAACATTGAAGAGGAGGCCATTACGGTAACGTCCATCAATAGAGAGAATGGTTTCCTTCATAAGTAACAAAGCAAGAAGAAAAACAAGGTGAATGTTTTAAGTGGCATTCTTTGTCGAGTGCCCATGTCGAATTCCACTGTGGCATCTCAAGTAACCGCTTAGGAAAGACACTCCCCCCCCGCTTTCCCCCTCGCACTCGCCAGCGCGCCTCCTCCAACGGAACTATGAAAAGACGAGCAAGGTCGATTTCCTCCATTCACGCCCGCGCCTGCTCTTGTTTGTTTCAAGCTGACACGACAGCGGACCAGAGAAAATAATTTACAGTTGGAGAATTGTGGCAGCCGATTATAGTTTCCGGCGTCTTTTTTCTTCTTCTTTTCCTCTTCTTCGGCGCGTCTTGAGTCGCTCACACGAGCTCTTCTGTCACGCTCGTTTACACAGGCTGCTCCCTCCGGCAACACAGGCGCCGCGGCGCCCAGCGCCCCGCTCGCCCCTCCCGCCCGGCACCCCGCTCGCCCGGCACCCCGTCCCCCGCTACTCAGCGCCGCAGCCTTCGCCTCGTCTTCAGTCGCCTTCTTTCGGTGCCTCACGGACACTCACGACACACCCGAATACGCTGTATTTTGATGCCATTGCCGTAGCCGCCGGCATTGGTGGGGTAGCGCTTAGTGTATCTGGCTGTTATACCCAAGTTTCAGGTTTCAAATCCGATTGAAGCCGTGGATTTTCAAGGGCGAAAAAATCCTCTGTACGTTTTCCTTCGTAGAGGAAGTAAACCCGGCTGTCCCGTGTAGTATATTTATTGCATGTAACAGATCCTCAAGCCTAAAAGAAGCACCTGAGGTAAATTCAAATCGCCTGTTTCGTCACCCTAGTGATAGCTTTTTTCTCCGCAGCCTTAGGGCCATATCTGGAATGTATGTATGATTTGGCTGATAGGTGATTATGAAGATACGATATGATTATTGATGTAGCAGTGGACAAATGACAGGCACGGGCACAGGCATGGGCAGGAAATGGGAGGACCAGAGAAAACATGCCGCTAAACCGTGACCGCAAATTCCACTTGGATCGGTGACAATTTCAATCGGTGATAATTTCAATCTCGGTCCCAGCGATTCAAAACAAGCTCATTACAATGGGATTTATTTTGTTTCCAGCACAAGCCTCGAAAAAGACCAATGGCCGTATTAAAGGCAAAGTGAACAGCTGTAAAGTGCATCTTGTAACACTCAACTGTTTATAGGGCTGCAAAATATTCTGGAATTCTTTACTGTACTTTGAAGAAGTGGTACCGGGATATATGTGAAGATGGAAATGGTGCTCTGAATCGTCCACGCCTAGGTAGACCAACCGTGTTTTCTAAAGCTCAAGAAAAGAAGCTCGCGGACCACCTACTAACATTTAGCAAGTGTTTTATGGCCTTAGTAGTAAGCAGTTCTGTTCACTTGCGTTTGAATGTGCAGTAGCTCTCAACCCAACCGCAACGTCTGGCTGCGTACAACAAGGAATGTGATCCTTTTGTCAAAACGGCTGGTCCTCTTAGAAGAATAACCCCATACGAGAAAGCCGAGATTTTTAAAGATCGCATCCATAGAAAACGGAAAACGTGTTTTTCAAAGCAATAGAATTCTTGCGTTTAATTGACGAAATCTTTAAAAAGGATGACTTTGCAGTTAAATCTACGAGTGAAGCCCAAACTGTAGTTGAGACTACAGCCAGTACGTCCCAGACTAAGTTCTCGGAAGCGGAGCCTTCGAAGAGATGGACAGGGACGAAAACCCAGTGTCCGTTTTGAAGAATCAGTGGAGTTCATCTAAAGCTCAAGAACGCAGTGCTCCTCTGCACAAAGAAGAGGCAACAAGGGCGAAAGTGAAGATTCCTTTATAAACATTTTGTCCTCGATCTCCCTACGCCAAAAATAAGCTACCAATCTATCAAAAATGCTCCTAAGAAACGGCATTCGGAGGTTTCGAATGCTTCACATTTCAAAACTAATGGTGGTAAACAGCACGTACTGTCTCCCCCGTATTTTCACGCAAAATTACGCGAAAAGTACTCAAAATTTCAAAAAATTGTACATAAACTTATTTCAAAATCTATCTTTAAGGAACACGTTTTATTCAGGGACAAAATCTATATCTGTAACATTTTAGCTCTAGGAAGACTCCCAAAAATATTTTGAACTTTTGCAATTTTCGAAAAATCAGGGTTTTTAACTAACTTGACCTACAAAAATTTCTTATTATTTCTTCACACTATCTCAACAACAACATTTAATCAAAAACGATGGAGCCTTTTTTGAAAATTTGGAGAATGTTAAAGGGACTTCATGTAAAATAAATCAGACATAACAGAACGTAGGTTACCAACAAGATTAAGAAAAATCGTTTCTGCGGCATTGTTATTTCACTTTTTCCTTAATAGGCTCCCTTTCCTCCCACTCACTTCTACTAATTTCCTCCTGCCTCTCTCCACCCTTTGTTTTACAGCGCTTCAAGTCCTTTTAAGCTGGTCTCTCCGACTTATGCGATCCCATTTTTCTACTCGTTAAGCGTCTACAGCTTCCATTGCCACGCCGTATAGCACTTGTGTCGTTACAAGATCTCTACCTGCATCAGGTTGGGAAATTTCGCGTGCGGGCGCTCCCATTCCTGTCGTTTTGTTTCCTCACCAACCTCTTCCCCTACACTCACTCTTACCTCCTTCCTGGTCGCAACTGTGGATTTTGATTTCTTTCGACATGTTCCGCATATTTTTGTTTACATCACTGCCGCCTCTTCTCTCCTCTTTCCACCTTCCTCACTCCTTCCTAAATTTTCTATACTCATTGTACCTCCATTGTACCCCCATACGTCACATGCACTTTTTTACTTTTTTGACGAAAATAAATCAAATAAATCCTTCTTTTTTCCTTCTTCTTCCCAGTCCCAATCCTGGTCCCCATCCGAGTCGACTTATACGTCGTATTAAATGTCACAGTGTCACTATTTGTGAGAGACTTGCTGTTTGCAAGGCCACGAACCTGCAAGCAGGCAAAAACATTCGACTCTAAATTTCAAAAGATAAGACCGACATCTTCATGTTTTGGGAGTTCGCAAGGTTATGAGATGGAGATCTTATGCCGCTTTAGCCAATGTCTTCTGAGTGCACACTGTAATTGCTAATGAATACCAAAGCAGGCGATGTAACTACTAGTTACACAACTGCATCATTGGCAGTTTTCGTGGCGATGATAATTATTTAATTGTTTTTTTGTTTCATTTCTACATTGTGCAATATTTTTGAACACACTTGTGTAACTGTCGAAAAGAACTGGGAATACCAAGATACTTTTATACAGAATCTCGATTTGTGACGAATTCTAGCACTAACGTTGCGGAAAGTCCAGTTATGCTTTGATCAGTGGTGGCTCGAGGACTGTTATTGGGGTGAAGTACTATCCCCCCGTACTATTCTTATATTGATTGCAAATATAACGGAGTTGATAATATTTTGAACTTTTATAATAAGAGAGAATAACCTGTAGGTTTTCTGTAGTCTTAGTTCTATGATCTATTTTTCTAACACTGCATTCGTATTCTATAGATGTTTTATCATATATTCTTATGAGTACAATCACTTTCTTATCTAAATGTATATATTATACACTTTGGAAAAGCATGTGTGTTTTCTGTTCAGCAGCATTTTCCTGCCACGGGCCATTTGTCTCTACTAATTGTAAAGAGAAGGCCACGTTAGCTTTGGCTTCCGGGCTCTGATTTAATTTCACCAAAACACCATTTAACAAGACAGGATCTCAATTCTGTTAAAATATGAGGAAGGGGCTTTCAACAAAATAGTTATCATGCATTGCATCGAAGGTCAGAGTAATCGTATAGTTTCTCTCAAAAATAGTATTTTGCGTATCACGTCTTGAATGTGCAGAAAAACTGACCTATCTCACAGTTGTCATATTGCCATTGAAGGATTTTACACTGAGCGGAATAGTTTATTTGCGCCCAAGGCAATGTTTTCGAAAATCAAGTTTCTCGTGAAAATCAATGATCTCTCAATCATCAATTAACCCATGGCCGCGACGCAGGGACGTCGCCGGTAGGCCTGAGACCGTTCACGGGCTGCCGCGCCAAGTACAAATACATATCTTAACAGAATTCACTGGGATAATTTGTAGCTAAAATGGAATGTAATTTGCATGGAAGATAGGATAAAGTTTTCAAAGTTCTAAGAAATCTAAATCAGCCAATAAAAGACCAAGAAGATTTACAAGTATTGAGTGATGATCAAATGCAAGAATTCTTTTTAAACCTATGGACTGCTACAGACATAGACGAAAAGGGTCCCCCCCGGATTAGATGATAAAAAGTTCCCCTCAACCAAATTACATATGAGTGGTTACACTATAATTCTAACATAAAAATAATATTTTTGAAAGGTTTCTTAGCCTTCGTCCCATCACCCACACCCCTATACAGCCAAAAACGTGTTTTTTTATTTCAATTTTTTCGACAACTGAACACTATTTTATCAGACTGAAAAAATATGATAAATAAGAACACAACTTGGACTATGAGAAAAACATTTTTCAATATTTTCTCAGGCCCAAATTCATACACAAAATTATTTTCGAAAAAAAAATCATGTAATATTTTTTACTGGGTCTTAGAAGCCTGGAACAGGCTCGAAAAAATATCAAAGATTTCTCTTAAAACACAAATTGTTGTGTATTTTTTTCAGATTTTTTCGATTGCTGAGCTGCAGTTAAAAAATAAAAACCATTTTTCCGCCTTTAAAACACCTGGACTTTCAATATACTTTGAAAATGACCTGCAACGGTTCTGTGCATTTATTTTAGTGTTTATTATACATTTGTATACATTGTTGTAGCACCCAATAAAGTTTTGATTTTGGAATATACTTACAAAGTATCATTTTTAAAGCTTTCTAATCCTTTGTATGAGATAATCATACGCTAAGGAAAGATAATAGTGTTTGAAAGTTTATTAAATAATAATTCGGTCATATTTGAGAGATAATTGGGGGACATGTGGAAAAATGACGAGGAAGAGGTTAGACCCAGATTTACAAGAACTGTTTTACTTGTCTTAGAACACAGACACTGGCACGAAAATAATCTTAAAACTTCATCTCAGAATGCTTGTGAATTTTTTCATATTTTTTTAATAGCTGGGTCATAGTTTAAAAAAAATAAGACATTTGTAGTCAACCACTTGGCAGTTCGGCAGTTGCCGCGTCCTAGGCACGTGCGACCTTGCTTGAGGAGGAAGGCCACAGAATAGCAGCTAAAACGTTGACAACTGAGCCTAGAACGCGGCGCCTCCCGGACAGATAAATAGTAACGCATTGGTTACGGAAGCCTCTGGTCTCACGTCTGTAGATGTTTCAGACAAGAAAAAATGTTGTCTTTTCCTTTACCTAAGTATTTGTTCTTGAATACGTATAAATATGGAGACACTCGTACAATCTGTACACGTGCGAAAACTCTGCACTTTGTAAATAATAAATGTACGAAAATTGAAAATTGATTTAATGTAGCACCCAACTGCAAACTCCCATCCCCCGAAATGTAGTTTACGGCATTATAGATCCGGTACTGTGCGAGAGAATTCATTCCAATATTGCTGAGCGTTGAGATAAAAATTCGCAGAAAATAAAATAGTCCCCTTAATTTTATCGTGAAAGATAATTTCAGTATTTTCCTTCAATTTAATTTTACATTGCTATCGGCTTCCTTTTCCTGTCCTACGAAAGGGGGCACTCACAATAACTAATATGCAAAATTGTAAAATAGGATGATCATAAAAGTGGTATTTTGAAAAATTCATCCCAACAACATAATCGGGGCCTAATCTGTTCCCCTTCACTTCCCCACTGTCCCCCTTCTATCCTGCACACGAATTGTCCCTTATCATTTCCCCATTTGTCATCTACCCGTCCCCCAAAACATGTCGTCTGTTAGAATTTACTTGTTCTCAAAAAAAAGTCGTGTCCTCATGAGACAAGCAAACCTGGTTTAAAAGGCCTAGGAAGCATCGCTTCCGAGTTATTTGTTATTATAGTGTGTGTTGCAATAATCTTTTTTTGTATGTCATAATCTGCAAACTTCTATTTTTTCTTCTAAAATCTGTTTGATGTAGGATGGGGAGTAATTCTTTATCCACCAGTATCACACTTACAAGGTCTTGTGTCGATTGTTTCTTATAAATTGCCAAAACTATCGTCTTTCCATAGCGTACGATTACATATGCAAACGATTAGAAAGCTTTAAAAATGATACTTTGTAAGTATATTCCAAAATCAAAACTTTATTGGGTGCTACAACAATGTATACAAATGTATAATAAACACTATTGAAAGTATATTGAAAGTCCAGGTATTTTAAAGGCGGGAAAATAGTTTTTATTTTTTTAACTGCAGCCCAGCAATCGAAAAAAATCTGAAAAAAATACACAACAATTTGTGTTTTAGGAGAAACTTTTGATATTTTTTCGAGCCTGTTCCAGGCTTTTAAGATCCAGTAAAAAATATTTCATGATATTTTTTTCGAAAATATTTTTTTGTGTTTGAATTTGGGCCTGAGAAAATATTAAAAAATGTTTTTCTGATAGTCCAAGTTGTGTTCTTATTTATCATATTTTTTTCAGTGTGATAAAATAGTGTTCAGTTGTCGAAAAAATTGAAATAAAAAAAACACGTTTTTTGGCTGTATAGGGGTGTGGGTGGTGGGACGGAGTCTATGAAACCTTTCAACAATATTATTTTTATGTTAGAATTATAGTGTAAACCACTCATATGTAATTTTGTTGAGGGGGAACTTTTTACCATCTTATCGGTGGGGGGGGGGGGACCCTTTAAGTAAAAAAAAAAACTGATGAAATAGAACTGGGAGAATCCGCCTTCTTAACAACAGAAGAGCTACAAAGAAATTTTAAAAACCGGTAAAAACCGGAAAGCCTGTGATACGGACAAAATTAATATGGAACTTTAGAAATATTCCCCGGAAAGTTTACATAAAAATTTACTACAGTTCTTTAATAAATGCTGGAAATACAAAGTAATACCGGAAGACTGGTATGCGGCCTCTGTTATATCAATTTACAGGAAGTTGACAACAATCCCAGAGAATTACAGAGGTTACAAATGTTGGTTGCAAAAAGTGAAGATGAACTCCAAATTCTTACATATAAATTAAACTCTGTAAAGAAAGGTTTCCATATGAAAATATCAGAGAAGAAATCAAAAGTGACGGCTTTTTAGGAAAACATCCCATCCGATCTAAAATAGTAGTAGAAAAAAATGATAACGCAGCCAACCCAGTTTAATTACCTGGGTTCTAATATTTCCCTTGATCAAGAAATCGACCCAGAAAACAAAATTCATTGATTCAACTATATAAATGGAACACTTAAAAGAACATTGAAAAATAAAGCAAGACCAGAATCCATAATGAAACTTTACGAAGTAATGGCCATCCCAACCATGATCTACTGCTCTGAATCTTGGATAGCAAAAACCGCTTCAAGAATTCAAACCTCAGAAATGAAATTCCTAAGATAGATTGCTGGATACACCCGATTAGATAAAAACAGAAATACTGAAATTATGGAACAATTAAAAGTACGTGTTAAATTCATTAATAAACACCTGTAGTTCAAGCTTGTTTTCTCACAAGCAAAGAATGGCCGGAGATAGGATTCCTAAGAAGATGCTCAATTACCATTCTCAGGGACGTAGAGATCCTGGCAGACCGAGAAGAAGGTGGAAGGTGCAGCTCAATCCGACTAAAACCGTAATGGACTAGACTAGGTCCAAACCATGCAGTAGATGAAGTTTGACACAAAACATTATTTTGTAGTTAGTGTATTTGGCACAAAGACCGTGGAAAAAACGGCGGGCAACCTCTTGATCATATGTTCCCTCACATGCATACTCAATTACTCATGGTTGCAAACACTCTTAGAGTGACACACATGCATCCACACTTGCTCATGGTCCTGCGTGAACCCACGTATATTCGTGTACATGCATACACATATGCATACGCGCGCACACGTAGACACGTAGTCTCTGTGACATAACACAAAACAGACATTGGTACGTGTCATATATTCTTCACGCTCGCACTTATAACTTGAGCCAGCTATACATCCATCAACACATGTTGAGCAACAACTATACATCCATCAACACATGTTCGTAGACGGTCACGCTGTGCGGTACTGCATTCTCCGTCCTGAGAAAAAAAACTTTGGCCCCAGGTATACCTTAGTTTTCAGGAGCAAAAGTTAAGTTCGAGGAACGACACGCGAAGGCCACGACATAGTTTATGGAGTTTGAGTTTAAGGCTATGACGACGCTTAGAGGTCACGAACGCGATAAGCAGACTGCTGCCCGTCGCGACCTCGCGGCGTTAGGCAGTCACGCGGTGCAGAAAGCAGCTCGATACTTCAAGGAGATTCCGTGAATATTTTACTCGCTGTGTGTTCAACTAGCGTTCGCTTCTGTTTGTAACCGAGTCACGAACCCATATTCACAGCTTCATTGTCAAACGAATGTTTACCTAGTTATTCTACTACTTTCACACTACTTCCCGTCCCCTTCCTTTCAATAGCTCTTTTTATATTCATGACCTATTGAAAAGTTTTGTGTTACTAAACACTTGCTTGAACTCCAAGAATGGAGCGCATGTTTCCGCAAAACGCAGCGTGGAACACGAAGTGATAATCAATGGGAAGTTTACACGGTCGGAGGTTTCAAGCTTTAATAGTCCCTCGTGACCCACTAAACCGAAAACAAGAAGTGGTTAAGAGGCGAAAAGATTTTGTAGACTTTCTAAGTACATTGGGATGGAAACAAAATGTCTCTGATTCCCAGTGGTGTTCTTGAAGTTTTCTTTTACGTAATTGCTTACTTCGGTTCGATTCGCGAAGGAGAAACATACTCTAATACTACTGTATTTGCTGTTAAAATCAATTTCCGATTAAAATAGTGTTTATTACATGGAAGCGAAGAGTTCTTGATTTCACTTTTTTTCCTTCAAAAATGCTCGTTTCTAAGGTTATTCATAATTATACTGATAGTATAAGAGCGAGAGTAAGGATCAAGAAAACATCTACAAATTGCCGCAACTTTATGCGAATTTCGCCGGAACTCCGAGATGATCAATGGCATTCAATTGGGTGACACATCATCGCGCAAGAACTTTCTGGCGTCCGTACTCATCTACGAGTAGCGAGTAGTTACATCAGTTATTTTGCTTGGCTGCAACTGCAGATGCTTGTCTTGCTTCTGGCCAGTTGCCCAGGTATTGTTGTAAAACTAGCACACGCCAAAAGGTAGACAATGGAGAGGGAAAGTGTTATACAGGTGGTTCCCATGCTATTAAGAAGAAAACTTGGGGATAGGATTGACAAATTGCATTAAAGATGTAATATTGATTAATACTTTTCGTCAAAATGCGTTTTAGAGATTCGCGGATTTTTTATTATGAAGCATGGTTTCAATAAATGTTCTCTTTTACGTTATGTGAATACTACAATTAGTTTCGAATGTTTGAGGTTCTGTTGGGTTCATGACAGTATTTTTGTACTAAATAATGTGAATGTCCCTTAATCTAAGAACCAAGAACTGAACACGGTCTTTGTTTCGCTCGATACTTAAGCGTAAACATAATTTCTGCATTAAATTGTCTATGTTGAAAATCGACGATTTTTATCACTAAACGGACAACAAACTCCAAACTCTATTATGTTGGAATTAGTTGATCAAATACAAATTTGATTTCTTCTTACAACATTCTCTAAAATCATCGAATATTTGCCTAGGTTTTATTATTTAGTGGTTGGTGAAACCCGCGGGTCAGTTTCGTACCCAACCATTCATTTCATCGTACTGCGTGCAGGGATCATGGATGCGAAATATACAATGCTGTTGCCATAAACCAGAAATATAATTCATTTTTACAAAACTTACAGTACATTTTAATAAGTGCTTTTTCTCTCAAAATAAGAAATTACATATTTCTCGCAAACATAATATTTCGATAATTCGAGGTATTAGAACATCATCCCCAAAGTGGTCAATTATAACACCGTGGTATCGATTTGAACTTTTTTTTATCAACAATTGCAATTAAAAACGGGTTGAGGACAGTTACAAATAGAACCCTTTACCCTTACCCTTACCCCGTGTGAGGGAACATATTAGTTGTTTGTTAGTTCAATAAATGTATGATTACAATAGGTTCTTAATTAAAGATGAATTCTAATCCCTTCAGCATCACAGAAAGAATCGCAAGGACTCAACAAGCCACTCACTAGCGTTCTCAGATCTTCTACCCTGCTGATTCATCCATTATATCATAGTACGGCTTTCAACTAGTAGTTGGTCGACGCATATACAAAGGGCTCGTTTCATCTCTCTTGAACTGGCCTAAACACAATTCGTCAACCTCAAAAACAAAAATGCCACTGTATGACAATGTAAATATTAAGAGAGTTAACCCCGATTTCATTTGTGAATCCGAACACGGTCTTTCTCTTGAGAGATTTTTTCTTGAGTTTCCCTTAAAATACAATTCAATGATATCTTTTCACTCCAAATTGACATTAAAAAATTTCAATTGCGAATAAAGAGAATGAAATTGTGAAATACAAATTCATATTGAAATTTGACACTTTTAAATCGTAACTAAGCTATTTCAAACTAAAAGCAATTACGTAAAAATCTCAAATGTGTAAATAAACAATTAAAATTTAGAACTTCTGGAGAGATAGCTCAAAATGAAATTTATCAAATGCTTAATACTAGCTTAGTCTGTTTCATTACAATTTTTTTAGTTAACGACCATTTTTGACAGGTAATGAATTGTATATGTAAGAATATAATAATAATAATAATTATTATTATTATTATTAATAATAGCTCGTTTAACCCGTATGGGCCTCTTGCGCGGAGGCTTACATTATAAGAATATAATGCTACATTTAAAATAATAATAATAATAATAATAATAATAATAATAATAAATAAAATAAAAAAATAGTTTCAGCACAACTAATAAGGCCAAGATATGTTTTTTCCTTCCTCTCAAAAAATTTTGAAGAGGGATAAGGTGGTTTTGGGAATACGCGCCTCTTTTAATCTACACCTTTTCAGCTTCAAGTTGAGGAGAAAGGCATATTAAGACTACACATATTCGTATCAAACTCACATTCAAATTGAGACTAAGCAATCTCAAACAGAGAAAAATAGAATCTGTTATTGTTTTAATATCGATTGTATAATACTTATGAGCCATATTTGTATTCAGAGTGATCAAAACTTGGGATTAGGATGCCGTTTATAAAAAAGTGGAAGATGAAAAGGCAAATTTGTGATCTCTGTAGTAATAGTGATTAGTGAGGGCTGGATTATAAGCTCGGAGTAAAAAATAAATAACAAAGAAGCCTCATATCTCTGAGTAAAGAATCAAAATTAAGTCCCCAAAACACGAAGTAGTAAGAGAAGGATTAAAATATTTACGGAGGATCATCGAGCCTTCATGATTCATAACACTGAAGAAAATCCAAGAATTACATTGAAAGATCTGAAACGAAAGTTTAAAGAATTTCAATTAATTATTGTTTCAACAGAATGCGGAAAAAATTGAATTGTTTAACATACAAATTTAAAGATATTCGTACGGAGCACAAAAAATGAATAGCGAGGTGACCAATGCAAAGCGTCGTGATTAGCTGT
Organism: Acheta domesticus; assembly: GCA_031308135.1. Classification (NCBI taxonomy): domain Eukaryota; kingdom Metazoa; phylum Arthropoda; class Insecta; order Orthoptera; family Gryllidae; genus Acheta; species Acheta domesticus. The sequence goes on along the minus strand of JAHLJT010008446.1, from coordinate 40,948,018 downwards.
TGCAAATCTTAAATTTTCAAGCGGACAACATCCTCATTTTATACATGGACGAAGCATGGAGGATTATCCATTAATTTCGTTGTACAATGTTGTCTTAATTCACGTTTGTCGATATAAGGACTTCGTCGTCTAAGTATGATCTGCTAATATTTTTAATGCACGTGTTGAAATTTGAGACTAAGTGAAATAAATTTGGTAATTTTCATCTTCTGGCACATCTTGCAAGAAAAATCCCTCTTTCACAGTCATACATACCGATGTTCTTTTGCAATATTTATTTATAACAATTTACGATTCTACTGTGCTTGATGGGCCTGGCCTCTTTCCCAGATCCCCGCCCCACCACGGCCCGTCCCGCCCTAGTCTCTTACCCGGACCCCGCCCCGCCCCCGTCCCGCCCTGCCCTCTGCCCCCCCTGCCCCCTGCCCCGCCCTGTCCCCTGCCGCGCCATACGCCCCCGCCCTGCCCCGGCCCCGCCCCCCCGCCCCCACTCCGGCCCCGCCCGCCCCCGTCCCGCCCCGCCCCCGCCCCCTCCCCCGCCCCCTCCCCCGCCCCCTCCCCCGCCCCCTCCCCCGCCCCTCCCCCGCCCCTCCCCCGCCCCCTCCCCCCGCCCCCCTCCCCCGCCCCCTCCCCCGCCCCCTCCCCCGCCCCCTCCCCCGCCCCCTCCCCCGCCCCCTCCCCCGCCCCCTCCCCCGCCCCCTCCCCCCGCCCCCTCCCCCGCCCCTCCCCCGCCCCCCTCCCCCGCCCCCTCCCCCCGCCCCCTCCCCCGCCCCCGCTCCCCTCCCCCGCTCCCCTTCCCACCGCCCCGCCACGCCCCGCTCTCTCTTCCACAGCTCTTATATCAGGCCCGCTACCAGGACCCCTCCCCCGGTCCCTCCCTCCCGCCCATTGCCCCTCCCAATCCCTCCTTGAACTCGCCCCGTCTCCCGGCCCCCTGTGTCCCCGCCCTGATGCCGCGTCCCTTGTCTCCACCCCATGTCCCCACCCCATTTTCCCACCCCATGCCGCCTCCTCGTGTCACCTTCCGCCGCTACCTCGTCCACTCGCCCGAGCGCTCGACGTCCCGCTCGCACGCTCCGCACCCGGCCGTGCCGCGCCGCCGCTCCGGCCGCCGGGCCCGCGCGGCACATTTCCATACCGACGGCCTCCGCCGCCTGCCCCAAGGCCGTGCCGCTTGCACGCCCAATTACCCCTGCATTTTCTCACCTGCCGGCGCCGCCGCCGCCGCCACTGCCGCCTCGTCGCCGACGACGAAGCTCTTGACGTCGCCGCAACAGTTGTGTGCAGTGGGTCGCTCACCCAAACGCCAGAAGGAACATGTCGATTTCTGTCTTATTTGTATCTTTCGAAAATATGCCTGCCTTTGAGCCTCGTTCAAATTGAGCAGTCGAAGGCAGCGCGTTGTCATACCGTTACATAGGCCCGTCACTTGCGAACCATCATCCTCGCAATAATCTTTGGTCACTCATAATTATTCTTTTCACAAGTCGTTCTCCATCTAGACTGTAGACGGGGGAACTTCTAGATTCTAGAGGAAGGAAATGGCAAACCACAAGTCCGCTCTCCGGGTCGGCTCTCCGGGTCGGCTCTCCGGGTCGGCTCTCCGGGTCGGCTCTCCGGGTCGGCTCTCCGGGTCGGCTCTCCGGGTCGGCTCTCCGGGTCGGCTCTCCGGGTCGGCTCTCCGGGTCGGCTCTCCGGGTCGGCTCTCCGGGTCGGCTCTCCGGGTCGGCTCTCCGGGTCGGCTCTCCGGGTCGGCTCTCCGGGTCGGCTCTCCGGGTCGGCTCTCCGGGTCGGCTCTCCGGGTCGGCTCTCCGGGTCGGCTCTCCGGGTCGGCTCTCCGGGTCGGCTCTCCGGGTCCGCTCTCCGGGTCGGCTCTCCGGGTCGGCTCTCCGGGTCCGCTCTCCGGGTCCGCTCTCCGGGTCCGCTCTCCGGGTCCGCTCTCCGGGTCCGCTCTCCGGGTCCGCTCTCCGGGTCCGCTCTCCGGGTCCGCTCTCCGGGTCCGCTCTCCGGGTCCGCTCTCCGGGTCCGCTCTCCGGGTCGGCTCTCCGGGTCGGCTCTCCGGGTCGGCTCTCCGGGTCGGCTCTCCGGGTCCGCTCTCCGGGTCGGCTCTCCGGGTCGGCTCTCCGGGTCGGCTCTCCGGGTCGGCTCTCCGGGTCGGCTCTCCGGGTCGGCTCTCCGGGTCGGCTCTCCGGGTCGGCTCTCCGGGTCGGCTCTCCGGGTCGGCTCTCCGGGTCGGCTCTCCGGGTCCGCTCTCCGGGTCGGCTCTCCGGGTCGGCTCTCCGGGTCCGCTCTCCGGGTCGGCTCTCCGGGTCGGCTCTCCGGGTCGGCTCTCCGGGTCGGCTCTCCGGGTCGGCTCTCCGGGTCGGCTCTCCGGGTCGGCTCTCCGGGTCGGCTCTCCGGGTCGGCTCTCCGGGTCGGCTCTCCGGGTCCGCTCTCCGGGTCCGCTCTCCGGGTCCGCTCTCCGGGTCCGCTCTCCGGGTCCGCTCTCCGGGTCCGCTCTCCGGGTCGGCTCTCCGGGTCGGCTCTCCGGGTCGGCTCTCCGGGTCGGCTCTCCGGGTCCGCTCTCCGGGTCGGCTCTCCGGGTCGGCTCTCCGGGTCGGCTCTCCGGGTCGGCTCTCCGGGTCGGCTCTCCGGGTCGGCTCTCCGGGTCGGCTCTCCGGGTCGGCTCTCCGGGTCGGCTCTCCGGGTCGGCTCTCCGGGTCCGCTCTCCGGGTCGGCTCTCCGGGTCGGCTCTCCGGGTCGGCTCTCCGGGTCGGCTCTCCGGGTCGGCTCTCCGGGTCGGCTCTCCGGGTCGGCTCTCCGGGTCCGCTCTCCGGGTCCGCTCTCCGGGTCCGCTCTCCGGGTCCGCTCTCCGGGTCCGCTCTCCGGGTCCGCTCTCCGGGTCCGTGCTTGCCGTCGTCTCTTGCTATCCGCTCGTTGGGTCCGCTCGTGGGGTCCGCTCGCTCGGGCTGCTCACTCGGGCCGCTCGCTCAGACTGCATTTTTCATTTACTAGTATTGCGATGGTGATGTGGCGAAGGTGCCCTTGTGGAATGAGGGGAGCTTAACACAAGATAGCGGTGGCAGCCGCCGATCGTGAGAACATCTTTGAAACAAAAACATACTTGATGTCTTGCTTCTTTTCCTTGCATGGAAATAAAACACATAATGTGATATTTCCAATACTGAATGATAACCATATCAAAATGGATAATTTAATTCTTTCGAATATATTTATCATTGTTTGTTGTTTTATTATAGTAGGGTAGGTATGTTCCTTCAGTTCATTGTGGAATTTTGTAGGTTTAATGTCTCTCAGTTCTTTCTTTGTGCATATTTTCCCATATATGTATTCGTAGTTCGACTTACAGATCTTTCTTGGTTTATTTATTTACTTATGATATGCTGTTCTTGAAATTGTTAGTTCTTGATATGATGATGATACCGGCTTACGTGTCTCAGAGCAACAATTGAAGTCACTACAGTGCCTCTCACCGGGAGGTCGTAGGGTTCGAGTTCCGACGGTGGCAGTTTCGAGACTGGCTACGTAGCTAGATCGAATTCAGCCTCTGTCTGGAGGACAATTCTAGCGGCCGGCTGCTCTGATCGGTAGTTTCCCGTGGTTCTCCGATCAACACCAGGAGAATGCTGGAGCAGTACTCTAACAAACGGGCCACGGTGCGATCTTTCCTTCCTTTCCCTTGTCTTATCCTCACCCTCTACTTACACACACTTACATGCACTACACTACCACACTTGCCGTTGTTCGCGGCTTAGAGATGTCCCGCTGGTGAAATATTCTGGACTTCTCTTCCTCTGGATGGGGAAAACCCCGCAAGCCGACGGTTAGGTCGGCGCTTGATCTCGCCATTCGAGGACGGAAGATTACCGCCACTTCCCGCGCTAAAACATGCACTACACTTACAGGTCTAATGACCTTAGTAGTTGACCCACCCAGAATCACTAATTAGTCAGTGAGTTATGATAATGAAAATGATTATGAAATAGCTGTGAGCAGTAATGGAATGAGTAGGAATGTGGGTCATCGCTTCTTCCACCACAAATACTCTACGTGGAGCGATCAAGTTATTTGGACTTTTGACTGCCTTATTGTGCTCATACGCCCACTGTTTCGTGCAGGTGCATGTCATGCCCTCGCCGCCTTGCACAGAGGAAAGCCACGGAACCCGTTGAAAGCGAAGCGAGCCGAAGAATGTGAGCGGGTGGGCTCGTTGCCCATGGTTTTCCAGCGCTGTTGCGCCGCCAACGACGCGCAGTTCCTATTGTTCCAGTCTTGCGACAGGTGAACGTTCCGAAATATCCATTTGAGACAAATGAATTCGGAACTCCATTTGTTCAGATGACTATCTTGCAATTTAAGCTTTCGTTTAAAGTGTACTGCGGATTTTTCGCCAATAACGTGGCTGTATTTATTCTAACGCTAAGAGCGGATTTATCTTGTTTATAGTTGTATTGTTTCCAGATTAAAGCTCACTCACATAAGTGGCTTATTTTGTTTCTGGAATAACAGATAATAGATTGCCTATAATCTGAAGTCTTCAGAAACATCAATGAAAACCAGGAGACGTCACAGAAAGAAGAAGGGTGAGGGGAAAATTTGCTTAATATTCATTAGTGTGCAAAATTGGCTGTTTGTGTAACATATCAACCGATTTGAACTGTTGTATTTTGTCAAAGAGCAGTAAAAACTGTATGTGACGTATGGAGGAGAAGTACTCGCGTACAATTGTGTTCCGCGAAACACTAATTACCGTCGATTCGTGCGCAAGTTTTCACTGAGAGCTTGAATGGTCTTGAAAATATACAATTTAAATATCTTTCTAATTGATATATGCAAGTGATTTTGCTTTCTTGACATTAGGATGTATTTTTGTGTGTCCGTGAAATGTGAAATTCAAATCATACTTCTACGAAAATGAAGTACATGGTCGTAGTGGTTAATCTGTCATGATACAATTGTCATCCATTACCCTAACCACCACAAGAAAATTTGTGATAATAAACACCAAACTAGTGATACTACAACAGCACATACTTTATTGCATAATTTTCAATTTTACAATTTTCGAAAATTCATAATTTCAACAATAATGAGACCTGTGGCTTTTTTAAGCGGCCTTCGCTCCATCCGAAGAACAAAAGTAAAAAACGTTGGGACAGTATTTGAGAAAAAATTATAATTGCCTTCACTTGAAACAAAAAGTACGCGAAAGCTATATGTTTTTCAAAACAATGTACATGATCTAATTTAATGATTTATTTTTAGAATGGATTTCAAAACGAGGAAAAAGTCTCATCAATAAACCTCTTATGAAATGTTAATTTTTTGAAATTCGCAAACATTAGCGCCAAATGGGAGCAGTGGAATTTTATCAGCTTTATTCACTCTATTCTATTCTATCACAAAAATTAAAGAAAAACTATTTTCAATACAAGAACTATTTTCAAGACGCCTAAAACATTTGCAATTTTCGAAAATTCAGAAAGATGAAGGAAAATGGAAATTGTGACACTTTCTTAAGCTCTATCCGAGGGAACAAAAAGGATTACAAAATTCGGAGCAACTTTTTAGCAAATTTTGAAAATTTTAAGACTTCATGTAATGTACACCCAAAATCAAAATATCCATTTCAAACTTGCATGGTCTGAAGTTCGGTCAGATCGACGAGTTTTGGAGAAAATCGTCTGAACGGTTTAGGTTCCAGCGTTGACGACAGACTATTTCCCGCCAATCAACGTTTCGGTATGCAGAGTCCACAATGTATGGATATCAATACCACAACGTTTTAGAGGAGACAATTTACTTCATTTAGGAACAAGATTTATCTACTTTTGCTATACCATGTGCTCATAATGCGAATTTTCTGCCAAAAAAAATTACCACGTTCCGTAGCAGCATTACAATATGCAGCAATTGCTCTTTATTTCGTAATGACGTAAAAACTACATTCTTAGGGGTAAAGCTCAAATATTGGTTTTAAGTAAATTAAATTATTTTAACTTGGTAATTTTAGCAGATATGGGTAATATATTCAAATGGATTGAAAATAAAATATAATTCTTCATGATTAAAAATAATTCTGGAGGATTACAACTTCACCATTATTTGAATATACAAACATTTTTTCAGCTTGAAAACAAAAATATTTTGATTCAGTATGTCGCTATACTCCATTGCCTAAAGTGAAATGTTTTCCATCCCATTCCTAAAAGAGTTTTGGAAACACGGCTTAAGTACGAGGTTCTAAAAAAACGGAAAAAATAACATTTACTTTGCCACACCGACGTGGAGGTATATTCCATTCATATTAAGAATTCAATACTTAGTCTAAAAATGTGCGAAAGGTAGAATCGTTTCCTTACTCTCAAATCGCAGTAAATGTGTTTTGAAGAACAAGAAGACATTTTGTAACATAAATCAGTATGCAAACGTGAAAAAAGGGTGAATAAATATGAAATTGTGAAGCGTTTTTTTTTCTGTCGAAACTCGTGTTTTTATGTAGCAATGTTGCAAATCAAGAAAATTTTGCATTTTTCAAAATTAAGCTTTTGAGAGGAGAAAAGCTTTTGAAGGTTTCATGTAAATAAATGAGTAAACGTCGATGTCAGCGTCTTTGATGAACAGTTGTATTCGAGATGAATCAAAGTAGGTGTTTTGAACAGTTTTGGATTATCAGATGTAGAGACCGACATAAAAATTAGCAGTGGCTGCACAGTCACTTATAATTTATTAGCCATATGCGTCTACCCGATGGCTGACACCGCGGAAATGTTGCGTGTGTAAACCTTCAGCACGCATAAAGGAGCGTTAAATTCGGATACAAAGCGATGACGCCTCAGGAAAGATTACCCCCGATGTCTCTTCTCTTATCCCGGTTCCCAGCCGCACCACCATCTGGTGGCGGAGGCGGCGGCGATGCTTCGGACCCATTATCTCATTTACAGGCGCGTTCTTCCTCGTCATGCCACTCTGCGGGCCGTTTCTGCGCGCGAGCCTTTTCCTTGCAAGGCGCGCGTGACGCATTCGGGCGACGCTGCCGACGCCAGACTCTCCTCCGCGGCGACGCTCACCCGTCCGTCCGTCACCCGCCTGAAGGTGTCGGCAACGGCGACGGCGACGGCGCCGCCACCGCCACCACCACCGCCACCGCCACCGCCGCCGTCACCGCCGCCGTCACCGCCGCCGTCACCGCCGCCGTCACCGCCGCCATCACCGCCGCCGTCACCGCCGCCGTCACCGCCGCAGCCACCGCCACTGCCACCGTCACCGCCGCAGCCATCGCTACCGCCGCCCCCACCGCCCCCACTGCCCCCACCGCCGCCACCGCCGCCACCGCCCCCACCGCCGTCACCGCCCCCCACCGTCCCCACCGCCGCCACCACCGTTCGCCACCACCGCTACCACCATCGCCACCACCGCCGCCGCCACCACCGCCACCACCATCGCCACCACCATCGCCACCACCATCGCCGTCACCGCCTCCTCCACCGCTACCACTGCCGCCACCAACACGACCACTGCTGCCACCACCACTACCAACGCTGCCGCCTCCGATGGGCGTCACGGCGAGTTGAGTCATCCCGGAAGATCTCTTCGCGTTGGCCTCGGGGGCGCCTTGGGTCTGGCGCGTTCGGTGCATTTGCACTGTGGGGCGTGGTGTGCATGATGCAGTTGACGCCGTTCAACGATGTCCACAGTCGAACAGTCCAACGATGTTAGGTACATTCTTCAATCGGCGCGTTAGTGGTGGATAACGACAAAAGCGCCAGCCTGGACGCTTCTGCGCCCCTGGGAGCACGGGGAACTTCACTTGGCTCTGCTCCTATTTCCCAGCAATTCTCCAATCCAGAATGGGGTGTACAACGGCAAGGTGCAGTGGAGCGAGGCGGGTAATAGTGGCTTCTTAGGATATGGTTGCCAATTTGTTCTATCAAACAACCGAGATTTGAATTATATTTACATTCTTTGCTATTCATTACTATTTCATGTTTATTTTCTATTTAAATTCTATCTTGTATAAACATTTTACCAGTGGCTAGGAATACGTTTGAATAGTATGTTCTTTCCTTGTTTTCGTTCGGGGTTTTGTTTTATTAAATCACTCAGTTATTTCTTGCTTATAGCAATAGCATGAAATTAATTAACAAACGTCAATAAGTTAATAATTTTTCACTTACGGGTGGAGAACTCTCAAGTTTTAAGAGACCTGAATCTTTACTCTTAAATCTCCGAATCTCAACGATAGAAGTTCTGCACATATTGCATTCGTATTGTAACGTTCGTGGTGGTGAATCAAAAACACAGATTTATTTTAACAAAGATGTTTATTTATGTTACACTATTACACTAAATACTTCATTTATTTACAGGTTGGCTTCACAGTCCTTGTGTTCTTGACTTGGTTATTTATTTATACACGGCACAGTCCTCTTAATTATTTATTTTCACTGTTCACTTCTCCTGCACTACTGCACAGTCCGATGCACTCACCGCTGTCCGATGCACTGATTACAGTCCACTGCGCTGACCACAGTTCACGGCTCCGACCACAGTTCACGGCGCCGACCACGGTTCACGACGCCGACCACGGTTCACGACGCCGACCTCGGTTCACGACGCCGACCACAGTTCACGACGCCGACCACAGTTCACGGGTCCGACAGTTCACGGTGCCGACCACAGTTCACGGTGCCGACCCCAGTTCACGGCTCCGACCACAGTTCACGGTGCCGACCACAGTTCACAGCGCCGCCCACAGCGATGCACACACAAACTTCACAGCACGGCCTCCTGACTAGACCAGACTGACTGACTGACTGACTGACTGACTGACTGACTAACTCCGGCCGCCGACAGCGACGCATTTATACCTGGCCGGCGCCCGCCTGGACCCTTCTGGAACTCGCGGCACACTTCTTGGCTACCCGCGAATACCCCGGAATCGTCCAGTTCGGGGGGCAGCGGCAGATGATGCAATCCGCGCAGCGGATTCCGGCAGATGACGCAATATTCGTTACAGTATGTAAACCCAATTACAAAATGAAGATAACTTCGATTCAGAGTTTTTAATGCTACTCCCATTGGCAATTTGAAATCTGACAAATTTATTATTACATTTTAATGAATAATTTCTTTGCTTTAGTAGAGATGGGAATTACGAGTAATAGCGCTAAATTTGGAGCAATAACTGGTGTTAACGCATAGTCGCTTAGCATTTGATGGGAGAACAGATTTGATGGAAAACATAACGAGTAATCCGGAAAAAGTTGCCAATTTCTTCAACAAATACTTTTCTAAAATTGCGTCTGATCTCACGAAGGAACTAAAAACCCAAAATTCAACATCTTACGCTTCCCAAAAAAATTCGGATACGATGTTTATTTCCGAAACTTCTCCCAACAAAATCCTCAGAATAGTGAGTAAACTAAAAAATGAATATTCATCTGGTTTAGATGAATTTTCAGATTGTTTATTAAAAACTTGTGCACCTGCCTTTATACATCCTGTAACTCAAATTTTCAATGCTGCTTTATGTGCAGGAATATTTCCAGGTATTTCAAAACAGCAAAAATTAAGTCACTATTTAAAAAAAGGGAACAAAAATGATATTCAAAATTATCGGCCAATTTCTCTTTTGTCAGTTTTCTCAAAAATATTAGAGAGGCCTTTCTACTCACGAATGGAAACTTTTCTCAGGAAAAACAAAGCGTTTTCAGACTCACAACACGGTTTTAGAAAATCAAAATCTACGGAAACTGCCATTTTTTTCTCAAAGATGTTGCTTCATCAACAGACCAAAATGAAGCACCCATTGGAATATTCTTAGATCTCTCGAAAGCTTTTGACGTATTGATCATAAGATCTTGCTCTCAAAATTACCTTCGTATGGAATTCGTGGTATTGCCCTAGATTGGATAAAGTCGTACCTTAAACATCGGACTCAAAGAGTAGAAATACCATACTGGCAGGAAAGGACATTACATACTTATGTTTCCAATTCTTTGCCAATTGAGCATGGGGTCCCGCAAGGTTCGGTCTTAGTCCTATTTTCTTTCTGTTATATGTAAACGATATACCCTCGTCTATTAACAATGGAAGAACGGTTCTGTTTGCCGATGACACGAATGTTCTTTGTAAAAAAGAAGCAGTAAAGAGTACGATTTCAGAAGTTTCAATTGGTTTAATAATAACAAATTAATTCTTAACGAAAGAAAAACTGTTTCAATGAATTTTTGCATTTCAAATCGGCAATCGCATGTTCCACTGAAAATGAACAATATGCAATTAGCTGATGTTGAGGTAACAAAATTTGTAGGTCTCTCAATTCAATCAAACCTCAAATGGAATGTACATATAACAGAATTAAACACTAAATTAAGTTCATTATGTTACGCATTCAGAATTTTTTCAAATTCTGTCAGCCTTCATGCAGCTCGTTGCGTTTATTTTGCAAATGTACATTCCCGCCTGAGATATGGCATAATATTCTGGGGAAGCTCATCCTGTAGTACTCAGACCTTCAGAATGCAAAAGAAAATTATTCGAAGAATGAAAAAAATGCCTTCCACGTGTTCCCTGCAAGCCTCTTTTTATTGAGCTTGGAATCTTACCACTGCATTATCTATTTATTTACGAATCTGCAATATTTGTCAAAAATTACCTACTTAACGGAGGGAACATATTTTCATGCAATATTGATATTTACAATTACAACTCACGCCGTAGAAATCACGTGCATCAAGTAGCAGTATCAACAGCTCAGTACAAGAATCAACATACAATACATGTACGTTACTTTACAACGCATTGCCGGATGACATTAAACAATTAAAGTCGGTACATTAATTTAATCTAAAAGTAAAATCTTTTCTGCTGCATAACTGTTTCTATACAATAAGAGACTATACTGATCGTCAAAAAGAAAAATAATGTTTATTTTAACAAACCAATGATATATAATGAATTAGTTTACATTTGTATTGTATACATTAAAAAAAAGATTTAATACGCCTGTAAATGTAATGTACTTCAGCTTCCGGGTTAATGACTCCCATCTCCATCAGGGTTTTGTCCAGTTTGCCTGATCCATTGAGCAAATGCTGAGATGGCCCCTTGTTTTGCTTCTGGACGTAAATGTAGCTTCACTGTGCGCACGTTTTTTTGAACACTCCTTTTGCTTGTAGTGGTAGGAGTAAAACTAATGTTCGTTATTATTTTGTTAGCAACGCAGAAAAATTAAATCAGCAGTGCATTTACCGTTGAAATTGATTTTCTATAACTCGGGAACAACAATTTTTTCTAATTCTATTTTTCTAAAATAATAATTTTTCTAAATTCTTTTTCTAGTTTTACAAATGTTGCTAATTTCGCATTTCTTTTTAAATTTTGGGCCTTAAGAAAATGTGCGCGTATAATCTCTTCCCACATAAGACATATACAGTTTTCACTGTTTTTTGACAAAATAAATAAATAAAATAAAAACTTATGATGTTTACTGGCGTATTCTAAATAGCATCTAATAATTGTGGCTCCTGAAAATGGAACAATTAGATTGACAACACATTCCGGCACTGTATCATTTCTGTATCATAATCTGTTTGCTTTCACTACATATTTCAAGAACGATATTACGTGTCACCTCTCTTCCACATTTTCTCCAAATCTCCGGGTGGTTCTGTCAGCTGCCCTTCCCGCTATAATAGGAGCGGTGTTCACGGAGTAGAGTATTCACGCCGCCGCCAAAGATTTTTGATAATGCATTGAGAGTCAAATAATAACCGCCAGCTCTGGACTATGATAAAATGTCTTCTGCTCGGTTTGCGAGGCAATCGGCACTCAATGAGGTTCTGCTAGCGAACTGAGGTTTCTGCTAGAGATTCAAAAATGCCAGAGAACGTATCCTACAATGAATTTTATACATTCTGAGAATCATTTATCGCGTTTGCTTGGACAGTGCTGGTCTCTGTTAGCAACGATCGAAGTAGTTTTAGATGCCATATTCCTTGGGTTAATTTTTTACTCTCTGGACTGGGATTCCCGGCTTTTTGGAGTGAAAATTACTATCTTGAAGGCGCGATGTTTGAAACGCACTATATTAGCCCGAATAAATGTCAAGAAGAGCTTATAATAGTTTATTTGAAGTTAGGCGTAGAACTTAAAATTTCGGCGCAATGTGGTAACAACTGTCTTCAACAGACTAACGGCCAGGTATCCAGTGATGATGTGTGAACATCATTGGATATCTGGTCCATGGCAGTCTTTTGAATAAGTCAGTTGACAGCCATTAATTTAACTATATTAATTCTCATTTCATCTACTAAAGCAAAAAAAATCCGTTCAAATTTAATAATACATTAATTGGACTTCAAATATCAAACGAGAGTATTTAGAATCGAAACCTGATACCTGTTTACTAAGTGCTATAATTGCATAAACGTTCTACGTTCTGGTTAGTTTTAACAAAGATATTTGTCTATTCAAGGAGCTATCCGCCTGTAAGAGAGAATTGTTAATTGATAGACATTTTTAAATTTATTTCACATCATTGCTGTACATATAAATAACTGAATGATTCAATAAAATATAACGGAAAACGAAAACAGGGAAAAATTTATTCTTCCTGCACTCAACATGAAATCGTAATTAGTAGTAAAGAAAAGGAGCATAAGACAATTCTTGATCTTTGATAGAACACATCTAACCAATATATTTTCATATGAAGCCACAATTCTTCAGTGAAACGGCGCGAGGCACGCCTTTCTGAATTCGGAGGAGAAACGAGAGTGGATTCAGAAGTTGCCTGTAGAGTGGAAGCACCGAGCTTCAAAAGCGGGCAAGTAGCTCGTGCTGGCGCGGGTCAACATGCATGCCTAAACGCACTGCCGGGAAATCAGGCGAGCTCGGTACACTGCAGGATTTTTGAGACCAGTTAGATAGCTAGGTCGAGTTCTGTAGCTGTCTGGAGGAGAATTCTAGCGGCCAGCAGCTGTGATCGGTAGTTTTCCGTGGTTTCTCCGATCAATATCAGGAGAATGCCGGAGCAGTACTCTAAAAATGGACCACGGACCGCGCGCGATCTGTCCTTCCCCTTGCTTGTTTTTTCCTTTAGACTTAGTCACCACCTAGCAGCTCCCAATTAGAATAGCTCGAAAGTGAGATGGGCGAACAACCAGATAACTCTAATGGTAGTGGCCACGCTGTTTTCGACTGCAACAGGCATCCGTCTGTAAATTATTACATTTAGGTGACATGTAATGGAAGTGTAAATTTTAAACTGCTTGCTCTTTTGCAAAATTGCTTTATTTCAGTCGATACGTGATATCTTTGATAAATGAGAGATGTAAAAGAGACCTCTAATCAGTGAACCACAAGAAGTGAGGGTTCACCGGTGGCAGATCCAGAGGAGGGGCAAGATGTGCGGGATATGCCCTTTAACCCCAAGCCACCATTTTTTGGTGTAATTTTCCTAAATTTATTGAAAACAATTACCATATACGAATTTCTTCACATCAAATGTAGAAATCAGTAATTAATATTCATTTTTTATTTTAAGCTAATTTGTTTTATTATTTCAAACACACTGATAAAAGAGGAGTCCGAATAAAATTGGCACTCCCCTAAAATGCTTTCTGGATCCGTTTTGCAGGTTCGCTAAATAATCCTTGTCGGTTATATTATACTATTTTCGTACTTCGATTTGCAAGAAAAGAAAAGCATATCCTACCTTTAAAATATAGTTGTAGCAATTATAGTAATGAAAATACCAAATAGAAGAGAGAAAAAGATGATGAGGGGCATTAATTCCTATGTCCCAGTTCATGCTTCAACACACATTTACAGAAACATTTCATTCAGTGCCTATTTAAATATTCCTGAAATAGGACGAGCCCAAACAATCTAATTTGAAACACAATTTCTGATAATTTTTAGTAAATTTCCCAATGAGGTTGTGCTTCATTCAACTTGAGAAAGAAGATAAAGGTCTCCTCAAAACATACTTCACAGTCTTCATATTTTTTTAGGTGTTATCAAATTAAGTGTTGTTAAAACGCTTGTCTTTAACTTTATTTATAATTCAATTATGTCTATGGTAAAGAAGTCTCCCGTCTCTCTACACGTCACGTATAGTTTCTACTGTTTTCTTGGTAAATAAATACGTAGTTGCTTAGATGGCCTTGTCTGTCTAGTCTGCTTTTGTCTTTTCTTGTCTATATATCTTGTCTATCTTGCCTGTTTTCTGTGTGTTTCGGTGTTTGTCCATCTGTCAATCGGTATGTGGTCAACGCTAGAGCCTAAATTAGAGCCGGACAAAAACGCCTTCAGTTCCGTTCGTTCTCGGCGGCGATACCAGGCGCGCCGATACTACTGTGTCCGAGAATGCCAGTTCCGGAACTATTATCGAGAACGAAAGATACCGAAACTTGGCCTGTAATCGGTGTGCGCCGACCGCGACGAGTAAATGCTGGAGGCGTAATTGGAGCTCTCGCCACCGTTTAGTATAGCTCAAACTCGAGGCAGTCTGGCGGTATGTCTTGTTGAATAAGGCAAAATATTTTTGCGATTTGCTAGATTTGTGCGTTGACCAATGCACAAGCAATCTAGCGATACCTGCAATTTTTGTAGATAGTCTTAGACTTTTGACATATATTTATAATAAAAAATAATGAAAAATAACAATTATGACGAATATTTATTTCGTCTATTTTCACGTAAATATATTTTAAAGCATATTTAACCTTCTAAGCTTTTTTTTTGAAATTTATTTCTATTTTCTTCTAGTTTGGTTAAAAATGTATGTTTAAATCATTTCTACTTTCACTTATCCCAGCCGTTTGGCACCGAACGTCAATTTTGTATCTAGATCTAGACCGAGGATGTCATTTGTTTTTGAATTTGACATTCTGTATCTTTAGATACCACAAGCTCGGTTTCCTCGTAATTCTTTACACAAAAAAGAAGCGGATAATAATTGTAGGTGACCGATGGGTCCTGGGTGATCGCTGGGCTCAGATTCGCAATGCAAACATCACTCGCGTCTCAGGGGGCAAGTCGATAACCCCGACGTCCGACGTTGATATCTCACCGTCCCACATGTTCTCCCCAGGAAGGTAAAGGAAATGCAAAGAAGGTTCTGTTAATTGAAAGAATTACGCGTTAGGTTTCTTTCGTATGCCAGTGATAAACATAAAGCCACTCAAAACATTATTTCTAGGCTAACACTAAATTACAGCATTTTTCTATGGCACAAAAATGTTATAAATTTATTAAATTTCCCTCATTTTATATGGTGTATAAATGTTTTATATTTTAATTATGTATTTCTAATTTCTGCTAACTCTACCCGTGTGTGGCGATGGGGCAAGGAATTGAATAGGCTGATCAGAGGAGTATCTAGGCATCCAGGCGCCCATGGCAAGCATAGAATTTGCGCCCCGTGTGGGGTTGCTTGAAATTAAGGTTGTTATTGTTTCAATGGGTATACTGTAAATAGCGCCCCGTGTGAGTGGCGCCCATGGCACGGGCCATGCCTGCCATATCGTAGATACGCCACTGAGGCTGATATGCAGTATGCACCGTTGATTGGCCGCCAATTGTTTCACCCAATTCACAGGCCATGGCGGCTTACTTCAACTGTTACACAATGAATTGTGCCCAGTGACGAAATGACGTTTTCACGAAGGGAAGAAGTGTACCCATTCCAATTTTAGTACGCATATGCTTTTTTATTATCTAATGATGAAATTAATACCAAATGTTGATTGTGTTTAATAAATATGCCTTTCATTCGAATGTGTAAGAAACTTAAATGGCATAACAATAGGCGTGAAATGAATTATTTTTCCCTTAACATGAATTTTTGTGTTTTCATATATAATTCTGGAATGTAAACTTTTACCATTATTTTCTTTGCTTACTTGAAAATAAACTGCAGGTCCATTTACATTATTAGAGATTCCAATAACTTTGAATTCATTATTGTGTGATAATTCACAATGTAAAAACAATTGATGAAAATTATTTTAGTTTTTATTTTTTTTCTATTTTATTGATATTGCTAAAAAGTTGGTTTTAAATTACTTTTTGCACACTTTTTTGGCTTTTAATTATTTAAAAATATGTAGTATTTTCTCTCTAAATTTATTTGCAATTAATCGAGTGATAGTTACTTTTCAACCAGTCAATAGATAAATTGAAATTGTATTTTTTTGCGATTATAATTAATCAATTACAATTAAATGAAAAAGTTTTGCAATCACAATACGTGGCTCCCGTAAAACCCCCAGCGTCCAGCTGCCGAGCCGCCGAGCCTGCGCCGAGCGCCCGGCGGCGCCCTCTTCTGTCGAGACTGCGGATACCGGCCGATACTGACGAGAACAGCCGAGAATGTAGCGGTTCCGATAGTTTCGATTCTTGAGGGAGACCTACGTGTAGATTTCAACCGGCAGATAAGGAGCGCGCGCGCGACCTTCGAGGTTCCGAGACTGCGAAAGCAAAGCTACCGAGACCGATCGATAATAGAATGCGTTTTGCCCGGCTCTAGCCCAAATAGTTTACAGGTTTTTCTTCGAAATTGTTATTCCCTGATTAATCTGGCCGAACTCAATTTACTTGAAGTTTGAAACGGGTATATTTATGTTTGAGGGTACTCTGTATAAAGCCTGAACAGCATTTTCAAAATTGCTCAGAAACGGCTTCAATATTTTTGGAAAAACTTTTTCTTCAGATAGAGCAAAGGATGCTTAGAAAAACTCGCAGCCCCATTTTCCGATCTAATCTCGAAATTGCAATATCAAATATTCGAAAATTGCAAAATTTAAAATTTTTTTGGCAGTCTCTTGAAAGTACAATGTTGAAGATACAGATTCTTGCCTTAATTAAATATCTTCTGCAAAGACATCTTCTATTTAGGTCATACACAGTTTTTTCGAAAATGTGTCTAATTTTCGCCTAATTGTGCCTGAAATAAAGGCAATTTTTAAAGTATTTTCTTAAAAATGGCTCCAAGGTTTTTTCTTTACCTCCTGTCTATTTTAGCGAAGGACGTTTAAATAATGACGCAGGTCTCCTTTAGGTTGATCTATCTGAATTTGCAAAAATTGCAGAAGTTCAACATTTTCAAATTAAAAAGTTCAAAGGTTTAAAATAATGCGAGAAAGAGTGTGCTGTTATACCAGCACAATTTTTGTCATTTGTTATTCTCTCTTTTAACGTAGTGAATTCAGTTTAAATTATCTTTTTTACGCTCATGCAATGTCGCAATATTCCCCAGGAAAATTTGTACAGCGACGTAGGTACACTTTAAGACATCGCATATCAAATGGGTTGGAGAGAAGTGGTGTGCACCGTTGCTAGGGCAACGACGCTCTTAAAAACTGCCCAGACCTTGGTTCGCTAACATGATTATTACGAGAGACTGCTTTTGCTGTTCCAGTCCGTTTTGGCCTGTTCCTGTTGCTTGACATTTCGCGCCCCATATTTTCAGTGTACCGAAAACACTTCCCGCTAGACTGACGAATCTCATATGCCGATTGGTATCAGATTTCATTTCGTAAATGTAATTGCAGCAAACAAATTCCTGATAATTATATATTTTAGGCTGGAATTAATTGTAATGGTTTTGAAAGTTGTTAGAAATCCAAGAGCATGCAAAACTCTCGTGTAATTTTTATTGATAAGGGCAATATTATATTATTATTGTCATCATTGTTATTATCATTAATATAATTATCAGTATTATTGGCTGACGTGACCTCGTACAGTTAGTAACAGTCTTGTTTGTACAGTCTATAATTTGCTCGAAAATCGCTAATGTTAAGTGGAAAATTAACACTAATGAAAAATATATTACAAGATAATTGAATAACTACAGTTAAATAAAATGTAACTTTGTACACCTAGACGAAATGGCCTTGGATTTCAAGTTCACCAACACATTTTGTTGCTTGGAAACCTTCCTAGCGGCTAATTCCCGAGCAACTGAATGTGCTGGTGAATTTCAAATTCAAGGTCATTTCTTCTAGGTGTACAAAGTTACATTTTATTTAACTGGAATTATTCAATTATCTTGTAATATATTTTTCATTAGTATTAATTTTCCACTTAAAATCAATGTTTTGTCGAGTAAATTATGGACTGTACAAACAAGACTGTTACCAACAGTATATAAAAAGTAGTCGCTTCACTATTTTCCGGTTTCAATGACACAAGACAAGATCAGACCAGAGCAGACCAACTTTCATATGAAATTCCCGGAATATTATATCTCAATAATTACGAAGCAGATTTTTCATGAATAATGTCACAATATTGTCAACCCTCTAGGATTTATTTTATCTTTAACTGCCGACATGGGAAGTAAGTTACACTGGTACCGACGTGGAGTTCCGTGGACTCATTATATATTGTTTCAAATATTACAGCATTGATTTGTATTTCGACTGAAGAACATTGAAACTTAAGATTAATGATGACTAAAGAAAACATTAATCAGGATATAAAAGTTAATAAGTTATCTAATGAACGAAAATCATGTGATAAGGAATTGTTGAATAAAATTCTGCAGATCTTTAATTTAACGAATTTATCTTCATAACATAAATATATTGAACAGTGACAAATGTTTTAATGAAAACTACTATAAATTTAGAACTGAAATTCGTGTACAAAAATGTTACTATCGCAAACACTAAAATTGTGACACAAGTGTCTTTTCTGCACAACTCTTGCACACTTTTTGGTTCTTTCTGCAATAGTATTTTGAATTCTGAGTTATTTCTTATTCGAGTTCTTCATTCTCAAGAAATTTCTATTCATTATCGTCTTATTTTCCAGATTTTAAGCATAATAGTCGGTACGATGAGTAATGGTCATTTTTAATTTGATAATCTGAAGATACTCTCAAGACTACTGTAGATTTGCTCCACCCATTGCGCAATATTTTCTTCCAAACCATGGTCATTAATATTTACACACTCACTCAAACGACTAGACATGATTTTCTGAACATTGCACTTTCTTCAGAGATATAACAGAACAAAATGTACTAACTGGCAAAGTACGATGGGCACTCAGTGAAAGTCACATTGCTACTGACGTGGAGTCCCTAGGTCTCCTGCGCGCCAATAATGGCTGATAATTTCCCTGAAAAGCTTTCTACAACAGTAACCTCGCGAACGATTACTTAAAACTGTAGAAGGAAAAGGTACAAGAAGAATCAGTGTTATAAAAAAACGTACCTGCACGTATTCAAAGTTTTGCCAAGGCGGCGGAGTCCCAGGGACTCCACGTCAGTAGCAGAGGGTTTAGATACTTTTTCGACATAAGTAATGTTACTGAACTGTCATTTTGCGGTGTAAGATGAGATTGAGTGAATATCATCGGTGGGCAAGAAACGGAAATCTAAAAAGTCGTCTTTTTTTTTACTGAAATAAATTACTACATTTGGATACAGACTATTTTTACTTGCGGAAATTCCGTTAAGAAATAATTAAAAAGCATAAAGCTTACAAATCATACCAGATGCAGAGTAAAACACTTCATTTGGCTAATAGGAATATTCTCAATATTAAGAGCTAAACTGTTGATTGTAATTCATGTTTTGCAAATAATGTCATGTACTAGAGTACCTAGGGAGTTTTATCAGATTTGTATCGTCACGCCCTTGTGTACTACGAGTCACGTGTCTGGCGTTAGAACTGTAACGACGAACCTTACGCTTCTTAACATAACCTTACTGTTCACTTCAAAGCACAGAGTCAGAAGGTTAACCTTTGACCAATATGTTTAAAATGGAAGCCGCTACACGAATGCATAAAATTTGTCGCTAAAGAAAAATATGGATATGGGTGCAATAGTCCAATGTAAATGGATACAATTGTTGTACAGTAGATTCAATTTATATTTATTGGATGATTACTTCTGAGATTTGTCAGTGGTATTAGACTGAAGCTAGTAAATCGGAAAACCATATTTGTCGTCATAAGCAGCGATAAATTCAAAATTCGTAACAATTATGGAGCAAGTTAATTGGAAATTACACGTAAGTACGACTAATATTAATCTTCGATGATCTGTGACGTCTTGCTCTTGCGTTTAATGACAATATTTTTCTATAGTTTACTCGTATGATGTGGCTGGAATGCTATATTACTTAGGTTTAGCGCTGTAAGATTATTTTTGAACTTTACGTTGTGAGACACCAACGACGAATGCCATGTGGTTTATTTTGCATAAGATGGTTTATAGTGCATAATTTCCCTAAAAAGCCCTACTACATTAAAGTGTATAGTAACTCGAGACGAAAACTATGTAATAATATATTTTAAAAAATTGTATGAAATAGTATTTGGAATAATGATTGAAAATGCCCATGCATCTACTGCCGAATATCATCACGATATCCATTCCCCTTTCCCCGCCCACCACAACATATCCATCAAGAGTATTTTCGTACTTCGAATTCGTGATGTACTATAATGACGGTGTATCATGTGGTTGCAAAACTAAATATATGTTTAGTACTGCACCTCGATAACCGCTGCTCTTAGTTTCACGCTTGTCATTCACGTCTCCGTTCGTTCCTGTCGCTCCGCCTTCACCCCTCTACCCACCGCTTCGTCCCCTCACATCATTTCACCCACTCTCTCGTTGCACGCCATTGAGGAGTTGAGTACGCGCTTCAGAAACGTCATGACGCGCAGACACTAGGGGTGCGATTGATTGATTAATTAGTGATTCTGGGCGCGTCAACTGATAAAATCATTAGCCCTGCAAGTGCAGGGGATGTTGTTATCGCGGGAAATGAAAGTGGTCTTCCCCGATCTACTTCAGTTTGCGGAGATATTCTCCTAGGTAGTCTCCGTCCCAGCCGGGACAGGCTCTAAGCTCCGAACTCCCGGTGAATGTAGTAGGGTAGTGGATGTGTGTGTGCATGTGTGTGGGTTAGTAAGGGGTGACAATATGACAAGGAAGAGGGAATAAAGATCGGGTGCGGTCCATGGTCCGTTTGTTAGGTTACTGCTCAGACATTCGCTTGATGTTGATCGGAGAAAACCACGGAAAACTACCCATCAGAGGAACAGGCCGCTAGAATTCTCCTCTAGACATCGACTGAGGTCGAACTTGCTGTCTAGTCAGTGTCGAAAATCCCGCCGCGGTAGGGATTCTCCCATTTATTCTTATATTTTTCAGTAGCTTTGCTTTACTTTCCCTCTTCCCCAACACCTCGCGTTTTCTCCTCTGAAAATCCTCCACCTTCTTTTCCCCTATTTCTCCTTATTTAAGCTTCCACGAATTCATGTTTCTGCCCTTTATTCTCTCGTTCACAATGTATAAAGTGAGTTACGTAATGCTGGAAAATATTGGTATGAAGATTTTGATGGAAATGCATGTTTTGGGAGACCGAAAAGTGTTTTATAAACGTCCGTGCATCTGCAAACAACAGTAGCGCCTCAACCATGTATAGCATTCTCGTCGAAACTGCTGACGTGTGTGTGTGTGTGCATGTATGAGTGTGTGGTGTAATATTTTTGAAAAATCGAATGTTAAATAAAATGGCATTAGAGAGCTGAGCTCAACACCACTTTTACACTGAGACTTTCCGTTTGAGAATATTCTTTACATGAGAAAAAAACACGCGCATTTTGTTTTCAAAAGTTCATTCAATCCTTTCAACAAGCCTTTCGAGTGGGACATCGGCTCGACATCGGCTCAGCGACTGAAGGCATGAATCGATGTCACTGCAGCGCCTCTGGCTGGGATTTCCTAGGATTTGAGTCCAGATGATAGCGCATTTTCGACTCTAGCTAGACTTCTAGGTGAAATTCAGCGGTTTGGTGGAGAATTCCAACTGCCGGCTGCTCTGATCAGTTTTCTGTGGTTTCTCCGATCAATACCAGGCGATTGCCGGAACAGTACGTTAACAAACTGGCCACCGACCGCACCCGATCTTCCTTCCTCTTCCTTGTCCTATCCTCACCCTTTACACACACACACACACACACACACACACACACATTTGTATGCACTACTCTACCACACATGCCAGGAAATCAGTTAGGAGCTGAGGGCTTGTCCGGGCTGGGGGCGGTGCCCCGCTGGTAGGAGTTGCCTGTCTGGGAAACCCCCGCGAGTCGGCTTGTGAGGTAGGTGCCTGATAGCCGTTGAAGCGCCCAGAATCACTATTTAATTAATCAGTGGGTCAATTTTCAGAGAAAAGGAAGGCAAAGAACGGTTTTTGATACCGAGATTGCGCTACACAAAACCCGACATGATTTCTGATAAGAAAAAATTGATTTACTGGATACTATCTGTATACCTACATTAAGAGTTAGGGCTGGGTCACAAGTGTATTAGAATAATTTCTTGGCTGTCCAGGAGACGCCACGTCGCTCGGACATCCAAGAAATTATGGACTCGAGCCTCGGAAGCTTACGTGTACTGCAAAATTTATGTAGATAGTTATTCCAAAGTTAATACTGAAATGATTGGCCCAAAATTTAAATTACAAAGAGGAGTAAGACAATGGGACCCAATTTCACCAAAATTATTTATCAGTGTGCTGGAATACATCTTTAGAAAACTAAACTGGAGAGACAAAAATTACGGTTTAAACATAAATGACGAAAGGTTAACAAATTTACATTTCGCAAACGATCTAGTACTATTTGCAAACACGCGAAAAGAATTTCAATAAATGATTACTCAACACCAAACCAATACCAACAAAGGGCTCAACACCAACTCAATACCAAAAAAGTAGGGCTAACGATGAATCCATCAAAAAATAATGACAAATTGGGTAGAACACAAAATTACAATAGAAAACAAAACCATTGGCTATGTGAAGGAATATACTTATCTTGACCAAAATATAACAATACATAAGGTAATGATAATGAAATAAAGAGAATAGAACTAATTTGGGGAAAATTTGCTCGTTGAATTTTATTTTTGAGGATCAAAATATAACAGAAAATTAAAATTTCATCTCTTAGAGAGCTGTGCATTTCCGGTGTTATTATGTGGAGTACAAACATGGAATTTAAAGCAACAAGATAAGAAATCTCTAAGAATATGCCAAAGAAACATGGAGAGGAAAATTCTACACATCAGACTGAAGGATAAAGTAGAGAATGAAGATATTGTTAAACGGGGTGGTTTAAAGGCTTTAACAGCAAGGGCCCAGCAACTAAAATGGAAATGGGGTGGTCACGTGGCAAGATTAAAAGATGACAAATGAACGTATGTGTTAACAACCTAGGACCCAAGACAGGGAAAAAGAAGAGGACGTCCTAAACAAAGATGGACCTATGTCATTAAGAATGTATACGGCAACGTATGGCCAAGAATGGCAAGGAACAGGGAATCATGGAAGGATCAAGAGAAACAAATGACGCAACGCATTAGTGAAAGGAAATGTTAAATGTAAAAAAGTGCAAGTGTAAATACTAAAATAAATGAAAGTGTAAAAACCGAAATAAGGGTAAATGTATAAACAAAGTGAAATGCAAAGTGACCAACAAAAGTGACACTAGAATGTATCTAAAAACTGAGTGCAATTAGTATTAAAATAACATCAAGTGCAATGTACAGGCAGGCTAGTACTTGATAGTAGTACTGTATTGATAGAACTAAATCTCTTTAGAATTGGTTCAACCAAGGAGATAAGTAGAATCACCTCTGTGCTCTGTCAGGAGGCCCCTGCCCTTTTAGGGATTCAATGGGCTTACATCATTATCATCATCATCAGTATAGATCTCCAGTTGGAAACACCGAGGAATGTATTGAATCAATGAGGCAATCCCGAAGGAAAACGTATATAAAACATGGAATAATTAATTAAAATAACTTATAATTAATTTGTCATCACACAGGAAATTAGGGCATTCGTTGTACATTTGGGGAAGAGTTTCGCCGGCGGGAAACACAAGAGAAATGGACCTTAGAAGGGAAAAGTTCTTGCACAGACTTATTACATGACAACATACATGTTGCGGAACCAATATAACGATAAAATGGTGCAGAACCACCTCTTTCATTTCGTTTCTACGATATCTAACTTTTTCCGAGTGTGTGTATGCATTTCTTCCTTTTTTTCTAATTCTCACTATGGAATAAGTGTAAACAACATTAATGTTTGCGAAAGGATTCACACAACAGATCTCGTTCTTGTGCATGGTCAACAGTTTTCAATTACCGGAGCAAACGTGCGTGTAACTTGTCTCCCACCATGGACAGCTGCCAAGGGAATGGAAAATCGGGGAAATTAGAGATTCCAGGAATTAGTTTAAAAAACGAAACTACGTAATCTTTGGATAAATATTTAATTTAGAACACCTACTACTCATTAAAAGTTGCAATAAAAGGTTTATGTAAATTTTCACAGGCTAGTTGAAATGCAATTATTTTGATTACACTCTTCGAAGTAAGGTTTCCTCCCCTTTCTCAAAGTTCTTCACTGGATCAGCCCCAGTCAGTGGCGTAGCGTAATGGGGGCGGCAGGGGCGTCCCGCCCTGGACGATACTTTGGGGAGTGGCAAAATTTCATAATAAATAATAATATCATGTAAAAATTAATTGTAAAAATTTCTGTTGCTGCTACAGAATTTCGCGGACACTGTTACTAGGTTCGGACGATATTGAATGTAATCTAGACTACGCATCTGCCGAAATTTACGAGCAACACTTCAATTTGGAACGACTTCGACTGCGAACTTTTATTGCTGCCGTAGGCAACGAAAATAAATTAATGCGAACCCGCTTGAATAATTAAAATGTATTGTGAAATCCAAGTTAGAAGATACTCTGACCAGTGTATAATGCTCTGAATATTCCTCACAATTGTTATAAGCAATGCCAATTCGTTCATCTTGCCTATTGAACAAGAGGATTGTGATGCTATAGATATTGATAGTGCAATAAAATACTTCGCTCTTAAAAACGCGGACGACAGAAGTTTTATTTTGAATTCTAACAATTATATTATTTTTCAAAAAAATATAGTATCGCTATAGTTCTAATTGGAAGTCGCTTTCAGTTTTATATTCAATAATAACTTAATCTTGTCGATCGTCAAAGTATTATCATAAGTATTCTGTACCTGTTACATCAATGCAAGGGGCATACGTGTAAGAATTGTTGTAATAAATGTGGTTATTATATTGTCAATCATATACATGACTTTATTTGCAACCTGAACAATACGGAATAATGATGATAGCACTTGCCGAAAAGTTCTGTAGAATTACTATACATTTTATTCCTTTAAACTGAAATACCTAAATAAGGGGGCGGCAAAATTTTCCTGCGTCCCGGACGGCTGACGCCCCAAGCTAAGCCACTGGCACCAATCTTATCTATATTACAAATTTTATTTATTTATTTATTTATTTACATCAAAAACAGTTAAAACCTGTGTGTGACGAGCTATGGGGAGAAGTGAAATTTGTGCACGTTTTCATAATTCTGTGATCTCTATCCTAAACCATATTCTAGTCGAATTTTAATACAGAAAAAAGAGAGTTTTTTTTTTCAAGTTTTGTTGACAAAATATTCGCTCCTATACCGTGTGGACCACCTAAGATGTTCCCTTCAATTTTCTCCTGAACCATTGTAGATACTGAGATGCGGTTTTCACTAAAACTACTATATGCAAGGGGCACATATAGTCATGCATAATATTATTCTATTGCATTTTTTATTGCAGAGATATTGACCCTTGGTTTTTTAAATGGTACCCTATAGACTTTTTTAGCTCATTATAACAAGCGTGAAGAGACGAGTTCATAAACATGCATATCGCCATATGTTACATAACAAAATTTTCGAGAAATTAAGAGTTTTAAAGACGCACTTCGACTGTTGGTTTTTGTAATCTGAACGAGAAATTCCGGGTGATATGCGGCGAGGCCATTCCCTTCCCTTGCGTCGACCCTGCGGTAAATGTAGTGATGCAATGTGCAAATGAGCTCACGAAAACCTGCGATTTGCTTTTTAAGACTACATTCTCTCAGTCCTGGAGACAATGTATTCACCCATAGCCATGCTCTGAGCAAATCTGTGCGCCACAAGGTACTATTTTTTAATTCATGAAATACTACAAGATTTGAGAAAATATTTGAATTATTAACCCTAGAGAAAGTAAGGAAAGATTGGAGAGTGAACATGTTCTGAATTAATAAATGTGTCTGCTGTCACAGACAAAACGTTTACTCTTTGAAAGGCTGAAAACCTCAGCCGGTACAAAAATATCGTGTAAATAAAAGTAAGAAAAATATTTTAAAATACAGAAACAAAAGGTATGTTAACAAATCTAGAAATAGATTGGTTTATAACATGTACTCAATATGTGCACCATCAACGGATATACACATTTGAAGACGCTTATAATGAGACCTTCGAACAGAATTTAGTTTTACGTGAAATGGCATGACAAGATGCTGTAATACGGTGCCTGATTTCTTCAGATGTTGTTGGTTCTTGTGAGTAAACTTCGTTCTTTATCGTTCCCCATAAAAAATACTCCAGGGCCGTAAGATCAGGTAACCTTGCCGGCCAGTTTACTACAGCACCGCGCCCGCAGGGTCGACGAAACGGAAGGGAAACATTTGAAGTGATTTGAAGCTACGTGGTATAAGATGGTAGCTTTGCAAACTATGCACGCTGTTCCGAGTATTGTCTAACTTTCCCAACGGGCCATGCTATTCAGTGTTGGACAAGAAATAGGTAGCTCGAAAAAGTAGAAAATTCCCTACAGTGGTGTAGGTTCCTGATTGCAATATCAGCCGTCGATTCACAGCATACGTTACGTGGCATGCCTATTTCGCTTCCTCAAACCATATTGATATTTATTGCATTGAATGTACCTTGTTCAAGCAAAAAGGATTACTTCACAGCTAATTAGCTCAACTAATCTGATGTCTTTGTTCTTCCCCACACAATATCAGTGAGGCGGCTCGCCGAGTATTTGTTGAGCGTGGTGGTAGTTGGCCCGATCCGTGGCTTTTTCATGGACGCCGCTGTCTGCGCCGCTTCCTCCGTCGACCGCAACGGGGCAATTGGTTTTTAAGCTGCATGTGCTTCCGGTGCAGTGCCCTCGGCAATTAGGGCCGAGTGGCTGCGGCGGCGGCGGCGCGGCGGCGGCGGCGCACAGAGACGTGCCGCGCGGAGCGGAGGGGGTGTGGAGCGGAGGCGGAGCGGGGCGGGGCGGGGTAGGGCCCGGGCCCAGCGCTCGCCGCCGCGTCCGCCGCGTCTACTTGCCTCAGTCCCGGGAGGCGCCGGGGTCACGATGTCGCCCTGCACGCGTGCTCCGGTGGTGCCTTTAGAAGCGGGCCGGTGTTGGAACGAGGAATCGATCATGCGTGGAATTGTTGCGAAATTTTCTCTTCGATGGCGCATTAATTGCGATTAGCCTTCTAGACTGCGTTTGTTTCTCAGCCGTTGTTTTTTCGAATGCTACGTTTGCATGTTATGGTGTTCCAGACCTATTTGAATCGCTTTTTAAAGAGCAGACGCTGTTCTCCACCGGCTTGAAGAGATTGCGGGTAGAGGACATATTTCCCACGACGGCTTCCGGATAGGTGCAAAGGGATGCGAAGGTTATATCACGAGTTGTCCCTTCTTTGGTATATTATACACTCCTACCTCCGGAATTTGTAGGGAAGTGATCACAGAAACTATGCAAAGTACCTCTCAGACAGAGTAATAGGCCTACGGAGTCACTCTCGGAAGGGGTCCCAAATTCGCTAGTGTTTATGTCAAACACATTCCTGGTACCTGGCCGATATTTTACTCGGAATCTCCTAGCCATCGGTTCCTTAGAACCTTTATACTCGCCTATACTGGTCTTTTAATTTTACTTTATTTAATTATTTACTCACTCATGCACTCCAAGTTACCTCCAACAAGTACGAGAGATAACAAAAGCGTAATAATTAATTATGTTGAGGGACGACATTAGGTAGTACGTAACAAGGTATTTTTTCAACCTGAGGTATTTCCGTTAATAAAGCAACTCTTAACTTTTCATCACTGAGTTATGATAGAAAATGAGCCCGCGCTGAATCGACCGTGATTGAAGTTTCTTAATTTACTCAATGTATGCCGGGATGGTCCTTAGTTTGCTTTCTGAGAAGTAAAAATAAAGGTTCTATTTCCCTCGATAATTGTTATAGTATATAAAATGAAATAAATATTTAACGTGGTTATATAAATGGAAGAGTAGGCCTAATGTTCTAAATCTTGCCAATAATTAAGACAATTAATTTTTTTATCTGGGTTTGAGGACAGGTCTCGCACAATGAGTCTAAAAAATACTCTTGCCAAGCGACTTGTAATGACACCTGGTGGAATACGTCCCAATAGTTATGAATATGTTACAAAGTATTTTTAAATCTCTTTTAATTAAATAGAAATTTTGTTTCTATTAATTAATTAATCGTGTTTATTAATTACATAGTCAATAGCGGCCTGTAGTTGCAACTGCTGCTCTAAACATTCTTATAAAACTACAAGATTAACGAAATATAACTAAAGGCAAGAAATGTGCTTGTAAGATGGCCAATGTCATAGCAACCTATTTTTTACATTTTTTGGGTTGAGTGATATTATTGAAATTACAATTCTGCCATGCAATGCCATTATACTTACAGTAATTATGTTTTACACTCTTAAGATTTTAAGTCTTAAAAACAATATAAATTGTATTAGAAATGGTATCTTTCGTTTTATATGGGAGTAAATTATTGTACCCAAGAAATAACCTGTATAATATTGGATTGTTATCACTCTCGCCAATGTACCCAAATTTCCGTCCCAATCTTAGTTGGAAGTATGTATGTTTGACATTTAGATATATAAAAACATGAAGATGGAACTCCATCGTTAATGATGGAATAAAAACTTTAAATTGATTAAAATCTTTCTCTCACTCGTTCTCTTCTCGAATTTAGACGAGTGTAAGAATATCCTGAAATAAGTGTATAAAATATTAAACTGCTCGCTAGGGTCTGTTCTTTGTGTGAATAGACAGTGCACAATGGTATCCGAGTATGATGTGTTCTCGAGCCTTAGGAGTAAGTGAGTTGGATTTCCATAGCTGATATCTACACAGGGGTCGTCCATTAATAATGAAATGAAAATTTGGAGTATATTGAGTGTCCCCTTCTTCCCCTGAAATGCACCTGTAACTCGGATCAGTTAGGAATATTTTCATCGTAATCTAATAGATTGAATCAATATACCGTTGATGCAAAATAGTTTCATTTATTCTAATAATTTATAAATCTTAACTTTTAAAATTTATTTATTAATTTAATTTGTTAATATTTTAATGTTTTAATATATGACTCATAAAAAGCAATTATTTCAGCAAATGTTTCAAAATTTTAAAAATAAAGATCAACATTTCGACACACTAAACTGTGACCCCCATATGTAACACAGAGTAACGCTTCTTAATCCCCTTTTCTCTCTTGGGCGTTACGTAATTTACGGATAGGGTACCCTTAATTTTACTAGGTAGTCCAATGTGTTGTGACGACTTGTACACAATTTAATATGCAATTATAAGAGAGTAATAAAACCCATTTAATTAATTAATTTCCTTTCTCTGTTCTAATTGGTGAAGGCTGCACATGTTCGGTACTTTCGGTGTTTCTGAGAAGCATAAAAGTTTTATTTTTGGACTTTATATCATTAGCCCTGTTTCATCTTCTGGAATTGGAGGAGGAAACATTGTTGAAGTCTAATCCATGAAAGATAATTTTCCTTGTTCTTCCTCGCCATTTGCCAACTGAATTGAAGAAATCTTTGAGGCAAAATTCTTATCTTTTCCTTCAGGCATTTCTGGACACCATTGGTAGTTCTAAAATACGACTATTTGTCTTATATCTTTTTGTTGTTGTTGTTGTTGTTGTTGTTGTAGTTGTTGTTGTTGACAGCTCCATCTACTGCAAAGTATGTATTAATGACTTACATGTTCGAAAGGCATTTGAAATGCTTCAGTACCTCGATCTTAAATGAACTATTGTCATTATTATGATACAAAACAAATTTTGTGAATTTAATGAAAGAATGGGAGAGACAGAAAGCGTGTGAAATTTTATATGTTTATAAATCAAATCAGACTTTGTGAACATTAGATTTCCTCTTATTGGTCGAGTAAATGTTTAGAGTCGTGGAATCACTGATACGTGCGTTGATTCACGTCGTCAAGCAATAAATGCATGAACTATGCTTCAGTAGTTATTGTAGGGACCGCTAAATTCAGGCAAATGAACTATTTCGAAGTTCAATTATATCTTAACCTAATTGATAGCTGGGCTGGAAAATACAAAATTCAACTTATTCCATTCAAGACGGTCGCCAAATCTTTACACTCCGACCACACTCATCCCCATGACGGCTAATGCTAAACAATACAATAACACAGCTCAACAAAAAAAAACAAACTTTTTTTCACTTGCCCAGGATTTTGCAACGAATTTACAGTAAATCAGGTACGCTGAATCCAAATATGTCATTAGTTTTGCTGAATTGGCTCTAGTTTTTGTGCTATGAACATTGTAATGAATGATACTATCACAAAACTCACAGCATCTAATGCAAATATCTATCGTTATACACTGTTTTTTTTTATTTTGAACATTGAATATCGCATTATTTTCAGTATACTTTAAATGAGCTTTGTTTTATTAATACATTTTCTTTTGTTACAAAACAGTGAGTTCTTCAGGAAGACCTTGTTTGAACGACTTTAATGTATTTGACTACATTTGTGGCGAGTTTACGCTACAAAAACAGAAAAGAAATATTACAAACTTTGTAGAAAAATATATGAAACATATTTTGGTACAAAATTGGGTGATCAAGATGTCGTGGACTTCTGATGTGGTATGCAAAACTTGTATCGAGTGTCTCCGTCAGTGGAAAACTGAAGAGTTTAAAATTTGATGTACAAATTTGATGGTGATGGTATGGCGAGAGTCCTAAAATCATGATAATTGTTATTTTTGTTGTGTGAACGTAAAAGCCTTCAATCGTTACAAAAAAACGGGGAGGGATTACCCTGATTTGGAATCAGCAAAGGCGACCTGTGCCACATAGACCTGTTGTTCACCACACTTACTGGATATCCTGTGTCTGATAGTGAGGATATACAGATTCTGGGGTGCAATTCAAGAGTTAGCAGGGGCAGTGCATACGTTGGAAGTGTTGTTACAAAAGACCACTTATGCCAAGAGAAGCTCAGTGATTTAATATGTGACCTCAGTTTGCCAAACAAAGCAGCTGAACTTTCACTTTAGCATTCTGACTAAAAGAAAAGAAATATCTGACACTGGAAGCGAAATAACACTTTACGCTTATTGGTACAGGCTTTGTCATAGTTGTCAAGAACTTTTTTGGGTAATCACAAAGTAGAAAATTAACCAAAATTGGTGCCAGACGTGTTTGGAAACTTTCAAAATTTGGGTCCAACTATGAGCATTAAGGTACACTATTTCCATAACCATCTAGACAAATTTCCAAAAAATCCTGGCAATATGTGTGAGGAACAAATCGAGCGGTTCCATCGAGAATTAACGGTAGTGGAAGTTAGATATCAGGGCAAATGGGAAAGACACAATGGTAGACTACTACTGGAGCCTCAACGTGATTGTCCTAACTTGCCTCATAAAAGGATATCATTCAAATGTTTTGTGATTATTTGCAGGCTGTAAATATAAATATATTGACTAAATTAATATTAAATATTTCGAGAGTTTAATTTTGTATAAATAGGCATATCTATTTACATTTAGTTCAAGTTTTATGCATTTTACGAATAGCCTGTACTCAATAAAATAGAATATATTTTTCGATGCGATTTTCACCATCTCAAAAACTAGAGCCAATCTACCAAAAACCAATTACATATTTGGAATCCGTGCTTTAAACATTCCCTAAAAAGGCTTTAAATTATTAGGCAAGAAAATGAGTGTTGACCAGTGTAATCAATTAGCTCCCTCCCAATAAACCAATCAGATATCTAGGACTAAATATAGACCAAAACTTAATTGAAAGCAGCATATAGATGGCAAAATTACTCAAGCCCGAATCAAGCTGATACAATTAAAGCCATTAATACATAGATCCAGCCCATTGCCGTACAATTCCGCGTTACAAGTACACAAAGCAATAAAACCCTAGCTTCTATACGCCTGCCCAATCTGGTTAAGTGCAGCAAAAACTAACCAAAGAAAACTATAAATAGTACAAAAATCAATTTCTCAGAATAATTTCAAACGCCCCCTGGTACGTCACCAGTAAAGTTACACAAAGAATTCGACCATAGACCAGCGTTTGCCAACTGGAGAATAATTGACGTCAGACCTCCGCGAGCAGACCTCGGAAAAGCGTTGTGGGCAAAGGTGTGAGGTGGGAAGGGACTGACGGCGGTCGCCGGTAACGAAAACCTTGGCAGTGGGCCATTGCTGGTGTCACGCAACATGAGTGGGAAAGTATCTACAACCGTCAAATTTGTTTCTGTTTGGGAAGAAAGATTTCCTTTTGTAGATACTGGAACAATGGCGAAGTGTTTAGAATGTTCGAAAGAATCGCAATATGTTAAAAAGTCCAACCTACAGATACGTTACGTATTTTTGCGACACAGAGAAACCTGCGAGATAAAAATAAAATTTGATAATTGACACAACACGCAATATTGAGATGAGTGAAGGAATATACAGATTGAAGATATGAAAAAGATACTGAAAATCACTAGGATGTACAACATCCTCAAACATAAAAAACAATCAAGCCTGGGGTCGGAAGTTCTTTCACATGACTCCTACCGGGTACCTCTTGTTGTATTATATGCATGGTATAAAATATCATTGTTTTAAAATGTTAAAATTGACTTTTCCACAAATGTTATCTAATACAAGAATGGAAGTGGAAATACAGCACTGGTTATGATAGAAAGGGATATTGCATATAATTATGAAATAATGTATGTTATATTATATAATTATTCATATTGTTATTAATCTTAAACATTTTAAATAACATTACCATTAAAAAAACGTAATTATCGATTTCCCAAGCGAACCTTTTACCCCTGTTTCCGTAGCATCA
Source organism: Acheta domesticus (assembly GCA_031308135.1). Taxonomy (NCBI): domain Eukaryota; kingdom Metazoa; phylum Arthropoda; class Insecta; order Orthoptera; family Gryllidae; genus Acheta; species Acheta domesticus. Next base: position 40,914,904 of record JAHLJT010008446.1, on the reverse strand, counting down.
TTGAAACACTGTGTACCCGCCGCGGCGTCGGGCTCCGCCTTTGCTCCGCGTCTCCGTGCGGAGCAGGCGAGCAGATTTCTGTGACAGAGATTTCTGTCACAGAGCATCGAGTTGGCAACCACTGCTATTGACTATCATATCATCTAACTAGTTACCAATTTCTTATCAAACATATCCCAAATCCCTACACTATCAGTTCACAGACGTGGCAAAAACCCACAACATAGAACCAAAATACAAAATAAGTTTTCCTTTCCCGTTTCAAATGCCTTTGGTTCTATTAATAACTTAGGTGATTGAGCAAAGATCTCCACTTCCAATTAGGGAAACAAATCCCAGAGTACGTATCTAGAAGAAAGTACCCAGATACTTTTTGGACCCACCCTAAAACCCTCGCACATATAACTCCTCTAAATAATTCTATGACAATATTGGTTTCTAAATGTAACTCAACTCGATAACTCTGTAGCGAATGTATTCAAACCCTCTGCAAAATAGACAGTACGCCTGGAAAATAAATTTAACCCTTTTCTGCCCAGAATTTGTTTTTGTTGCCAATATATTACATATTTACAGAAAATAATACTATAATGATTATAAATTTGTAGGATAACAATATACAAGTTACCAGCATTTCTATTGGTCAAAACTTTAGTGTTGTGAAAACGCAACACTGGGCAGATACCACCACTTTTACACTTATTTGATAAAGTAAGTAAGTGAATGCTGCTGCAAATAAACTCGTTGCATATAGTAGAATCTTTATTGTCTCGCAAGAAATCAGCAATAAACATTATTAAGTAGTATAAAACCTAAGTTATCATTAACAAACGGTGCCTCTGATCGGGAGGCCATAGGTTCGAGTCCCGACGGTGGCGCAGTATTTTTGACACAAGTTTCGCAGGGTCTTGAGACCGAGTAGATAGTTTGGGGAGTGTCAATTTTGGAGAAAATCGAACAGGTGGACAGAGGTTTTGCCGTTAGTACATTTTTCGGTATCAAGGACACACAAAATGTGGACTCCAACTGAACAATGTGGTGGAGAAAGTAATTTTCTATACGTGGATTCTGACTAAACAATGCGGTGGAGAAAGTAATTTTCTATTTAAACGAAGAAGATTTATCCACATTTTCATTACCAGGGCCGAACAATAAATTTCCAGTGCACGTGTAAAATTATTTCTCTGTAATTTTACTCAAGCTTTCCCCAATTTCTCACATTTTATCTCATTATTTGTGATTCTGTTTAATGGTATATTTCACGTTTCAGAATTAGTATGCACATAAAATGATTGTACTGTATGTACTTTACCTCATAAACAATCCGTTTGTTGGTTTGTTTTCAAATTATTGAAACGAGATACAGGAAGAAGAGCGAACGTTTCCTTCACTAGAAAAACGACTATCTTTAGCGTATTTTAACTAACGCGATAGTTCTGTATTTTCGTTCATATCTGTTTCGTTTATGTTTCCCGTCGCTGGAGGAACACTGTGCACTTGTTGTTCATATACCTACAGTCTCCTAATGGCGGGCAGACGTATAGAGGAGTTGACACAGGAGAATAAAAAAACATAAATAATTTAAGAAATGAAAACAGTTTAGTTAAGAAACATAAATGAATGTCAGTTTAGACATGTGGACACGGTAAAGATACCAACATAAATAACTCCGAAGAGTAGTTCAGTGTAGTCACCAGTAAACAAAACTGACAGACTTATGCATTAGAAAGAAAAAAAAGAATGTACTACATGAAATAAGCCTAAAGCCTACCGATGCACCAAGTAAGCGGGAAGGTTTGGAACAGAAGGAAGGAACAGAAAGATTTCTTTAAGAATGCTTGTTACTCTATTTCAAAGATATTTTTTCTTAAATGTTTCTATTTGTATGTAATATTGTTAATGTTTCTTATATTCTATGAGATTATTCAATACGAAAATCAGTATATAAACTTTTAAAATTCGTTATAATTGCTTACATTTACTTAAAATTTACTTGCAATAATCTTACTACCCGGGTGGTAATCTGAGAACTTGTTTAAAAAAATTATGAAACGGGAATCTATCATTAATACGAGTTTTGTGAGATGGATTTTCGCAAAGTGTTAGAGGGGTTAAATTTGGTATGTTTGGGGTATTTTGCAAGAACTGGGTTGCTAAAAAAATAATATGATTGGTTAAAGGTTCTTACTAATTCTTTGTGATGTTGGGTATTGGAGACGTACCATGAGACGTTGGTGATGGTGCAGAAGAACTGATTTTGGACTAATTGGAGTATTTTGGCATTCGATTTGGGAGCGCTGCTCCACACTGGGTATGCAAACAACTACTTTTAAATAGTTGTCTTATGAAGTTTTCGTAAAGTTGTAAAGCGGTATTGTATGGTAATTTACTATACCTGCTTATATAATTGGTTTAAGTAGACGCAGTTTAATTATTGCTTGTATAACTTTATTTTCTATTTGGTGTTTCCAAATGAGATAGGTGTCTAAGTAAAGGCGTAGGTATTTTATGGGTTTGTTGTAAGTGTGCCATTTTATATGTTCTTGGTTCATTGTTATGGATTGGGGGTGGAAGGTCTTAAGGAGAATATTTTGGATGCTGTTTTTGTCAGATTTAATTTTATTTTTAGGGGTCTTACATAAATTACGTAACGCTCAAGGGGAGGCAGGGGGTCTGAGGCAGCGATATGCTGCATTACATAGAGATAGTGGAGTGCGTTACAAGGGGGAGGGGGGTACGTATTGAAAATACTCGAAATTTGCGTTACGTAATTTATGGACGGCCCCTTAGGTGCCCAGAAGTGAGATTTGATATTCGTCTAACAGAAGATGTTTTAATTGTTTATCGAAGTACGTGATGAATTAATATCCGTATCATCCTCGAATTGGGCTATTTTTATATTATTATGTTTTGGAACGTGGGCTACGTACAAGCAGTATAAGTTGGGATAAAGGAAAGCTATGAAGCAGACCCGGCTTCACTGCTTTCGGATTACATAGTTGTCAGTTGTCACGGCAAAAGTTCTATTATTGATCAAGTTAAAAATGATTTGAGTAAAATATTGCGGCTTGTTTATTTTTTATTATTATTTTGTTAAAGGCTTGGTGCTACGTTCTGTCAAAGTCCTGAGATATCTCGAGAAAGATTGTGCGAGAATGTTTTAGAAATGTCATAAGAATATTTTCAGTGATTCTTAGTACTTGACGATGTGTGTACACTTATTCAGTGAATCCTACTTGCTCAATGCGTATAGCCTTTATATTATGGAGATGGTTTCGTATGATTTTCTTCAAGCCGATACAAGAGTCAACGCCGTCACAGTTCGCAAATTCCTCTTCGAAGATGAGAGTGGAAAAGTCATCAGTCCGTTTTCCGTATTTTGAATATTCGAGATGGCTCAGGGTTCAGCTTATGTCATTGCAGTGCCTCTGACCGGGAGGTTCTCGAGTTGGAGGTCCGCCAGTGGCAGGATTTTCGATATTAACCATATAGGTAAGACGAATTCAGCCGCTGTCCGGAGGAGAATTCTAGCGGCCAGTTTTTCTGATGGGTCGTTTTCAGGTATTTCTCTTATCAAAATTAGGTGAATGCCGGAGCAGTACTGTAACAGATAAGCCACGAGCCGTCCTTGATCCTTCCTTGCTCCTCCTTCTCTTCTCATCCCTTACACTCACTCACATGTACTGCACTACCACACATGTCAGGAGCTTAGGGTTTGTCCGGCTGGGCGGTGTCCTGCTAGTAGAAGATAACTGAATGAGGAAATCCCCGCAATTCGACGTGTAGATCGGCACCGCAGCACACCATCCAGCGGGGGATGCATACCGCCACCTTACCTGATAAAATATGCACTACGCTTACGTGAATAACGATCGTAGCAGCTGACGCTCCCGGAAACACGAAATAATCAATCTAAGGGAAGTAATTTTCGCGCCGTCCAAGGATTTGTGTGTCGCACTCACTCCCACAGCGCAGCCGGCCCAGCGTTCCAGGAGCGCGCGCCTCCGTTTAAGGTACTAACCGCGAGGGGCTGCGAGGAGCGGAGCGGAGGGGGGAGGGCTGGCGCACGTGTGGCGGCGGGCTCGCCCACGCGCCGTCGCCCGCGCTCTCCCCTCGTCGGCGCCTTGCAGCGGCGCGCCTGGGGGCTTACGAGCAGCAGCCCCGGCGGCACCAGCCTTTTCGCCTCCCCCTCCCCTCCTCTTCCCTTCGCACCTCCCGCCCCCGCGCACCGGGAGCTTTTCCGGGCGCGGCGAGCTCCATTCATCCCCGCGCTGTCACCCGCCTCGCCTCCGCCCCCGCCCCTGCTCCCGCCCGCGCGCCGGCTTCCGCCGCGGTCGCCCCCGCCCTCAGGCCTCCGGTGCCACCCCCGCGCATTACGCCCACCCCCGTTGTCGACCTCGCAGCCGCCGCCGCCGCCGCTACTTCCGCCGCCGCCGCCGCCGCCGTTTCTTCCACCCGTGGACGGGGGCGGGCCGTCGTGGCTTCTCGAGTCTTTTTGAAGCGGCACCTAAACGCTTGGAATCACTCCCTACACCCCAAAATAGGACGCTTTCATGTATTATCCAAAAAAACAATTGTTGCGATAGGTTTGTCACTTATTCTAAGGTCACTCGTACTGCGCAAATGTGATTAACCAAATTACTGGCTGATATGGATATAGATATTTGCCTATATACTGCTTACGCAGTAAATACACCACAGTCCAAAAACTTTACGTGATTAACATTTGTCTCTCACCGTGGAACTTGTGTGGTAACCTCCTAGTTTACCTCGTGGTAATAACAATGAACACTGAGTGAGAACATTGAGTTCCAAATTTGCGTTATCTAATTTATGGACGGCCCCTTGTAGCAAAATATTAACGTGCATATGCCAAACCAACCGTACGATTGGTAATGGCATTACATTCTTTTCTTTTCAAACCCTACAAAAAATTTTACAGTGACGATTATTAAACAGATTCCAAGGGCAAGGTTTACCAGAATAAGGGACGTTAACCCCCTTTCTTTAGTCCCTCTCCCTGCCCCAGCCTACAGTACATGCACATCTTACATATTTGGTTCACGCCAAACATTACCCACAGTTTGTCTTAGAATTCAAGTATGGTATGCAACGTAAACATTCATCAATTGAATAGAATTCTTTTCCTTGGAAAGAAGGATTTATTTCGTTTACTCTCGAATGTGAGGTGCTGGGGTACGAAAAATGACCGTCGGTGGATTTCAACTATAGTGTTCAATGAGCTAGCATGGATAATGCGAAAAGCAGCTTAGTCAAAACAAATATAGTGAAACACCGCTGAGCCAAAACGGAAAATGTGAAAGACCGCAGAGCCACAACGGATAATAATGGCGCAATATGACCGTGCAGGTGGAACAACGAAGAAACTGGATGGAAAATTAATAAATGATAAAAGACTATATATCACATAGGGAAGCCAACACTGGAAAGAAATATTACACCAGAAAACACCATGAGGTCCCACCGTGAATGCATTTTCCTATCACAAATCCAATATCAGATGACTATAATATAAACGAAAACGCAAAAATGATGCTTGAGTGAAGAACGAAATGTGTGTTGGCCAATTTCCAGCAGATTTTCTAATTGCAGAAATCGCTGGATTCTTGAGGGTATATATCCCGAAAAATAGGTAAGTCAGATACAATCCGAATAGTAACAATTTACTCGGAGAATTTACTGACCGTTTAATCTCCGACGACAGCTGAATGAGACTGCTAATGACTGTGAAAATTGACTGCTTTCATCTGCCCTAACGGACACTTTCGCACCCTTGTGCCATCCTCTATCTGCCTGTCGCATCAGAGACCTCTACTGCCTCCGCCAGTACAGCACAAGATATCCTACTTCATCCGCATCCTTTGACCTGGACTATTGCCTTTCACCCTTCCCGGGTCTCCCTGTGTATCCCGCTGCGTCGTTACGAGCTTCGTCGCTTCCCCCAGTCATCGCTCTTCACAGTGGGGCCAAGCGGTCAAAAAAGTGGTCACATTTTTCTGACTAATTTTCAAGACTCCAAATATTTTATTTTCATGGGTTGAATATTTCATGAATGTAATATATTAAAAGTTAGTAATTCATGAGTTATCAGTTAATCTGCATTTGATTGAATGGTCTTATAGGGTGTCTTTTGGTAATTACGAAGACAATGTAAATGCGGGAAACTTAAATTTGTACTACAGTGGTTCTCGAAGAGAGCAAATTTCGCTGATAAATGTGATATATGTATGGATGGAAAATATTGCTTACATATTATTTATTGTATATGGTAAATATAGCAAAATGCAATTATACATACGGAATATTTATGCGTGATAAATATTGAGAGCTTAAGAGATTTTCCTAGACTTGGGCGGCACCCCGCTTGACAGGAAATTCGCTGAAGCCAACGTGTAGATTGGTGTCGGATCACGTATTCCAGCGGGCCACGAACGCCATCACCTCACGGAATATAACATGTACTACACGTACGGGACTAACGATGTCTTTAGTTGACGTGCTCGAAATGAATTCTCCCTCTTGAAGAATCCGGCCCATTTGGCTCACTGTACACCCTGGCCCGGGGCGTGGCCCTATCGCCCACATCGCTCCTTCTTCCACGCAATCTCCGCCGAGACCTCCGCCTCCGGCGCCTCCGCAGTCTCCAGAGTGTTCGTGGCCTGCGCGGCTCCTGCAGCCCCCCTGCAGCCTCCTCGCGCGTGGCTCGCCGCTTTCCAAGCAAGGGCGTTCTCCAGGGGCGGCAATGGGACCATGCCCCACTTTAAAATTACGTATAATTAGGGATAAATTTAATTTAAAATTAAATTTAGGATGATTTGTTTCACTTCTATAAAATCTCCCCAAAAGGATTCTAAATGGTACGGCAAGCAAAACATTATTGAAATTTGTTTCGAAGTCACTCAGCTACTTGTAAACATATTTTGGAAGAATTTTGAATTGCGGGTCATTCTAACGCCTACTAGGCTATGCATCCCGTCAGGCACCGCGGATTGTCGTCTGAAGGCCGCTGCGTTGGTAAACGCGCAGTAATCGCGCTGCGTCATTAAACGATTAAAATCGATACACTAGTTTAAGTGCCAAGGAAAATCTTATCTGCTGCAAAACTGTTTCTATACAATTAGAGACTATACCGAGCATGAAAAGGGAATTAATGTTGAGTTTAGTAATGATATTTAATGTATTCGTAACCATTTAGACTGTATAATTCTAAAAGGCTAAATACGTCCGTAACAAGTATTGTACCTCAGCTTCTGGGTCAATGCCCCATCTCGATCAGGGTTTTCGTCGAGTTTCCCTTATCCTTTGTGGAAATGCTGAGATGACCTTTTATATTCCTTCTGGATGTAAATATGGCTTCACTATCTCTTTTCTTGAGCTCAGAGAGGAGTGGATTTATTCAAATCCATTTTTCATGCATTTCATGCATCCATCCATTCTCCATTTTTTGATGCAATAATTCGAATCGTTTGCGTAGAATTTGAGAGCATAGCCAAAATTTGTAGCTGATTTGTCTTTGAAAATTATTTGTTTTTTTTTACACCGGAGTGAATATTTTCATACCAATTTTTGCTATAAACAATAACTTCTTGCTACCTGAATTCATAATTCAACTTAGGGGTCGTCCATAAATTACGTAACGCTGAAGAGGGGTGAAGACGGCTTGAGGCAGCGTTACGTTGCGTTGCATAGGAATAGGAGGGTCATAATTTAATGTTACGTAATGCTGCTATTTATTTTTTTAATCTTTCAACATTTACTGAAATAATTCATTTTATCCAGACTTATATTACAACATAACCATTTTAAGTCGTTAATTTAAAAATATAATAAATTGAAGAATTTATGTTATATAAATTGTTACAATAAATGAAAATATTTTCCATCAATAATATATTTATTTAATCTTTTAGATTAGAAGGAAAATATTAAAAACTGATGTAAAGTATTTTCTAAAATCCAATTAAATTTGGCGCAGAAGACTGGGAGCCTATGCGTCATGCACGACTGCGTGACGTGTGCACGGCTTGTCAGAAATCACCTACGCGTCCTTCCATCCAAAATTTCTTCCCAATCAAATTGTTTTGTGTAGCCCGCCCCACCAACTAATTCTTACGTTAATTGTAATACATTTTAATATATAACATATATACAATCCGTACAAATCGTTTCTGCTTTATAATTGATTTTTACTTATTGTAATGAGGGAGGTGTCGCAAGCGTTACGTAATTATTAGGGGGTTCAAGGGTGCGTTACAGGTGCATTACAAGGGGGAGAGGGAGTCATCAAAATACTCAAAATTTGCGTTACGTAATTTATGGACGGCCCCTGAATATGTCTATATGAGTTAGGACAGAGATTCCCAGAGCTCAAGAAATCATTTCATTTCTATTTGTAGCTGTTCTATCTCTTTTGAGACATCTGCAGGATAAGATCCGATACAGAGATGGCCAAAACATGGGAGACCTTACAAATGTTTCACTTAATTGCAGTCACAGGTTCAACCTTTGTTTGGTATAGAAAGATTCATAGTCCAGTAATACAATTTCGAGATAATTTAAATAAATAATACAATTTCTAGACAATTCAACTATCGTAGCAGTAAGTTACTCTTTGAGCATCAATCTTCACCCCTTCCATCGACCCCGTTGCTCTGTTGCCTGCATCCTTTTTGTGCTGTAAACGCCCCTTCTTCACTCCTGATGTTTCGACGCCACAGCTTCCGCTTCCCAGCCCCATTTTCCCTGCCCTGCCACCCCTGCATTGCTCCCCCTCCGCCGCATCAATCACCACTGCTCCCTCCGTCCCGCCACCTCATCCTCGCCATCTCAGCAGCATTCGCCACATCTAAGACACCAAGAGAATCTTCTGGCTGAGCAGCCGCAGCCACAGACGCTCGATTCCTGCAATATTCTGCATTAGTCAAATGATCGCGTAACATAACAAAAATGTATATTTTCGTATGGTAGGAAATGGTGCGGTGTTTACGATGTTTCCATCATAGAAATGCATATGAGGTGTTGGTTCTCCATCGTAAATATTTATTTTCGCATAAAGCTTTTTCGGCCACATTGCGGCCATCTTCAGTGCTACAATAATAATAATAATAATAATAATAATAATAATAATACAATGATAATTTAGATATATTATTATTATTATTATTATTATTATTATTTTGTAGCACTGAAGATGGCCGCAATTCGGCCGAAAAAGCTTTATGCGAAAATAAATATTTACGATGAAGAACCAACACCTCATATGTATTTCTATGTATATTTTATTTCAGTGTTTAGTAAATGTTTAAAAATGTTAGGTTACACCAGGAAAATACTTTGCTATGCCGCCGCAAAGAGAGAGTGCGCCATACATATCCCGGGGGTCCAGGAGAGTAATAGGCAATTTTTGATCTTCCAGAAACATCAACGAAAATGAGACCTTCCTTTTTTAAAGTGTTCTTTACACTATTCAAGTCTAATATTTCAAGACAAAATTTGAACCTGTTTTTTGGGAAAGAAAGAAAATTATAAATTGCAATTACACGACCAGAAATTACGCAAAATCTACTGCTTTAAAAAATGTGCGTGACTTTCTCAAGATCAAGTTTTAATAATTAATAGAGAGAGGTTTACAGGAATCACGTGGATGGGATTCGCTTATTATTCGTAAATTCGTTTTTGTAATCGAAAAATCTTGGAGCCATAGAATGTGTTTCCCCTTAATATTGTGCCATGTCAGGCGGGAATGAATATTTGCGAAATTTACAACAACGAGCAGCTCAATGACTGACTGAATATGAAAGAATTCTGAACACATTGCATAATGAGCTTAATTTGTGTTGAATTCATTTAAATAGTCATTCCATTTGAAGTTTGACTTAATTTAAAGACTCAAAAAGGTTGTTACATTAACATCAGTCAATTGCACATCGTTGATTTTCAGTTTAGTATACAATTGTTCTCTTTAAATGAAAAACTGCATTGAAACCATTTTACCTTCGTTTACTATTAATTGTTATTGCTAAACAGTTCGGTGACCATAACTCGAAAATATAGTTGAAATGGATAGGAAAACTGTAATAATGAAGTAAAGATCCGGAACATGTAAACGTGAACTTTTTATATATTTCTATTTCATGTTTGTAAATGCTGTTTGTAAAATGCTGAAGTTACTTACAAGAACGTATTCCAATAAATATACAGGAGTGCGCACAAATAATAAAGATCGTAAAAGTTCCGTCGTGTTTCGGGCCGCTCTAAACGGTTCGCGCTTGGTCATGTAGGTCAAATAGGATCACACACTTCAGTTAATTCTTCAGTAATGGTCGTTCTTGATTGTTACAATACTACATACTCGTACACTAATACATACAGTGAAAAGTTGTAATGCACCAGCAAGATTCAGGATTCTTGTCTCATGCATCTTTGAATGTAATCCTTGTGTATTATTCGTGCATGCAAAATTAAGACTTGCAATAGTTTTATGACGTTACGCAGTTTCGTAACTTGATATTTCATGTGAACTTGCAGTTCATCTTTCTCCTTCATTGTAGATCCAACTACCTTTATTAGTTTCATTATTATCAATAACTAGGTTACAAAAATGAACCCGGACATCCGAAATAAAATATTAAAAAACAACAAAATGATGACCGACGTTGGATACGCCTCCAGCGGCTCTCTCTCCCGCCCCGCCCCCTTCCCGTCACCCTCTCACTCGCCGCCCGCCTGCTTTTCCTCGCCCTCGCCCTCGCCCTCGCTCGGCGCGTCGCCGGAAGCCAGCAGTCGTCGCTCGGCGCGAGCTGTCGGGCCGGGAGAGCGCGAGATTTGCGGCCGCATCTGGAGGCGTTCAGCGGCAGGACGAGTTTTGCTCCGCCCCAGCCAGCCCATCACCAACTACCACTTCCTGTTCCCGCACCACGCTGCTGTGCCCCACCCCACGTAGTTACATTACACCACACCTCGTTCCGGCCTCGCCCCACATCCCACTCCAACCCACACCGAATCGCACCGCCACGCGCAACTCCGCTTCATCCCACTCCGTCCTACCTCTCCCTGCTCCGTCTAATCCCTCCTTACCCCACATCTTTACGTCCGTGTCAGTCCGTTACGAATGCAACCATCTTTGCTTACCCCCGATCCACCCTGCCATTTTTTCCCCATACTAGTCTCTGCCAAATATGCAGTTCCACCTCCGCTGAAACGTTCATCTTCGTTACGACGCACGTTGCACTCTGGCCCCCTGCGCGCCCTACACATCGTCACCTGATTTCTATTCCACGCCGCATTTACTCCTCCACCCACGCCGCCCCGACCACTCCGCTCTTCTTCACCCCGCCCAGCACCGTCCTACTACGCCCCGCACCGCCCTACCCCGCCCTACCCGCCCCGCCCCTCCCCTCCCCGCCCCGCCCCGCCCCGCCCCGCTCCGCACCGCTCCATTCCTCTCCGCTCTGATCCTCTCGCTTCGCCCAACCCAACCCTTCGTCTGCTTCGCCCAACCCAACGATCTTCGATCGATCGATATCGATCTTCTGCTCTTGCGCAGTTCAAGTTTCGCATCTTTTTGGTGCATCTGCGCATGCGCAGAAGATCGATAGTACTTAACGTTCGAGGTGGCAGAAATTCCCTATCGATGTTTTAAATTTTGAACATCAATCTTCAGAAACATTGCTATTTTCTTGGTGATGCCGCATCCCTAGCCCAAGCACGTTTGCGCCCAGCAAGCAGGATGCGCGGCCGACATTTTTGAAGACGTCTCGGAGATCTCCGCCCTCTGGCCGGGCGACGCGAAGCGCTTTCGGCAGGAAGGCGCAGCAGGCGCAGGCCGTGCGTGCAGGCCCCGGCGAGGAGGCGGAGGCGGAGGCTGGAAGCCGAAGCCTGGGAGCGGGGGCTGAATCTGGAGGCCGCGCGTGGTGCACTCTTCCGCACGTGTGGGGATTCCCTTGCCGTGGCGTCGCGGCGGTGCGAGGTGCTCTGTTTCGAGCTGTTCCTTACACCAGGCTTGCACATTAGCCCTAGCAACGCGCCCCACGACGGCCATGGCAGCTCTTTCGGCTTCTAGTGAAAGAGTTTCATTTTTGGAGCAAGTGACCGCTGCCCGAGCCCTCGGTAGGAGGAAAGCCCTGCGGCTCTTAAGATGGAAATGTGTTGAATTATGTTGAACTAAAACTTGAAATAACGGCTGTAGTTTCTGGAGAGGGGAGGTTTTGTATGTATACTATCACTATTATTTCAAAATAAATTGTTCGACAACTTCCTCCCATTTCACGGTCAATCTGTACTGCTGCAACTGATTTTGAAAATCTTTGTAATATAAATTACAAGAACAGAAAATTTAACAATTTCTCATTGCATTAATAATACACACTTTTTAGTTCAGAAATATCTGATTGTAATACACTTGACCATACTTTTTCCGTTGTTTATTTTACTTTTTGCTGTTACTTCTCCGACAATCTTCTGACATACGAGACACGTTGTTGCTCCATTTCTCTCCGTGAATAAAACTTTGTGCTCCCACTTAGCCCTGAACCGACGATTCTGGTCAGTAAAGTGAAGATACAGCTCGGCCGTCGGGGATTATGCCAACATTCCTGGTTCTCTTGGGGCGTCGTGGGGCGCGGGTACGGGCTTCCCGGCGCCCCAAGAAGGGGCTCAAATGGTGCGCTTGTGAACTTCTGCCTTACACTCACGCTCGGGCAGGGAAGAATGCTGCGCGTGTTAATGCTCTTGCACCGCCGGCATGAGAAGAAATGGAAATGCGTTGGACCCACCTCCACTAAATTGCTGGAAATATTGGAAAATGTATCCTATAAGGAATACTCATAATCCACGAGGTAGCGACACAAAAATAACTAGTGATTTACGGACGGCTAAATGATTATTTTCTGGCATGCTAGTGTATACTGAACATACAATAATAATACAATGTATAGAGAAAGTAATGTAACAAAAATCGAAGTTGAGATTTTTGGGGGTTCCTGATACAGAAAAGTATTTTTGTCTAAAAAACCTTGTGAAAAATACGTCAGACATGGGTCAGTCAGTAAGGCCATCAGTGAGTCAGTGAGTGAGTGAGTCAGTCAGTGAGACGGGAGAGCAGGCAGACGGGCAGGCAGATGGCTAAACGAGTAGGCAAACAGAGGGACAGTGCGGCGGACAAAAAATCTGTAATAGGAACCTCCAAAACCTAGATTTCCGTGAAAATCTGGACATACTAGACAAATAACCGCGAAGAGCACTAGTAATGTATAACGTTGGTGATTAAAGGCAAGTTACAGGAGCTGACTTGTAAAGATAATGGCGGGTACAATATAGTAAAAGCACAGATATTGCGAGGAACATATGTCACATTATAAAGTTATTTTGTAAAAACAAATATGTAACAAAGGGATATAATAAAAATACGACTGACATGGAAGGAAAACCCTGAAGAGAAGACCAAGTTCCCTGGTCCAGTGGCATAGATCCCGTATCAGTGGGCTGTGCACACGTTGCGAATTCTGGGAACAACGTCGACGCAATCTTTAATTCACAGACTATTGAACTCTGAGGACGCAATGCATCGAAACGAATAACATATCAAAGGAACTAAATTCGATTCCTGCAACTGTATGTGAAATTATTAAATACTTGATATTCTATGCGATTGAATTACACGGGCGTACCTCTTTGCTCGATAATAAAGTTAAATAAGAATAGTTTCTATTGACAAGGGTGTATTATATTGTTATTAATTACAAGGTGACAGGACAAGTGACGGAGGATGAGAGGGTCTTGAAGGAAAGTATGTACTACAGGCTTAATAAGGATGTGGCAACAAATAGCAGCAATTGCAAATAATGCAAAATGTTTCCAAGTGCCCCTTCAAGCTCCCGGTAAAATCTCTTTGAGGTCCCCTATTACTTGAAAACCTATTACTGATAATAAAATAATTTTGTAAATGAAAAAACCTATATTTAGTATTAAGGAAATTAAATTCATTGTAACTAATTGTTAATAGGGAAATTTGATTTCGTCCCGTGAGTTTGAAATGGTGTAACCATTTATTATATTAAAAAAATCAATTCCAAAAGTAATGATCTCTTGTACTTCAATATATAATTCATGCTTACGATATAATAACAATTTTCCTAAATACTGGAAAACTGCATTAAAAGTCCTTAACTGAGCAATAATAATACAAAAACTGAAAACTATAGACTTACAGGACTCTCCCACCTTACAATTTTTTTTAAGAAAGCAAATCTAGCTAGATTAAATTTATTACCCATAATATAATTTCTAATGTACAATTTGGTTTTCACAATAATCATTATACTACACATCAACTATTAAGTCTAACGGATTATACAACTTCAATTTTTCAGAAGTCAAAACATACATTATTTCTTGATATAGAAAAAGCAATTGATAGTCTTGCGTAACGGTCTTTTTAAAATGCGTCAAATTTGCTTTTCTCACTACTTTCAACAGATTCGATTCAACAGATTAGTTTCCTTACATGCAAAACTTTTAGAGTTCAAAATAATACTGAACAATTTACGAATCACCATATTTTTTATGGTGTCCCTCAGGGGTCAACAATTTACCTACTTTAATTAATATACATTTATTAATCATACTCAAACTATTAATATTTCTGAGACATATTATTTTCGCATTTGATTTTTTCTTCACATAGAGATCTAACAGGACGAAACCTTTTACAATCGTCTCCTATATTATTTCATTAGTAAACCTTCCCTTTGCGGCTCTCATACACAACCAATCTTAATAAATGTGGCCTCTAAAGGAAAAGAATTTCACGAAGACGTGACAAATTGCACTTTGAGTATAAAAATGTGAAGGATTTTTTTAAAAAACGCATATGAATATTCATTAAAATGCAACCCGCAACGCATGTCAGGATTGTTGGATCTGTATCGTTAAACAACTCCTAAACGAAGCGTTCTAGGTTCAACTAAAATTTTGAGGCGAGAGGACTGAAAGAAAAGTTCCTCACACCGTAATCTACAGGATTAGATCTTTTTAGCTATTCTATTACTTTTTTGCTAGTTCCATGTTTCACGATTGTACCCCACCTGTTCAGAGCCTGTAGAGGCTGCAACTGTATGTGAAATTATTAATTACTTGATATTCTATGCGATTGAATTACACGGGCGTACCTCTTTGCTCGATAATAAAGTTAAATAAGAATAGTTTATATTGACAAGGGTGTATTATATTGTTATTAATTACAAGGTGACAGAACAAGTGACGGAGGATGAGAGGGTCTTGAAGGAAAATATATACTACAGGCTTAATAAGGAAATGGAAAAATATGGAAGTGGGTAGGGCATAGCATGTGAGATTTCTCGCATGGGTACGCTAGTCTGACTTAAATACATTTTAACAAACTTAAAAATGGACAATATTAATTGTAAGTGATTGTATTTTCCCTAAAAATATTAAACCAATATACTCCTTAACAGTGCTTAGGTTTTACGGTTGCGCAACCCTCAGCTTAGCGCCAGTTGGTGCTCTCTCCGGTGACTGGTGCCCTCCGAGGTTTCGCACTACTGTTAGCTCTGTTACTGCGTTGCATGTACTCTTAGGCCCTAAGCTAAACCAGCGTCAACATAGGGTCTGCCAGCCCGAGGGGAATACCAATATTCGTCTGAATGTAGCTGCAACTTAATTGTATGAATTTCTGGTGTTATTGAAAATAAACAAGTTCAGTCAATAGTCAGTAAACAACAAATTATTTACGGTATTCAATGCATATTTTACGATATTTGGAGTTTTTAAAATTTTACATTAGGTTTTTAATTTAAAACGTACATTTAATGAATTCTTTGTCTTCAGTTGGCCGTTCTGGAAAGAAGTCCCTACCTGTCTCTTACGGGTGTGCTTCTTCTCGGCCTCGCGGAAGCCAGTCCGCCAGCAGTCTGCGAGCGTTGTGAATGCGAATGTATGTTGAAGATTTTTCATTATTGCAATATAGACCAGGGTAGAGAAGTTTTCGAAATAAAATAATTTATTTGTATATAACGTGTCCAAACAAAAGTGCTTGTTGCTAAGTGTTTCGGGTGTGATCACCATTATTTGGAAACCGATCTTTTTTTGTTTTGTATGAATTCTATTACTGTCTCAGTGCCTAACGAATATAAAAAAATTGCCAGAACTTCGTTCGCGGGAGGTGAATATACCTGACACGGATACTACGCATTGAATATATAATATTTTAACACATATGTATTAAATTTAATTTTAATTAATTTACTTCAATCACTTAGGTAATACTATATATTAGTGTTCTGAATTTTGGAATTACATTTCCGTCATTCGATAGAGCTGCAACCTTCAATTTGTGCCGCCACTACTTTTTAATTCTATATAATGCACAAAAAACAAAAAGCGGCGGAGAGGTACTACTTCTACATATTTTAAAACATAACAACTTATTCAAACTGGTGATCAATAAACGCTCCTTGGTTCATTCATAATTACTAAATTCATCAACTTTCTGTTGACACATTAAAAGCTAAGATAACTAAATTATCTTTAAATTTCTGTACTAATCGGCCTTCATTTCCTGCAACTAAGACATTTTCTCTGGGAAAAACAGCTCACACATTTCAAGGAATTAAAACCCTTTATGCTAGGAATTTATTATGTCCTCCATGAATTGCTGTTACACTGTCATCTGCAACTCTGCTTTACTGCGATACGCGTAATACTGACCTGTAGGAATTTGGGAAGGGCCATTCGGAACAAGCGGTGCGGAATGCTCAGTACAACTGTTGCCTTCCTAAGCGATAACGCGTGTTGTGCTCAATTACTCTGGTTAAACTTGACTGATGTGTCAAAGGGTATACTTTTTCGTACTCCAAACACACAAAATCTGTATCATTGTCTACACGTTACATCTACATTAAATTCGACAGAAATCGTTACGCCGAAAATTCTGCGTAAATTCAGAGTGCCGAACAGTAGAATTGATACATACCGGAATACTTTCCATTATCTGCAATGGATTTATGGACCAAGTTCCCTTTGCAAAATAAATTTGCTCGACCTCTAAAGACTTTTAACGAAAGAATATTTAATTATTTACCACGCGGCTCGGCTCACAGCAGACCTGCAGAAGTTCTCCTCTGGGAAGCGTTGAGAGTCAGGATTTCGCCAACCCCGCTCAGAGATTTTATATTTTATCATCTCAAGAAACTCCTGTCCAGTCAACATCACGTATCACTACGACGTATAGTTGCAGGTGTCTTTCGAACTGAGGTACATATCCCAGTCGGCAGACTTCTCCGCCGCAGGAATACAAATAGTGATCCCACAGTATGCCAAATTTACTACTTCTTGGGGTGATTGTGTAAAAAATAACGCAACTTTTGCTGTGTGTTCTACAACGGTTTTTTATATGAAATTGTGTTTTTTTTGTTGATGACTTAGAGAAACTTACTTTCTGGGTGCGCGTTGTACTGTTAACGAGATATCCACTTGTTTTAATGAACTTTTTGTAAATTCATTAGTCATACGAAAATATAGTTTACTGTGTGTTAATGGTTTGAATATTTGTTGTTTTTAAATCTCAAGCGTTTGTAAATACGAAATACTGGTAATGCTTTGCTAAGACAGGGATGATTGTTCTTGATAACCTTGGAAAGGGGAACTGCCTTGTTAATAGCTGTTTTGAAAATAGATTTATTTGGCCATCGGAGTTTCTTGTTTTATTTCTACGATTGTCTGTATGTGGATTTATTCTGACGTCTAGATGTAGTTTTCATTTCATAAAAAGTTAAAAGTCGTTATTGGTTTTAACCCTGCCGTTACAGCATTAGTTACAGAAAAGTTCATTTTACATGCCAGTGCGCAGAATCAAGTTCTCTGAGGACGTATTTGACTTCTCATTGTACTCAGAAATGTATCCATGCCATATTATATTATTGGTGAGATATTATTGGCATTAAACATATTTGAATAATATATATTATTACCAACATTTTTATTTATTAAATGAGCAGCTTTCGACGGCTCATCCATCGTAATCAAATTTCTGCCTTCCATACAGTAGATTTGATGACGATGGCTGGCTATCGAAAGCCGTTCGATTAAGAAACATGTTGGTAATAAAACTTTATACTCAAAAAGCTTGAGCATTATTGAGTTGGTGTTAATGTTGAAATTATTAGAAAGTTGGGCTATGTGTTTGAGGGATGAGCAGTATATTCATTTCTTTGGGTAGTTGTTTCTTTGCTGTGAACCATGATGCAGATGTTGCTAATGGAAGAAAAGGGTTTTGCTTTATTTGGAGTTTGTCGTTACTTGTGGCCGATACATTGATCAAACGGTGGATGCGTATACCACTATTGCAGTACACAACAGTAGACGATTGAATGGCGATGCTCAATTGTGCGTGAATGACCCTCATGTTTCCAAAATGCCGTATCACTACGTTACATGGAGTATCAGTAGCATACAAAATTGCAATAGCTTTTATGCGATGTTGCCAGTTATCATGAATCTACCCTACCGCTCTGGGAGGAGCACACTCGTAATGAAGGGGGTTGCACAAGCTCCGTAGGGCCGTGAGTAAAATTTATGCGAGAAGTGTTCTGGGGTGTTCTAGTAACTCCTCTGCTTATGTTGTAGTAACCTTGTGTAGAGAAAAATCATCAAGAACATCACCAAGTTAGATTTTTCTGCTAACATTTAACCTGTTATCTGTCACGAGTGATCGTCAAAATGATTGTGCGATAATAATAAATGACTTCGAAGTGTGTCCCTTCATTACAAAATAAATATATTTGCGATACAGATAAACTTTAAAAGACTCATATATTTCAAAGACTGTACTTAGGCGGAAATGTAATGCAAAATCCTTACACGTCACGCACTCGCTTTAAATATAAAACTAATTGTTTTGAATTTCGAAACGAAAAAGCATTCGAAGAAAGCAAAACAAAATTACGCATTTTCTGCTCTGTATAATAATACAGCAATATGTCAGGCAGACATTTTTACGATTGTAATATTGTCAAAGTGCAATGCTAGTAAATGTCCGGCGCCTCTCGCAACGCTTGGCAACGTGAGGGACAATCATAACGATTGTGCATGGCCATTCGTTCGTCCATTTCTCTTTCTGGCAATAGCGGTCTAATTATTCTTTTGAACAATGTGATTGCATTATCGATAGGCTGCTTTTGGACTTTATGAGAGGGTTGTAATTGTGCTATTTTGCTTTTCGTTTGCTGTGATTTTATTGTAATGTGTCAATTTCGATATGATTTACTTGGTCAGTTTCATGTATTTCGTCAAAGAATGGTTGAAGGGGGCCGTGTTAGGGGACAAGAATAATCTGCACACCTTCCCTTGAACTCCTGAATATCTTCCACATCCTTCTACTGTGCTTACTTCGATGAAAAATAAAAGTAACAATAAAGGTCAGCAACATTTGAAAACTAGACACATTTCTCTCAAGTTACATAAAAGCTATTTGGATCGGTAACGAATTACAGATTTGTGGGTCTTAGACACCGAAAAATTGATTGACAGCAAAACGTCTATCAGTGGTCAACCCTACTGCCTAAACTGTTCAGTCGATTTCCCCCAAAATTGATATTCTTCCATCGATTTAAGAGAACTCAATGCACACTGTGTTTGAAATTGATATTTTGAGTTTTGTGGGTTTCTTTACATGAAGCCTTAAAATCTTTATTTTTTTCAAAAATGGCTGTAAGACCTTTTATTAATCTTTGTCCTCGGATAGCGCAAAGGAAGCTTACAAAATGGTGCAGGTCTCATTTTCCTTGAAATCCTTGATTTTTCGAAAATCGCAAAAGTTTAAACTGTTTTCGGCGTCTTCTCACATTTACTATTTTGAGGAGAGATCTTTTGCTCAATGAAACCTGTTCTTAAATGAATGATCTTCGGATAAGATGATGTACAATTTTTTCGAAAATATGAGTAGTTTTCACGTAATTGGGGGTGAAATATAGGCCATTTTAAACAATTATTTTCTCAAAAATAGCCCCAAGTGTTTTCTATAAATCTTCTCGTGTGTATCAAAGGCCGGTAGACAATTTTGTGCTAGTCTCATTTCCAGCGACTCTGTATTTTCGAAAATTGAAGAAAGTTAACATTTCAAAATTACAAAATTGAAGATAGAAAGTTTTGCCTGAAACAAAACAAATTCTAAAAAATCAGCTCTTTAAAAAAGACCATGTTCAATTTTTCGAAAAAATGTTGTCTTTTCCCCATATAATTATTTATGGTTGAAATTAATGCATTTTATAAAAAACAATTTTCTCAAAAACCACTTCTAATTTTTTCTTCGAATTTTTCGACGGATAAAACAAGAGACGCTTAAAAGGATGACTCATGTGTCATTTTGGGTGAATTGTGAACTTTCGAAAATTGTGTGTTGGAAATAATGGGAAATACAATTAGGTTTTTAAGTGTCATTCGAAGTCACTCCATCGTAGTGTCAGTGTGATGTAGCGGTAAAATGCATGGCGAGGCAAGTCGATGGACGGTAGTTCAGATTTCGCCGCGGAGAAAAAAAATTGTTGGTTGAAAATACTTTTGCATTTTCGTGTAGAATATTGGGGGAATAGTTAGAAATAATGCGAGATGTAGCTAGTCCCCGGAGAGTTGGAAAACTGAATCCATCTGAGCATATACCTCTCCCATTTTACCATTGCAAACAAAGACTTCAAAGGTTTTGGTCCTTCGGTTTTGGATCAGAAACGTGCCCGACCAACTTCGTCGTCCAGAAGAACTGATTCCGACCAACAGCATTTACTTGAGATCAGGTTATGCAAAAGGCGATCATATTCATAATCTTTACTATTTTGTTTTGATTTGAATTCGTCTCATGAGCTTGGGAAGTTCACGAAAGCAGCAACATGGGTGGCTGTTCTACCTAAGGACAGATTGGGGTGTTTTGGAAAACTATTGAAACTTCTAGTACCACATTACATCAGGCCGTACTTTTCGTTTATGCGTTTTGTACTTCGGCTGATGTATTTCATATTCTTTGCAAATAAAGAATTGTATGTGTATATGTGTGTGTATGCATGTATATGTTTATAAATATATGCGTAATTCCATGTGAAATCGGACGAAAAAAGCATGACCCATTCCGATTAGTCTTCAAAGTTTTGACTTGTTCACTATGATGTAAGACAGCTAGAAGCATATTTTGTGCATATGTTTGGTCTTTGGCCTTGTTTTTATTTATACCCAAAATAAGTAAAATTTCTGAACATTTTGAACGAACATATAAAGAAATTGAAATCTCATGTGAAAATCCATTCTAATGTAAGAAAAAAATTTCTCCTAATAGTAAATAGTTCAAAGAAAAGTTTTCTTGCATTGAGCCTCATCCCATATGCATTTTATAGCAATGTTTTTACGTCCTAATTCAAAAGTGCAGTTTTTTTCTCAAACCTAAATTCCCAAAACACGTAATCTTTAATTTTAGAACATTACTTATACTCAGTATTCACGAGAGTTTTTGTTGACATATTTTTATTGGTAGCTGAGTTGTTCAAAAGTATATTATTTGTTGTTATAAGCAGTGGGTGTGCTATTTTTGAAAACAATTTCGTGTAGTTTTGTTAAGAAGCATGTTTGCTACTGCAGACCACTAGTACTATTTTAAATTGAATTACGAATACAAATAGCAACGAGTGTTTTGGCAAGGTTTGATAAGGAAATCTTTGCAACCAGTTGCAGTTCATTAAGAATATATTTTTTAATTAAGATATGTTTAATGTGTGTTATTTTTCTGTAAAACTGCAAAATCTGGTTTTAATTCATTAGTCCAATAGCATACTAAAACAGTTGGGGAAAAGCACGCGCGTAATCCAGTACTCTGAGTGTTACGTTGTAAAACGACTTGGCGAGTATCTGAGTTTGATGGCCGTTGCTGAAGTGGTGGTGCTCAGAGAAGACGTTAACTGGTAGCAGTGCGGTTGCGGAGAGCCTGAAGTGCCCACGAGCTTGAGCACTATTTCCAAACTTCCTCAATTTGCCGACGCATTTTTAAGTAAGTGCTCTTGCAATATATGGCGGAAAAGATTACTCTCGTTGACGAATTTCGGCAAATTTGCATGTTTCATTCCTTAAAAGCGGAGTGAATTATGTCTCCACCAGACTTTCGTGATGGGAACCGCCATTAACTAAAGTTGGGTAAACCACGTTATTTTAGTGTTCATTGGACACAGTTCGTAGAACTTTGTCAAACATTCCCACTTTCCTGCGGATGGAATGAAACCTTCGTGATTTTCCCTCCCTGAAATTTAAATTTAACAATAATACACCTTATCAGATACGTCTCTGCAAAGGCGTAGTAAATAAGGAATATATGTTGCTTCTGAAAGTTTCCGATCTAGTCGCCTCTGCATGACTATGTTTATTAAATAGAAGAAAATCAGTAAAATCTGTCAGATTTCCATTTATATTTTCTGCTGTTATTTAGAATGTTTGTATAAAAAATATCGTACGTTTATGAAATTCTGTATTTTATAGTTTTAATATTGGTTATCTCCGGCATCTTAGGGGAAGTCGGAAGAGGAAACGGATTTTATCCATGTTAAAATAACATTCTTGAAAGAAATTCTTTTGAAATACAAGCTTATATGTAAAGTTATAATTTGCCAACACAAAGCTTGGTGATTTATACTCGCACTAAACGTTTTCAATTTTATTAAACAGTTATTATTCGGTTTACAATTGAAGGATATTTTAAAAAGACAACCTTAGTTCATAAAGTGACTTTTGAGATACCAGAACTGTTGCTAGAGCTTCATAGCCACTATTTGCTGACTGTGTAGTTGTGAACAAAATCAGCCCTTGTCCCAAGTTATTAACTCCGAAAGTTTGAGTAATTTTGATAAAAGAAGCATAGCTCCGAGTCTTCTTTGTTAAAAGAACCAATGACCTTTTCATTTTTTTTGATAAAACAACCATGGCCCATACACACCCAAATGTTTTTTCGCTCTCTTGAAAAATTGTGTTTCTGGCCTATGGCTGTTTAAAAAAAATCACTTATTTAAAATTACTATTTTTGAAACACTACTCTCGTCCTATTACTAAAACTAATGGGCTTATATTAAAAAATATGTTTTAGTATACATTCAATTACATAATAAATATTTCGAAAAATATGTTTTTTTTCGAGAAAGCGTTTCTTGTATCTTAACATAAAGATAACTGTAAAATTTCCGGACAAACTAGCCTCTCTGTGTAAGTTATTGACAAACCACCAACTTGGAATAAACGTAAAGCAAATTAATCATGCTTGTTTAAAGATGTTGCGAGATTAATCATGCTTGTTTAAACAGAACAGTATTTTCAAATCCTGAATCCCCTGTGACTCCCTCTCCTGAAAAGCACGTCCTGCATAATTTTTATTCAACAATGACTTAAAATTGAAAAAGAATCAACAAATACGGTTTGTGTGAAAAATAAAACTGTACACTATTTATGAAGTAAAAAAGAAAGTTCAGAAGGCTGAACGCTCTCCGAGTTTAGAGATGACACTTCTAAGGATGACATAAAGATGAGGCTTTTAAGGATCATGCCAAGAAATGGAAAAAATGTAGTTTTTTAAATGTGTAATTTTAGAGGAACATAATCTACATTTGTTTATCGTATTTTCGAGTTCGTAGTTAGATGGTGGAAACAGTCGCCAGCGTTGAAACAACGGATATTGTAATTGAGGCAATTCTAACACACCGACCAATTTGTTAGATCATTATAATTATCGTATTATCAGCTTATTACTGTCAGGAGCGAACTCACAAATCAGGCTGGTAGGTGAAGACAAGAAAATAAATCGTGTTCTCTAGACAGCCAATTATGAATGAAGATTTCTAGTTTATTAAAGCTTCACTGCAGTGGATGCACGGCAAGAGAAACTGCCTGCTAGAAGAATTATGTTTGATGTTTCTTCTGGGATAGATCAAACGAGATATTGAACTGTATCTAAAGAAAACATGTAGTTTATGCAAATGAGAATTAATGCATTACCAGTTCGTATAATTAACCTCATCATGTTGATGTAGGTTCTTTATTTTTATTTTTCCTGATCTCAACTTACTTTGATTTTTTTATTACTTGTAAGTCAATGTATGTCAATTATGGTAACCAAATTCGAAAAATTTCGACAATACTATACTTAGTCAATTTGTCAGATTTTCTGTCTGTAAATATTCGAAATTCTATAAAAATTAAAAACATAACAGTGTAAAAAGTAAAACCAATATTCAATCTAAAATGAACTCACATGATTCATTTTATCTTCCAGATCCAAAATAAATGTCACCGCAAAGATAAAATCCGATGAAAAATCACAAGAATCCGATCATCGGTCTCACAATATGACCAAATTACCAGTGCATCAATTTCAAGGTGAGGAAATTTTAATCAGTCATAAATAAGACCACAAACCCATTTGATTTTTCAGAAGAAATGGATAGTTCTTGCGTGACCTCACTTATCGCAGTCGCTCTCCCAAGTCCACTACGACTCACAACCCGCATATCGTGTCTCCTCGTTCGTCTCGGACTGGTCCCGTCCTATGCCGTCCCGTTCAGTGCCGTCCCTTCCTATGCCGTCCCGTCCTATGCCGTCCCGTGCCGTGCTCTCGTTCTGGAGTGCGCTAAACGCGGCGTTCTTAACACCCTACACGTGTTCCTGTCTTAGGGCGCACGCGCCGCGTTGCGTAATGGCTGGCGGGCGCTTCCGCAGTTCGCGCGTTTGTCGCTACAAGCGTTTCCGCGGAGCGGCAAAGTGCGGCGAAGTGCGTGTCGTTAGTCAAAGCGCGAAGGCACGGCGTGGCTTGGCGAGGCGTGGCGTGGCGTGGAAGGGCGCGGGGTCGGCGGGGGTGGGGGCGTGGGGAGGGCGAGCGGAATGGAGGCGATCCTTCTCCCAGGGAGGCGGCGTCTGCGCCCGCGCGTTCATTTCCCCAGGGCAGGAGGCGTCGTCGTCCGCCAAGGCGCCCTTCGCCCGCGCCTTCGCCATTCGCAAGCCACGCGACGCGACGCGACGCGACGCGACGCGACGCGACGCGACGCGGCGACAGCGACCAAGGCCCAGGGAGGAAGACCTGTTTCGAGTTACCGTCTCTTATTTATTATTTTACTTATTTATTTATTTATTTAATTTATTTATTTATTTATTTATTTATTTGTTTGTTTGTTTTCTCTAAAACTCACCTGTGTATACTAAAATGTTTTAGTATAAATTTAATTACATATAACATATTTTCAAAGAACGCAGATGTCTGTAACTATAACACTCGACGTAGTAATCATATTCATCTGGTGTCAGTATGGAGCTCATTCTGAATACAGATGGAAACGCTGATTTCCATTTGTATTCAGAATTCAACTTGTATATGCGTTAGGGTGGGGATCCCAGAATTTAAGAAAACGTTGGCCGATATACTTCTCCCCGTTGTACGTCATACACAGAATTTAACTATGCTTAACATAAAAAAATAAATCACATTACCTGCACTGAGCATTGAATTCCTGCATGAGGCCAATTTTTAGATTGACACCCTTTGCAAACTAAATCTGTTCGGCCTCTTAGAGACTTTTATGAAAACAATATTGAACGATTTAATGTATATACACGTGTGTATTTACGAAGTACAATGAACATTATTAGAATTAAGATATATTTCATTGTTCTATATTGTATATTTAAATTGTGAAAGTGAGCATAAATTGATGTCGGTGTCAAATTGCGTGTTTAATTACGAGTGTGTATTCATAGTGTTTAAATTATGTGAACATTACACCTTGTAACATTCAACTTAGGGTATAATTTTGTGTAAACTTATTCGGCAAAGCAGGTGTTGAACCTACGGCGCGAATAAAACTTATCAATCTCGCCTTTCTTGTCTCCCCTTTCTCCTCTCTCTTCCGTCTCAGTCCTCTCTTTCACACTTCTCGCCTCTCTCACGTCTTCCTCCCCTCTCTCAGTCTCTCACACTTTTCTCCCATTTCTCGGCCTCTCCTGCCATTTTCCTTGCTTTCTTTCACGCCTCTCTCCCATCTTTCTACTTTCTCTCTCTCGCCTTTCTTCTTTCTCTCAACTTTTTTCTCCTCCCATCTTTCTCCTCTCTCTCCCACCTTTCTCCTTCCTCACTCCCACCTTCTCCTCTCTCTTTCCCAACCTCCCACTCGTTCTCTCCTCTCTTGTCTTTCTCTTCTCCCTCTCATGTCTACTCTTCTCTCGTCTTTCTTCTCTCTCTCACCTTTCTTCTTACTCCTCCCTTATGTCTCCCCTCATTTTTCTTCTCTTTACTCTTTATGCCTCTCCGATTACTTCGGAAAATCATTAGCCAATAATGGAGTCAAGAGAGAATGTTCCCGCTATTGTCGTCGCTGGCTCCCTTCAAGTGTCACCTTATTGGTTCAGGCTTTAATTATGATGGTTCGCCCGACGCTAGAAATACAGACTAGCTGTACAAAGGTTAAAGCCAATCTAACTTTAATTTTACAAGCTTATCCCTTGTGGAATTTAATGGTTTATAATTACTTAATGTACCATATGCGTGCAATATCAGGACGTTTGTATAATTGATCTAAAAAATAATTTGTAATTGGGTTATAAGGTTTTGGAATATGGGATTTAATGAGGAAATAAATGTCTTACCCATGGAACTTCATGTCTCGTAATTCAATGTTTTTGTGAGGTTTTTCTAATGAACCAATTGTCGATTTTCAATGAACCAATTGTAATTTAAATCCCGATGTGATAGAAGTGACCTTTCTTTGTAAGAATTTATAGAATGAAGAATTTCGGTTATCTCCTTTTACTATATTCTGGGATCTTGATAATGGGACTTGAATCAAAACGAACTTTCCGCAAATCGTATCAACTTTTCTCCCCAAAAGGTGTCTGAAGATCAACTCGCCATTCTCCCTTCTTTTCTGGAAATAAGGTTATTATAAACCGGCTCGTATCTCGCCCAGAATGGGGCCTTTAAGTTTGCGTAACGAAGTTCATCCAATTAACGCCGTCGCCTTGACAACGAATTTTCGTCGAAGTCGCGGGTTCGGGAGAGGTGGCGGCGGTGGTGCCGGCGGCGGCAGCAGCTGAGTTCTGTGGGCGCTTCATCGCGCTTCGCTTCATAATTGGCCACGGGGCAGACGGCGATTGTTGACGCCGCCCGGCACCCACGCGGCGCCAACTTCATTCATCAGCTCGCAAACTGGGACTCAGTGTCTCTGGCGTACTTCTGCAAAAGGTGACAACGTTTGGTCACAAGTTTGGGTGTGTTGGTTTATTTTAGATTGAACGAGGAAAACCCGGCAGACGTTGTTCTGCCCTTCATCTCCCTCTTCCTCTCCCATCATCCTTTCTCACGGTTTCTCCCTCCCTCATCATGTCCCTGTCTGTGTGTCTGTCCCTGTGTGTCTCTGTCTCTGCCGCTCTCATTCATATTTACTGGCAGATTCTGCACGTCTCTGAGCAGGGGAGGTAATATCGTTGAAGCGCCGGACCAGCAAAATGTAATACAATGTTCGGGAAGAGTTCATTCTGTAGATCACGGTGTGAGAAACGTCATCTCAGAACGCCTATCGTTCATACGTTCAGAACGGAATTTCTGTGTATTATTTTCTTGTCCTTACTTCATAAGAAAATTGATTAGTAATTCCGGATGCGTCAATGGATAAGATAGATATTACCGTAAGTGTAGTGCATGTTCGTCCTGAGTAGAAGGTATCTTCCCTCGCTGGATGACGAGATCCAGCTCCGACCTACCCGTCGGCTTGCGGCTATTTCCCCAACCTGATATCTCCTACCAACGGGGCCACCGTCCCAGCCGGGACAACTTCTAAACTTCCGACTGGTCTCCCGCAATGTATAGCAGTAAGTGTAAGTAAGTGTAAATGTGTTTATGTAAGGAATGAGGATAGAACACCGAAGAAGAAGGAAATATCGTGCGCGGTCCGTGACCCGTTAGCTCCACTAGTTTGAGATGGATGTTATGGTACGTCGTTATCCAATCTATGGCAATAGAACGAAATCCACAAAAAAGATTTTGAAAACACAGAACACGATATATAGCTGTAAAGAAAACGATAACACTGGTGGCGGTTGCTTCCCTCTCCTCAGGCCTCCGTCCCAGGCCAGCCGAGGATGGCCGATTATGAAGGACGGCGGTGCGGTCGCGGCGGCCGCGGGCGGCTGGCGCCCAGCAATGGTGCGCTTCCGTTCTCCCAATGGACCGACTGTTGATGCTCGGGAGCCCGCGCGGAGAAAAAATGAATTGCCCCGAGGACATTCCGCAATCCGTTGACGGTGGGGAAGTGGCGCCTCTTTGGCGGCATCGCGTCAGTCACGGCGACAAGAGGTCCTTGGCGGTAATTTTTAATACTTAAAAAATTATTTAATCGTGAAAGGATGTACTTATTCGGTACTTATCTGTACTATCGTGCGTTTGGTAGAATTAACATTAACTCGAGCTCTAGTATGATAGCTAACTATTCGCGATTAAGAAACTCCAGAGTATCTGTACGATAAATTAGTGTTTGTGAATATGTTGAGGAATCGGTCTGCTTTGGATCTGTTTTCATTCTAGTTTTAAGCATGTGGATTGAGGTTAAGTCGTGATAGGTAGCTTGGGTTATTGAGTTCATTTTAGGGTAGAAATTGTTTGAGAGGAAAGCGATATGATGGACTGTTGAGAGTCAATTGAATTCTTTGTGGGAATGAATTTTAGATATGAACCAGGGAGAATGGATAACGGGTCGTCCATAAATTACATAATGCTAAAGAGCAGGGGAGGGGTTTGAGGTATCGGTATGCAATGTTACATAGGGGAAGGGGTAGTCAATGTTTAGTGTTGCGTAATGCTGATATTTCTAAAAGTTTTAAAATTTACTGAAATAATTTCTTCTACTCAGTCTTATACTAGAACATTAGGATGTAAAGATTAGAAAGTTAGGATGTAAAAATTGTTTTAAAACGTTATTATTGTTTCATCAGTTGTAGATTCATTGAATCTGTTAGATTACGAAGAAAATATTTAAAATAGGTCTATAATAGATTCTAGAATCCAATTAAATTGGCAATTAAGCTCGGTGCTCACGCGTCCATCATTTAAAAATTGCCCCTAGTTTTATTGGCAGTTGCAGTTCGCAACGTCCCTAATTCAAACATTATCATAAATTTTAATATATAAAATTAGTACAACTCATTTTAACTGCTTTGTAATTTATTTTTATCTATTGAAAATGGGGTGTGTCTTGTCACAAGCATTACGTAATTATTTAAGGGAGTTCGAGCGCGCGTTACAGGTGCCTTACAGTGGCAAGAGAAGTACTCAAAATACTCCAAATTTGCGTTACGTAATTTATAGACGGCGCCTAATGAGCCTTAGAAACTGTTTTGGGTGATCTGTAATCTGTTGATATTGATATGCAGTCTTGTCCGTAAGTGGAGAAAAAAGAGACGATACAAGTGAAACTCTAAATATTATTATTTTTATAAAGAGGTTCTTATAAAATCCTAAAGCTCGGTTGTTGTTGTTTTTTACTTAAAAACATCATTAACACTCAAAATTCCCTTTTTCATGAAAGGTGTGTTCTCTATCTGTTTAGAAACAGTTATGCCGCAGAAAGCATTCAGACTGGCAGTTGGATGTCGATTCTAATTATTTAATGTCATCTGATAATATGTTGTAAAGCGTATTTGTATTGTATGTTAATTTTTTGTAGCTTTTTTAGTGAGTTTGGGATACTGACACTTCATGTATATGATTCCTACGTCATATCTCACTTATAAATGATAATTATTGCCTTCCGTACTAGACGAAAATATTCCCACCCTGGTGCGAGCCATTTTTGACAAAAAAATTTAGAAAATCCTTTTTCAAATGAAGAAGCAGCGCATTAATAAATTCTTAGTTTAATACAGAAACGTTTCCAAGAACCATGTGGGTGGCCTTAATTGCAGCCGGGCCAAAGTCGGCCTTGTTGGCGTTATGAATGCGATACTGTTGGGTGTTTGTTCGTGTGTGTTGTTCCGGTGATTCCCGAGATGAGAAAGGAATGAAGAATGATTCCCGTGACACGTCGATTACGTTTTCGCGTGGCGTTTGTCATCGTTGCGTGGCGCAGCGGCGATGTCAAGCGGTCGTTGAGCCCGCTTGCGGCCGGCGGAACGCGACAAGTGAGCGGTCAGGAGTACGTCCGAACAGCTGAGAATGCGATTGGAATGGAGATGAAATGCGGCAGAGGGCGGCTTGGACCAGTGCCGTAACAACACACAGCTCGATTCACGGCCGAATAAACACCTCATTTGGCCCTAAGCACGACAAAACTGTGGGTCCCCTAATAGAAACGAGTAGTAATCAAAATGAATAAGAAATAAAACTACACCCCTTTCCTTTAAAAAATGTAATATTAAAATATTAAACAATCTACGCATATAAAAATGATTTCAAATATTTTTCTTTTGCATTTTTGAACGGCAAACGCATTATCTTGTTCAATTCAACTCTCATGTCAACACACGCACTCTAACTGCTTTTCGAATTGAAAATATTCTTCTTCTGCCACTTCTTCTTATTATTATTAAGAATATTATTGTTATAATTTACATTATGGTTCATGAAGTGACAACCGTTCAAGAAATGATTATAAGTTCACTTCACATTTTTTGCCTTAGCTGAAATCCTAAAGAAAAAGTTGCGTTCTTCAAATAATTTTTGTGGCGTACATGCGATTCATGCTATTCTACGCAGTTTATGAGAGTTTAGCAATTTGTGAGTGAATTAGTTCAAAGTCACACTGATCTGAGAACTTGATTTGCGAATGTTTATAGAAAAGCCCGTGTTTTTCATTTCCGGTGAGGGAGAAGAAAGAAATTGGTGAAAGATAACTGATCGTTGTAAAACGGTGAAGAGAGTTCTGCAAACACAAATCCTTATGCTGTACTTCGTAGTTTTCTCACTAAAAGCCTGTAATAATTTAATACTCGATTGATAATTCAGTACTGAGTAGAGTACATTCAAAAATTAAGTATAGACCCTACACAGAAAGCTGATGTAAATCAGATATGGATTCATGATGCCACGCTCGATGCGACAGGAATTGGATCAACATTAATCTATGCAACGTGATCAGCGGAGTATGATTTTACTATTGTCCAACATATTAGTCAAGAAAATTTGTTTCTTCTCATACATAGGAATCATGAAAATATTCAAATAGACAGTAATACCTAATTGATCATACATTTCCTAAACAAAATTCCACCAAGATGCTTTTGAAACTTCAGTTAAATTTTCAAAATAATTGGTCAAATAGAAAAATAAATATTAGGCCTGTTTGGATGAATTTACGAATCGTTTATTATAAATTTGTGCGCATGCCATTATAAAAACCGTTAACTCACATTTTCAATGCTGCTTTTTATGCAAAAGAATTTGGAACAAAGCTATGAAGTACCTTTTGAAATATTTTTTGATCTTTCGAAAGCTTTTGATGTCATTGACTTGCTTTGATTTGCCTTTCAAAATTACCTTCATATTAAATTGCTCTAGATTGGATATCCTCGAATCTTTAACATCAATCGCGAGGAATAGAGATACCACGCTGCTATGATGGCATGAAAGAACATTATTCACTCATTCTTCCAATTATTTGCCCAATTGACAATGAGGGTTCCGTTTTGAGTCGCTCTGTAATACTTTTGTACTCTCTCTTTTATACGTAAGCGATATGTCCTCGTCCATTGGAAATGGAAAAAAAAGTTATGTTTTGCTGATACGAATGTTCATTGCAAAAAAGAAACTATAAATACTACCATTTCAGATATTTCAAATTGGTTTCGTAATTACAAATTAATAGTTAACAAAGGATAACTTTTACAATGCAGTTTTTTGTTTCAAACAGGCAATCTCACGCACCATTGAAAATTAACAATATTCTATTAGTTGATGTTAAGATTAGAAATTCTTTGGGTGGTTCAATTCAGTCCTACCTCAAATTGAACTTTCATATAAATGTATTGAAAACAGTAAATTAAGTTCGTTATGTTAGGCATTAAGAATTCTTTTAAACTCAGTCAGTATTCATGCCGCCTATTGCGTGTTTTTTGCAAATGAACCTTCCCGCCTGAGTTATGGTATAATTTTCCTGCAGTATTTAATATTAGATTGCAGACAAATTGTACGAATAGAAGGCGAATGCTATCCATGTGTTATCTGCAAGTCTCTCTTCATGAGCGTGGAATCTTACCATTGGCTTATTTATTTACGTATCTATAGTTCTTGAAAAAAAATGGACTTATTTAATGCTGGGAACATGTTTACATGCAACAGATAATTATAGTTACAAAAAACGTCTTAGGAATCATACTAATCATAATCAGATAGCAATACCAACAGCTCACTACAGAAATACACATGTACGCTAGTTTACATATATTGCCAGATGGCAGGAAACAATTAAAAACGATACACAATTTTAACTGTCAAGTATAATATTTTCTGCTGCGTAATTGTTTCTCCACAATTAGGAACTTTCCTTCCGATGTCAGCGAAAATAAATATTATTTTGACAATGATATATAATTAATTTGATTACATTTGTATACGTTTGAAATACAAAATATCCCTGTAACAAGTTATGTGCTTCAGCTTTTCGGTGAGTGACCCTCATTTCGATGAGGTATTCCGACTAATTTTCGCTTGCCTCCATATAGCCGCCTTGCTTGCATATGGCAATGTAGTTTCACAATGCACACGTTTTGTTGAGCTCCCCTTTTGCTAGTAGAGTCTGGGATGTAGGCTATTGTTGTTATGTATATTAAAAATACTCGAGTCTGTGGTCGTTTACAATGGCAATAAATTTTTGTGACTGAGAAAATTGTCACAGTTTAATATGTTGCTAACCTTGCATTTAAGCACCTTTATTGAGCAGTTGAATTATGTATAGTAAAAGATTGGGAACGAGATTCTCGAGCTCAAGAAACGAGCGCAGATTTATACCAGAGACACATTAGTCACATACAGTATTTCCTTTTTTCTGACGAAAATAAATCAAATAAAATCAGCCTATGCAAAGGGACGTAATTCAATGTAGCCGGCACGCACCATAGTACTATTCCACGTCCTGCCGTCGCTCATTAGTAGACATCGGATGTTTAGGGACTAAAAAAATCGTCTTTTAGGCGTCTAAAAAGGCACTGAAAATGTCATGAAATAAGGAGAAAAAGGCACTGTCATAAATTACATTCACAATATAAATTAAAATATTTGTAAAACTCCATACGTATTTACAACTCTTCTACATTTTATTCTTAATAGTTTCGATTGCAATATATTACCAGAACTTTTCAAGGATCGCAGTTTCAAATCTGCCACTATTGGGAGACAAAATCAGTTTGAATACAGAGAAGGATTTCTGAACACCTACGGATGTGCCTGGCATATATTTTAGAAGTTCAACATTAGCAATAGTGAAACCTGTGAATTTACATTTATTTCCACTCAAAAGATGCCCTCGGTGTATTGTCAATCGACCATTTTCTCAGAACATGGCAAGTATTTATGAAATAGGGAAATGGAGAAAAATATGTTGGTATACATTCAGGAATTCTCTCATATTTCAAAATACAAAACACATGAATTGTAGGTTTCCTAATGAATGGTCAGATTGGACCATGGCCGATTTTCTGATATCTTAGCATTGTATATAAAAATAATACATAAAAGGCAAAAACGTGCAATAATTCTAAAGAAAAGGCATTTATGAAAAAAGGCATTTGTGCTAAAATAAGCAAAAATAAGCATTATAAAACTTGGTCATATGTCATCGTTTGTCATGATTCGTGCACATATATTGTCAGCCTTTAAATAAGTTCACTAGAAAAAAATAGACATTTCCGTAAACATCCGATGTCTACTGATTAGTCCAGGAGCGACCTCATTCAGGCAGGAGCCAGAGACGCGAATGCGCCGAGGCAGGTGGTCGCGCGGGCGATGGTCCAGGTGGAAGCAGGGTCGTGACATCTCGCCGCGTGGGCGGGGCGGGGCGGCCGACCGGACGAAGAGCGAAGGCCGGCTCGCGGGGGCGGGCGGTCGTCGCAGAGGTCGCGGGGGGCGAAAGGGCGAGCGGCGGGCCGAGGGCACGCCCCACCGGACATCTTGATCGAGCGGCGGAGGAGGGCCCCGGCGGGACGGGGCGGGGGACGGACGGACGGGCGGGGCGGGGCGGGGCGGGGCGGGGCGGGGGACGGGGAAAGGACGGTCGGCGACGGGGAGCCCGCCGAGGGACACTGCCGCCGTGCGCGGCAGCCAGGCGCGCTTCCCGCCGGGGGACTGGCGGGCGACGGCCCCGTGGCTGCGGCCTTGCGCGGATTCGCTGCGCGACTCGGCCTCTCACCGGCCGAAAGCGCCCACGGCGTCCACTGTTGCCGTGGGCAATGGCAGCCGGTGAGAGGCCGCAATTATAAGTGAAAATTCGTAAGTTTTACTGAAAGAAAGACCTGCTCGATTTCTGTACACATTATTTGCTATGTGCAGCAGAACGACTGATGAATGGACGGAACGGAACGACGGACGGACAGATTGACGGACGGGCTGGCGGACGAAAACGACGAAGGACGGACGGATGGACGGATGGGAGAAACAACGGAACAACGGACGGAACCCTACGGTGGCGTATTTTCGACACTAGCTTCATAGCTAGGTCAAATTCGGCTGCTGTCTGGAGGAGAATTCATTTAGTCAGTTGCTCTGATAGGTAGTTTTTCTGCCGTGGCTTCTGCCATCCAGGCCAATGCCGGAGAAATGCCTTAACACACGAGCCACAGAACACGCGCGATCTTTCCTTCCTCATCTTTGTCATTTCCTTGCCTCCTCACATACCCATTCACATGCACTACACTATCGCACATGTCGGGAGAACGGGAGACACACGTGTCATTCTAGTGGGGATTAACACCGTTATCTCCGGAGTTATAACATTTGCTACAGTTATGGAATCAATAACCATTACGGTTAACGTGTCCGGAAACACGAAATAATCAATCAATCAATCCTCGGGGTCTCGTCGAACCCTTCGCTGTCGGGCCTTGCCTTTCTCTGGTGCTTTCTAGATGGTACATCTGTGTACCCGCAATTGGAATTCTCGGTTCACCTTTTGGAAATTGTGATGGACTAAACGTGTTCTCGGCACATTTCCTCGTATATAACCATTGCTAATATTCATTTATTTTATGATAACCGCAGACATAGTATGTTTAATCGTCTTTGAAAATTGTACATGGCATTACTCAAATGTCTAATATTGAATAGCAGATTTCATAAAGAATATATCTGTCTTAAATACGTACTTCCAGGGCATCTAAAAGAAATTGCGTTTCGCAAAACGACTGACGAACTGACTGGTCGAAACGGAATGGAACGAAACGACTGACGGAACGACTGACTGACGGACTGAAGGGAACGAAGGAGGGACGGACGGATGGGCTGACGGACTGACGGAACGACGGACGGACGCACGCACTGACGCGAGTTTCCAAAAATGAAAAAAGAAGGAGAAATATTGTCTTTTTGCTGAGGAAATTGGAAACCATACAAGAAAATACGCAAGGCTTCGCATATTAAAATGAAAATATTATTTGTTGTACTGAAATATCTAACCAATAGAACCCATACATCTATCATAGATTAAGATAACTTTTGATTATTTATTTATTTACGTCAAAAACGGTTAAAAACTGTGTGTGACGAACTATGGGGAGAAGTGAATTCTGTGCACGTTTTCATAATTCTGTGATCTATATTCTAAGCCATATTCTAGTCGAAGTTTGAAGTTTTGTTGACAAAATATTCGCTCCTATATAATAAAATCTATTTTCAAAGGTAAATTAGCTATAAATTTGTGGCCTTAACCCTCATCATGTTCTTCACGAAAAAATAATACTTTTTGCCGCGACAATATGGAGAACGATAATTTGAATAACTATATTTCCCACTGAAATTTAGAAGACGTGCACAAAGTAATGAAGTTACAATTATGTCCAGAAGCAAAACAAGGGGCCATCTCAGCATTTTCTCAAGGATCAGGGAAACTGGACAAAAAACCTGATGATGACTTTCGGCTTACATATGATATAATCGTAAGTTCCTTCACAATTGCACAACCAAGATTTGTATTACGTTCATAATATATTTTATTATTTATTATTTTATTTCATTCAATTTTAAATTTTTGCCTTGCATAATCCTTTTTTTTAGTGTCAGGAACATGTCTGACTGCAAATTACTTGTTTTAATTTTGTGTTGTTTTATTGGAAGATTATGTTATTTATTGTGTATAGGAATAATGTGGAGTTAAGTAATTAGTCCTAAAACTATTTCCTCGTGAAACGTTCTCTTAGATTTATTTTATCACTGTTACGGGCACACAGCTCTTTTAACAATCTTTGTTCCTAAGCTGAACGTAGGAAGTTACGACATTATTGCATTCTTTAAGTACATGCGATTATGAAATCAAGATCCTATCGAAACAAAATGTTTAATTGCATACTTAATTGATGTATTTCATTTTAATTGATAATTACTTAGTTTTAGTACAGGAAATGGGAATTAATATCACCTAAATTTGGTGTATTAGCTATCATCTGAGCCGGCCTGAATAGCATAGGTTGCTAAGTCTGAAGGGCCGTAGTTGCCTTGGATTGAAGGGTTGGGGGGTTTGAATCCCGCTTCGGGCATGGATGTTTGTGTATGTCGTTAGTATATGTTCTCCCACCGTTTCCCTGAAATTAAAAAGTTATAGTGGTCGCTATATGACCTAGCAATTGAAAAGCGATCTTAAAAAAAAAAAAAAACGTTCAACTGACTTCTCCAAAAGATAGTCGTTAGCCAAGTATCCATTGATTTACCACAATTTCGGAGCAATTTTGTGCAAACCTTACTTTTAAACCGTGCGCCAGATTCTCTGGACGCAGTGCCCGCGACCTCAAGTAAGTGAATTAGTTACCTTGACCGTGAATTTGACATGCCTCATTTATTCCTTCAAAACTTAACAGTTAATGTAATATTTATAAAATTGCTGATGGTAGAGTAATTGTATTAAACATTAAAACTAACATCTGATGATTATTTTGGAACTGAAAAAGCGTCTTACTGTGACTGCAAGGTTGTATTTATTGTATAAGTTGCAATATCAGGTTGGTTAGAGTGTTGATTTCTTATCCCTTGGGTTTAATAGCTCTTGTAGTTCAAAATGTAACTGTTTTTCAGTCTTTTTAGAAAACAACTTCTTTATTTGTTAACATTTTTTAAAATGGTTTCGATCAAATTTCACAAATTACAATTTCTTGATTTGTTTTCGTAAATTAAATCTGAATTCCATTTTAATTTATGTATTTTGTATTGTTTGTGTGACTTGGTTTAGGACGTGTATTTATTTACATTCTGTCAAAACAGAAGGTTATGTTCATTCTACTTTAGTATTATCAAAATCTAAGGTTGCTACTAATTAATTACTATTCTCAGGCTGGAATTATTGACTTCACATTATCTAATTTATATCAAAATTTTTTTTCCATTCCAATTCCAATCTCAGGTGGTATTATTTATTTAAAACAAGAAACTTCTTCTCTAAGGACTTTCGAATCGTAGAGTTGCAAATATTCAAAAGCTTACAGGAAAACTGTATATGGCAACGTGTTGATTCAATACTTCGTAGGTGATTTTGTATCTCGTGGTTCAATATTATTAACTTAATAATAAGCGCAGCTTTCATTTAAAAATCTTGCTGGGCTGCCTACGGACCGCTTATCAGTTACAAATATGCAGATGGAATCCGATTCGAAAGTAAAATTGACGAATTAAATAAAAAAAACTAATATAAGAATTGATATGAATATTAATAAACTTATTTAAAGAAACAATTAACAATCACTAATATTTAGTTGAATTTAGATACAGTTCATTGACACATATAGTGATGTGACATGTTGACTAAAGTTACTTATTCTAAAAGTGAATATACCTTTATTCATCTGCATCAGCCTTTTGAATGAGTTCATTAGACTTGCTTTTTATTTATTTACCTATTTATTTATTTATTTATTTATTTAAGATCGCCTTTCAACTCCTTAGTCTTACAGCGACCATTGCGATTTTTAACATTGGGGGTAACTGTAAAAGGAACACGTAAGGACAAGACAACGTGAACACACACAAACATTCAAGCACGGGGCGGAATTCGAACCCGCGACTATTCCAGCCAAGGCAGCCACTGCCCTTCCGAAGAGTAACTATCCAGGTCGGCTAGACTGGCTTAATGTAATGCAACCTTGAATCATGTTAATGATGATGAGATGATGATATTGTGGGGAGACAATTCACATTGAAATAAATGGGCAAAGAAATAAGCCTTTAATATCAATCCATTTGAATAATTCAAATTCAATTATTCAATTCTCCGTCATATTATGAATAGAGTTCATTGTATTGAGAAGCACATATTTATATATTAGTTTGTTAGATTAGTAAAAATACACAAATCAATAAAAAACTAAAGCCATTGCACCTCAAATAACTCAGAAACCATGCAAATTGTACAACCGTTACGAATAATATGAGAAAGTGTCTGCTATGGTAGCATGACGAGTTTTCTTTCTTTTCAAGCGCCAATATCCTAGGTTTTGTGCGTCGTATATTGAGAGATACGCTTGAAAGGTAATCATTTAAGTAAAAAAAAGTAAATTCAGAGATGCTGCGGACTGGTTCCTCTCGCAAATTGAGAAAGGGCAAGAAATAGATCAACAAAGGAGCATCATCGTGCGTTGCAGCTCTTGCTTCGTGGTCTCGCCAGCCCTTTGCTGTTGATAGCATCTCGTGGGAAAGGCGCCCTTTTGTGGAGCCGAGGGAGCGGCGCGGGAGATATCTCGTAATGGAGTTTCACCGTACGGAAATATTGCGTTCGGACCAGCCTTAGAAAACCAAAGAGAATCAGAAATATTTAAACAACAAAGAAAACGCAGCAAAAGTGTTGAAATAAAATGCATAAAAAATGAAAATAAAACCGCGAAAATGCATATTATTGCGACATTGATATGGATCGTATTGATATGTTATCGTGTTTGTTATTATTATTACAATTTTTTTCGTTTAGGTCATCTAGGAACCAGCACCAATTTCAATGCTTCTTGCTTTGTCCTATCTTTCTCAATTACTCTTTCATCTTTTCACTGTGTATCCTTTTTCTCTCCTCGGACCATTTTGAACCTGTCTTCTTTTCCTTCCTGTCCTGGAATTCTTTCATTTCTGACACTTTTTTCAAACATCTCTCTTTTGCTGCTTCTATCACTTATATTGTTTCTTTCGTAATCATTCCTAATTCTTGAATCCTGGCTATTGTCGACTTCTTATTCCAAAGGTATTTAAAAATCTGCTTATTATTATTATTGTTATTATTATTATTATTCCTCCATATCACGACTACAGATGTTGAGTCGGCTGAATATAAAATCTACTCCAGGTTGCAACCAGCTACCTAAGGAGCAGATCTAGAGAT
The DNA here is from genome assembly GCA_031308135.1 of Acheta domesticus. Classification (NCBI taxonomy): domain Eukaryota; kingdom Metazoa; phylum Arthropoda; class Insecta; order Orthoptera; family Gryllidae; genus Acheta; species Acheta domesticus. Next base: position 40,875,320 of record JAHLJT010008446.1, on the reverse strand, counting down.
TGCCGGTGCCTCTACAATACTTTGCGCAAAATGTGAGCTGTGCCAAATAAAGCAATTTCTTGCACTTTATTATTATTATTATTATTATTATTATTATTATTATTATTGATATTATTATTAGAGTGTTAAGTGTCCGTTAAATATAAAATCCACTAGAGATTGCAAACACCTTCCTCAAGAGCAGATCTGGTGACTGTGATCCTATACAATTACGTAAAATACTCTATTTCATCGAATATAGATTAAGAGTTATTAAAAGACAGCATTTTCCATTTTATAAGAACTAATACGTTTTTCCAATCCTTCTACGTCAGTTCCCATGCCCCAAATTTAGTAGACTGTCAGTTTCATGTGTTGTATGTTTAGTATCTTGCAGATAAATTTCAGATCGTTTGAGTTGGCTCATTTTTCCTTCAGAACCTGCACGTTATTTTACTTTCTTATATTACTTTTATTGGACATTAATTTGTTTAGAAGAGAAAAGCGTGACATAACAAATAATTGACCACAGTTAATGAGTCACCATCTTTTTGTATTCCAAGAAACACAAGCATACATGTTTCTCGAGTCTCCTTCCATTTGTATATTTCATTAGTCGCCTGCATGGATTCGTTGGAACATTGCGCACTCTCAGACAAAGCTATGAATTAAAATATTTTCGTGGTTTTATTTTCTCAGCGGCATCACTTTTAATATCAGCTAAAAATAACCGTTTGTGTTGAGAAGTTTAATCTCTTTTGCATTTGAAACAATACTTCATACTCAGATTTTAATGTTTTGTAGATTAGGGCTTTACTCTTTTAATTTGCTTTTTTGAAGTCGTGTATAACTTGCTTGGAATGCTTTTGTGTTACTGTTATTTACTTCTATCAAATTCAACAAACATAAATTTAATTTTATCTTTTTCTCATTTAAACTGGCATTTTCTTTATTACAGACCGCGTTTCCTTGTAATGTGTAGGATTCACCTCGTGGTTCTTGGAACTCATGCCTTTTGTTTGTGCGAAGACTTGGGATTCGAATTAATATTTCCTCGAATATGAAATGGAATTGTTGCATCCCTGGTTTGCGTCTGTCACTTACTTTCAGAGGAAAGACTGCAGTACTTTTAAAACACTCTGGCTTTTTTAAGTATTTTGTCTAAAGGAGTCAGCAAATGTGGGTTACAAAATTGCATGGCCCGGATTTGAAATGGTTATTCAAATGAAGTCCAACTTTTTCAGTAGAAACGATGATGAGTTACGCCGATTTTCGTATCTGTCTCTATGTCCCAGTTGTGTTATAATTAAATTCAAAAGAAGTTCTGGCATTTAGGCACGGGAATTGGAAGTGATGCACATGGAGTAACCATGCCCATTGGAGGTGATCACTATTGTAAGTGGAAATAATGGGAAAAGTAAATAAGCTTTGTTTTAAATGTTATTATAAAGCAAAATTGTTATTAAAATAATACATATTTAATAATTAGGGCAAACTTTTTCCTGAAAATCTGGATATAAATAACATTGCTGAATCAAGAACACCATGCTTGCATGTCAACGTGAACGTTAGTTCTTTTTAATGTACGTCCATGAAATGGAAGTCCACTCCATTTTAAGGATCTTTTTAACAGTGTATTTCACTACATGTTGCAAATTGCACTGTCCACGAGTACAGGACATCGCTTCGCACTCTCAGCAAATGATGTAGCTCTCCCTCGTATAGTGCTGGAACTGCTACTCGGAGGATTCCGAAACTCGTGCTAGTTCAGTAGGATAACATTTTCCGCAAATAGAGGCATGAAGATACACTCAGTAGAAATGTTCTCATTCAAAATTGTATACTCATTGACAAAGCTGAAAAGTTCATATTGTTGGACTGATGGCAACTACTTTTAATCAGAGATTTCTGAGTTCCAATGGAAAAAATCTTGAAATATTATGGCTCTAATCTTCGAAGATAATATAATGAGCGAAAGAAAAAAATTTCATTTGCAAATCTTTATATGCAATTGTTTTACAAGAAGCAGATATATCAATACCAATTCTCTTGGTTTGAAAACTCCTTCTTTTTTGACGCGAATATTCTTGTAACTATGTCATTAGACTCCTTAACTCATCTATCATTTCTTTTTCAGAAGATGTTTTATGGTAATTTATGAGTAATCGTCTACCTACTTCCTTACTTCATAGCATCTTCCACCAAAATTAATATTTAAAAGTCTGGGCACTACGTATCTATCATAATTCAAGCTAATTGTCACAGATGCGCCGTGCGCATAGACATTGGTACTACGATTGGGAAATTTGATATTCAAAATAGAATGAACACTCTTATTCTTAAAAACTATTTGAACACAAAATGAATGTTAAACAAATTCTCTCGTGCGTTCACGCAATTGTTATTGCAACGTTTCATATTAACAGCAAACCACTCTGGTGTCACACTGCTACACTTAGGTTAAGAAACACACTACCTGTCGATCTGCGGAAGAGAACAAAATACTTACCACCGCTTACAGTGTGGTTATCTTTAGAAAATAACATTGTAGTGAAAGAGAAAAACTTTCAACCTTAAGAAGAATATTGATAAAACATCATCATCATCCTAAAGACCGATTATAAAACAGAACCATATTACTCCTGTGTTACATGTGAGACACTCCTCGCTTTGCGTGCTTTCAAAGAGGAACAATTGAATCCTTGGTGTATTTCCGTCGCCCTTCGTTAGTCTTCCGCATGTGAGCTTGCGGAGAGACCACCAACGAAGCGCCGCGGAGCCCGAACAAAGGGAAGGAAAGGGTCAGCGTACTAGGGTACAGAGTATTATGGTCGTGTATGATACAAAAGTCGTGTCGATGTGTAGAGAGCAAGGCAATACATGAGTTGTGGACGGGTAATGTAATACATTGCAATTTACAGGTTACGCATTTGGCCCAGGGTTTTCGGTAGTGTTCATGGGCAACAATCGTGAGAGCACCGTATGTTATGCCTATGTTCTCGTCATGACTTTCCCTCTGTCCCCCCGTCTCCCTGCCTTCATTTCACGCGGTTCCACGCTGGACCGTTTTCTCCTCTGACGTGAGCGTATCGGAAACGTCAAGTTCGCGAGTTCAAATTCGATCGTAGCGTGGGTTTTCATCCTTCTTACGCCTTCCTTCGAAAGGGAAATAAATCCGGCAGTCCCGTGTTATTAATTTTCTGCATGTAAAATATCCTCTGAAGCGTAAGCGTAAAACAAAACTGTGAACTAAATTGAATGCTTAACCCACTAGATTGTGAAGTCACTCTTCCTCTACAGCATGCTTCTGAACAATCATTTGTATAAGTATCAAAATTTTAATCCTTGTGAATGAATGAATGAATGAATGAATGGCTTATTGGCTCAGACTGTCTGTTCGAGCCAATTTATTCATGCAGACATTCATTCATTCAAGGATAAATAATTATGTCACTAATAGAGCATCATTCAGAGCCATACTCCATAGGAATAAGGGACTTCACGACTTCGTGGGTTAGGCAGCTCTGGTACTCAATGACTCAATTGTAGTTGCCTATTTCGTTGTCCGAATGAAATCTTTTTTCGCTCTTAGATGGCGAAAGGAGCGTAGGGAAATTTGCATAGTTAGGCGGAAGAGCTGGCCTGATGGCTTCATGCTCGCCACGTAAATTAAGACATCATTGAACTGAAATAATCCGGCAAAGCTGCTGCGCGAGAGCAGGACACTTTCGAAACATCGCGTCGCGCTCTCAACTGAACAAATGATTGTGGCGTCGTTTAATTACTCAGACACAGACACGAAGGATTCGTAACAAAACAAGTTTATTTGTAACTAAAGAAAATATATACAATGTTGCACAAGTTCATTTAGACTTATCCGTGCTTTACGGAACCCTCCTAAGAACAGCTTATCCTAGCCCCCACCCGCGACTGCCCTTGCGAGTCCCCACCCGCCCTTGCTTGACAGCAAGTTACAGTGAACGCTTGATCGCGTCGCTAAATGTGAGACTGACGTCTCCCCCGGACAAGTCCGGCCGCTCACCCTGGAGCGCAGTGCGTGAGCACTTAATGAAGATACCAATTCGGCTCCGTGCCGCAAATGTATCCTGCTTAACCTTACCTCACCTTATATAGATACGGTCACATGACTGATAGATCACATGACCGACCGACCGACATGATCTACTCCCACTCCGTAACTACAATGACGTGGGTACCCCACGTGACCTCCCTCCCTCAGAGCTAGAGCGCGTTTGTGACGTATACAACAGACCACTGTGACGTGTCTTGCCGCCCCCCTGGCGGCGCCTCAGGCCCCCCTGGCGGTCTTTCAGCCTAAACCCATCTTAGACACGCCCCCTTCCTGCTCAACCTAATGGTCTGTCTATTTGTGACTTCTATAGACAAAGGCACATCCTATCTTTTATGTATACAGCGTCACTATGCCACATGATCAAAGGGTATAGCCGAAAAAGGTGGTGGAAAAGGCCCCCAAACCAACTCGATAATTGTGACACTTATACTTCGGTTTTTCTTTCTTGGTGCGTGGGGATGTGTCTCCAAAATAGAATATCTCACGGCATTTCGCGTCGTTCTCGGTTGTGCCACTAGGTGTTGCATGATCGCCAGCACTGCTCAATACTATCTTGATTATGCGACTCCTAGCGGCACAACGGAGAACGACGCGAAATACCATGAGTTATTCCATTTTGATGACACACCCTCACGCGCCAAGAAAGAAAAACCAAAAACAAAGTATATAAGGGTGTCCTTTCTTTCACATGCGTCATACGTCAACGGGGAAGGGAATTTGCCCACTAAGGCATGCATGTGGGTGATAATAAGAATAAAGCAAGGGATGCTCTCTTCATCAAGGAGAGTTTTAGCATTTTAGATGAAGCCGGAGAGATTTTGTGAAAGACGCCATGATGCGTATACGGGCATAAAACAAAATCGATTCTGGAAGTGGTTGAAGTGGCCGAAGAACAGTTCTTCCAACATTATGGTAACATGTGGAGAAATATTAGAACCAACCCTGTTTGTACTCTTTAATGATTGGCAGTTAACTTAAATGTATCAAGCGGAGCGTTTTGAGTTCCATTTGCTCTCTTTGCTCTCAAGTTTTCTTCAACGTGTATGCTCGCTCGTTCTCTGGGTTCAGAGGGCTGCTCGCTCAAGCATAGGCTGGTACGTATTCTTCAAACATATCCAGGAGAGTACTGATTCCGGGCTCATTGCGGCTACTGAGGATACGAGTACCGTAAATTTAGTGCATGTTTATATTCCTTAATGTGGCGGTGTATTTCATCCAATGGATCACGACATCCGGCACCGACTAACACGGGCTTGCGGGACATCTCTTATAATCCTCAGTGGAACAAACTCTAAGATTCCAACTTGGTTTCTCGACTTATGCAGACAGATTCGATGGATGCAAAATCCCTAGTAAATGCTGTTTTTTCCCTATATCACTATAGGTCAACTCGAACTTCGGCCTGATATTCGCAATTACAGTGCCTTCGTTATCAGTGATTTCGGACTCTCGCAAAATTATGGTGAATGAGTTACGTGGGAATGAGTGTATAGCCCTTCACCCATCTCTAGGGATGTGGAAATAAAGATAGCGCGCAGGGCATGGCCCGATGTTTAAGGAACTGTTCCAGCATCGGCATTGAATTCCGAAATGATTGACTACAGCTGCCTGCCTCTGACGTTCTCATCCGGATGGTGACATCATTCGACCCAGCTGCTTAACAGATGAGGAAAATGCGCCACCATCGAAAACTATTACTCTCCCAAAGTTCACTAGTGGATTCGCAACTATATACGCAGGTGCACCTAAAATTACAAATCTCTTATTTGTTAGTAATCAGGAAATTGTGACGTATCACAGGGTTGGAGATTTAGGATGAGAAGGCGTACCATCCAATCCGTTTATTTCTTGGGGTTAAGGGACCTTTCATCTGCTGAGGTAATTGACTACCATGAGTAAGTAGATAATAGCAATGATGCTAAGGCGAATGATGAAGAAATGATGAGGCAACGAGGCACGGAAACTTGCCGATAGCTCCTTTGGTCCATCAACTTCCACGTGGTTTGTTGTTCCCCGGCCGTAGCGGTGGTAGGTATTGTGACGTCATGGGTACTCACAGCGAACACAGACACGAGCTTTCATATATACAGTTATACTTACAAAACAATATGTACATTTAAATAGTTACACTTTATACAATAGCTCTGATACCCCTGATCGTGGGAGCGATCCAAATCCGATTGAGAATCGGTTTAATTAGTGGCACTCGCCACTCCTACATTCGAAGCGCGTACGAAGCCAAGCTTCCGTGACCGGATGTCACACTCAGACACAAAGTCCTTACAGGCGCATCAATCAGTCATCAATCAGTGATCGGCAAATTTGTGCATCAGCACGAGGTCCTCACTCTTTCTCCAGAACCCGCCCAGTGGCTTAGTACGCTCCTTATATACCTGTGACTCACGTGACCTCCTACGTCACACCGCCTCCCCCGCTATACTCCTGCTTCTGCCCATGGTCCGCGGTCTTTGTTCAGCCTTTGCCACGTGCTTGCTCTAGGGAAACATTCTCTTCCTGCTGTGGCGAGGCGATTTCCTTTTGCTAATCCCTTTCCGCCCATTCCGAAATAGCTACCACAAGGTTCGCTCGCTAACACCTTACAGTATGTGCTCTAGCACAGGAGTGCTCAAGAGTCTCTTCCACTTGATTTGCCGGTGGTACAGCGCATGCGGACAAGCGGTGTGGCCCGCTGGTTGTCGAGTCAGCTCGACCGAGGGAAAGAGGTGCCCAGGCACTCGCATCTAGTCTAGTGAATGCTTGGTTAGTGATTCCGGGCGCGTCAACAGCTAAGGTCATTAGTCCCTTAAGTGTAGTACATGTTTGCTAAGGGCTGCGGCCGCGGCGGCGGGGGTGGTGGTGATCTTCCCCCGCTAGATGGTCAGACCCGGCCCCTGACCTACCGTTGACTAGCGAGGTTTTCCCAATCAGGTATCTCCCACCAGCGAGGCACCGCCCCAGCCGGGACAAGCTCTAAATTCCCGACATATAGGGTAGTGTAGTGTATACATGGTAGTGTAAGCAAGGGATTAGGATAGGAAGAGGAAATATGCGGAAGGAAAGATCGCACTTGGCCCGTTTGTTGGAGAACTGCTTCGGCATTCGCCTGTTTTAGTGTTATGAAAGTCGATTAGCACTTCGGCAACGCGGGCGCATTAGTCCGAACGCTTGCGTCGGAGCAGCCCAGCCCTTGTCGGTACGCCACGAGGCCTCACCGCCAAGCGGCAGAGAGCCCCGAGAGGGGCCTCGGGGCGTGCGGAGGACGGCTGTCATAGAGAGGTCGATCTCTTCCAGAAGTGGAGGCGACGACAAAGAAGCACTCAACTCTTTTGTGAGGGGGCGCGCTTTTGTCGTCTGCAAGCTGCCAACAAGAACCTGTGGAAATGTCTGTCTCTCTCCGTCTCCGCCGGAGTGTTTGGCTCCGTGGCATCCCGATTATGAGGTCGGCGCGGTGTACTGAGATCTCCGCGGAGAGGCGCCATCGAAGCTCTTATTGTGTTCCGGGTGTTGGATCTTTTTCAATAGAAATGCGCAAAGCAGTGCCGCTCCTTTTTATAAATATCGTCGGTAAATTCCATTTGCGGGATCAAGGTAGTCGTGCCTTTCAATGTCGCGAAGAAATGAAATCGATTCTGATATTCCGATCAGGAAAATATTTTGAGAGTGGTCTGATCTTTGTGGAATTGTGTGTTTACGAAAAAATGTTTGAAGCTCAAATAAAATTATATTCGTTGTATTGGGTCGTACTTTGATATATTTCCATGTAAGGGGGAGTCTCCTGTGAGTGACATCTCTTTATTTTTTATAAAGAATAAGCAAGAATGTAAATTTGGACGTGTAATAACATAATACGTACAGGAAATTCAGTGCAAATCTTGAATGGAATTGTCTGAGTCACACTATTTCGTTAGGAATCAATATAAATTCTATATTCATTGTGTATAATTAGGGGGCTGATTTTGATGACCTAAAACATAACCAAAAATGACCAGTTCGGATGATCAATTCAAGCTGTTGGATATCCAACATCCATTAACTAATATAGTATGTTACAGACATAATCGAGATCTTCCCTTCGTTCAAGTGAACTCAGGTTGCAAACTTTTAGTTTGGACGTTTCATTACCAGTATGTCTCTGTCTGTAGTTATCCCGAAATTCGCCGAATCGACAATGGCGCTGACAGGTGTAACAGGAACCAAAGATCGCGTACTCACCACGTCTGACATGACAATTTCTGAGCGAAGAAATCGAATAGGCTACTTAGGAATTCTTTCGAGAACATTTGTTGCATCTTGTGAACGTTATTTGAAGCAATTACCATTAAAATATTAACGAAATCAAAGAAAAATGCATTAAAAATTTCGGAAAATGTAAAAAAAATGACATTACTCGAAATCGACGAAAAATGCAAAAACAATTGGGTCTCTTCCTTTCGCCATAACATAAAATTAATGCCAATTCTAAATAGCATTGTTCTAAAGGGAAAAGAGAAAATTGACATTTCATTATAATCCGCCCCCTACATATAAGGGTAAGAGCAACATTCTGGTAGGTTTCTAAACAACTTTCTTCAGCTACAATATTAAATGCGTTATGCAAAACTCCATGGGCGATTAGCATACGGCATACGTCTACAAACTAATAGATCCCTTTCCTAAAAATGGGCGATTCTCAATTTGCTATATAATTTATTTATTTCCAAAATCCGATTTTGATCTAGTAGTCGCGACTTGAAAATCGCAAACTTTTGGAAATGGTCAGATACTTGACTCAATAATAGCAACTTGGTAGTCTACCCTGAATGTGTTTCAATCGTTTTTTAAGCCCAGAAAAGTACTAGTTCATGTTCGAAAGCCAAGAATAAGATGTTTTCAACTTATTATCTGTTTAAATAGAATACAGGTAAGAATTATATTATTTGGTCTACTCACCAAGTTGGAAGCAAATAGGAAACATCGAGTTCTCATTTTTCAAGTGTGATTGAACTGGCCCCTACTGATGTCTCACCCTGTGCACCACTAACTAATGTAATGCCGAAAAAATGGAATTTTTGCGGTAATACTGTTTTTGGACTCATCATGCACACATGTACTTTCAAACCATTGTCGGGCTGTCCGCCCTCTTTCCGACTGCCCGTCAGTTTTTCATTCTGGATGTCCGTTCCTCTTTCCGGCTGTAAGGTTTTAACATCAATCTCCCCAAACCATTCACAGGATTTCTCCAAAATGGATAGTCCTCGATCGATCTGACCGAAGTCCAGTCGCGAGAATTTGAAACGCATATTTTAATTCTGGGGGATACTTTACGTGATGCCTCGAGAAAATTTTGGAAATTTTCTGAAAAATGACTACATGTTTTTTCTCCAAATATTTTTTCGAAGAAAGAGGACTGTACTTATAGAATTGATATATGTTCGATTTTAATTTAATCTTTTGAATTTTCGAAAACTGAAAATTTTGTCGACTCTTTTAGGCTGTTTCATTATTGAAGTTTGATTTATTTGATGAAATATAGTACTTATTATTAGTATATTTTTCAATGATATGATTTTTTCAGAATATGAGTAAACTTAGCGTAACTTAATGTGAAATCCTAATATCATCCTCCACATAAGTAAGCAAGATATTTCTCCTGCGACTCTCCGACGGCTCCAAATTTTGTCTTAGAAATGGTAGGGCTGCAAAACATTTACTTCGAAGCCTTAAGTGCCATTTTCATTAAAAATATCGAATCACAGAAAAAAAATTTTGACGATCGAATCGCAGAAAATTCTCCGACAATCTACTGGTCTTGGGTTTAGCCCGTTAAACACATAAAATTAGACACTCGAGTTCAAAACCTCTTTGTCTCTTTGCTTGTTGGGGACATTCGAAGAGGCGAGTGTTGAATCAATGAGGTGATCCCTAAGGGAGATTCCCTAAAATTTTTAATTCTCAACTGTGCGATTGAAACGTATATTGCATCTAGAAATATGTAAATATTGCATTTATACATCCAAATATAATACATCCACATATAATACATCCAAAATTAATAAGACGTAGATAATGTAACTGAACTACTGATATTATATCCATGTCATCCCAACGTAAATTTTCTTAATGTATCATTCAGTAACATAGAGTCATTTGATTCAGTAACGACCAGTTTCCTAAATTTGTTCTACAAAACACAAACTATAAAATGTATACCTAAGACTCCGCAGTCAGCCTTTATAATGAAATTTTTGAGGTCGAGCATTTCTCGAACAATAAACCCACACATCGTTCTCGGTAACAGCCAGCAATTTTTTTTCAAATGCTTTTCTCTTCGCGGAAATATAAATCCGCTCAAATCCGCTTTAAGCCTTTATCGTGTGCCGCGCATATATCGACGATGTTCTGCGTGTGGGTTAATACCGGAGCCGATGCCGGGGATCAGATCCTCCCCAGATCAGAAGCTCCGATCGGCGGCTCTCTGAGTGTAGAGGGGTGGGTCCGGGCGGGAGGGGGTGGACGGAGGCGACGACTGGGAAGCGTGGGCATCTGCCGGGGACGGCGGCAAAAGCGGTGCTAGGGATGCCAGCGTTTGCGGCGGCGGCAGCGACAGCGGCGAGATTGGTGGGAGTTGCCAGGTTTGGGAGGTCGGTGGCGGCGGCAGCAGCAGCGGTGGTGGTGTTGGCAAAGGCGGGGAGCGTGGCGGGGAGGGTGGTGTGGAGGTGGTGGGGAGGGTAGCGGGGAGGATGGCGGGGACGTGGCGGGGACGTGGCGGGCACGTGGCGGGGAGCGCGACGGGCAGCGCGGCGGGGAGCGTGGAAGGGGGCGTGGCGGGGGACGTGGCCGGGAGCGTGGCAGGGAGTGAGTCGGGAAGCGTGGGCGGTAGAGGGGGAGTACCCGCGCGCGCGGTGGAGTGGACGTGCGAGCGGGTGTGTGGGTGGGCGGGGCCGTGGGTGCGTTGACGGGTGGCTGTGTGCCAGCTGCCAGCGAAGGATCATCTCTGCCTCTGCTCAGATTCATGAGTTCCCTGCGAACGAAGCTGGCTTTACGCTGGGAACACGCGACGCATCGCGCTGGGGTGCTTAATAAAAATAAGTGCCCGAGCGAGCACAATGTTTTACATTGCAAAGCTCATCAGATGTCAATAGCTCGTTTCCGAGAATTTTCTAGTTACACTAAAGAACAAGATTTTTACCTCCAGGAAGGTAGAGCGCGCAACATACTCAATTTTATACGTAGATTACGAAAATCACAATAAAAACGACATATCACGTCACAGTTTTTAAATATACCGTATCTTTGAACCGTATCATTCCGTATTTTGCTATTAATGCAAATACATTGAATTTACAACCATAAAATGTGTAGAATCAATAGGCATAAAATCTATTTTAAAAAAATATTTGTTCAGTTCATCTACACCAATTTCATGAGATATCAGCAAAATTAGGCTCTCGTGTTCTTTTTACCATTTTAGAAGATTGCAATCTTAATTCTTGCGTCTAGTAGTCGCGCTCAATTACGAGTAGATGTTAATTGTCTTTATAGGTCTTAGTGAATGTTTTGAAAACAAGTCACTTGCGCCCTCATTTTTCCTACTGCGTATTAGTCATTGAAAGGAATTATTTTTGCCCCTTATCTCATCGCAAATATGCAAGTATCCAATTGTTGGGATGGCTGATTCTGAGACAGTCGGTGTCATGCGGAACTGTACCGGCAATGCGCGTGAAGTTCGGTCTGGTTTGCGTGTGCCTCAAATACGTTAACACATTGTAGTTCTGAGTTTTTTGTGAAATGAAATTCAATACATGATCTGTAGAATTGAATCAGTTCGATAAAATGCAAATCGTCATTTCACACTGAAAGTGTGCGAATCAACCCGATATCTTCTATTACATTTCTATCAGATTTACACCCAAAATTCAAAGTGAAAAAATATATGAAAGTACATAATTGCGTATTTTTTATATTTTGGCTGTTGTGTTTGTGATCAGGACAAATCATGTACTGCTCACCGGTGTTGTCACCTGTACAAAGAACCTTAGCTTGTGGTTGTATGGAAAACTCAAATCATTATCATTCGTTCTACCAATGTTGTGGAAAATACCAACAAACCATTTTAATATCTGCATATTATTGGACGAATATAAATATTCCATTTTAACTTGTTCTTATTTCAAATGAACAATGCTCATACAATTTGTAGTAACATAACCGGAGTGACAATGCAGAAATGTTAATAGGCTTTTGTTTATTTCAAATATTTAATACGTTTATATCTTTTGAAACTTGCGTAATAGAAACATTTTATAATAATTTTCGAAATCAGCGTGATCATTTCTTTTGAAATCACCTATTTTCATCCTGGAGGTATAAATTTTTTTTGTTCCCTAGTGTTATTTATTTTGATTAAGAAATTGTATGTCTGATGTGTGAATTTCCTAATTATATTAAGTTATCATTATTTTTTAATACTCACATGAGTTGGGGAAATGCAGGACCGTTGTATATTCAAATGTATTGGGCCTTAATTTGATTTATTTGTTTAAAAAACAGGGAAAACTGAATATGACGTATGGGGGAGAAGATTATTATTTGTGAAAGTTTTCTTAAGTTCCACAATTCCTTCCCAACATTGTAACTATAAATACGATAGTTTTAAGATGAATAAAATATAAATAAAATATAATAATAAAATTTAAAAAGGCGCAAAATTTGCAACATTTGAAGAACTAGATATTTCTTTCCCTAGTTATAGAAAACATACTTGCAACGGTAAACGAAATGCAGATGCAATTTTTCTAACAAAATAGTTACTCACCCTCAGTTCTACTCCTACCACTAAAAGCAAAAGTAGTGCTCAACAAAACGTGCGCATAGTGAAGCTATATTTACGTCCAGAAGAAAACAGGGGGTCATATCAGCATTTGCTCAATGGATCAGGGAAACTGGACAAAAACCTGATCGAGATGGATGTTTTTAAGACAAATTAGTTAATAAATATTTTAATGTTTTAGTACAGGAATCAAAAAAGTAATTATTTCAGCAAATGTTGAAAAATATAAACAAATAAATATCAATGTTACGTAATACGTAACTAACACCCCCTACCACTATGTGACGCAGCGTAACACTATCTCAGACCCCGTCCCCCCTCTTTAGCGTTACGTAATTTATGGACGACCCCTAAGCATTATTAAGAACTTAAAAAAATAGGCAGCAGTAAATATTCCCAAATTTCAAACGTTCTCGCTCTTAGAAACATTCTGCAGCTGTAAGAACAACGAATTCAGCATCATAAAAGTGTAGATTCGGACAATCTCTACCGCTGAGCACAAGAACACTTGCACTTTAACTCCCAATAAATAATCCCGTATGGTGACAATGCTTCAGTGGACGCTCCAGAAGATTCAAGCCATAACATAATAAACCGTTGTAAAATGGCTGTTTTATTCCCATGGGACATCATCGGTAGTTCCTGCAACAGTGTCTCTGGGTCACTTCACCGCCCTCTGCACAATGGGGACGGTTATTATTAACAGCCGAGCGACACCACGACGCCAGTGAGGCCTCGGCTGGCATCACACAGTGGTTCAGGTGGCTAAACTCTCGAAACGAACATCACCTTAAAAATTCAGTAATTATCTGGCGATTAATGTTACAACCTTATTGACGAAATGTCTTCAGCTACTTGTCGCTTTCCGTAAATGACATTAAATCCCTTCTAGAGCGTTCCATTGACCTCAATAGGAATGAAGACTAACGTATTAGGTGAGAATTCCTAAGGAAAATATTCTGCGAAATAGACACTTACGTCTGCTATAAATATTGGATATTAAATTTTTTATTGTGCATAAATGCTTGTAACTGCTAAATTTTCGCAGTTGTGAAGAAGTTTCTTGAGTTATATTCGTTAATCTAATGTTTTCTTTAAACACAATGATATGAATTGTCTATTTCAGATTTCTTCAATTTGGCAGTCTTCTGTGTGAACGGAAGTACAATGCGCCATGTTATTCCCAGTAAAGTCTCAAAAAATAAATCATAATCAGTTGGCAAACGTGTCCCATATTGTGCAACCTGTTCAGATTTACAAGACTAAATGCCTTGGGATCAATGAATCTTGTCAGTCCTTGTGTTGCTAGATCATGTATCGTACAGGTACTGATGTGGATCATCACTGCCCATCACTATTCTTGTAAGTCCCGTAAGACCCCATTCTTATTGCGAAGATCTACATTTTTCAGCTTTCGCGTTTTTTAAAATTTGAACAATTCTAAGCTTCATACAATCCTTTAATAGATTCTGGAATTTGAATCCCCCTCCCCCGGCGTATGATGGTCACGAAAGAGGAAGTATGGGCCGTACTTTTTCACGGTAAAATCATGCGCTGTCCATGGACCGTTGTATTAGCGTGTTGCTCGGATATACGTCTGGAAATAGTCAGGTAAATACGGAAACAACCGATCAGAGAATTCGAACTATTTATTGCATTTCAGCTGGCGCCGCAAACGTGATATTCAACACATCTGACGCATATCTGTCTTCGGTTTAGAATCGAACTTGCGACTTTCTGGTAGATTTTGTAAATCAACCTTATGGCGTTGCAAACACTCATCGTCGTCAACGATGTTGATCGTATGTATACTACATATAAAGAGCAAGGAGCAGTAAGTAGATTAGAAAAACTTCGACCAAAGGGAGATTCGAAATTTTGACATTTACGAATAGCGGTTGGCTTCCTAGTGTGTCCGATCTTGTGCCTGCCCCTAGCCCTTTACATACTATGCATGATATGCAAATTGCATCCAGCATTAATGCTGGAAAGAGTTTTGACTCAAAAAAGTAGAACTCATTTTACCTATCACAGTAATCGTTCAGTGAATGAAAGGGTTGAGCGATCCTGTGAATGGATGCTGAGCTGCTCACTTGTTTACTTTTAGAGAAAATCTTATGAATGAATGGCGTAAATGTATAATTATATCTAATTTTTAAATAGGTCAGGCTGCAGTTATTTGGAGGAAAGTGTGATATGTGGAAATCTTTTCCTTCTGTTTCTCTCACTTTTCCCTTTACTCTGCACCGGAGCCTCATATAACATGTCCGTTCTTTCAGTACTGTTGGATTCTTTCAACTATGAAGATTTTCCAAATGGGAATGTGGTATCAGTCCATCACCCGAACCCAAGGAATGAGTGCGGGGACAAGATGGGGAAGGAAGGATCGGGTGAGGTCCGTCGTTCGTTGATGAAGGTACTGCTCTGTCATCCGTCTGAAATTGACAGGAGGAAATCCCGGATATGACATATTAGAGCTCTTTCCTAGAATTCTCATGAGCTAGTGAGCATTTCGTGTTTCCTTACGCTTCAACTATTTTGAACATTTGCGCTGTGTGTAGTGCGTGCTATAGACGAGACGTGGGTGTTTCTCTTCGGGTAAAACGTGAGATCCGGTGCTGAGTTACTCGTCGGCTTCCCCTCTGCAGGTACTCCCCCAGCGGGACACATCCCCAACAGGGACAAGCTTTAATCTCCTTACTAATCTATCGATATGTGTGTTAGTGTAGTGAATGTCACAGTAAATGTGTATGTAAGGAGGATGAAGAAGGGTACTCAGGTACTGTTGCGGCATTCGGCTGGTATCCACCAACGTGTTGCAACGTCGGAACTCCAACTTCCCGACTTTCCGTCGGGACTAGGTCTTCCCGACGATTTCATAGACGCTGCACAGACAATAGCTTTCATTAATGTCAGTCGATAGAGATTTCTCACACAAACAGCGGCACTGTCTCAGCTACTTAGTTGGTGTCGAAAATACCGTTCCGAAAGACCTCGAACAAAGGACCTTTCGGTGTACGAAGCTTCTATTGCGGCTCTGCGACTCCAGACGCTAAAACCCGTCGTGTGCAAGTGCTGTCTTGCCATCCGCAGTGGAGGCGCCCTGGGCGCGGCCGTCGCCTCCGGGGATGCGACCACTGTGCATGAAGGGCGCGCGCGTGTTGCCGGGCAACCGGCGCCTGCCGCCGGCCGCCGGCCGCCACGCCGCCGGCCGCCAGTCCGGCGCCGGTGACGCACGGCGGGAGTCGCGTTGCAAATGCAGCTCTCGCAGGACACTTGTTTTAACGGACTAGGTTGAAGGGAGCTGAGAAGATTTTCATTTTTTCTTTTATTATTTTAGTCTTTTTCTTTCTTTCTTTCTTTCTTTCCTTCCTTCTTTCTGTCATTAATTCTATGATTCCGGTATCTATCGACCAAGCCCGGTAATGGGTGAATGAATTGGTGATTGAATCGATAAATGAATTGGTCATCTATGACAGGTATTCCGATATAATATGAATGATGATGGAATGAGGAGTAGGGTAGTAGAGGAACTCCGAAAAACCTGCGGTGATCGCACTTTTCCCTACATGCCGATAAAGGACCACATGGATCGTCCGTGAATTACTGGTTGCCACGTCGAGCTAGGGAATCCAGGGACATAGCGCGTGACGTACGATACAGCGCTTTTCTATCTCCCTTCTGGAATAGAAGATGTAGATAGTGAAATCTGAGCATTCTAACATTTTAAGCAGGCTCGAAGTGTATGAGACAATCACAGGAACGCCCTATCAGATCCTCTGTCTCTAGGCTTTTCATCCAGTTAGGGACAAGACTTCGACCCAGGTGTCGCAGAATATCTGTCACCGCCACGACTAGAAGACCGCGTGAGTTTGAGTTGTGAACTCGCACCAAAATGATATCACATTCTGTAATAAAATGGTTAATAAATAAATGTTGCCTTTTTATTATTTTTTTGAGATCACTGTCAATAACAATGGAATGACGCATTTCGCAGTATTGTACGTTCTACGTGTTTTGATTTGATTTATTTTATCGAAACTAATCAAATGCAGAAGGTGTTCATGATTTGTAAAATAATGTGTCAATTTTTGAACAGTTTTCTATCTTGCTTCGCGCTCACATTGTACATCCACATCATCTGTGACGTGCTCACATTGTACATCCACATCAATAAACGGAAAACGCATTCCTACAATTGGAGAAGCAAGAGCGTGAACAGAATCAACGCCTGTTTTTTGTAGAAGAGATGTCCGCAACGCATCCAGAAAATCCTCGCGAAGCCAGAGTTGCGATGACGCGTTGGGCTGCGAAGGCGGCGCAAAGCGGATTAGCCAGTTGTTCGGGACAAAGTGCGCGTGCACATTGCGACGAAGATCCAGCAAAGCGAATTGTCGAGAAGGGATATTGTTGTTCTCGGAAGTGAAGCAAAGGTGCGACGCATAGTGAGCTAAACTCGTTTCTTCAAAGTACGAGTCTCGTCCATCTAGGAAGGATTTTTTCGTCCACACTCCAGGATGGCTGGAATTATAACAGCTAGTGCTTTCTGAAGATAAGAAAAAGAGACAATTGCTCTAGAATTTAATAAAGTGTAATTAAATTTTAAATGTTACGGGTGGAATTCATTTTTTGGGTAAATAGTGGATTTAAAAATAAAACTCCTCTCAATAACATAAATGATTTTAAAAATTTTAATTATAATGCAGAATGATACATTTGCTAATAATGTTAATCAATAAACAAATCATCAATTTAATTCACAATTTCGCGAATAAACGTGATTTATTTTTTTATTTTTATCTGGCCCAATTTTTATTGAGAACTAATTTTAAAAACTTCATTTAGTATTGACTTCGTCTTGTATGGAGTCTTTGGCAATAGTCTTTACGTAGGCATGTTCATAAATGAGTGTGCAGACTAGCTTGATTCCTAGTATTTGAAGATTATTGTATTATTTGTAAACTGATCTGGAAGTCTTTTGTTGCACCATTTCAACGTTCTCGCTGACAACCAGACTTGAATATTGCTTTTTAATCTCTTTTCTTTTTTTTATGACAAAGCATTTATTTTATTTCTTTTCAATTTTAGTCGAAAAAATTATCTTTTTCAACGTAATGTTTTTGGCGAACTGAGACATGTTAAATTTCATTGTATTTTTAAAGCCACAATAAGATCAATTTAATATGGAAACCGATTTTTAGACGCATTGTCTTGAAGATCATTTTAAGCCACTGTTCCCAACGGGCACGATCTCAATGAAATTTTAAAGGGGGGTCAATAAAGGTTAAGGGGCGGATTCGGGGCCAATGATCGAATATGAACTGGCAACTAATCGGTATAATCAAGATGCCATTGAATGGGAAAAATACTAATGAAGTTAGTTCGCGCAAGAAAATATTCTCTGCAATACAAATTGCAGAAAATTAATGGCCAGTTCTTAGAAAAAGAATGCTAGACGCAGAATGCATTTTGTAACCATAGCGCAACTATGTGGTTTAGAAACTAAGCTACTCGTAGTGGAAGTGTCTCCAGATTAGTATTGGAAAGTGAGATATTTATAAGAATACTGGTATGCTGAATTATCTGTTAGTCGGCTATGTGCACTTCTTCGTCATGCTTATGCTGTATGTTAGATAAAATGGAAGAGGGTCAATGGAGAAAGCAATTCTTTTAAGAAGGGTCGGTGCAAAAGGAAGATCGGGAATTCCTGATTTTAACTTTTAACTGTACGTGTTATAAATTATTTTTGGAGATTAAATTCAGCCTCGTTGATTTATTAAACATTTTTGCATGAGAAATTTGTGAACTATAGTTTTATGTGCTTTTCTTATAAACGGAACGTTTAGACTGAGCGCAGTCTGATTTTCAATCTGCTCTGTGACTGCGACATCCAGGGACATAGCGCGTGACGTACGATACAGCGCTTTTCTATCTCCCTTCTGGAATAGAAGATGTAGATAGTGAAATCTGAGCATTCTAACATTCTAAGCAGGCTAGAAGTGTATGAGACAATCACAGGAATGACCTATCAGATCCTCTGTCTGTGAATGTAAGATTGCAGAAAATCCTTAGAACCAGTAGCAACCATTTGTAGCATGTTATCGTCCCCAAACACCTTGAAACTACTTCAGAGGCTATTAAAATTGTAAAAGAGAGGTTTATGGACACATCGTAACACTTTGAATTGAGACCTGTCATGTGCCCAGGGTTGGGCAAAATACTTTAAATTTAGAATTTAACTAATTCTCCAAAATACTTTGTTAATACGTATTTAAATACATACTCAAAATACATTAGGTTTTGATACGCTAAATACATACGTATATAAAATGCTGCAAATACTCAAAATATATTGTAATTTTATTACAATAAATTACTAATTGAGTTATAAATTCCTGAACAATACCTAAAAAATTTAAATATAAAACACTTTCACTTAAACTTTCACGAAAACACTTTTGAATATAAAATGCTATCAGAAATATGTCTAACTCAAATAAACGGAATTACCTTTTAAAACGACTGGTTTTTCAAACATATCAGACAATAAACCCCTAGTTGACGGATGTATAAAATCCACAAAGGAAAACAATTGTTGAACTGGCGCTGATAAACTAAATTAGTGTTATAAGAATAAACGCTTTTTTTATTGCCGGACAGTTGTCCAGCATTTTTAATGATTTAGATTCATCACTTTGTGATACATTTGTGATAAATGTCGAAATTCTACTCCAACATCTGAAAAGAGCTTTTATTTTTGTTTTAATGAACTCCATTTACTAGGAGAATCAAACAAAACAAAACTCCATCTGTATCTTAAGTTATCTGCTTCATCTGTATTTCAGGTATTTGAAGTATTTCTCTTTTTAAATACACCTATTTTATGTATTTAAATACAACTCTAAAATACATTTCCAAAAACCTCAAAAATACAATTTTTCAAATACAAAATGTATTTAAACTACGCAATTCAAATACAGTATTTAAATACTGTCCAACCCTACATGTCTCTGAAGTGGACGCATGCGATAGTTGAATCATGAACGCATAGAGATCAACGCGGGACCGTGATGTGGCATGCGCATGTGTTGACATTGGAGTATTACGTCACCAATGCGATCAGAATAGCATTGGTAACTAATAGAACGTAATCAGGATCGGCTTAATGGCCCTTGGCGACCCAAGACCATATTGATTTGTGTAGCTCTCTTGCGTAAAGGTCGTCATTTGGATTGACGGAAATAATTAACCTCTGCAATTTCAGGTTTAAAAAGTGAACGGTGATGGTATTATAGTTTACTTAACACATTTCGGAGTTTTTTGGAAAGCCCCTGCCATTCGGTTGTATGTTCTTTGTCCAGTTTAGAGGAAGGGACCCGGGCTACTCATATATGACGCTGAACGTTGCGGACCGTGGTCTCTGCGTCTGGGCAGAACGGATACTAAAACATTCACACATTGGTCGCGAGGAAGAGAAAGAAATTACGGCTCAGGGATAATCTTAGTGTCCTGTGAATGTGTACAATGCTATAATTGAAAACATCCATGTGCGTCCATGAAAACATCCATCCGTTATCTTACGCGTAATTCTAACCCCCACAGCCTTGGTGTAACGTGTATTTCAGCTCATATGCCTCAAGCCCCTATGCCATCAGATCAGCTGAGTGCTATGTTTTGAATTCAATATTGGAAGAAGCGTTGTTTCTTATAAATCAGTTGGTATTTGCCCATTGATTACTTCATTTCTGATTCACGTTTCATTGCTACTCAGAATATTTTCTTTAATTTTTTATGTGCTAGTGGGTCGGGAATGACGTATAAATGTGACCATTTCTTTTTCACAAATCTGGGTTAAAAGTATCGTTCATTATAGTTTAGTCAAGATATATTTGTGTTTGTTTGGTCGTTTGATTGTCGGCACTCAGGTTCCGCGCACATCCCTACAAGATCAAGTAATCAAAGATATATAGCAATCATTTACAGTAATTGCAAGACAGGAGTATTTGTACATCGCTGCAACACGAAAGCATGTAATGCATAAATTTCAATTGATAAACAAAAGGGATTTGCTGTATTCCACCTAATGTTATTAGTAGGTTTGTGAACTTCCGGCAAAGTAATGGAGGTACAATATCCGAAATTATGAATAAAATATGAGAAAAGTAAAACATTAAAAAATGATATTAACAATCATTGAGCGAATATTCTGGAAATGTTTCAGTAACAATTCATGAACCAAAGGAGATTAAATTATAATGAAATAAACATTTTATTAGATGTAAAAATTATTATTTATACAGTGTTATATTTAAGTAAATTATGTGATATAAATATATTCGAAAATAATTTGCGCTATTAGGATATTCTTGAATCTTGTAAAACGCATAAAGGAAGAATTCGTTTAGATATTAATTACCCAGGTTTCCAAATGATTTTTGCACATTAAAGAAGAATACTGAGGATGAACTGTAGATGAAATAAATCAAGATACGGTACACATATTTGAGTAGCAAATAGCATGTTAAAGCCGATAAAAAAGGAACATTGTAAATTGTTAATAATATTAAAATCATGCAATTTAATTGACGTTACTCCCTATTTTTCTATTATAGAGAAAAATTCTACAAATATAAATTTAAATAAAATATAAAATTATCATTTGAGCTCTCTTGGCACATAAATTGAGGTCTGTGGTCAATAAACCCCTCTCTCGTCCCTCTCTACTCCTCTCTGTTTCTCTTTCCTTCCCTCCCTCTCTCTTTCCCTTTGAACACACACATAGGTACATACTTTCCTTTTCTCCGTGTTCTTTGCCCTTCTACCATCCGAAACCCACCCCACCCAGTCCCTTTCTGTCCCACAACCTTTCTCCCTTTCTGTGTGCCGTGTTTCCTAGAGCCCGCCCGCTTGTTAACCTGTTTTCATGCGAAACAAAGGAGAACACTCGTGTGCCAACTTCAGGACTAGTTACAAACGCCATTCACGGAGATACACCCACTCGTGGTGGAGCAGCAGCATTAACACTTTGATCAGCGCTTCAGCTAGAACAATGGATTTCATCATCGGTACTCGTGAATCTAGGAATCTAGGACGTCTGGCCGTGGATTGTTGACGCGGTGGAGTAGGAGGGATCGAGTGGGCATGGATATCTCTCTCTCTCTCTCTCTCTCTCTCTCTCTCGCGATCGGCCAGGTATGTGCTCTTGCATTCCATTACATCTGCACAAAGGGCAATCCATCTACTATCGCGCGTACAGCTTCTGCTGCAGGAAGCAGGTTGGGGAAATAACAGGTAATTTGAGGGTGGAAATTCAATAAGGTCAAAGGGCATTAGTTCAGTTACATCGTCCTTTTCGTTAATTGAGCATCGTCAAAGGAATGATCTTAGAAATGAGAAAATTAGCTTATCTCTTCCCTTTTCGCTTCAGAGTAGACAAGAGATTCCCAGAAATTTTGAGATTTCTCAATATCCGAGACGGTTTGGTTTCGCAGCGGAAACAAAATTGTGGAATCCCAATTTCTATCAACGATAATTCGGTCAAACGTTGCACACGTCATCTATATATTAAAATATTCTTGATTATCAGAAGGTTTGTGTTGCAAAGTCTGGACAAGTGCAGACGAGAATTTGTAAGTAATTTGAAACACTTCTCTTCCCCATTCTTGTCAACTTAGTCTGGAAAATGTTAAATCTTCGATAAATGCGACATAAAATTTCATAATATGTATTCAAGTTTATAAAATTATTACTTAGAAAAATGTTAGCAACTCATATCCCCCCTTTTGTTTTTAGTCATTTTTAATTTCAAATTTTATGACTACCAAAATATCGTCACTCATGTTTATGTGAAACTTATAGTTCTTTCTTAGTATTGTTGATATGATGGAAAACATTATTTTATTTTCATATTGGTACAAATACTCTGAGGCAATTCGAATCTCTGGTTCAATAGTTTTGTTTCATACCTTAAATTGCGTCTTGGGTTTTATTCATTATGGTAATGATTTGGCACACACTGACGAAAAGTATTGATACAAATATTCGACGAATATTTTGTATTGCGCAGAATGTCTTGTAACTATGCCTTTTTTCCATCAGATTTTTATTTCGTAATGCTGAGTATTACAGATACTTCGCATCAGTCCATCCATAGTTTTTCCGCAAGTATCAGTGTTAATCATTTAACAAGTTACATAATAGCAACTTGCATAATAGCAACATAATTGCAAGATACATAACTTCTAGTACCTTCCGCAGCTAGTACTAAGCTACTATAAAAATACCAGTGGAAGAATATATCATTCATCCAGCAATAATGTTAATGGCCCATAAAATTATCTCTGACGGTGAACTGCGTGAACACGTGCCTTACACTAATCTGCATTCTATAACCAATTGCTTCAAAATTCTCGGTTCCTGTATGGAATGCGCGGCCACTACCAATGCTACGAGATTAGTTCCCTCATGCCCCCATAAAACACCACGGCACTTTAACGCCACTTGTCTTATTACGCTTCATACACACCTCTTGCGAAACAGTAAATTAGAAGTTTTACGTAATTAGGGAGTTCGTGTAGAAAGGACACGATATAGAACATACTCGTACAGTACCGACTCCGGTTCGTGGGCAAAATAGTCTCGCCCAAATGGCAAAGTTTGCAGCAAACAGGGGTAGCGGCGACCGCCTGAGCGCGGCACGGTGTTTCCCTGACCACACCACCTAGTATGAGACTCCAGGCCCCTCCTCTCACACGTGCCTGACCACCTCATTCGTCAGCTTCCGAAAACCTTCTCCGTTCGCCTCTCTGCCCCTCCCCTCCACGCTCGTCGCTCGGGCAGGTAGGGCGTGACACCCCTCCTGTTGCCCCATCCAACACCTGATAAGGAGTCGTCGGCCCCGGCGGCGGGAATGCGCAGCATATCTCGCAAACGGACTCTACAATAACGTAATTATCGATTCATCCCATATTTGGGCTGATCGGTTACAATATTAACTTTGATTATAAGAGTGTAGTTGTACAAAATAGAAATAAATAGCAATAAACGTTTATTTTAACGTTATTGTAGCGGAAAATCACGGCCTCAGAATAACTAGGTTCTAATTCATTTTTGACGAAATGTTCCGATTTTCAACTGTCACATATCCTAGGTCATATAAAAATAAATTTCAAATCAGGCCTGTAAAAAACGTTTAAACTAAGTGGCATACCGTTTCGCCTGTCATTATTAATTACCTCAAACTTTCAAAGTGCACTCCTGTAAAATTTATTCTAAGTGAAACAGAACCCTGTAGTTCTGAAACCGAGAAATATTTTTATACATCTGGACTTGTCTCACAGGAAGATGAGAATGGCCGAGAATCCATTAACGTACTCCATGTACAATATTTGTAGAACTTAGTAAAAATCTTTGTAGTCTTTCTTCCGATATATCCAAGCATACATGTATAGATATATCATTATTTCAATTGTTAATGCATTTTTCAGAATTTTCGCATTTTTTGAGAAAACTTGCCATACCTGTGTATTGTTGCGAAAATTCTCGAAAGAAAATTTTTGACTTCTGACGTATAATAATTTAGTTTGTCAATGTATCATGAAATTGGATTAATTTAGTGTTTGTAGTTTTTATAGTTAATACGAAAAAATCATGCCGTTACTAATGATATATTAATGGCAGATACTAAAAGGTATTCGAATAGCATGTCGGTCCCATCCCCGCATGACCGTACGTAATTTGTCACATGTCTAAAAAAAGGCAGCCTCATACGAACGTAAAAAATACTGTAAATAACAATTCGGTGAATGATATAATTTAATAAAGTATTATGTTCCGTAAACAAGGAATTTTGATATAAAATCTTTGTTTTTAAAAGTTAAATAATTTGTATTTTAATGTTCATTTGAGCATAATCGAATATTCTTTCCGACCAACTTTATAATTCTTTGTGCTTTAGGGCTCACACACGTCATGTGATCCGTAAACGCTTATTGCCTACATTGCTGGGAGATGCGCAATGTTCAGCTCGTGTCCTTGTATCATCGACTAAACCGTAGTTTCATTTCGAGGAACGTCTAGTTTCTGTTGATCCCAAACTCCCTTCCCGGGAGAACTATTCGCGCGCGATTTATTCGTGAAGTCCGACCGGGCAACCGACGATTCTGCGACGTCCGGCGTTGTGTTTGATTTGCTCTCGGTCTATTTCACACCTCGTCCTTCGTCGCGGCGACGCGACGGGGCAGCGCGACTCTCCACACCACACCACACCACACCGTGCCGCCCGCCGGAGCGAAAATTAACTTCGCAACCACTCGCTTAGAGCGCATATTGTCGGCGAGCCCTCCTTCATTACCAAGAGCTTAGGGCCGGCGCGAAAGCACTTCCCGCGGAGCGGAGGCCTGTTGGGGGGGAGGTGGGGGTGGGGGGCGTCGGCCGGGGCCGAGGCGAGAGCGCACGAGGTGGCCGGGGCTGAAGCGGGGAGCGGGGACGGGAGCCGTACCGCTGGAGGACCGGCGCAAACTCGTCGCCGGCGCTTATGAAAGGGACAGATGCTCCCGATTCGCAGCCGTCGAAGCATTCAAGCGCCCAAGCGCTCCTTTGAGCCGGCCGTCGGCGGCGAGAGCGACGGCGCGGCTGTGGCTGTGGTTATAGCTCTGACTGTGGCTTTGGTTATAGCTCTGGCTCTGCCTCAGTCTGTAGTTGCGGTTGTGCGTTGGCTATGTCGGTAGCGGGTGTGGTTGATCTGACGGTGGTGTAGTGTGATGGTGAGGGAGAGACAGTCGGGTGGTGGAGGAGTGGCCGATGATGGAGTAGCAGCAGTTGGATGGTGAAGGATTGGAAGTTAGGAGGTGGAGGAGTGGAAGTTGGATAGTGGGAGAGTGGCAGTGGGGTGAGGGAGTAGCAGCAGTTGGGTGGTGAAGGAGTGGCAGATGGGTCGTAGGGGAGTGGCAGTGGAGTGGTGGAGTGGCAGCAGTTGGGTGGAGGAGTGGCAGTTGGGTGGTGGGGGAGAGGCAGATGGGTGGTGGGAGAGTGGCAGTGGGGTGGTGGAGTTGCAGCAGTTGGGTGGTGGAGGAATGGCAGTTGGGTGACGTGTAATTGACAGTGGGGTAGTCTCAATGAGGGGATGGCGGCATTGCGGTGTCCATAGCGAATGTGATCGTGGCTTCAGGGGCGGGGGCGGCGGGTGTGATGGCGTTCTATCAGGAGCCCTCTCAGCGGCTCCTAACCGTCCCCGCTGTCCCACCCACTTTCAGCCCACAGCCCACGGCGTAGTCGCCGGGAACACTAACCCACGGGGCGTCGACGATTGATTTGAATTCCCGTCCCTAGGCCCGAGTACAGGTGTTACTTTTACAATGTTATCGACCAACACGTGCTATCAGATCGGATCCATCGCTGGAACTGGCCTACGTGGAACCGTTTCAGGATCGATTGAGCTGAATAATATCAGTGTCCTTTAAAAAAATGCACTTATTATTGAACTCCTAGCAATGGTAATGATAGATGTTCAAGAATGTTAGTGCCGACAATGTGTCCAGCAAACATTTTCGTTAATGGAGTAGAAAAATGATTTTTTTGTATCAGCATTACCAATTTCATTTTTCGTATTCAAATATAAATTTAAAAAAATTGAAATCTGTAATAACACACAATAAATTTCAAATTTAAAAGAATATTTATAATACTAAGACAAGAGAAGGGACATCATAATCGTATTTATTTATCTATTTTAGGTCACAAAAACAATATTCCATGTTTGGGAGAGAATTACAATCTTGCTTGAGGTCCACAATGCCTCCCCCTCTTTTCCTATGGTTATTTGGTTATGAATATACGTTGTAACAACCAGTTTGGCAACGTGGTAACGTTGTAACAACTAGTTGTTACGTTACATACGTTGTAACAACCAGTTTGGTTTCGAAACATGAAATATTCGTTCATGTTCGTATGCAAACGAACTACAGATTTTTGGATTTCTGACGAAATAATTAAACTCTCACAACTCTCACATCTATCAACAGCTCAAGGCAACGTACACAGGTAGTGAAGATACATTTACTGTCTAGAAGTAAAGCAAGGAACCATCTTAACATTTCCTCAAAAAACGAAGCAAAACTGGGCAAAGAACCTAATCTTATTCTTTCGGAAACAATAAAATCTTAGATTAATATATGACTCCCCAAAGAAATACTTTTATTTTAAATATTGTGTACAATTCCACACTTGAGATTTGTTAGTATTGGGAGTGGATTGGGTACGTAGTGTAGTGTGATGGTGAGGGAGAGACAGTGCGGTGGTGGAGTGGCGGGTGATGGAGAAGCAGCAAATTTAACTTTTCAACTTAAATTTGAACACATAAAGAAACTCAAAAAAAATTTAAAAATCTATTCTCCAATTCTAAGTAGTAGTGAATCTAGTGGATCGTTTTGCAAAGTATTCTTACTCGTTTCTGCGAGTCATTTCGGGAAAAAATTAAGGTTTTGCATTTTCAAACTACCCAAAAATTGTGTTTTTTTGAAGCAATACTGCATGTTAATATTCAACTTGATGTTTTAAAGAAACTTGAGACTTTTAGTTAAAAAGTAAGGCATGTTTTATCTCTGGATTTTGATATGTAAATTACATATAAAATATGTAATATAATGTCAACCATGTTGAAAAATTACTTGCAGTACAACATTGGTCCAAAAACTTTCTTCACTAAATGTTATTATTTATTTCTAAACAAACTTTCATAATCCTTAATTTTCTGGTTTAAATATGAAGTTGATGCTACGACGAAGTATACGCATCATTGTAGACTTCCTTCCCCCACCCTGTGTATTATAACATGCTTACTTTGAAACATTTTTTCTGTAGAAAGCACCGTATATTATTCATCCATTTGATTAACAATGGTGTAAAATGAAATGAACGACTTGGCGCAGTAAAAAGATAAACCACACTAAGTTCAAAATTACAGTAGTATTATTTACGAATAGGTGGACACTTGTTAAACGATGAAAATAAAAGTGAAGTTCATCATTTAACGATAGTAACAGAGAGCAATACGAGTATTTTATCTTATTCGATAGCCTTTTAAGCGTTTGGAGTGGTTAAATAATTCATTTTTATCCGATATAGTAAAGTGTGCCTAGCAACACTTCGGTAAACAATACGGACGGTGGATACTTCTTCCATTTCTTCTTCTTCTTTTCCTCCTCCTTCATCATCATCATCATCATCATCATCTTCTTTCTCCACAGCCTTAGATTCTCCAATTCTTAGTCATTCGGAAATTTGAATCGTGTCTATTACGTTTCATCTACTTTCTGCTTTTAATGCTCAACACATATTTAGCATACCGTGCGATTGGTATTTCCGAATAAATATTCGTGGCCAATGACATTAATCATATAGACATACGGGTAAAAAAATATGTAAAAATCTTTAAAAGGTGATCGGATAAGTTATAACGTATATTATACTTGGGTAATAGGTCATTACGTGCGAATGTTTAAAGTCACGCTTAAGTTAGTGCGCTAAAGCCCTGGTAAATAAAGAACTAACACATAATGACCTATTACATATTATACACTGTTGTAAAATAAATTACTATTGCATCATGAGAACAGGAATAATTGTCATCTAATAGGTTAGAAATGCGGGCAATAATAATTTCTGGCTTGTCATTTTGGAAGAAAATAGTTTAATATTGAAATTCTGATTATAATGAAAACCCCACAGTTGAGGGAATTGTAGTGGCTGAAGCATATAAAGAAAGTCCAAAGAAGAAGCCCCCTTTAAACATTGGTGGAAATGATACCCTCGATTAATTGAAAAATTCTGAAAAATAACACAAATTAGAGAAAATTACGGATTAGTGAATTAGGAAATGAAATAAAAAAGTGTTGAACTAATTATTTTTTCTACGACTAATGTATTTAAATATACAGTTAATAACCGCCCAGTTTTTCCTGAAGTATATCTTCAATTGTAATTATGAAGTTGTGCAATTAACAAGAATTGAAAAGCTTAATACAGTTACCACAACCTACCACCCCCAGCGTGTCAGAAGGAATCTCACATTTCATATCTTTTGCTTTAACATAGATATATCGACACATCGTTATTGGCATGTATTACAACATGACTCAACTTAATGACTGCTCATCTCTCTTTCCAGTTCTGCGAAAAGAATCATTCTGATGAGGCGGTGATTGTAGTGGATCGCCTTGAAAGCTAGTTTCTGGTAAGTGAATAACCGACTTACATTTTAAGAATATTATTGAATTTACACTATTTAGCTCTTTGGATGTATGAGATGAAAACAATGACTGTTTGTGGTAGCTGAAGTAAAAATCTGCCCCCGACAACAATTTGGCGCCTGAATGACTCTTCTGCAGCTTCATATGGCGTCGTGAAGAAAAGGCAAGTACCAAAATTAAAAATATTCTCATCAAAGGAAAATGATCAAATAATAACCTAAAACAGTCATTAGTACTTGTGAGACTGGAAGTACCCAAGTCGAAAAGCATTGGTATAAAAACCTAAAACCGTAAACATCTCCACCATTCAGCCACATAGCAACCCATTTATAAAATAAAACATACCATAACAGTACAAATAGTGGTCTCTCTGGGTACTAGGCGGCTGTCCGTAATAAACTAAATTGATTTGCACATGTGGCAGGCAGTGGCAGTGAAAGTCTAGAAATTTATTTATTTATTTATTTATTTGTCAAAAAACAGTAAAAACTGTATATGACGTGTGGGGAAAGAAATTTATCTGCGCACATTTTCTTGAGGGCCAAAATTAAAAAAAGTCTATACGAACATATTCGCTGATTTATAACTGAGGTAACATGAAAACAGTGTGTTTTTCACCTGTGAGGGAAAGTTGCAGAGAAATTCTATAATAACTTGGCTAGCAGAGGGGCAATTAATAATGGAGTATTTTATAAACATGATGTTTTTTCTCGTATCCAAATGGGAATTTAATACATTCTTATTATTTTGCATGTGGATCATCTCGGAAATAATTATTGAGCTATAACTAGATTCGTGCAGTTTAGATCCGACTGTCATTCAAAACTCTAAAATTTCGAAAATTCGTTTTCCAAAGTTTGTATTTGATGCGGGAACGGATCGAATGCCAACAACCACTTCGGTTAGTGAATATGTCCGTTGTAACGGCAACTTATGTGCCTGGATTCTAATCCCAGCCTCGATAGTTCTTTTTTGGAGGTTGGAAAAGTTTTTCGGGTTCAACTAATATTATATTACGTAACTGTTAGAAATAATAGGAGAAAGTACGTACTGTTTTATCATCACTATTTATTAAGGAGAACGTATCAATAGCGTAGTAGCATTTTCCAAAAACTTTCGTAACGTTAACAGCCAATGTTTTATTACTTTCCCGTATATGTACGTATATACGGAGTAATATACTGTGGCCTCATACGGGTGTAATCAAAAGACAGACGAGAGTAGGTTGTAATAACAGTGAGTTTATTAATAAACTAGACCGTAGTAACAAATAACAAATTTCACTGCTTACAATTAACTAACTAAATAGATCCCACTAGTTGGAGAGATTTTAATCGAATGGCTACCACACCGCTCTACATCTGAGACCTAATGCATATCTCGCTCTTCACGAGAATGAATTGCCGGCCCCTAGCTCACGTGCGCCACTCGCACAAACTTACGCACAACCGCACGCCGACGCTGCTGAGAAACAAGGAGAAGGAGGCATTGTTCTCGTGCCGTTATATAGGCCTTTCGCCGCCCCCATTGTCTCCGCGCCGTATCCGCGCTAGGCAGAAATTCCCAATGCGTCATCTGCACCCATTGTTTAACATCCTGCCATCTGCCGCAGGTAGTCACCGTTTGAGCGCGCCACGACGCTACAATACGTAGTATAGGGAAAGTTATGTAATGCTGCGCGAAAAAACGGCGGATTTTTGGCAGAAAAAAATTCATTGCCTGGCCCTGATAACCAAAGAGTGGATAAAACCAGTTTCTAAATTAAGAAAAAAAATCCCCTAACATGTGATGTAGCCAGAATCCCTCTTTTGTGAGTTCTTGATGCCGAAAAACCAATTGAAAGGAAAACGTCCGTCTCTCTGTCCGTCTGTCTGTGAACACTACTAGCACCTAAACCGATTTACGATTTCTTCCAAAATGGATATTCCCCAGTCGATCTGGTTTAAGTCGAAGCTTTGAGATTTTGAAAAAGATTCTTCAAATTATGGGGGGTACTTTGCACGACGATCTCCGTACATTTTCAAAATTTTCACAAAAAGGACTCCAGATTTTTTCTTGAAATTTCTTGTGAGAGTATTGTAAAATACACTTATAAAGGTGGCATAGGTGCGATTTTCACGCATAACACTGAATGTTCGAAAATTGTGAAATTTTGCATTTTTTCGGCGTCTTTCTCCAACTACAAAATTTGAAGGTAGAGATTTTTCCTTCGAATGAAATTTGTTCTCCAAAATGAGTTCTTTGTATAAGTTCATATACATTGTTTTGATAATTTTAGTAGTTTTTGCGCAATATTGCGTGCAATATGTGCAATTTTAAAAAATTACAAAAGATTTTCTCAAAAACGGCTCCAAATTTTTTCTTTAAAACGTTTGGTAGGAATGTATTAATGTATTCTATTAATGACATAAACGTCATATTGCTCTATTCTTTTGTTTTTCCAAAAATTGCAAAAAATTAATTTTTTGACTTCTGTCTCGTCGTTAATATTTACACTATTGTCAATTTGTTGACATTATTATATTAATAAGTACATGTGCTTTAAATAATGTCAAGTAAAGTTTCTCGAAAACTTACCCGTGTTCTAAGTAGCTCAAAATCCTGCATTTTCAGAAAAGCTCAAAGGCCATTTTCTCATAAATGGCTCCAAACTTTTTTCATCAAACTTTTGGAACGGAAAGTACTAATTTCACTCTTTAACGAGACGTAAAGTGTATTTTGAGGTATTGTTTAGTTTTTTCAAAAATTACACAAATGTATTTTTTTGAAAGCTCTTTCACATCTTTAATATACACATTATGGGCACGAGTATGGGGCAATTCCAATTAGCTAGCTCAGACCTAAGGAAATAGAAAACTAATAGTGGAAAGTTTGTGCCATTCTGTAGCACCACTAGTAGTTACTAGTATCTATATGAAACGTATATATTTTTTGAGAAATTTATTCTCGGGTCTGAGAAAGTATGTCAAACATATTTTAATTTCCATGCAAGAACTCAGTAATTTGAAAAATGTAAGATCCTTTTACTGCTAATGTTGACGGGGTGCGCACAACGTAATCCCCGGAAATATTCCGTGACAGCTGGCTGGTGACTACATTCCAGTAATCGCGTTTCGGCACCTGGCTTCCCCAGGAAGTACGAAACCCCGAGCGATCCACTGCAATAGGAAGCCACTCACCCCGTCCTCCTACAACTCACATTACCACGATTTGCATTTGGATCTCTCAATTTGCATTCCCTATGCTTCGACCCCTGCAGTCCTTCGTTCCTAGAGGCTAGAGGATAGTTCCAAAGACTGAAGTTGGCATATGCCGGCACAATTTTAGCCGATTGCAATGAAATAGTTAAGTTATGCGAAGCAAAGTTCTTAAAATAGATATTTCAAGTTTTAATAATTTCTTAATTAAAAATATTTTGGATAACAATTTCCGGAGACATGGCCAATGGAAAAGTGTCTATGTCGTTTTGACGTAAAATTGACCATATTTCAACTAATGTGGCCGACTGTTTGAAATAATTAATGTTTGATGATCACAAAATTGTTCTGGAATAACGTGGGCATCATCCAAGGTAAAAATACGTTGATAAAATACCATTACATTACATTTTTTCGTTGTTTACTAAAAAGTAGCGAAAAAGGCCGGAAAATGTGGAGTTATGGGGTTTGTGGCACCCCTGAAACCATTTTAAAACGATTTTATTGGTGGCGATGTTATTCTTGCATCGAAAACTAACTTTTTTCGGTAAGTCTCTACAAATATCTTTAATGCAGCCTAATAGTGAATAAAGAATTCACATATAGCACAAATGTGTGTTATAAATAGACATGTTGCACGGCGCAATTTTAGCCGACTGCAGTGAAATAGTTAAATTATGCGAAGTTCCTAAAGTAGAGATTTTGAGTTCTAATCTTATCTGAATTAAATGTATTTTGGATACAAAATTACGGAGCTATGGTCATTTGAAGTGTCTATTTGTATGGTTTTAAGGTAAAATTGGCCATTTTCGAACTAAAATGGCACACTGTTTGAGTCAAATAAGTGTTGCTGGATGACCATAAAATTGTTGCGGGGTAATGCGGGCACCACATCAGCCAAAAATCCGTTGAGAAAAACACATTAATATTTGTTTTTTTTCTAGTAGCGAAAAAAAGACCAAAAAATGGGTTGTTTATGGGGTTTGTGGCACCCATAAACTCATTATAAAAACTATTTTATTGGTGCCGATGTTGTTCTTGCATTGTAAAAATATTTCTTTGATCCCTGTGAATAAGCTGGTAAGTAATTAAATAGTTCAATTACTTATCTCCTAATTTTATAGGAGAGCAAAAAACAACTTTTAACTGAAGTAAATCAAGGATTAATGACAATCAAACGAAGGTGATATGAGCCATTCTATGTCAAATCGCACAAAAAGACCAAAATTTGACCTTCATATTTTTAATTATTTTCTAATTTTTTCTATTTGTTATATGGATCAAAAAGGTAAACACGTGTATTTTATTTTTTCTAATTTTATTATTTTTGGAAATATTGCATAATGAAATTTGCTAAAAATTTCGCAGATCACTAACTTAAAAATATCATATATTCGAATACACTAATTATAGAAATTCCGCTCAAATTCCATTCGAAACTTAAAAACATGTTTAATTTTTAAGATATTGCAAAATATTTAATTTCCTGAATTTTCGATTTTTTAAGAAAAAATAAATTTTGAAATTAAACATTTTTGTAAACTCGATGAGTTAAAATTTAAAAAAAAATTATAAACGCACTAGAGTATTGATGATAACTCCAGAAAAAATCAAAGTGGGTTCTCAGTAACTTTAAAAGAAATTAATATTTTACGAACCAGTGTTTAGTAGATTGCTGCAACACATGCGTTTCTTGCGTTACTGGCCGTCGGTTTCTTTAGATGATGCAGTAATTTAAGTACTTCTTGAGGTGGTAAAACTTAACGATATTATAAATTTTCAGAAACTTCACGAATTTATAAATAATAATATTTATGTATATTAATGTATAAAATAATATTAATTTATAAATAATTAAATGACGGATTCTTGACTCATGTTTTGACTGACATTTTGAAATTTTCTGGTCCCTGAAAACTCACTTTAAATATAGGTACTCACTTACCTTAGAATTCCTGAACATTCGTCACAATGCACAGTTTTAATGCCCTACGGAATGTACTTCAGGTCTGGACAAAATTCCATTTCTTCAGCCAGTTTTTTAAATACTTCTATCGTGCGTTCGGTTGCTGGAAAATGTCGTTTAATTTTATTGTACGTCCAACTTTCAAAAATTGTCAAAATTTAAATTTTCAACGTCATGTCATCAGTTGAGTGAAAGGAATCGATAAGTTTCTAAACAGTATCTTTATTGTCTGATTATTCGATGGACGTAGAAAGGATCTTCAATGTGAAAAAAATTATCTGTGTTGGCCCTTACGCGGTTAGGCCTGGGTCCATGGCCCGCTCGTTATGGTACTGTTCTGGCATTTGTCTCGGAGAAACCATGGAAAACTACCGATCAAGGCAGCCGACCGCTAAAATCCTCCTCCCGAGAGCGTCTGAATTCTACTGTCTAGAATTGTCGTTTCTGTGCTGTACAATAAGTAGTATCGAAAATCATCCACAGTCGGGCCCCAAACCCTAGGATCCTGTCGAAGTCGCTGCAGACCGTGATCCTAACTGTGAGCTTAACACAGCGTTTTTAAGTTCTGTGAATTTGCTTTGTGTTCTTTACTTCATTTCAGCTAAGAAACTCTTAGGTTTATTTCCAAAATATTATTTGGAAAATATTTTTGATATAAAATGCGTTGCAAATTTTGCGATGCTCATTCTCCAGCTAGTGTTTTGTTAATCGCCTAGGCAAAAGACCAAAGACACGTCATCAAAGCGGACACGCGTTACAAGGCGTATGCTAATCCTTTACAGAATTAGGTAATAAGGCATCATTTTGTTCGCGAGTTCGCTTTATTCTTCACGTTCTCACGGTAGTCTATTGGATCACAGAGGGCACTATTAGGGATATGATCCCCAACTGTATTACTCAATACTTATATATAGATTGTACAAGTTAAAATACTGCAAAATTATTTGCACAATTACGGGTCTACTTAGATGGACTTTGGACTCCGTATGTCTTCAACCACTTAGTACTAATGCGGCACACTCAGAGGCAATCTAGGTTTGAGTCTTTGTTTAAGTCGCTTAAATGACTCGAACAAGAAGTGATCAAAAGCGTGGCTTGAATACACTGGAATGATAGTGGTGTCTACAATTATCGCCGTTTTTTCCTCTCTCAGTCCATTGCAATTTGCCTTTCCGAAAGTCATATTGGATTTGTCTCGCTATCGTGAGCTCTTTCACGCCTCGTTTCCGTGTTCGTGTGGGCCATCCTCTCTTCTCACGTTCCACTGGGATCTCCTACAATACTCGTTCTGGCAAACTTTTATTGTGCACGCGCATGTCGTGTTCATACCACATTATTTGTGTCCTCTCTATTTCATCGAATATTGATTTTTCTATTTTATTTTTGTTCCCTTCATTCCGTTCGAGCCTGGCTTGTACCGGTTGTAAATCAGTCGCCACCGCATTGTTTCCGGCTGTGCGAAAAATGAAGCGGGTAGCAGCGGCGACTGCTTTTCAAGCAGCGCGCGGCTTGCCCGTGGGATTGCCTAGGTGTGGAGGTGCGGGCCCGCGGGGAGGTGGCCAGGGCGAGGCAGGGTAGCTGCGAGGGCCCGGGCGGATCCTGCAGCCGACGCAAACGCGACGACGTGGCGTTGCCTGGATACGCGTGGCGGCCCACGGGTCGGTGTGCGGGGGCGGGGATGTGGGCGGGCCATGCCCTGTTTACCCGCAGCGTGGTAAGCCTGGCTCCAGCGGGTCGCCGGGGCTGAGGGGAGTCGTGAGGGGGAGCCGTGAGGTCACAGCGGCTCCGAGCGGTTAAGATGCGTCCTCCCACATGAAACAAAAAAATGAAACAAAAAATGCAAGTACAGCGCCGGAAGCAAATGTGTAACGTGTAAACAGTCGTAGTAGAAACGAAATGAAATATAATATTTTCATACATTAACGTTACTTGGTAGTAAAACTACGCAGACCTCGGTAGCAGGATGTCGCTAAGGCGGGAGCTTCTTTCCTTCTATTCTGCATTCTGCTTCCAGTATTGATGGTCGCAATTCTCCGAAAGAAACGTTTTATTTTGGAGATGTTGGCAACGTTTTCGTGATTTAGCCTCACCGTGCGACGGCCGCCTCGGCGAAGAGAGGGAGTCCCACCGGAGCGCGGCCGCAGCGACGAGCGACGGGCGCACGGGCGAAGCGTCTGGGGGCCTCCGCGCGTGCAGCCAGCGGATGGCTGGCGTGGAGGGGGCCAGCGCCACAGGCGGGACCGCGCCCTCTGGTGCGCCAAGCGCCGAGGGACAGCTGTCGCAGGCTAGCAGCGCTCCGCCGGGGCGCGGTGGCGGGCGGCTGGCGGCGGGGGGCGCTTGCGGGCTGCGCTTTGCATAAAAACGGCGAGCGGGGGCGCTTAGGAGGGCGCCGCTCCCGCGTCCCAGTCCCCCCGCCCTCACCTCCCCACGGAAGGGCTCCCCGTTTCTCGCTCTGCTGGCCTAACGCTCTGTCGCTCTAGTTGCACCGTGTCTCTGGCGTCCCCAAGCACTCGTCTACTTACCTTCTTCTCCTCTCGTCTTGCTTTTTGTCTTCTTTCTATTCTTCTCTCTTTATTATTTCCTCCATTCTTTTCTTCCTTCACCCCTTCTTATTTCTTATTTCTTTCCATCTTACTTCACTTTTTTTCATTTCTCTCAATTTCTTCATCTTCTCTTCATCTCGTCACCCTTTTTCTCAAGCTTTTCAATGACCCCCTCCCCCTTCCGTTTGGTCATGTTTCTCTAATTTTTCTTCCGTTTCCGCCATCATTTCTTCTTCCTATTCTCCTGCTTTATCCATGTTGAAATATATCTCTCGTGTTGCCTTATCCTCCAAGCCGTCGCATTCTCTCCGGGCCATTAATGCAGTCCAACCTCCGATGATGGGCCATCCCAACACGGCCTGCCCACAATTTTTCGTTATCTCCCTTGGGCTCTTTGTCTTCCCTCTGCTGGTGCTTTCCCCGTCGCTCTTGTTTCCTTTACCTTAACTCCAATGCACCAACCACATCCATTCATATATGCTTTCTGCCCCTACCCTACCAGCGCCGCGTTTTTTCGCGTTGCTTGCGTCCGCTTTCTGCCCACTACTCCTCCCTCGCCCCCGCCGACTCGCCGCGCCTTTCGCGCGATGTCGGTCGTGCGTCTGTGCGTGCGACTCTATGCGTGCGCGGCGCGCGGGAGCTCCCGACCGAGGGGACCGCCCGGCGCCCCTTTAGCCCCCTCCCCCTGCGCCGCCCCCCTCGCCAGCGACGCCCCGCCCACCCTGCTCCGCTTCCGCCGCGTTCCCGCCCGCGCGACGGAATTATAAAAGTTTTTTCCCCCTCGCCGCGTTAGTCATCGAAAGAGGAGGAGGAGCGGGAAGAAGATTCGGGGACAAGCGCGGCGGCGGCGTCGCGACGACGCTATGCAACGTGACGACGCGCGTCGTCTTGGTATAGTCACGCGGACGGCGCGGGCGGCGCGGCGCGTCGGGAGGGAAATGGCCGGGTTGAGCGAGGGCGAGGGCGACCGGGGACTGGCGATGATGGCGCAAAAACACCCACCGCGGCTCATGTGTTTCAGGGCCTCCCTGGAGGCCCAAAACTCCCTAGAACGGGGGTGTCCAACTTGCTAGTGTCAAGGCCACAACTAAAATCTCGAATATAGTTGCGGGACAAATTTTCATTACTCGGGTGACACCTGACTTACCCGTATTGTTGATCTCGGCACTACGCCTGGCTGAAATGGGGTGGGGGTGGTGTGAATGGAACCATGTTTGATATCAGGCCGTACCATGCACAACATAGTGAATGGGGTGATTTTTGAATTGCTTGCGCTAGGCGCAAAATGTTTTCGCCGACATGAATAAAAGGGACGTTCACAATCCACTCGACTATTAACCATTTCCAGCCACAATAAATGAATCGGTTATTTTTAAAATCCTGCAAGTCAGGAATTCTAAACTTGTGGGAAAATAAGAAAAAAACTGTTAAGTACATAGAGAACTTTTTCTTTGTTTTTAATTTCTGATGCATACATCTTGATTGACAATGCCATGGAGACATGTAATTTACTTGTATCAATAGCAAGTCGCTGGACTAATTTAAAGTTTATCACTTACGGGATTTCAAAAGCTAATCAGGAATTTTTTACCTAAACGTGTAAATAAATACACATTGAATATTCAGTTTGTATTTTGACACATAGGTTCAGTTTATATTTTGACACAATTATTACAACATTATGTGAAGTGACAACGTGCAGTGGCGGCGGTGGTGTAGCGGTTAGCGTATCTGACTGTTATACCCAAGTTCGCGGGTTCAAACCCGATTGATGCCATGGATTTTTAAGGGCGAAAAAATCCT
The DNA here is from genome assembly GCA_031308135.1 of Acheta domesticus. NCBI lineage: Eukaryota > Metazoa > Arthropoda > Insecta > Orthoptera > Gryllidae > Acheta > Acheta domesticus. Next base: position 40,836,683 of record JAHLJT010008446.1, on the reverse strand, counting down.
TCGTACGCTTCCTTCTGAGGGGAAGTCAAGCCGCGCTTGGCTGACAAGCCATGTTGGTAGATTTACTGCACGTAAATGATCCTCAAGTCTAAATGACGCCTCTGAGCTAAATTCAAAATCGCCTCTTTCGTCGCCCAAGGAATACCTTCTTTCTCCGCTAGTTGGCGTAGCGAAATTTGCGTGGTCAGACGGAAGAAGCAGACCTCATGCCCTGAGTCTCGCCACGTAAAATAAGGCATCAATTCAATTCAACGTGCATCTACATTAAACATGATTCATATGACAGAAACAGTTGCTTGAAGTATGTTTCTATGATAGTAAATAGGCATATTTCCGCAGGGAACGATTACATCTATCCTGCTGCTTCTATTTTCTCGCAAAAAACGAAAAATTTTAAAGAGTGACTTACGGGGTTTTAAAAAATAAGATTCAAGTGGCATCGCGGACCCGCCAGTTGTAAATCCCTGCTCTAGAAGTTTTGCCAAGGAGATGCACGTACGATTGCGCGAAGAAACTAGTGGTTCTTCACCAGCAAATATTTTATCGTATTCTTTGTAACGGCTTCGCCAATAATAAAACACTATATGAAACTGCAAAAGTGTTTCCAACCAGCAAAACTGTTTTCACCGCTTCGATACGAACTCAGGTCTGATAGTTAACACACCCGTCACTTTTTTAACCCTGCACAACCAGCCTCACACCAATTCTACCTTTACAACGCTAAAAAAAAAAAAAGCTGAACATTTGTATTTTCAAAAATACCTGGATTTTTCATTCACATTATTTCAAAACCTAGTTTTCAACAATACAGAGGAGAGAGAAATACAGAGAGATGCAAAAAATTAGATCAAAGTCATATTTACGCGTCCTTTCCTTAATTAGAGGGGAAAATTTTAAAAATTTGAAGACTTTTTGTGAGAAAAATTGCATGAAATTCAAGCAGGAATTACGCGAAAACTACTTGTTTTTTTTTAAAAGAAAGAGTGCGTGGTCTTATTTAAAGATCTATTTTTTACAACAGATTTAAATAAGAAGAAATCTCTTCATTTATATTGTACTTTTTTGCAATTTTCGAAAATGCGGAAAACATTGAAAATGGAACGTGTATATTTTTTGAGCGTCCTACGCTCTATCCGAGAGAAAATTTAAAGCAAATGGTTGAAGCAGTTTTTTGAGAATATAATTGTTTAAAGCTTGCCTATATTTCACAGAAAAATGCGCGAAACCTACTAGTATTTTCGAAGAATTGTACATATTTATTTTAAGATTTGACTTGGAACATCAGATTATATTAGGGGAAACATCTGAATCTTGAATACTGTAGTTATAGTAAGACGTCAAAAAAATTATGAACTTTGCAATTTTCGATAGTTTTGGGTAATAGATGCGATAAAAATAGGACCTGCGTTATTTTTAAAAACCCTTTACGCTATCCAAGGAAAAGTTTAATAAAAAAATTTGGAGCCATTTAAAAAAAATGGAAATGTTGAGGCTTGATGTAAATCATCCCCAAAATCAAAATAACCGTTTCAAACTCGCAGGGCCTCGAGTTCGTTTAGATCAAGCTGTGAATATCAATTTTGAAGAAAATCACCTGAACTATTTAGATGCTAGCGTTGTGCTCTGACGGCGGAACGGACTCTGACGGCAGACGTTTTGCAGTCGATTTTTCGGTTTAAGGACCCTCCGTGTTACGAGAAATAATTTAGTACATATAGAAAGAAGATTTATTCACTATTTCGTTACCACGACCCGACAAGCCAAGCTTTTCTGTTGAAAAATCGCTGATTTCCGCCGCAGTATTACAATACTTTCTCTTTGTTACGTTAGTACATAGTAAGAAGAGAAAGTGAAAAATACATATTTTTGTGCTCGTTAATTGTTCACACTAATAAAAAATGTTTTGCAGACCTGTAGTAGAGTCACCTGTACATGTAATGTCTCGAGTGCATTTTTCGCCTCAGTTGAAGTTATGAGCTATCAACACTGACAACTCCCCGCGCTCTCTCTCTCTGTCTCGCTCTCTATCATCTGTCTGTCTGTCTGTCTCTCTCTCTCACTCACACACACACACACACACACACACACACACACACACAGAACCAAGATCGTTAGTTTGGGGGTTTCTTCAGCATCTTGAAATCATTAAAAGGAAAAAAATGTTCGCAAGTGACCAATAAACATTAATTATATATAGGTATTTTATTTCTTTTGTGCCATGAAACCGGAGACTGGTGAATCGATCGGCTTTATACTTGCATTCTCCCACAATTCTTTTTCTTCTTTCTTCTTCTGGTATTCCCAAAGCCCGCAGATAAGCCCAATTTGCTGCCCTCGCTGAGTCTCGTTGCACGTGCCTGATGCACTCATTGCAGCTACGGCCGGTGCGCTCTACCATAGGTAACACGATCCAATCAATGCATCACCCCGCGCGGCCGCGGGCGAGTCAATCACACTACCTGCACCCCTCTTGCTGGAACCTCCCGGCGCACTGATGTTCCAGGCTCGTGGTTTCCACAGCAACACCACATGACTCGGGTTAATTTCAAGTTACGTAATCTGCAGGTCTCTTTGAAACCCTTGAAATTCGTATTGAAACCAAAGTTTAAAGAATGTATTGAATTTGAATTTGTCAATTTGAATGTATCTCTTTATTGTTTTTCGTTACAATAGTCGAGGACATTATCTCTGCATGTTCACAACGGGTCAAGGGAACATATACGTGCCCAACACTACCGCACATGTCGGAAGACTAGATGGGAACTTATTCGTACTGTCGGTGCTCCGGCGCGGCGGGGAGAGAAAACCCCCAACCGATGTGTAGATATATAGGTCGCCGTTGGATCTCACATTCAAACGGGGAGGAACACCGCCACTTCCCTGCTATAACATTCACCACATTCACACGAAACACCAAATACTAACTCGATTGAGGCGGGGTCGGTTGCCGAGATCAACTACATGACAGTTATGCAGATAAGTCTTTAAAATGATTATATAACCATAATAACACTGCTCAACAAAAACCTTTTTTCATTTGCCAAGGATTTTGCAATGAATTTACAGTAAATCGGGTACGCTGAATCCAGATATGTCATTAGTTCCACTGAATTGGCTCTAGTTTTTGTGCTATGAACATTGAAATGAATGAACTCACAGAATATAATGCAAATATCTGTCTTTATACAAACATGTTTATTTTTTTCATTTTAAACATTGAATATCGCATTATTTTCAGGATACTTTAATTGGGCTTCATTTAACTAATACATTTTCTTTTGTTACAAAACAATGAGTTCTTCTGGAAGACCTTGTTTGAACGACTTTAATGTATTTGGCTCATTTGTGGGGAATTTACCCTACAAAAACAGAAGAGAAATATTGCAAACCTTGTAGAAAAATATATGAAACATATGTTAGCATAAAAGTGGGTAATCGAGATAAGTTGAGGGCTCCTGATGTGGTATGCAAAACTTGTGTGGAGTGGAAAACTGAAGAGTTTAAAAATTTGGTGTATTGATGGTATGGCGAGAGCCCTAAAATCATGATGATTGTTATTTTTGTTTTTGTGAACGTAAAAGCCTTCAATCATTACAAGAGAAAAAACAGGGAGTACCCTGATTTGGAAACAGCAAAGCGACCTGGGCCACATGGACCTGATGTTCACCACATTCACTGGAAGTCCTGTGTCTGATAGTGAGGATATACAGATTCTGGGGTGCAATTCAAGAGTTAGCAGTGGCAGTGAATACGATGGAAGTGTTGTTACAAAAGAGCACTTCTCCCGAGATAAGCTCAGTGATTTAATGCGTGACCTCAGTTTGCCAAACAAAGCAGCTGAACTTTAAGCATCCTACCTAAAAGAAAAGAAGTGTCTGACGCAGGAAGCAAAAATAACACTTTACTGGTTATTGGTACAGGCTTTGTCATAGTTGTCAAGAACTTTTTGAGTAATCATAAAGCAGAAAATTATCCAAAACTGGTGCCAGACTTGCTTTTAAACTTTCAAAATTTGGGTGCAACTATGAGCATTAAGGTACACCATCTCCATAACCATCTAGACAAATTTCCAAAAACTCCTGGCAAAATGTGTGAGGAACAAAGCGAGCGGTTCCATCAAGAAATAACGGTAATGGAAGTTAGATATCAGGGCAGATGGGATAGACACAATGGCAGACTACTAGTAGAGCCATCACATACTTTCACATCGACGAGAGGATAGTATAAGGTTTATGTAGAAAGGAACAGAGGTTTAAGAGGGAAACTCGCAGACATAAGATAATGAACGAAGAAAAAAAACATTGTGACACAAATGATAGTGATGATTGCCATTTTGAATGAATGACAATTTGATTTTGAATTTACTCTTAAAGCGTGGAAAGCTGGAGTGTACTGCTGTTAAAGTAAGAAGACTATCGGATATGCTGTGTAATATTCCCAACCGTACAATAACGACAATACAATATTTTAATTGAACCTATTATTGCATCTTGGATTACAAAACAAAAGTTATGAAGGTAATAGTCATGGTTTTCTAATTACATACGTTTACATTTATTTATTTATTTCTTTATTTTGGGTTTAAATTTACTTAAATTGTAGGTTATTTGAAAACCAAAGAATTATTTGGAGTTCAACTTAAAATATGTACAGTATGCAAAAATATTTTAGACGAGATTTTCAAAGAAACACGTGGAAACCTAACTAGTAGTGGAAATACGTGGAAACGTAACTAGTAGGCAATTTCTCGGTGAAATATGAGAGGAAGAATGACAGAAGTGAACTTATTATCCTGTATACCCACACGCAGCAAAGGGAAATGAAGAAAGAACTTTAATTTTTTATTTTATTTATCCTACCTCAAACCAAACACAAAGTTGAATTCTGAATACAGAATGAGCGTTTTTGACAAAAATGAGTGCCGATGTAATAAAATATATTATCAAAGGTAAATCAGTTAAAGATTTGGGTACTTATCCATCAGGTCCTTCGTGAAGGAATATACTTCTGCCATAACAACATGGAGAACGATAATTTGAATAACTATATTTCCGATTGAACTCTAGAAGACGTGCACAGATAATGAAGTTATATTTGTATCCAGAAGCAAAACAAGGGACCATCTCAGCATTTGCTCAAGGAAACAGGAAACTGGACGAAAAATCTGATCGAGATTGGGTCATTGGCTCAGAAGCTGAAGTACAATAATTGTTACAGGTTGTTTAGGTTAATGCAGTCCAAGTGGTAAATAATACATTAAATATCATGGTTAAAATTAATGCTAATTTCCTTTTCGTATAGTCTCTAATTGTACAGAAACAATTATGCAGCAGAAAATATTTTACTTGGGACTTAAACTTTTGTATTGAATTGAATTGTTTAATATCATCTGGCAAAGTGTTCTAAAATAATGTTCTTGGATTGTATGTGATTTTTTTTGTAGTGAGCTGTTGATACTGTCACCTGATGAATATGATTACTAAGTCGAATGTTATAGTTATAGACATCGGCTTTTGCTGAAAATGTATTACCGCCCCTGAGTAGGTCATTTGTGATAAAAAATTGCTGGTTCATGAATCAAGAGACAAGGTAACTGTAAAATTCGTCGATTAATAAAGAGAGCCTTACAAGAATTACGGGGGTGGGATTTGCTAATTATTCGTACAATTCTACTTTGTAATCTAAAAATCTGCAAGCTAAAAGATGTATTTCTCTAGAATGTTATGCAATATCTGAAGAGGAAATGAACATTCGCGATATATATACGAGCAGTATGAAAGCTGATTGAATTTGAACGAATTCTGAACGCGTAGCCTAATGTTGTGTTCAATTCGTTTAAATGGACGTTCCATTTGAGATTTGACTAAAATGATAGATCTACAAATTTTATTACCTCAACATCAGCCAATGGCACACCGTTCATTTCAGTGGTGTACAGAATTGTTTATTTGAAATGGAAGACTGCATTGAAACAGTTTTCATTTCATTTACTATTGCACGACGAGGCAATAGCAACTTCGTGTTGTCTTTTTGTTGAAGTCTTACAGGACACCCTAGACTCCACACACAGTACCGGACTCCACCGGACGTCATGAAATCTGCTTGTGAAATCAGGATCACTGTTCGTGAAGCCCAGGATGTCCTGGGAGAATTCAACACGAAGTTGCTTTGCTCCGCCATGCAATGAAAAACCGATGAAAGCATTACACACATCACTCAAATGCTGCTTGCCAGCAACCGACCGAATCGAAAGGCAGGAAAAAATTCACTCCTTGCGCACTAAGGTTTAAATTCGTCTCATGCAAGCGCACTAGACCCATATCCATTAGATTTTCGAAGAAAAAAAAGGTCGGATACTTTTCTAACAAACCTCGTATTCTTGGAATGAATCATTGAAACTGCAACCATCGTAATAATGGAAGAGGTAGTATTAAAAGAGCTCATGTGCCAAAAAGAAGAAATAAACAGAAAACCAGTAAACACTGATCGATGATACAAAAATGTGATAAGTAGAAGAAAAATGGCAAATTAAGGACCGCAAAAATATATGAAAAATTTTCTCTGAAATAGATGTAAGGTATTTTATTTTAAAATTTTATTAAGATGATACTAGAAAGAATATCGAACAGCCCAAAGTAAACAATTCACTTACTTCCATTCTCACTGTAGTAGAAATAGCTGATTAAAATGAGGATGGGCAATGTCAGGACGGCAGTGGGCAGGTGAAAGAAAAGCATTGAAAAAACAATAATATCGAAGAGGATGAAGAAAAATTCCAGGGGTCAAGAGAATTGCGACAGGAAAAGGACGATTAAAAGGCAAAGCGAGAAGTTAGAGGAAGAGTAAAGAAATAATAAGTACGATAGGAACAATAAACATCAAACAGTTGTGTGGAAGCACATCATGTGCATTTTCTGATTTTGCTAGATATGTAAAGGGCTAAAAGAAAGGGAACTGGTGTAATTTGGCGAAAGGAGAAATGAGAGCAACAGGAAAATGGGAGACAATACCGTCCATGAAGCAGAAAAGAAAGAAGTTATAAAAAGTTATTTCGAGTAGTCTCCAGGCGAAATCAAAATAGAAGAAAAGAGCTATTACAAGGAAGCCAGAGGAATATCGAAAAACATGAGAAGGAACCCAAGGCGTCCAGGGTTGTAATAATTCTCGTAATAATAGATCCTGCCGCTGCATTCCCTCCAGGATCATGTCTGCATGGCCACCTCGGTCAGCGCCGCCCCCCCCGTCATCTCATCCCCTGCCACTTCCGCGTGCCACCACTCCTGCGGCGTCCTCGGCCTGCGGCCCATACGCCGGCCCACCACCACTGTCGTTGTCCGAGCTCTACCGCCACTACCGCTGCCGCCGCTCTCGCCTCCACTGCTTTCTCACTGCCACCACCGCCAAACCCACAACCGCCACCACCTCTTATCACCACTGCCGTGATCGTGCCGCCACAGCCTCCAACGCACCCGCCACCCTTGTCGTCACCGCCATCACCGACTCACCGACTCACCGACTCATCGCCCCTGCCGACTCGCCGCTCCCGCCACCCCTGCGTCCCCCCTTCGCCTCCGCGGCCCAACGCCGCCCACGTCGCCTACAGCTGCCGCCACCACCACCACCACCACCACCACCACCACCACCACCAGCCGCTACAGCCTCCGCCGCCCATCATCGCCACCACTGCCTCCGGTGCCGCCACCACCACCACCACCGCCACCGCCTCGGCCGCCACTACCGCTACCGATGTCGCCACCCCCGCCCCCAGACGCCGCCTCCACTACCAGCCGCAGGTACCTTCAAAAACTGCCCCGCCACCGCCCCAGCACCACCACCACCACCACCACCACCACCACCACCACCACCTTTGCCACCGTTACCGCCACAGCCTCCGCTGCCATCGCCTCCCCCGCCACGGCAGCGACCGCCCCTAATGCCACTGCCACCGCCACCATCGCACGAACGCCCCCGGCCCCAAGGCTACCGCTCTCCCCAGACCGCAATTCCCGCGGGCCGCCACGCCGCCGGCGCGGCGATCAGGCGAGGGAGGCCCCGTTGTTTACCTGGACGTGTCGCCGCGAGAGGGCGGAAGATTGAATCCCGCGTGGCTCGGGCGCGTCCGCTGGCGCTCTCGTTTTCGCCTTCGTTTTCATTGGCGCCGTCTGCCTTCCCTCCACCCCGCTCGCTCGTTTGTATGCCGACGGGTGTTTGCCGAAGGACGGACGGCGAGGAGCTGACTTGGAAATGTCACCTGCTGTCCCGTCTGTTTGATCACCAGGGAGAAGTCGTTAACGTATGAATCGGGAATCGCCTAGGAGACTGTGGTATCGTCTTCTCCGTCACTCCGGACGCCACTTGGGCCGTTAAACGTTTCCGTACGGCTTGCTATAAAGGGACTTTTTCTGCGTTAATTGGTCAGTGCGAGCTCATATTTTGTAGCCCGTAATGCTTCGCAATTTAAATGTTCTGCAAACGCCCTCACATCAAAGTTAAGACCAGAGACGATTCATTGTAACTGAGTGATTTATGAGAAAATGAAAGGAAAAATAATTTTATATTCGAAATATTTCGTATGTATATGTATCACAGTAAGGAAGAACTTTGAGACTTCGCGCTGTTAAATTAGGCATCATTTTCAAACCGCTTATTATTTCGGTATCCTAACTCAAAACTAATAATTTAAGACTTTTAAGTAGATTTTGCAACAATTTTATTCTAAAAATCTTCATTTGAAGATTGAAGAGTTTTTAAAATATCAATCTGTATGGGAGTGAAGGAAACCTTGCCGCATATAAGTTCGTGTGCTTTACCACGTAAGAACACCTCATTAAATGCACTGAGAATTTGAGGTTTTCACAAACTCGCTGTGACACTCTGCCGCCAGCATCCAAGCTGAACGAAGTAGTTACTTCACCACTTTGCGCCCACTTGTATTTAACTATGACATTTCTAAAGAAAGGACGCTATAAAATTGCTCTGATACCTCAAGAATTTTATGAAGCAGTCTTTCCTCGCAAGAAGAAAATTTCGTAGCTGCCTCTCGCCCCTTACCCCACACACCCGCTCCCTGCCCCTGCGTTGGGGGATAGGTCCATTGTCCCCTCCGCGCTCGTAGTTTAGGAGCGGGTGCGGTGGTGCTTTACGACTTTCAAATGGCGTTCTGCTTCGTTCGTTGAAGCAGATGGTCTGAATAGTTTCTTAACACGGCGTAAACCCACCGCGCGTGTTAATTACAAGCTTTGTTAGATTTTATGCCTCCTCGTGATCTTTTAGTGAATAGTATCCGAAATATTAGGTTCTGACTTTGACTCTTTCCTTTTTCGTAGAGAGTTACATAATGCTGCAAAAATTCGTTGACGATATTTTGATGGAAGTACCGTTTTTTGTGGGGGAGGAGCTGATAACGTATATATTTTTTCACAAAACATTTATTCTTTAATTATAGTTGTAGTAGTAGTAATTTTTAGATCGCGTGCGATCCTTGGTACCCTCTACGAGGATATTCAAAGCAACTGTATGCCAGCCTGTGAATTATGAGGTGATATGATGCTCAGAGATGATCGTCGCGTTTTGGAACCATTCCAGCACTCGCCTGCATGAACCGAGGGAAATCACGAAAACCCCAATCAGGATGGCCAGCCGGGGATGGAACCCGGTTCCCCCGACTGCAAAGTCAGCGCGTTACGCCCTGAGCCACTTCGTTTGGTTCTTCGGTGAAAACGTCCAAAACGGCCCCGAGTGTTCGTCCAGCGGCTTGTCGTGGTGTTCGACCGTCTGGCCAAATGTGAACAACGGTGCAGCGTTAATCGTACTCATGTTTTTCTTCAAAACGGGTATTTGCTGATCGATCTGATGGAACTCAAGCTCTCTGTGAATTTGAAATGATCTCTGGGGAATTTTGTGGGATAATTTATATGAATAATAGTTCTCTTAAGAAAAGGTCCCTTTAAAATTGTTAGGCAGCAGACATTTTTCTCTAATTATTTTATTTTATAACAATTAAAGTTTAATCTTACGTTTATATTTTTCCAGTCTTTCTTTCCAATCAAGTTTGGAGGGTTTTGTTAAAGTGCAACAAGCTCGTTAGAAGAGTATTCATTTTGAAGACAGTCTTTACAACTGTTTGGACTCAGTACTACGTACACGAGAAAGTTAAATGTCGAAGATATGCATTTTAATTTTAAGAATTTTTGTGATGTTTAAAGCCTAAGCACTTAAACTGTGTCCATTGGTTCTCCCATCACTTGAATTGTTTGGCAGATGGGCACCGCATTCGACAGGTGGGCGCCCAACGTTGGTTACCAATTTCTTTTCGACACCCATAGTCACCGCCATGGACCGGGAGAACAACGTTCTCTGTCATTTTTCTATTACTTGTGTCTTTCTATTGTTTAACAAAACTATCGTAATTTGTATCTTCTTTCAACAAATACCCCACCTACGTGACACTATACTCCCTGAGTTTATGAACTGATTTTTAATATTTTTTAAAAAAAAGCTCAGTGCTTATAAAATTGTTAGTTCGTTTCTTGCCCTGGATATAAACGGAATGAAAATTATAAACTCTTCATATATCACAAACCCATAATTATATACTGAATGTGTAAACTGAATCTGTAAATAGCTAGTTTATATAAACATGGCCTTCGTTGATATCTTACAGCAACTCTTCAAATGATTGGAAATGTAGCCAATGTGATTGATAATAATACAGTAAACCCTCCTTAGTACGAACTCGCTTAACGCCATAACACGAACAAAACTTCGGTCCCGGCAAGGGATTACGGTAATACGGCCATTTATTATACTCGGATAAAACGAATTTTTATAACACGAACTCTCATTATTTCGGTTCCTTAGAATTCTTCTTCATGAGGATTTACTGTAATAATAATAATAATAATAATAATAATAATAATAATAATAAGACAGCTCTTTGGCGAAGAACTACAGGCCAATTACTTGCCTGCCAGTACTGTACAAAGTTATAACTTCAGCCATAGCTGACAAAATGTATAGACATCTAGATAAGAATCATCTAATGCCAGCTGAACAAAAAGGATGTCGTAAAGGCTCTTATGGCTGTAAGGAAATCTTGCTACTGAATAAAGTCATCTTGAATGATGTAAAGAAACGCAAACGTAATTTGAGCATGGCTTGGATTGACTACCAAAAGGCCTTTGATAGTGTACCACACGATTGGATTTTGAAGACCCTGGAGATCTATCGATTTCATCCTAGACTTATTGAATTTTGCAAGGCTAGTATGAAGTCGTGGAGTACCAGATTACTAATACACAGCGGAAAGGAAGCAGTAGAAACCAGAAGTATTCAGATTAACAGGGGTATTTTTCAAGGAGATTCACTGTCCCCTCTGCTGTTTTGCATTAGTTTGATCCCACTATCGAGACAGTTGTCGCAAGCTGACTTTGGTTTTAAGCTCCATGGTGATGAAAGGCCAGTATCACATTTGTTTTACATGGATGATCTGAAAGTGTTTGCTAAGAATGAAGCGATTCTCTCCCAAATGCTGTCTGTCGTGAATGACTTTAGCAATGACATCTGCATGAAGTTTGGTCTTCACAAGTGTGCAAAAATCAATTTAAAAAGAGGGAAACTCACAACGTCTGAGAACATTGAAATTGATACGCACACTGTGATACAAGATCTTGAGCCAGGTAAAACTTACAAATATCTGGGCATTGAAGAATGTGAAACCATCTCGAATGACAGCATGAAAGAGAGAATTCGTAGGGAGTATTATAGGAGAGTGAGACTGGTCCTGCAGTCCGCTCTGAATTCCAGGAATAAAATATCTGCAATAGGGAGTTTGGCGGTACCTGTAGCCGAATACAGTTTTGAACTAGTGGACTGGACTGAGCAGAAAATTCGCACCATGGATCGAAAAACCAGAAAACTGCTAACAATGCATCATGTTTCCCACCCTCGAGCTGATATACATAGACTTTATGTGTCACGTAAGGAAGGAGGAAGAGGCCTCAGACAAATTGAAGCCTCCTGGCACAACGCAATAGTCGGGTTGGGGGAGTATGTAGTCAGCCATCAAGACGACCCTCTAATGAGGCAGGTCATGAAATCTGACCGAAGAATGGGAAACAGAGGCCTTGTTAGTGTAGCAAGAAACATTGCGAAGAAAACTAGACAAGACACGTCGAATAACACAGACACTGAACTTCTGATGCTGCTAAACATGAAGTGTGAGTCACAAAAAATGTTAAAGAAATCGTGGAGAGACAAACCACTCCACGGACAATACCTAAAAAGAATGGACAAGGTTCAGATCAATAAAAATCAATCATTTATGTGGCTTAAAAGGGGAAGGATGAAGCCAGAATCGGAAGCATTTGTAATAGCTGCCCAAGATCAGGCCTTGAGAACACGACATTATGATAAAGCGGTTCTCAAAATTTCCCAAGATGACAAATGCCGCATTTGCCTGGAGCAAGTAGAAACCATTGATCATATTGTCTCAGCTTGTCCAATCCTAGCAAAGACCGAATACCTTAAAAGACATGACAGGGTGTGTAGCTACCTCCACTGGCAGATCTGTACCGCCCTCGAAGTTCCAAACACATGCCCCAAGTGGTATGAACACTCACCGAAACCGGTGACGTCTGTTGGATTGTGTACGATATTGTACGACCAACAAATTCAAACTGATCGCACGATAGCGGCACAACAAACCGGATATAGTTATCCGGGATTTGGCGAAAAAATCGTGTTTACTTATCGATGTTGCTGTACCTTGCGATCAAAACGTCGTTACCAAGGAGGCAGAGAAACGTCTTAAATACAAGAGTTTGGAAATCGAGATCAGCCGAATGTGGGGCGTAAAAGCACAGGTCGTCCCGATAGTTATCGGAGCTCTGGAATTGGTTCCGCAAAATTTGAGTAAGAATTTGTCTAAACTCCCAGGTAATTCAAAAGACTGGGAAGTGCAAGAAATAGCTTTATTTGGAACAGCCCACATTTTGCGTAAAGTATTGTAGACGCACTGATAGTCACCGAATCTGCTCCTTAGGTAGCTGGTTGCAACCTGGAGTAGATTTTATATTCAGCCGACTCATAAGATCTTTAGTCGTGATGTAATGGAATAATAATAATAATAACAACAACAATCACATGTAATGATGATGTGCAGCACAAATTCCAGATGGAATGACCGGACCTTGAACTCCGGTACCCAGAGGTGGGAAGTCAGCGCCCTGTTCTCTATGCAGGGAGTGCTTCAATTATACCAGCCCAGGCGTGACGATGCAGTTCTGAATGCGATCACACGTCCTCTTTATCCCCGAGAACAGCGGCCAGCGCAACGGTTCGCCGAGGCCGCAGGTCGCGCTATCTACAATAGAGGGTCCCCTCGCGGGACCGAGATTTCCATCACTGCCACGTCACTTGTGAGTGGCCGGCCGGCCGCCGCCGCCGCCTACGCACACTCGACCTCGTTCGACCCCTCCTCTCCCCTCCCTCCTTACCCCTCACCCCCTCCCTCCGATCCCTCCCCTCCTCCTCCTCCTCTCCCTCTCATCTGCCCGCTGCAGTGCCTTGTAACCTGTGTCCAGTTGACATTGACAATAGTGTAGTTAACGGGGAACGAGAGGGGATTACATTTTAAAGGGATAACACTTTGTACCTAATAATAATCTTCCAACGCTGGAGTAACGTTGGTAAAATATTTAATCCTCTTTTAAAGTATTTCCGCATTAATTTTATTTGTGTGTTTTGTGTGTTCTCTTCCTTTCACTTGGCTTTTCTAGAAGAAGGGGAAGATCTCCATGCTTGTTCTGATCTTCGTGGCAGATTCACGTTGGATGTGAACGGAACACTATGTTTCAGTAGATAAGGGTCATTAGTCATGATTAGACAAGAATTATGATGTCTCACGACTCAAATAAAGCGGTTGCGAACCATGTAATAGTTGTGTGGAAAATATTTGTATTTAGAAATAGCATTAAACCGCTCTGCATAACCAAACATGCAAGTGGTTTTACTCGTGCCATATGTGTATGGAAATGGATTTTAAAATATTGCGATTATTTGCGTTAAAACCGCCTTCAAAATGTTTTCGTACGTGTTCTTCCATATGTGACTTGTTTGTAGAATCATCAACCATACTCATTTTAATCGAAGTAGGGTTCAGAAATTTTAGAAGTCTGTCAACTTAGAGATTTATTTAGACTGCTCAGCCCAGTCGCCCGACTTTTGCCACACGCAGGGAGACTGATGATGACGGCGAAGCCGTCAAAAGGCGGCTCTCTAAATAAATCTATTAAGTTGACGGAGATGACTTCCATTATTTCAGTATGTAATTACGTCAACAATACCACATCAACTTTCCAACTATAAAAGTAGAGAGCTGTGATAACTTGGATCCTCGCCTCACATCTTTCGTAGATTCTTCGCCTCAACTCTTAGAGAGTTCGGGATTTCGGTTAAATAGAAGCATGTTACCAGTATGGCAAATTGCCTAGTAGTTTTAGATGGGTGTTATACGTCTTTTATTTACTAATGAGACAAAATAAGTTGCCTTACATTACAGAAACGAAATGATAAAGAAAGACCATTAGAACACTTTTCACTCTGAACTTAGCTTCACAAGCACAGTGTTCGTTCGTTATTATGTTTACGTAAAATATAAACGTGATATATCTTGTTTGCTTAGCCTTAAAGAATCACTTGTGAAGGAAATTAAGGCCAAGTGCAGTATTTTTTATAAAATATATGTGAATATATGCGATAGGTTTTTTGGTAATTTACACGCACACAAGCACGCTAGAGAAATTACTAATTATATACTTAGGAATATGACTGCAATAAATTAAATATTGCACCAAAAATAGTCTGTACCAATCCTTCAATAATACACAGTATACAAGTTATTTACGTACTAATAATATAAAAAAATTTGCTGCTCCATGGTGAAACACACGAACAGCAAATGGCGAATAGAATCTTCTTGGAGGCCTTGCTGTCGCATGACGCTATCTTTGTAGAAATTGGCGCAATGAATAGGAGAATTCAATCGGTTCACGGAGCATGAGAATAGGCGCAATAACACGAGCATATTTACATTTTTCAGTCAACATCGAGAATGTTTCATAGTGTTTGTATTTTTCCCGAGTTCCTAGATATCCGAAGCTTCACAATTTTCTGGTTAATACGCACGCATCGAAAATTATTAATAAGGATATTTGAATACGGCATATAATTACAATAATTGTTCAGTATGTCGTACTTCTTAAGCATTAAAGATCTTAGAATATTTGTCACACTGAAATCAGAACCGCGATTAAAAACTGTGATATGGTAAAGTAAAACGTTTTTTCGAGCGATGTAAGTGAAGTTTAATATTTTGACTATTATGTACCTTATAATCGGATAAGCATAATGTGGAAATAACTGAGGAGAAACTTTCCTAAATAATGTAAGTTAATAATTTAAAGCAAACAATTCAGCTGGCTGAAGCAGGATGTACCAAGAATATGGTAGCGCTGTTTCTTTAAATTTTACATACCCGTGCCAAACGTTGTCAAGGGTTTGTATATTGTAAGTGACGAGTGCAGAGCAATATCTTTTCCATTTCAGGCGTTTTTAGTTGATTGTCTACAACTACATGCATTTTGTCTATTGCCTAACAGTTTTTCCTAAATCAAAATTGAATGTGAAGAAAACTTTCTTGATCTTCTTCTTTAGGTATTAATCTCAATAACTCGAACTTTTCGAGAGCCTCTGAATGTATAGGAATTAAGCTAATGTCAATATGATGTAATCTTTCACTGGAAGGTTTTTCACG
This sequence comes from Acheta domesticus, assembly GCA_031308135.1. Lineage (NCBI taxonomy): Eukaryota > Metazoa > Arthropoda > Insecta > Orthoptera > Gryllidae > Acheta > Acheta domesticus. Next base: position 40,820,869 of record JAHLJT010008446.1, on the reverse strand, counting down.
TTTGGGAATTCGAATAATTAGGATGATTTTGACTAAGAATCGAAGTAACTTGTTCTAATAATTGGTTTATTATTGATAATGCCAATGCTTTTTTGACAGGTATTTTGTAATTTATTCCGTTATTAGATGTAACCCTGGATACTTTTTGGCGGGTGAGTGCTGTAATGACAGCACTTAATCATGCACTTAATTTTGTGGTGGAAAACTGTTTAATGCAAAGGGACCGTTGCAAAGTTTCTTAGAGGAAATCAATGAGTTATGTTTCATTTCGTCCATCATTGGCTGGCAATAATTGTAAAACGTTTGCTAGATGTTCGGCAAATATGCTCGCCTTTTTGTAGTCTGTTCTGGATCCTTACATTACTTCACTTTTTTTACTTAAATCAACTAAACGTAATTAACAGGCAAGTGAAAAACACTATATCTCTATTTAATTGCACAATTTAGTTTTAATCTCGACATGTGATTTCATGGAAGAGTCTTAACCACAAAACTACACGGCTATAAAATTCCACGGCAATTATGATTCATGGCGGTGTATTCATCCATGATTGTGCCTCATGCGTATTGAAGACCCGTGCGTTAATTCAATTTGTTTCGTGGGCTCCGGGCGTCCTTTCCCGCGTTGCTCTCTACCACCGCCGAAACTTCACGCAGGAGAGTTACGGTGGTCCCTACAAAACATGCGTCATTCGGGCTACCTTTGACATTTCCGCAGCCCGAGCGGTCCCGCACTTCTCCCTACGTAACTGCACCGACCTGGCCACTGTCTCCTTCAGCAGCCAAACATGAGATTTTGTGAATATTTGTCCATTCGGTGATACGAGATTGTAAAGGAATAAAAAATCAAAACATCATCTCTATCTTTGAAGTATTTTTCGCGCGGAGGTATTTCCGCCACTAGTAAATACTCTCTCTTCTTTAAGCCCTTCTATGGATTTTCCTCGAATGTGATGGAGTCTGTTCATTCACCTATCAACAATAATTCCTTATGATCACTTAACTATCCATGCTTGATGAACTAGTGGGAATTTATTGATTTAGCCTTCGGTTATCACTACCGTAAATGAAGTTCATATCGAATCCCGAGAAAGATATACATCTCTCCCGTTGGAACATGAGATCCGGCGCTGATCTTCACGTACCTTGTGGGGTTTTCCTCTTCTATTTATCTTCCCCAAACGGGGAACTCCCCAGGCGGTACCATGTCTAACCTCTCGACTGATTTACCGACATGCGTGACTTGATTGATTGATTAGAGATTCCGGGTGCATCAACTGCTTAGGTCATTAGTCACATAAGTGTAGTACAGCTTTTTCCGCTCTGAAGGTTACTTACTCTTTTGGCATTCACCTCATACTGGGGAATCCGCGAAAAATGGCTAATCAGATTCGGGATCTGCTTCTCCTGAACATCGCTTCACCAGGAATATTTTGAGCTTGTAGTTTTTATTGTGACTGCAGCTCTAAAATATTCATGATTATGCAGCAATATCGATGTATATGAAATCGTATTGAAACCAAAGAGCGTCTAACCGGCGCTCTCTCCGCTGTTTGGTGCCTTTCCACGAATTGCACCACGCTCTTGGATCTTGCCTGTATAATTGGGTTTACTGCATTTACTCTTTGACCAGTATAACTGGGTTTACTGCATTTACTCCTTCGATTTAACACGGGAAGCATGTACCTTTAGGTTGGGCATCCAAAGTGGCGCTGTCTAGAGCTGCGCGGCAACGCAGGGTGTCTCAGGGGAATCCCAATATTCTGTCTTCGTCTGACTCGCTGCAAGGTAATTTTGTGAATTTCGCTTGTTGGCAGTACACAAGTTCAGTCAGTACTTTCCGGTATTCAATTCATTATTAATCTGTATTTGGCGAAATTATTTTCATTGGATGTAAAGCATTTTTGATTAAAAACGTTCGTTTGAAGAGTGCAGTTTGTTTAAGTTGGCTGTTGTGAAAGAAATCCCCCTTCTCTCTCTCTCTCTTCTTACGCGCGCAATACTCTTCCGCCGACGCGACAGCCGTTTCCCGATCATTTCGGGAGCTTCTTTGTGTGTAGTGAGGACAGAATGTGTGTGATGGATATTTTATTATTGAAGTGTTGTTGTTTATGTTGTTTCTGTTGCTGCCGGTAAACGACGTACGTAAGACTGACAGTTTTCTGCATGAGTGTTTTATTTTTCTGACAACGAATACAATGCAAAATTTACTGAAAATTCCTTTCGGATCACGCCTTATTGAGGATTTCTAAATTCAATGATTTTATTTCGTTATCACTAGTAGCAGTAATAACAACAACTAAGATCATAAAATGAATAGTGTAAATCAAGTGCTTGTTGTGGAGTGCGTTCACCGCACTGCATAAGTGCATTGCAGAGTGCGACCACAGTATTTTCGAAAACTAGTTCAGTTTTGAATTGTACGAATACTATTTCCAGTTCAAATTGTCTCAACGAAGAATTAATACACGCGGACCCACTGGACACAAAAGCAAGAACCATGTTTGCAGGAGGATAACATACCCGATACAGATTACGCATAAAATTATGTAAGTAATGTTTGAATTTATACTTATTTAACTTAGTTTTATTGAAATGTAATGTTTTATGGTCTTAATAAAACATATTCTGTAATCTTTTTAGAAAATTATTTAGTTTTTGGTGTTTCAACCATATTCGGGGTGTTTTTCAAATATCTATTGTCCGGGTTTGTTGAAACCACATCATAAACAAACAGAATTTTAATAAAAAACTTGTCAATGGTATAAAAACTGGTCAAGAGGCGAAAATAATCTGGCCAACTAGAATGAAATTACTCGCTTTTAAAATTAGTTGCAGGTTCATCAGAGATTACACATGACCATTACAATTAATTAAACAAAATGACTCGAAAATATATTCCTTAACTTAGTTGTAATTCATATAAATGAATTGCTTACGTTTTATTAGGTATATATTAGTGTTCTGAATGTTGGAATTTATATTCCCATCATTCCATGCAGCTGCAACGCCCCGTTTGTTGGGGCACCAGCCGCCACTAACATAAAGAATAAGCGTGTTTGGAGAATACAGTCACATCACCTAGTAAGTCTATTTCGTCTCCCTTTCATTACTTGATTCAGTATTTTATAGCAGGCATGTCAAGGTCGTGGGCAAGTAACTAGCTTTCCAGAGTTCGCGGGTTCTGCATCCAGAGCAACTGGCACGGGATTTAGAAGAAAGGGTTGTACAAAATCGAACGATGTGACAGTGCGTCACAGGATACTGAGCCCATGACAGTCTTTGGAGTAGTTTTTAGAGAAGTCAGTTGGCAGATACTAACTCACAAGGGATATTAATTCCCATTTCCTATACTAAAGCAAGGAAAATACCCATTAAATGAACCGCATCAGTATTATTAAAATTGTCTATTGAGAGTAAAATGAAATATCCTGAATCCAAAAATCGTGGTTTTTATTCGCATTTAATTAAGACTTCCCAGGCAGGCAAGAATTTTGCGCGGACGCGGTAGGACAAGCCTGGTCTATAGCACTCCGTCGTGGTTTCGTTTTAGGTACAAATACCTTGTTAAAATACTTACTATGTGAAGTTCTACGAATCTCAAAACTGTTAGAATTTGATTTCAGGAATGTATCTTATGAATGGTCTGGGGTAATAACAATAAACTATACCATCCATAGAAAGTCTCCCGCTATTGGTAAAGTTTAATATCTCGATTTTGATCAAATTGTGGATTATCTTGTAACAGCATCAAGTCCTTGTCATATAGAAATTCTGATTCATTTATTTTTAAACTAATTGATACAGTTTTATGCATTAAACCCCACCTTACCACTTACAAATTCATATTCATATTTTAGTTTGTGAGAACCTCTGCCAGAGAACCCATGATGGCTTTACAGATGTTTCAAAATATCGTTTTGCTGCACCTACGTACTAGTTTTCTTCTTGATTGAAAGTTTATAAAATGTCAAACATTTTAATATTTGACTTGATTGAACTCGCCATACGTGAGACTCATTTATTCAATCGTTTCCCAGCAAATTCAAAATAATATCGAGGAGACACAAATCTTCACACACGATCTGTTTCGAAACGGGCCATAATATTTCTCCAAGTTTATAATTCTCCCTCTCGACAAATTGTTCGTTATTTCATCGTTCTCTCCACGCGAAGAGTCGGTAGTGAGAAGAGTGTTCGAGAGAAACATCGAAGTGGCCTCTCTTTCATCTGTGCCATAAATCCTGCGGCGGCGTCCCCCGTTCGCTCGCGCAAAATGGTCACCCCGCGCCAACTGCGTGACTATCACAGTCAGTGCACTTGAACTGCGCTCCCGCTGTCCCGGCCGCTGCAGGGGCGTGACCCCCGCCACGGCCACCGCCTCCGCCCCACCCCCTTCTCCCCGCGGCTGTGCCGCTGTCCCCGCGACCCGTGTCTCGTGCTCCCTCCCCTACGCGATTCAACCCAACTCAATGCCACGCTCCTGTCCCCGATTCCTCCTCCACTCGTCCCCCACCTCCCTCCCTTCCCTTGCTGACGCGGTGAAGCCCGCCTCATCGTCCACCCTCCACTCCACTCCTCTCGGCTCCACCTCGCACCACACGCAATTCCACCGGACCCTCTTTACCCTTCCTTATACCCGGACTTTTCGTCGTTCCTCCTTCCCGTTCCTCCGCTCTCTCTCTCTCCTGCCTGTCTCTCCTGCCCGTTCCCTCCGCCGCCCCCACTCCCCACCTCCGCCCACGCCAACGTCCGCGCCGACGCGAGGTGGCCAGACGAGATGAATTAGTTATGGAAGGCGATGCCCGGACGCCATGCATTAGGGGGACGGGCGGCGGGCAATCGTCGCTGAGTGATTTAATGAGGCAGGGGTGTGTGGCAGTGTGGCGGTAGCCGTACAGTGTTCGCCACACCGTGCCATGCTGCGCGCTGGCAGCGTGCCGCCCGCCCGCCCGCCCGCCCGCCCGCCCGCCCGCCCGCCGCCCGCCCGCCCGCCCGCCCGCCCGCCCGCCCGCCCCGCCCCCGTCCGCCACCCGTCCGCCACCCGTCCGCACCCCTCCCGCCACCCGGCCGCCACCCTCCCGCCACCCACCAGCCACCCGCCCCGCCACCCACCCGACCGACCGACCGACCGGACCGACCGACCGACCCACCGATCGACCGACCCACCCACCGACCGGACCGACCGACCCACCGATCGACCGACCCACCGCCCGACCTACCGACCGACCGACCGGCCCACGCCCGACTGACCCACCGCCCGACCCACCGACCCACTGACCGCCCGCCCGACCGTCCGACCCACGACCGACCCACGACCCACCGACCCACCGACCGACCCACGACCGACCGACCCACCGACCCATCGACCGCCCGACCGCCCGACCGCCTGTCCGACCGACCACCCGCCCGACAGACCGGCCGACGACAAACCAACAGACCGACCGATCGTCAGACCGACAGCCAAACCGATCGGCAGACCAACCGGCCGACAGACCGACCACCCGCCCTACCGCCCCACCGCCCCACCGTCCGCCCGACTATCTGACCGACCAATCGATAGACCGACCGATCGATAGACTGACCGACCGATAGATCGACCTACCGATAGAGAGATCGACCGACCGATAGAGAGATCGACTAACCGATAGAGAGATCGACTAACCGATAGAGAGATCGACTAACCGATAGAGAGATCGACTGACCGATAGAGAGATCGACTGACCGATAGAGAGATCGACTGACCGATAGAGAGATCGACCGACCGATAGACAGACCGACCGATAGACAGACCGACCGATAGACAGACCGACCGATAGACAGACCGACAGACTGGTCGACCGACAGTCTGGTCGACTAACGACAGACTGAGAGAGCGACAAATCGATGTACGCACCAACCGATGAACAGACCGACCTATATACAGACCGCCCGTCCGACAGATCGCTCGACAGATCGTATGACCGACAGGCAGACAGACGGACCGACAGACAGACAGACGGATCGACAGACACACCGCCCGATCGCCTGTCCGATCTGATGCCCGTCCGCCTGCGCGACTAGGCATCGGCGTTGGGCAACGAGGCACCAGTCGATCTGGAATTGAATTAATGGTAAACCTGTTTAATCTTTTATAGCTCACTCTCGTTTCGTGTAAGATTATGTTTAATTCATTTGTTTAACATCAAAAACAGTGGAACTGCAATGTGACGTTGAAAATGGAGGGAAGTAATATTTAGTCTACGAAACATGACATCAGCTTGAACTGAATGCAAAACTAGAATGAACTCAACGAATTCAATGAATATCAGTGAGAATCCCCGAAGTGATGCTTTTACGAACACTCGGAGATATTGATTACTTATTAAGATATCTGTAACTCCAATACTATCTGAAAGTGTATGTTCAGGGTATATTGACACTACACCTGTAATTAACGTACGGTAACTTATACGTATTGACCGTTTTCCTTTTAAAATCTACATCATTTCATGTCATGAATGCTAGTGCAAAATGTAAAATCTTGTTCATTTCAGCTGAACCTACATTGAAGTTTTGCCAAACTTTTACCAAACGTTAATAACAAGGGACAAATATATTAAGAAACGTTTCATCAAAACTGGAAGCGAGGCAGTTTTATGCCAATTCACCCTTCGTACTGGCAACACCCTAGACACCAAGATGGTTCTTGAGCTGTCTAGGATCCCTCATTTTCTGATGATACATTTTAACTACCATAACTATCATCATTTATGGTATTCAATCTTTAGCTGTCATGGAGTTTGAGGGCCCTCAATGCTGCCTTATTTTCGCAGGCTTTGGGGTCCCAATTTGTCCGAATGCAATTGCGGTCTCAATAGGGAAGACGTTCAGGTAGAAAATTCACATTATAAGATTCTTGTACTTTTTTATTTTAAAAATATTTGTAATATTTGCTTCCACTATCTGCCATTACTGTTCTTTTTAATTACGTCGTGAAAAAATGCAATATAATATTGAATTTTTGAATATAACTTTTTGCTGATAGGAAGTTTTCACATTGTACACAGAACGACTCTCTGTCATTCGCCGGTTACTATGAACTGGGTATTGAGGAGGGTGTGTTGCGGGGAAGGGACGTGCCATTTTGAAAGGGCCGGGCGTTGAAGCCGGGACAGGTGAGATGTTTAATAGATGATGATAAATAGATTCCCGGAAAAAACCGGATAATCAGATAGATTTTAAATTTAAACTTGTGGTGTTAGCAAAGCACATATTCTCCTCGCACTGTTTCTTCATGGTCATAAATACCTGCTACACTACTACGTAAACCAGCAAAAGTGTTTTCTACAAGCAAATTGTTTTCCCGTTTCACGACCCGAACTCAGAGCCAACGTGCCGGCATTCATACCACTGACAACCAAATGCAGTATGGGTCGTTGGGCTGTATGGCCAGCGTGCCGGCACTTTTACCATTACGTCACACTAGCTCCGTATGGGTCGAACAGTCATCAAAAGAATCGAACCGAGTCATAAAATGGTAAATTCGTGATAGAAAACAATTGATATGATGGTACATACGTTTTATAAATCCAAGAAGAGATGTGAAAAATCGTTAAAAAGTTGAATATTCGAAAATTACATAGACACTTCCAGTTCATTTATCGTAATTATCAATATTTGTGATTAGAATGGCTTCACATGGTTTTCAACAAAGTTTCTAGAATTCTCAATTATCTCAATTTTGACAAATAATGCTCCCGGGCCAGGACTCGAACCAGCGAAGCTTTCCTAGGAAGATCTGAGTCCGTGCTCGCTATTTAGTGACTGCGACCACTATGGCTACGAATGGCAATTACACATATATAATAGTAACAAGTGTATGGTGGTTTCATTTCTAGCATTAGGAAGCCGAAAAATCCAGAGAATGTGAAAAAAATATCCTTTGGGCGCCCAAAGATGGTATCTGGGAAGATCATTCATAACAGAAAAACTAGTTCAAACTATAGAGATTAGAAAACTAAGTTCTGCGAAAAAGTCTATGCCATTCTATAGCACCACTAGTTTATTTATTTATTTGCCGTCCCTTATTACACATATGGAGAAATTTTAAAAAAATTGGAGCGGTTTTTGCAAAACTTTTTTTTCGCAAATTTCAAGACCAAATTACGCAAAAACTACTTGTTTTTTTTTCGGAAATTTGTACATGAAATTTTTAAAGAAATATTTTTGGCAGACAAACAACAAACTTTGTCTAAGGCAAAAATCTCTATCTACAATTTTGTACTTTAAAATGTTTTTAAAAATTTTCCAAAAACCAAGAATCACCCAAAAATAGCATTAGCGCCATATTTTTACCGTCCCTTATTACATAAGTGAAGAATATTTAAAGAAAAAGTCTGGAGCCGTTTTTGAGAAAAAAATGGTAAATTTCAAATGCAATTTACGCAAAAAACTACTCATTTAAAAAAAAAATCTGTATCATTCTCCTAAACGTTCTTCGCAGTATTCAATAACAAAATTTAATAAAAAAATGTGGAGCAATTTTTTTTGAAAATGTCCAACGGCTTAATGTAAAATACCCCCCAAAGATAAAATATGTTTCAAATTCGAGGATCCTTTACATCAGTGAAAACGATTGGGGAATATCAATTTTGAAGAAAATCAGCTGAATGGTTTAGGCACTAACGTTGACAACACACAGACAGACAGACAGAAAGACGGACGTTATGCCGTTTATAAAACGAAGCATGAATTTTGGCTACACCACGAGTAAGAGGATTTTTTTTCTAAATTTAGCAACAGAATTCATCCATTTTTTCGTTACTAGACCCCAGCTATAAGAGTTTTTCTGGCAAAAATTCGCCGTCTTCCGGCGCACGAGTACATTTCACAGAGAAGTATTCGTAAGGCGAGAAATTGAAAAAGACTTGTGTCCAATATATGATCCTCATGCTTTCGCATAGTTAAAGCTTCATCGAGCCGCCACTGAAACATAAAATACGCAGCAGAATTATTCCGTCGGTCCCTCCTGAGCGTAACACACCTTATAGTATCAACAGATTTCGAAATGAAAAGGCTGTATACTTCTATGTGTATATTTTTACGTTCACTCCTGAAGATGTCTCAGAGCATCAGTTGATGTCACTGGCAGTGACTCCCGACGGTAGCAGTACTTTCGACACTAGCTAGGGAACTGCGTCAAGTTCTGTCACTAGACAGAATTCTTGCGGCCTGATCTGATCGTTAGTTTTCCGTGATTTCTCCGATAAACGCCAGGCAATGCCGAAGCAGTAACCTAACAAACGGACCATGGACCGCACGTAATTTTTCCTTCCTCTTCCTTGTATCCTCGCCCTTACTTACACTCTTACACTAACATGCACTACTTACCACACATGCCGGGGGGACCGGCCGGGAGCTTAGAGATTGTCCCGGCTTAGGCAATGCTCCGCTGGTGGGAGATATGTGGTTGAGGGAACCATAGCCGATGGGATGGCCGGAGCCGGCTCTCACCATCCAGCGGGGTAAGATCACCGCCACTTCTCGAGAACTTAACGGGACTGAGCTTAGCAGCTGACGCGCCCGAAATCACTAATCAATCGATCAATCAATCAATTTTTGTATTCATGCCTAGTACGTTTTCCCGTAGTATAGAAAAAATGATGCTGCAGTAGAGGGTGGCGATCGTACAACAGAAAACTCCTATTGTGAGACCCTGATATCGGAAAAATGGAACAATTCTTGCTCCAGTGTATAGTTAATTACTTGCTCGAATGCGTTTTTGAAGTAAATATCCACGTTTTTGTAAAAGAAAATCCATTTTTGTTGTAAAAAATCCACGGTCCTTGATAACGAAAATTTCGTTTTCTGCAAGACATCCGTCTGTCCGACCCTCTATTATTAACACCAGCCATTGAAATTAGTTTCTCCAAATTTACATCTTCTGACCTATCTCGTTGTTCTGGAGGTCCGGCGAATTTGAAACGGATATTTGATTCGGGGGTTATTTTAAATGAATTCTCAACGTCTTCAAAATTTCTCAAAAATTACTCCAAGTTTTGTTTGTTTGTTTGTTTATTTAACGTCGCATCGACACCAGGGTCATTAGCGACTCAGAAAAAATACATTATAACAGTAATTCATACATGATTGAGGTTTACAAATTCAGTACAATATACAGTAATTCACAATAATTGTTTACAGGATTGCAAAAAACGAAAGAGTAGTAACAATAATACTTAATGAGACATGCAAACAAACAAAAAAACCATGATCAAAACAAAGTTCAAATTTGGCTGAAAATTCCACTCTCCTTATAGAATTGTAAAATTATTTCTTGATAGTTCTCAGATTCAAGTATACATTCCAAACTTGTGTCGTGAAGATATCTCTGCCTGATATGTTGGAAAGTAGGGCAATGATTGACTATGTGAGACAGGGACCAAGCCGTATTGCACAGGTCACATGATGGAGGATTGGATCCGTCAATCAGATATAGATGTCTTAGCTTACAGTGACCTGTTCGTGTTCTCGTTATGGCCACTTGTTCCTTTCTGTTGAGCTTTTTATTATGTTTCAGACTTTGAAAATTGGTTATGTTTTTATGAAGGTCGCGTCTTTTAAGCGTAGTCCATATGGAGAACCATTTTTCTTCTAATATTTTTCCAATATGTTTCACTAGATCTTGGAGTGTATTCGAAATTGCCAGTACAATGTTTGGGATATCAGTTGAACTTCCCCTAACTGTTCTGTCAGTTTCGGTCCTGCATTTCTGTATCTTGATTCATATTCCATACCAATATTACTTCTTTACCTAATGTGGTAATGTCATTATACAGTTCTTGAATTGTAATAATCATTTCACTAGAAGTTTCGTTATTGTTGATGCTTTTTATTGCAGTGCGGGAATTTGAGTATAAAATGAACTTTGAGTGGTTAATATTTTTAATAAGTTTCATGGCGGTCAAGATGGCGCATAATTCGGCAGTAAGATGGCTGGCATAGTAGTTAAGTTGGTGTTTCACCGATACATCTTTCGTTACCACTGTTGCTTCTGTTCCATGTGTAGTTTTAATTGCTTTGGCATAAATAGGATAAAACATGTCGTAATTGTTGGTCGGTGCAGAGTTTATCTCAGATGTTCCATTTCCTTGATGAGCGCCAGATGATAAGTCTACTGAGATATCCGATATTATCCAAGGAGGGATTTTGTAATTTCTCTTCTTTTCTACTTTTCTGTGATCGAAATTAAGTTCTCTAAGTATTCTTCTAGTGTTTTCATACAAAGGTATCAAACGCGAATGCTCTATTGTAACCGCTAAAGCCGTTTACAGCAAGAAAATATCAGTTTTTTTTCTTTCGTAAAACGCGTCCTGTTATTTTAAGATCTAGTAGTTACAACACTAACCGAGAGAGAACGCCAGGCGACGTACATAGTTTTAAAATAAGCTAACAGGAGCGCTTATCACTAGTACTAGAAGCGTGATAACGAAATCGGCCAGCGGAACGATGCGATCGACCAATGGGAATAAAGCAAACGAATATTGGAGAATTTAGAACAAGAAGAGACCAACTCGGCCATTTTACCGAAAGTCAGCGGAACGAGAAGGTACTCTGAACTATTCTGGACAAACTTTTGGATCGACGGACCACGCCAGTTCAAGATTTCGACAGTACACAAGCTTTTAGAAAAGCTTTTTTGTATAAGAATACTTGAACCAGCTCGAATAAAATTCGATCATTGGACGTTACTGCAACGCCGACGCCAACGACGCGAGTCCCGAGGAGAACGGTGCAGTCAACGGGATCTTCTCGTGTTCGAGTTCCTTTCCGGACGACCCTGAAAAACTTCAAGGCTTCGCACGTCGCGGGAGACATCGTGAGTTCGGCAAACCCTTTTCAAGTTAACAGCAGAAACGTGGGCCAGATGTAGAACGATTTTAGTATCATATTTCACTAGATGGTTAACTGTAATATTGCTTGACTTTATTCATGAGTTTTTGAATACATATCCGTGTGCCAAATCGAATTACAGTTTCGTTACTGGACGCAGATATTTAAAAAGTGTTACTGGAAAATAAATTCAGAAGTAAAGATAGACAATTATTCAATTGATTGACATATTGTGTCGGATGCAAAGTTCAACTGTGTAACATTTAACTTAACATTTTGTTTTTTTTTTAAGTCTGAGATCTCATAAGAGTAAATTAATTTAACTTTGCTTAGTGTTGGTAAGATTAGACATTGTAATAACGATAACAGTTATGCATTCTAATTGAATCAAGTCAATTTGTTAGAACAAGTAGAAGATTGATATTTTTTTTGAATAGAACATGGTATTGATATTATCGATTTATGTTATACACGAATGGTAATTTCAGGTACAACATTTTGAGTGTGTATTATTCTATGTGTATTTCAGGAAATGTGTGTAGAGATAATCGTGTATTAGTTATGTATTATTGGAATTCCGATTCTTGAATCCATTCTTTTGAATTTAATTGGAAGATTTCAAGGGTTTATTTGCAATTAGATTTTTCTTACATGTTGTAACAATTTTTGGTTTTTTTTTGCATATCAGATTCAAACAGGACATTAATAGTCAATTCATGTTATGTTGATGTACTAATTTTCAGTACAGAATATATTGTTCGTTGTTATTTTCGTAAAACATACGACAAAAGTGTTCTTAATCTATCCCAGTGTACTAAATCTTGAACCCTTTCCCTTGGAAAGAAAGTCTGCTAGGACCTTCTTATATGAGTGCGTTGTGGTTTAACTTTATTAAAGCCACAACAACGAGTACAAGGGAGAATTACTCGAGTCACCCGTCTCCTCCCATACGCGAGGTAATTTTACCCCAATTGTTGGACCAGGCGCTAGGTGGTTGGTTACTGCCTCACCCATCGTGCCATCGCCCGACATTGGGAGGAGACAAAAAGTATAGGTGGTGACACTATGTACTCTTGTTGTTTAGGATATATGTCCTGTACTATGATTGGATTGATGGACGTGGCTGCTTTTAAAGCATATTTGATTATTAGTTCCTCTCTGCGATGAGATAATGTGGGTTCATTTGCTTCAATTAGTATGCTTCCGATGGGACTGGTATGGAAACATCCGGTGCATATTCGGAGACCTTGATTGTGGACTGTATCCAGTTTTTTGAGGTCACTTTTACAAGCAGATCTGTATATTATTGATCCGTGGTCTATTTTGGATCTCACAAGTGCTTTGTAGGTTAATAACAGCAATTGTCTATCTGCTCCCCAGTTGTTGTGTGCCAGGCATTTAAGTATGTTGATTCTCCTCTTACATTCGTTAATAGTGTTCAATATGTGCAACTTCCAGGTCAGTTTAGTGTCGAAGTGCATTCCTAATATTTTGGTACTGGTAACAAAGCTCAGGATCTGATTACCAATTTTAAGCGTAGGTAAGTTGTTAATTTTCTTCTTTGAAAATATAATACACTCCGTTTTCTGAGGTGCGAATTTAAACCCTGATTTGAGTGACCATTCATAAATACTATTTAATGCGATTTGCATAATTTCTTGGCTTGAGTTAATATTTCTTCCTTTAAAAAGCATAGTAATATCATCGGCGTATTTCCTAATGATAGTGGGTGGTTTGATTTTTTTCGTCCGCGTCATTTATTGCTAGTAGGAAAAGTGTAACACTTATGATGGATCCTTGAGGTACACCGTTCTCTATTCTTTTCTTCATAGATAATGTTCCATTTGCTCTCACTTGCATGACTCGATCTTCCGTGAAATGTTTGATAAACTGAAACATGTTGTCTCGAACTCCAATTTTGCTCAACTTCTGTAGGACTCGATGCATCCATACCATATCGTATGCCTTTTCGATGTCCAAGTTGACAGCTAACACATGTTGTTTGTTGGCAAAAGCTTCTTGAATATAGGTATCTATGCTTACCAGGTGGGAGGTCGTTGAGTGTCCTGGTCGAAATCCAAACTGATTGCTAGATATTATATTCTTGTAATCGAGATACCATCTGAGCCGACGATTAACAATTTTTTCCAAAATCTTGCACATATTGCAAGTCAATGATATGGGCCTGTAATTACCACTTAGTGTTGGGTCTTTTCCGGGCTTAGGAATGGGGATCACAATAGCCGCTTTCCACACTTTTGGGAATGTCTTTTCTATCCATATATAGTTGTATATTTTTAGAAGTATATTTTTCCCTTCCTGTGGTAGATTTTTAAGCAGGATATTTGGAATGTTGTCTGGTCCGGGAGAAGAATTTTTGGAGGCGTCTAGTGTTGTGACAAGTTCTTTCATTGAAATACGTAAGTTAAGGTGCTCTTGAATGTGACACGCTTCTTTGTTCACCATCAGCTGTTCTCTTTCTTGTTCACTTTTGTACGTTTGGAAGGCTTGAGAGTAATTTTGAGAGCTAGAGTTGCTGGCAAATTTGTTGGCGAGCTCATTTGCGATATCAGCGGGTTCATTAATAACTTGGGCATTTTCGGACAGCAGTAAATGTATTTGATTAAATCTTTTGTTACCTTGCATGGAACTAATTTTTTTCCAAGAATCTTTAATGTTATTATTCACATTGATAGAGGATACATAACTTATCCAGGAGTTGGCTTTGCTTTCTTTAATTATTCTTCTTGTAAGAGCTCTTAGTTTTTTATATTCGATTTTATTTTCATTTGTTGGGTGTTTCTTGTACCGGTTGAACGCATGTTTGGACTGTTTAAGAGCATTTTTACATTTTTCGTTCCACCATGGTACCACGTTTCTTCTTTTTGTGGGTTGGATAACTTCTAGTGAGTCATTAGCTGCTGTTGTTATAACATCAGTAAACGATTTGATTATTACGTCAATGTCGTGTTCTTGAAACATATCCATTTGAGATGTTTTCATTTTAATTTGTTCCTGATAGTTAAGCCAGTTGGCTTTGGAGTAGTTCCACTTAATATTCTCTTGCAGCGGATTCGAGATACATGAAGAATCGCTGATCATCGTGAAAATGGGAAAGTGGTCATTGTCGTGAGGCTCATCCAATGCATACCAATTGCATTTAGAGGCCAGGCTGTTGGAGCTGAGTGTGAGGTCAATTGCACTAAGCTGTCCATTATTAATATTGAAGTGTGTAGGTTGCCCGTTATTTAGTACTACCAAATCAGATTCTTCAATAATATTTTCCATATTGATGCCTCTCTAGTCGGTTTTATACGATCCCCAGAGGGTACTATGGCAATTAACATCACCTAATAGAATAAAGGGCTTAGGTAATTGTTTTATGATATCCTTCACTTCATTCTTTTCAAATTGATAGCTGTTGGGTATATACATGTTGCATATACATATGGAAAAGGGAACTTGTATTTGTATTGCTATTGCCTCAATATCGGATCTGATATAAAAGTGGTTTGCTTTTATATAATTTTTAACAAAAATAGCAACACCTCCACTTGCAATAGAAGAAGTTGATCTATTTCTATTGTAGCACTTGAATCCTTTTAATTTACCAGATTTATTTCCTTTGAAGTTGGTTTCCTGCACACATACTATTTCAGGTTTGTATTTCTCACACAAAATCTGTATTCTTTCATATCGAGGGTGAAAACCATTAGTATTCCACTGTAGAATATTCATCAAATATATTTCTATTTATTAAATTTAAACAGAAGTAGAAGTATCACTTCCTGAGTCTTCATTAAGTGGGTTATTGATTTTTAGTTTGTTTATAATTCTGGTGAACCTGTTTTTAATGGATCTTTCTGTTAGCAGAGGATATGTATTAGTCATCATCTGGATAATAGACTGAGTGTCACAGGGATAGTCTTTAGCTATAATAATAGGGTTTTTAGCTCCAAAGGAGTTTTCAAGAAAATTTTTAAATTGTATGTAATTGAGTGGAAATTGTTCAGGTTTTTCATCAATGATCTTCTGGATAGGCTTAATTAGTTCATCAATAGATTTGATTTGAATGTCTTTTTGTGTTACTGTGTTTTCATTTTTATCATTTTTAGTTTTTTTCTTTTTCTTGGTTGGTTGTTTTGGGATGTCATTATTAGTAGTTTTGGATGTGCAATTATCAGTATCAGGTTGAGAGGAAGATTCACTTGTTAAAGATCATTTATTCACTATTGATAAGTTACTGCTATTAACCATATTCTACTCATCTATCTGGTTCAAGTTGTGTTGTGGCACTTCTTGTGTTATCATTGCCTCCTGTTCTTGACATTGTTTTGAAGTGTCATTATTAGTAGTTTTGGGTGTGCAGTTTTCATCATCAGCTTGAGAGGGAGATTCAGATGTTAAAGTTCCTTTATTGATAATTGGTAAGTTCTTGTTATTAACCATACTATGTTCTTCTTTTTGGTTCAGTGTGTTTTGTGACAGTTCTTGTGTTATCACTGACTCCTGTTCATGGCTTTCTTTTAATTCTTGGTTAACATAGTGAGCATTTAAAGTGGAGATCTTGGTAGGGCACTGGTTGGCAAGATGACCAGCTTGTTTACAATTGAAGCATGCCATGGTGTCACTTGTAAAGTAAATCCTATATGTTGTATTGTCATAAAATATGGTCATTGAATCTGGTACCTTGTTAATGTCCTCTGGATCAATAAAAATCTGCTTCCTAAAACTCATAATGTGTGAGAAACCAGATTCTGTAACTCCTGCTTTGATGAGTGAAATGATAGAGTGATTTTGTTTTTTTGTCTTGATTAGCTCTCTTTCAATTACATCGTGAGGTATGATAGGACAGACATTTGAGATGATAATTCTCTTTTGTTACTTATTAGGGGCCTGACTGTTAAGATATGGTTTTGGATATTAATATTACTATGATTATCGGTTATATAGTCAGCAATTTCCTTACTGCTTAAGAAAACACATACTCTGTTGTTATAAATCCTTGATATAAACTTTATATTCGTAGAGTCAACAATTGTGGCTAGCTTATTTAAATAGTCTTTTATAGTAAGTCCTTCTTTTGATTCTATTACTATAGCTTGATCCTTGTTGGGGAATACATCTCTTGTAGCTACACTAGCATATGACTTCTTACCTTCTTGGTTGTTCGACATGTTGGTAGATTCTTTGGTTATGTTGCTGTTGTAGTCACCATTTGGCATAATAAGTCCAGCCAGCTGCACACGCAGGCGGCTTGACTGTATTCTTGTAGTTAGTACCGTAGATTTTCCGTATAAATAGATACCTTGACACTTTACACTTTACACTTCAAAACTCGTATCACAGACTTCGGTGCGGACACGCAGCGAGAACGATGTCGTCCCTACGGAATCCACGAGTCGAATGTACTCCAAGTTTGTGGATTAATTTTTTTTTCGATTAGACCGAAATACGATTAAGATGGTGAAGGCGTCATCGTTGTCGTCATCAACTGTTTTGTAAATTCTAAAATTTAAAACTTTTGTCAACGTATTCCTAAAATTAATATTTTAAATGTAGAGATTTTCCCTAATAAAATCTGTTCTTCAAAGTTTGATATTTAAATGTCAAGTACAATTTTTCGAAAATGTGAGTACCCTTTGCGTAATTTTGCATACACAATTTTAGAAACAATAATTCCACTAAAACGGCTCAAAATTATTTTTTCTAGATAAAACAAAATCACGCCTAGAAAAATTATGTAGGTCCCATTTTTGGTGAAAACTATTTTCAAAAATTGCAAACTACAATATTAATAAGTTTTTTGCTTAATAAATCTGTTCTTAAAAAATAGAACATTAAATGTAGCTTCCACATGTAAAAATATGAGTAGATTTCGAAAATAGAAATATTCCTTGAAATAAAGACAATTAAAAAAGGTTTTCTCAAAAACTCTGCTATTTTTTCTTAATTGTTTTACTCGAATATAGCAAAATACTCTTAAAAATTAAGCACGATGAACTCTGTTTTTGAATATTCCAAAATTACTTTTTTTGTCTTTCTGCTACAATATTGAAGAAATATATTTTTGAATGAAATCTTATCTTTAAAACCAGATGTTGAAATAATGTCAATGAAAATTTATGAATTTTTGAATAATGCAAATATTAAATTTTGTGTTAAATCGTCAAGGAGACACATGCTGGGGGCACTCAACCAGAATAAAACCTGGTGGCCGAGATCGCTAAAGCAATATTGCTGTATCCTCATATCATGATGTTCCATCCAATAATGGTCGCTAATGACCTAGTAGTTGATGCGACATTAAATTTTAAAAAATGTTACAAAATTACAAGTTAAAAAGTGACACCCTTGCCACTATTCATAATGAAATTTTTCCTCCAGTTTATTCAAAATCACTTTTGGCTGAGGTAGAAGGGTTTCCCCTGCTCTTTAATACGAATAGAATAAAAATGTTGAAAAATAAGATTATGTAATTTATAAATATGTTTTTAGTATTTTATTTAATCTATATATTTAGATATAATTCATTAAATGTCTTTGAATACTAATTTTATTTCAATAAAAGTATATTCAAATGCCAGCAGCTTAGGTCCTCGTGAAGAAAAAATTTTACTTTCCTTTGATGGGCCGCCCTTTGCCAGATGACACGTTGTCTTTAAATCTATTGGTGATTGATATTCCTGCCTTGTTTTACCCCCATTTTTCCTCATAGTCTAGTGTTTGGTTTCACTGTCTTTCCTGCCCATTGATTCTAATAATGTTTTCTTGACCCAAATTCATTATCTTTAATGTTTAATTTACGATTTAAAAATTTACAGTATTATTTCAGCTAATCTGTTCCTCCTAAATTCTTTGCTACTCCTAAGCTCTATCTTTTCCTCTCATTGATTTATTGCCTGCTCGCCGTATTTCCTTTCTTAAGACCTGTAGACCTACGGACGTTACCCCTCTGCACAGGGCCAATGGGGATCTGGGGTCAGCAACCCGCCGCTCCCCACCCAGAAAATGGCGAGGAGGTAAAAAAATGGTAACGTGCAGATCGTGACCTGTGAACAAGGTACCTCTCCGACATTCCCTAATTGGACTAGAAAAGGCTCAGATCTTTAAAGCTCTAGTCTTCTAGAAAAGGTTTCACCGTTCAATCGAAACGGAACTTTCTCTATCCCAGAGGCTGAAGTTAGTGCGACTTGACTTACGACCCTCGCTCTTCTGAATATCGTCGAAGAGAGGGTCGGGAGGAACCTTAGCAAATAAAACACATGACATATGTTGCAGCCGAATGTAAATTGTGGACCAAATAATTCCTTCATCTTCCTTCGAAACGTACTTTGTAATTCGACTGTTAAATTGGGGCCCAAACCTACACAGGTTCAACACTTCTTTCTATATCACAATGAAAAGCAAAGGAAGCAGTAGAAGTGCGATGCACAAATTCTTACCATTATACGAAATGCGAACAATGACACAATAAATAATACACGTTTGAGTAGAGTGTTTTCTAAAAGTAAAATAAAATTATTCATTGATTACTTGCTGCAGGAGTCATGGGACGCAGTTTATAATACTATTGATACAAACGATAAATATTATTATTTTTTTTCAACGCTTTCATTTCATTTTAACACTTGCTTTCCTCTTCAGAAAAGAAAATTAAATATTTCACGCAAAAACAATTCTTGGATAACACAAGGGATTAGAACATCATGTAAAAACAAACGAGTTCTTTCTTTCATTTCTAAGCATCATAACGTATCTCAAGATTTCCTCCTGTACTTTAAAAAATACAAATCATTGTTAAGAAAAGTCATAAGGCAGGCTAAAATCATGAAACAGGATCAGGATACTTTGAACTCAAATAACAAAACAAAATCAATGTGGGATATAGTAAAAAATGCGACCACACCAACTAGAAACCTTGTAGAGAATGTTGTTTTAAAAGATAACGATAGAGATGTGAACGATCCGGCAACAGTGGCTAGTCTCTTTAACCAATACTTTTCGAGAATTGCTGTCGATCTCACTAAGGGTTTTCGGCCACAAAATTCAACATCTGACGTTTCCCTAAAAGTCTTAGACACTATGTTCGTTTCCGAAACCTCTTCCTATGAAATTCTCAAAATAATCGGTAAATTAAAAAATAAATATTCGGCCGGTTTAGATGAATTTCCGGATTGTTTGTTAAAGACGTGCGCGCCAGCCATTATACACCCGTTAACTCACATATTTAATGCATCCTTATGCACCGGAATTTTTCCAGATATTTTTAAAACAGCTAAGATTAAGCCGCTCTTCAAAAAAGGCAACAAAAATGAAATTCAAAATTATCGGCCAATTTCTCTTTTGTCAGTTTTTTCAAAAATATTAGAGAGACTTTTTTATGTTCGAATGGAAACCTTTCTCAATAAACACGACGCGTTTTCAAATTGCCAACATGGATTCAGGAAATCAAAATATACGGAAACAGCCATTTTTTCTTTTCTTAAGGATGTTGCCTCATCATTGGATCAAAACGAAGCAACTATTGGAATATTTTTAGATCTTTCAAAAGCTTTTGACGTCATTGATCATAACATTTTACTTTCAAAATTACCTTCGTATGGAATCCGTGGTGTTGCTCTAGATTGGCTATGTTCGTACCTTAAACAACGATCTCAGAGAGTAGAAATACCTTACTGGAATGATGGAACCTTATGTACACACCTTTCCGGTTCTTTGCCAATTGTACGTGGAGTCCCGCAAGGATCGATTTTAGGCCCTATTCTCTTCCTATTATACGTAAATGACATGCCCTTAGCGATTCGAAACGGAAGAACAGTTCTCTTTGCGGATGATACAAGTATTCTTTGCAACAAAGAAACCGTAAATAGTACAATATCAGACGTTTCAAATTGGTTCCGTAGTAACAAATTAAAAGTAAATGAAAATAAAACAGTTTCAATGCAGTTTTCCATATCAAATAAAAAATTCTGTACTCCATTGAAAATGAACGGTGTGCCATTGACTGATGTTAATGTAACAAAATTTTTAGGTCTATCAATTCAGTCAAACCTCAAATGGAATGCCCACTTAAATGAATTGAACACAAAATTAAGCTCATTATGCTACGCGTTCAGAATTCTTTCAAATTCCGTCAGCCTTCATACAGCTCGTTGTGTATATTTTGCCAATGTTCACTCCCGCCTGAGATATGGCATAATATTTTGGGGAAACACATCTTATAGTTCACAGACTTTCAGATTACAGAAAAGAATTGTACGAATAATAAGCAAATCCAACCCACGTGATTCTTGTAAGTCACTCTTTATTAATCTAGGAATTTTACCATTACCTTGTCTCCTGATTTACGAATCAGTAGTTTTTGTCAAAAATGACTTACTTAAGGACGGGAATATATTTTCAGCAAACGCCGATGTCTATAAGTATAACACACGACGTAGTAATCATATTCACCAGGTGGCAGTATCAACAGCTCACTACAAAAAATTCACATACAATTCATGTACATTACTCTACAACACTTTGCCAGAAGACATTAAACGATTAAATTCAATAGAAAAGTTTAAGTCCCAAGTAAAATCTTTTCTGCTGCATAACTGTTTCTATACAATTCGAGACTATACCGAGCATCAAAAAGGAAAGTAGAATTAATTTTAACAATGATAGTTCATGTAATTATTTATCATTTGGACTGTATAATTCTAAAGAACCTGTAACAAGTATTGTACCACAGTTTCTGGGTTGATGATGCAGTTCATTCAATCATCGAACGACGCAATTGACTTAAAACCAACTTTAAATAAAATGTATTTCGAAAGGAATATGCGAGTCCTAAGACTGAAATATTGGAAAGGAACTAATGTTTTGAACATAATGTCTGAAACCTTTCTTCAAAAATAAAGTATCACCATCCACTTTTAACTGGAAGGGGATGAGGTAGTTGGTCTCCAATCCACGTATGCCCTTCTTTGGTTGGGGGGAACCTTGGTAAATGAAACACACCACACTGTTGCAGCCATATGTAACTCTAACGCAGCCGTATGTAAAATGTAACTCTTATTTTTTTCCTATCTAAAATTGTATACGCCGCATGATGGAGAAGGAATTTTATTTTCGCTATAACCAATTATTAATATATGTATTCCTGCTATACATTCAGTCGATTGATATGAACTGATATTAACCCAGCACATTGATATGAACCGCAATAAACAAGTGAAGGATTTTGCAGGTTTATATATTCCTCTTATTTCTCATTACATTTTCTAACGTTCTTTTATTAGAAAATGAATCACGGAAGCAGCAAATGTGAGAATGAAATGCGTTCTTCACATGTAATTTGTAATGTAACAAATTCAACAACGCTTGAATTATTATCGAAGAAATTGAAGAAGGTCAACAAACAGTCATAGTCGACATTTTTGGATTGGAGTTGTGCGAACTTTTATTAATTTTTAATTTGAATTAGGTAATTTTCATACTTGAAATGTGATGCATTTGCCTAATTGGTTTTATGAATTATAAGTTTAGCAACTTCAGTAAAAAAAAAGTTGTTTGCTTACATTTAAGAAAGTAGATTCGTAACTTCAATTGAAACTAGTGGTGCTACAACAACACATATTTTCTCTCATTATTTCTAACTTTTGCAATTTCGAAAATTCAGAGAGTTTAACAAAAGATTTAAATGAGACTTTCATATTTTTTTTTTTTTAAAAAAACGAGTTATTTTGCATAATTTGTTCTTGAAGTTAATGCAATGTATAAAAATTAAGGTTCCAATTTAAGTCAATGTAATTTATTCACTAACGACTCTAATCTTTAATTTTTCCGCGAATAGACCACAGAGTAGTTAAGAATACGGCACAGGTCTAATGAATTTTCAATTCTCTGAATTTTCTAAAATTTCTATAGTTAGAAATAGTGCAAGAAATATAGGCTGTTATAATACCACTGGTTTACGTTTTTGCTTGAAAGTTGCAAAGTTAGCTGAGTAATGTGACAAAGGCTTGATTTTCATGAAAATTTCTATAATTTCAAAAATTACAAAATTTGAATTTCTTTAGATTCTTTTAAATGCGTTTGAGAGATTTTGTATTTAACGTGTGCGATGGTGTCACGGATAAGAGTTTTCCTCGCGAGTACTATGCACTCAAGTTCAAATCCCATTTCGGGTAAATATTTGTACCGATTGTGATTATTTTCCCCCGTTCAATTAGCATTAGTTTGTGGAAGCACGATGTTTATTTCACAAAAGTTATTGAAATTAAATGAAAATAAA
Organism: Acheta domesticus; assembly: GCA_031308135.1. Classification (NCBI taxonomy): domain Eukaryota; kingdom Metazoa; phylum Arthropoda; class Insecta; order Orthoptera; family Gryllidae; genus Acheta; species Acheta domesticus. The sequence goes on along the minus strand of JAHLJT010008446.1, from coordinate 40,797,714 downwards.
GTTAACAATTTTACAAAACGGGTTTTCTGTTACGTGGATTTTGTGGTAATATTACGAAGGCGATGGAGCGAAAAATGTTCACGTGGGAAAGTAGAAGCAACGGAGGAGAAAGAATTTGTTGATATTAATATTTTATACTATTTGTATTTCCTATTTTGGCGTTTGATCCTATGTTTCAGAACCAGGAACTTCTGAGTATTCATACGAGTGTCTACATGTTAACGTATGAAGAGTTTACGAAGTTGTTCGTCATATCTTCAGATAGATAATGTTATTTCTTAACAACATTGCAAGTTTTCTGCAGAATCCATCATATTCGTATGATTTTTTTTTTACTATCTCCTAGAAATTTCTCTGATTGCTAGCATATTTGTTGTTGAAATTGGTATTATTGCAAGATTGATTAATTTGATGTGACAACTCTTTCATTCTGTTCAATTGCATATAACGATCTATAGAGGCATTGTCAACCTCCAGCACAAAGATAAAGTAATAACATTGCGTCCTTTTTAATGCGTTTTTTCATATTTGTTAAAAACTATTGTGCGCCATATTAACGGTGCATGTCCACGCATTTTGAATTTAAATCGTTGTTTATACAACATCAGTGATTCATCATCGGTTTATTAGGAAAACACCAGAGAATATGGAGACCACGTTAAATGAATGTATAGTTTGCATTGTACGTTCTATTATATAAACAGTATTTGAAATATTGTCATAAAATTGATGAATCAAAAACATTTTAAAGATCATTAATTATCCCACAATCAACTAACCACTTTTCAAATTACTAATTTTTTCTTTGTAGGCTACTATTTTAGAGCAATGAATTATAATAATAAGGACCCCGCATATGGAATTTTGTATATTTACGTTATAAATGTTATCAATTCTTGTCCTGTTAACTAGACTGAATTAGATCTTATAATCTGGTGGAAGTAATTTTGTCAAGTCATATTTTCTCTCAATCTTCTCTCTATCTCTATCTTCTCTTCATTCTTTCTTCTCAGTTTCATTTTTCATTCAAATCTATTATACTTCTTTTTGGTCTTCCTTGCTTTAATGTTTGTATATATATTTTCTTCTGCATTGTTGTAGACCTACAACTTTGTGATGTGTTCCCGCAACTTTATTTTGGGTACCAAATGTTTTAATAAATATTAAAACTTTGAATGTTGTGGTTAGATTTTTTTCTTAATACACATCAGTGTGTTTAAGAGAATTTAGTGTGGCTTGATCGAAAGCGAGTAGTTTCGTTTTTTGTCGTATTTTTTATAACTGCGATGTAAAACTTATTCTGAGTGGTGTTTTTTAACCAAAATATTAGCTGTTTATTTATTACTAGTATGAAGTAATTATATTTGCCATGGCGTTGAAATATTTAATTTGTTTCAGTGATGAAGAAAATGTGTTTAGCATTGTTATACAATGGGGGTTATACTACTGGGGTGGCTTGTTTTTACTAACATACAAAAGAAATGGGAAAAAATGTTCAGCTCATGTCAATCCCCACGACGACAACAAATAGAGTAAATGTCGCTCATCCCGATGAGGCTTTTCATCCAGTTGACCTAATCCTTTGAGCGAATGCCGAGGTGGCCCCTTGTTTGGTTCTGGACATAAATGTAATGTAATTAACTGTGCACATTTTCTAGGGTTCTTTGGGATATATTGTTATTCAAGTAAACTTTCTCAATGTTCTCGCGGCAGTAAGTGCTCTCATAAAGGGTACGATAAGGTATAATAGCAAAAATGTGAAGGTGATTTGCCTTTGCAAATAATTTGTATTACACGGGGGCGAATATTTTCCTGTCAATCCTGGCCAAAAACGCTCGTTTCTACGACTATTCATAATTCAACGTGTAAATGGGTTATGGAAGAGATCCCAGAATTTAAAAAAAACGTGCACTTCTACTCGTGGTATGTCACACACATTTAATTTTTTTGACGGTAAACAAATAAAGAAGTAAATAAATAAACTTACGCCATCGGCGTACAGCGCATTGCGCAGGGTTTCGTAGTACTATGTGACCAGGGGGATTGCGTTTTCCGATTGCACGGGCACATTGTGTGGTACACTACTATGTTGTGAGTATCCTTTTTTATACAAACGGATCTCCATTTTAAAATGAGACTATATTCATAAAACATTGTGTTTCTCGAATCATTCGCTGATTTTTAATAATTAGGGACAAATTCTAGCGATATTTTATATGTCAGAAAAGCGTGCACAGCTGTAAACAAAAATACTTGTGTGTTTTTGAAAACCTTTTTTTAAAGCATGTAATAGTAGTGTCCAATGTTTTTCTATAAACCTCTAATTAACAGTTCACTATCGTACCGACATGTTTTTTTTATTTCACTGGAAAATATTTGTTGTGGTTTCATAATTGCAATTAATTTTTATTTCCAACGCAATGGTCCATTTCGCTTTGATATTATTTACTGCATTTTTTAAACGCGAGTTCCCCGAAGAGCGAACTGAATAAAATGGAAAAGGAGAATAATGATAACAATATGCCATAATTTAAAAAACTCGACTATTTATATTTTAGTTTAAAAAACTGAAAATAAATTGAAGAGAAACGTCTCGTATTACGGAATAGTTGGGAAATTGGGAATACTAATATATTAGTATTCCTGTATGGTAAATTGGTGCCTCCAAGAGACAATGTCATAAACTACTTGAGATCACGCTTAGAGTAACCTTCGAAACATATCTTAAGGAAATTTCTGGGAAATGTTGCATTTTAAATTAAGTTTGATATTGTATTAATATTGTATTTTCATTGAGCTTTGATTCATCAATCTGTACAATAATATGAATGTACCAAAAAATGAGAAAAATAAAGATAATAATAACAAGAATAAACACTACATCATCTTTGTAAACACATCGGGAGAGGTGGCTCAGGGTATCAACTGATGTCACTGCAGTACCTCTGACTGGGAGGTGCTAGGTTCGATTCCTGACGATGGCAGGATTTTCGACATTAGTGACATAACTGGGTCGAGTTCAGTCGCTCGCTGACAGGAGGGGAATTCTAGCGGGCGACAGCTCTGATTGCTAGTTTGCCTTGGTTTCTCCGATCAACACCAGGAGTATGCCGGAGCAGAACCTTAACAAACGGGCCACCGTCCGCGCCCAATCTTTCTTCCTCTTCCTATCCTCTTATAATTAGGTGCACTGCACTACCACAAAGGCGGCAGACCAGTGAGGAGCTTAAATCTTCTTCCGGCCGCGGCGGTGCTCCGCCGTTGGGAGATACCTGGTTGAGGAAAACCTCGTTAGCCGGTAGGTAGATTGGCGCCGTATCGGACTATCCGGCGGGAAAAGAGAACTGCCTCCTCCAAATGCAAACATGCACTGCATTTATGAGATTAATGACCTTAACAGTTGACTTCCCCGGAGCCAGTAATCAATCAATAAAAATCGTATAAACTTTTTATTTCGCTCGCACATTCCACCACGTTGCGCCCACTGCGCGGGGCGGCGTCTCGGCGAGGGCGGCGGCTGCGGGGACGCGTGCACCGGCGTGGCACGCGCGGGCACGCGGCTGCGTCGCCCACACGGCCGCGTGAGCGATCGTGTGCTGCGCGCGTGCGTGCGTGAGTCGTTGTGTAACCCGCATTAGTCGCCGCGTCGGTATGCGCATTCTTCGTATTTGGACGGCGCCTCGAAAGACTATGGATCGTTATGAACCGCTGTTGTTGAAACGCTGGCGGGTGAAACGTAGCATTGCGAACTTCCGTCTCCATGTACGCGCGAGCGGCGTCACGGCCGGCAACGTGAAGACGCGTGGTACTGCAGGAAGAGAAAGTGTAATTGCTAATGCGCACCTGGCGAGGCGCTTTTGATAGCGTCGATGATGCTTTCATAATATTTTCTTTCACACCTCTGTTGTGAGCAAGGACGGGATGAGAGCCGAACGAGACTTCGCCCTGAGAAATGCATGGAGTTAATGATTACAACTGCAAATATTTCGCGGTGAAATTCAATTAAATTTTTAAATCATTTGCCCAACATGATTCCGAGATATAGCCCTCTTTTGCAAAGGACCATCTTTCCCAGTTGGGGAACGTTACAACTTTATTGGCATATTAGTAAGAATATTAAAGAATTTTTTTAAATTTCATGTGATAGTGAATTATTGTAAATAATGAAATAATACTATGAACTTTTGGCAAAATGCTACTTAAAATTAAATAATTTTTGTGTGGAGGGATTGTTGTTTTAGTTCATTCACAAAATAATTATCAATATATCTACACTATTCATCATAGGGTGGTAATAATGACTGAAAAATTAGATTGTTATCTAAATGCTAAACTAAGGGATCGACAAAGTAATGAAATAAAACAGCCAGTGTCGAAAAGAAGGGGTGAAATAATAGCAAGAAAGAAAATATCACTGTTAGTGGCAACGTAGCCTCCAGTGGCCAAAACGTATGTTATAAGGATAATTTATAAAAATATTTATCCGTGTTCATAACTAGTCGGTAACAGTTGAGAAATGACAAATGAAAAAGCTGTATTGGTTTTGGATGATTTTGCTTAGAACCAAGATTATGAAACCGAGATACTGTGTTATCTCGAATGCAAAAGAGCAATTGGTTCGTAATATCCGTATGCCCAAAGTGATTTTAGAGTTCGCCAATTAATTGGCATCCAGAGGACTAGTTTGACTGGAAGAGAAATTTCAATTACCAAACTCTAGAATCTTACGAAATTGTTATTGTCCGGTGTAAAATTTTACAGATGTGCACGGGGAAGTGATAAGAGGCTATGTGCGTAAAAATATTAGTACGAATTTTAACACAGTTCTATTGAATTGTGTTAAACCTAAACAAAAACAATGACACCTTGTCTTTTCTCATCCTGCATAATTTGGAAAGACAACACACTTTAGATTGTACTTTAAAATCATTCTGATACATACTCCCTTATAGATTTTGTTCCGGAGATGGCTTATTGTGAACATCTCATAAAACACTAAAATTAGTGGTATGATTAATGAGACAATGACTAACACTATCAGACTTTGTGTTATGTGTATTTGGTTCACAAATATTTATATTTAAAATGTGTTAAAGAGGAAGGTTACGGAATTTAGGCCGTTTCCTACATTAGTCTGTACCTGTTACGTAAGAACATTCGTTAACGTAAGTTAGCATTACTGCTTCGCAGAACTACGTTAGCAACTTCAGTCAGCTGTCAGTCATTTTAGCAACTAGGTTCAATGTTATAGGTTTTTCATAAACTCTTACAATTTTTATGCCAAATATCATAAGCCACTGTGTAAACAGAAAGCCAGTAATTGTAAATTTGATGCTATACATTACAAAAAACTTCATTGCCTTCAAAATCCGCTTCAGAAGTCTGACATTTCGGAAAATACATTTTATTTTCCGCAACACAAATTATTTTTTAATTCCTCGCTTTACTTCGTAAGAAGATAATGTACTGAAATCGTGCGCGGGAAATCGGAGATTTGTCCTCAGAAATCTCTTGTTGCCCAGTCCTGGTAACGAAAAAAATTCCCTTAATACGTTGTGTAGTCAAAATCGATGTTTGGTCGCTCCATGGTACCGAAAAATCAAGTGACGGCAAAACGTCTGTCTGCCTGTCAGTCTGTCTGTCCCTCTGTCTTTCTGTTCGCATGTCGTTCTGTCCGTCTGTCTGTGGTCAACGCTAACTCCTGAACCGTTCAGATGTTGTTTTTTTTTTCAAAATTGATGTTCTCTCATCGATTTGAACGAATCGAAGGTCCTACGAGATTGAGCGGGATATTTTGATTTTGTGGGTACTTTACTTAATATTTCAACATTTTCCAAAAAATGCCTCCAAAGTTTTTCAATTAACTGTGTCCTCGGGTAGCGTATATTTTTTTATTGATTCTAGCTTGGACATTGGCCCTCTGCAGCCGGATTAGATATATACATTAGTATGAGATATATACAAGAATAATTTGATACAATATAGACAATATTCTAGTTTTAGATATAATACAATATCGTGCTTATGCGATTTATCACGAGAAAAATCTCATCAATTCTAGTCTGTGGGGGATCGAAAAATTATCTTGGTAGCTTTCTTTTTAATATTTTGCGATGAGGATTTTGCTTAACTATATGAAAGTGAATGGCTGAAGGGATCGTTAATATTTAGAATAGAGTTTTGCGGCTAAGAGGGAGAAGTGGACGGGGATGGGTGTAATGCCAAGTTCAATATCTAACTGCGCATTTGGAATGTTCCAGCGAGCATTAGTGATGGTCCGTAGGAATATATTTTGATAAATTTGCATTTTGTTGATGTTTGTTTTGGATGCGGCAGCCCAGACTGGGGAAGTATAGGAAAGTATGGGTCGTATCACTGCTTATAGAGATGAATAGCTCCATGCAATTGTAGGGGGGATGATTTTTGAGAATCGGATATAATTGGTGGACTTCACTAGTCGCTAAAGCTATTCGGTGTTTAATATTTTGCCGCCATGTAAGTCTTTTATCGAACAGAACTCCAAGATATTTGTCAGTTTTGTCGTGAGGAAGCCAGGTGATGTGATTTTGGTATGTGAGATTTGGGGGGACGTCTGGTCCACGGAGGGTGAATATTATTGTCTGGCTTTTTTTGGATTTATTTGAATGTGCCATTTTTGGCCCGCTGAAGAATAAAGTGAGGTGATGTTGCATATCTTTCACGGCAGATTCGAGATTTCTGTTGGAGGAATAAAGTACTGTGTCAACAGGAAATAGTGCTACTGCAGTATTTTGAGTGATTGGTATATCTGATGTGTAAACGTTAAATAAAGTGGAGGAGAAGGTGTAGCCATGGGGTACTCCTGCTTTGATGATGAAATGTGCGGAGAGAGCTCCAGGGAGACGTACAGGAAAAGTTCGCTTGTTAAGAAAACTTTCAATGATGCGTGAGAGATATAATGGAGTATCTAAACTGCGTAATTTGAGAATTATCCCTGAGTGCCAAACGGTATCGAATGCTTTTGCAACATCTAGAAAAACTGCTGCGGTATGCTTGTGGTCATGGAATTCTTCGATGATATCTTCTGTTAGGCGTAAGATTTGATGATACGTACACAAAAGGGGTTGGAATCCAATCTGATGAGGTGGTATGGCATTGACTGAGCTGAGGAAAGAATATAGCCTAGAGAGTATACATTTTTCAAATAGCTTTCCTATTGTGGGTAGGAGGCTAATCGGGCGATAGCTAGTTGGATCATTTTGTGCTTTCCCAGGCTCTAGAATGGGAATAATGTGAGCATGTTTCCATTTATCAGGGAAGTACGTTTGTCTCAAGGCGGCGTTAAATATTGCTGTAATATGAACTATTACTTTTAAAGGAAGGAGTTTTAATAAAAATGTTGATATTAGGTAATGGCCATTTGCTAATTTCGGGGTTGCTAGAGAGAGATATTTAATTATTTCGGCTGGTGAAATAAATTTAGCGCATTCAGGAACTGTTATTTCTGGTCGTGCAATTACTTCTTGAATATGATTATCGTGTTGCCAAAGTTGATGAAAAGTAATTTCCCAGCATATCGCATTTATCGAAAGGAGAAGAAGCTTTTCCAGTTGGAGTAACAAGGGTGGGTAGTTTTGTAGGTTTACGCAGAAGACGTCGCGTAATGTTCCATAGTGTATGATCAGATGGGTTTTGCCGTTTGAGTTTGGAAATGAATCGTTTGCGCGTGAACGAAGGCCAAAAATTGTCTCACAATTTTGGTTAGGAGATTTAAATAAGATTTTAGAAAAGAAGATCGATGTCTCAACAAGATTTCGAATATAACGTTTGTAACCTATCAGCATTTTCACTACACGTGATATTGTTGGAAGCGACGTGTCTTGACGAGCTGTGGGGGCCGTTAAGTCTAGGGCATCTAAAATGGAATGGTATAGGAGCAGGATTTATCCACTTTCTTGTTTTCAGAGCCCGGCAATTAGAGTTTTTCTCTTGAAAATTCAGTTTTCCGGCAAGCGAACACTGTATTATCGATGTGGTGTGTTCATCAACTGCATTGCGGGTTCGTTGCCTGTGGCAAGCAACACGCATGCATTCCTGCGGCTCCGCAGGGGTGCGCTGGGTGCGCTAGCTAGCCAGTTGCCCCTAATCGACCTCTGACGCGGCTTTCTCAGCTGCCTGCCCGCTGCACGCAGATTACTGAGTGAACTCAACGCCACTTCCAGACGTCGAGTGTACCTTACCTTCCAGACGTCGAGTGTACCACTTACCTTTTTCCAAGCATCACTGTTAATCTCAATGTAACTCCTTTTATTTTTGATTAATCTTTGCATATGACACATACATGAACTGATAATATTAACATTTCTCCATGAGTCAATGATGGCATGAAATATTCAAGTTCAGCTACATCATCTGTGCACTTACTCAATATCATGATTTATGCTTTCACAAGGCGTCGCAATTCTACCAACCTAATTTTCTTTCTAATGTTTATTCAATTCAATTATATGTATTAACGTTACATGTTTTCTAATTTGTTTCTGAGTGATGACGTTTTTGACGTACACGAATTTTATCGGTATTAAGGGGTCCACAAAACGCAGATTCTGAACATTCTTTTTTTGATACTAAAAATACAATTTTAGAATGATACTGAATGTTTAAAAATATATTGACAATTCTAAGTACAACGATTAAACAAATTATGTTTACCTTATAATTAATTTTGACCGTTTATCGTCGTGTCGCCTGTTACTAGTGAATGAAGCGTTACTATGAACGCCTAGAACCCATCGCCGTGAAATATATTTTTAAATATTTGTTGATATATTTGCCTTACCCTGGAATGTTGACTAGGTTATTATCACAGCAATATTTCTTAATGTACTGAAGACATCATTTGATTTTACACCCTTGCATATTTTAATATGTAAATGTAATTTATTTTACTTGAATCAACTCCAACACAATTTCGAAGTTTTTCTTGCGAAAAACTGAATATAATTATATTGTTTAGTAGAGCATATTCTCCTATTTTCATTGTAAAGGTTTAATAAGAGGTTAAAATGTCCCATTTAAATTGGCTCGTCATTTGTACGGTGACATCTCCTTGACTTCCACTTCATTAAGAATAAAGACGAAATCTGATGCAGAGTAATTTGAAAATATTTGAATGTGAATTTGATTTTCAGATAGAGTATTACATGCAGTTTCTGACATAATATTTTGTGTTTTTATGTTGTAAATTTTATTCCAAAATGAATATTCACTCTTTTAATGAAGCCTTTCACGAGAGCTAGCGATGCGAAAAATGCACTCACACATATGTATTGGAGTTCAATGAGAGAGAAGAGTGTGCGTAGATGCTAAGTATTGGCGACCGTTTATACAACATGGCAATGTTGATGTGAAAAACTGGATGCAGAACCAACTGGATTTTTGCAGGACACTTATTATTGACAAATTTGCAAATGACATGGCCATGTTTACATTTTGTGCTTGTAAATATTTTATATAAACGTACTTGCTCAATATAAATAAATGTGATGTATGTATATAAAGAAGATGTCGATAGAAAGTTGAAACTAACTAGAAGCAGCGAAATACTCATAAACAGGCCCGGTTATTTATGACATGTCATACATATTGTCTTTGCGTTATTTTCATGGGAAATATAAGTTAAGCATGATTTTATTTCCAATGACTGAAATTACGCAATTTTCATGTGTCATATCAAGTCATATTTTGGCTATTTTTTACCCTTAGGTCATTTTCTGTTAATTTTTCATATTATGGTCATACTTTTCCATGCATTTTCGTATTTTTTGTCACATTTTACCTTTTTGATTCCATTTTCACATACTTGCTTGCTGTCGTTTTAAAGAGATTTTTCGTATCTTCTAATTGTTATCTAATTTCTTATATTTTTTGTTGTATAAATTGTCTGTCTTTCCTATAAATTAATAGTTTGCGAAATAGGAGGGAAAGCTATATAGACGGCGAAAAGAAAGAGTAGAAAACACCAGATGCGAAAGAAGTGTTGGTTTACATTTGTTAGGTTTTGTGCCAAGGTCATCCGCTTCTAAAAAATGTATCCAATATCTTTAGCAAATATAATTGTCTTCATGGTGCGCCAAAGGAGGTGTGAATTGTGAATGTACTAGATTTTAAAAGAATATTTTCAATATAATGGTTATTTAAACAATGGAAAGATTATGAAGGTTCCGAAAATGCAATCAGAAAAATGTTAGGTCATATTTATGGTCATATTTTTATATTTTTAGGTCATAAATGCTTGAATATTTCTAACATTTTTATGTCATAAACGTCAGGCCCTACTCATAAACTTTCGTTTCAGAAGAGATTGTTGCAAGCGATTAAGCAAACTAGTTTTAGATGTTTTCACTTATCCGTTACTTCTGATATATTGTGATTATTTTATTGAGAAAAAAATGAACAGTTGGTCATTCAAATCCATATGGAGGAAAAAATAAATTATCGACATTTATGTGTATGATTATGTACTTGTAAATAATAGACTCGTACATTAAACATGGATCGCCATTTCAGTACGTAAATGTCATCGTTGACTGAAGTTCCGCTGTTCCGCGAACAACGGACCACATCAGCAAAGGCTTGTCTCCCCCACCTCCAAAAACAATCCCCTTCTACTACCAACGCCCCTACCCTCGTAGGCAGGCGAAAGAGGGCGACCGGTAGAATTAGGGGAGAGACGTTAGTTGCAGTTGTCGAGGCAGGATGCGCGCAGTCCCGTAATCTGTCTCGTTTGGGGCTGCGAGCTCTCTCGTGCAGGGCGGGGGCGGTGGACGCGGCGCGGCGGTCCCAGGCAGACGCGATCGATGCGGCCCGGCGCGCTCGCGCCCCGCCGCTCCCCTCTCTGTAACTGCCCCCGTGCCGCTCCCTCCCCGCCCGCGCCCCGCCCGTTCCCCGCCCGCGTCCCGCCCTCACCCCGCCTGCGCGCCGCCCGCGCCCCGCCCTCGCACCGCCCTGGCGCTCCCGCCCGGCGCCGCCGCCACGAGCCCGACCGCGCACTCTCCCCGACGCCGACCGCCGCCGACCGCCGCCGTCGCCGACGCCGCCCGTCTCGACGCTGCCTGCCTGACCGCACACCCGCTCGCCCTGCCGCTCGTCCTCACACCCTCCTGCCGGCTCGCTCGCCCGCCCTCTTGTCCGCTCGCCCTTCCTCCTGCCAGCTCGCTCTCTCTCCTGCTCGCCCTCCCGACCGCTCGCTCTCGCGGTGGCTCGCCCTCTCGCCCACCAGCTTGTCCTCTCGTCCGCTTCCTCACCCTCGTTCGCTCGCTCACTCTCGCCCGCCCTCTCACCCTTCCATGCGCTCGCTCGTCCATCCTCTCCCTCTCAGGCCCACCCGCCCACTCGCTCTCTGCTCGCCCTTTCGCCCTCTCGCACGCTCGCTTGTCCTCTCGTCCGCTCCCTCACTATTACCCCACTCTCTCGCCCTCTCGCCCGCTCGCTCACCCTCCAGCGAACTCGTCCGCCCGCGTGGTCGCCCAATCCCTCCCCCACCCACGGTCTCGCCCTCCCGTCCTCCCGCCCGCCGCCCTGTACCCGTTTCAAAGCCGCCCCGGCGCTGTTTTCTGTCGGGCCGCGCGGGCACTTCGGCTCAACTCGTCTCGCCAGCGCCGCCACCACTTGTTTCCTAGTCGCTTACCGGGCACGCGCGCCCCTGTTTCGACTTCGCGCCGCCGCCCCCTCTCCCTGCCCCATCCCACGGGCGCGCGCCAGCCGCTCTGACGGCGCCGCGTCTCTGACAGCCTCTGCGTTCCACGGCCTGAGATTCTCTATCACAGCGCCCCGCCTCGCCGCCCTTCGCACCGCGTTCTGTATTTTCCGGCCAACGTTCTGTCAGCGAGCGCAGTTTTTAAGGGGCGTTTATTCACAATGAAATGCTATCTCGGACATTCTTCCTTTCATCATTCCTGTTACAATTACGCGTCACCTGTTATTCCATAGTCTCACGTTTCCTTAAGCGTGTAAATGTCGTGGTTCATCCCATTCTTCACACGTTATTCTGCTATGAATAACCTACCATACTTATTAGCGTACAGACAATGTTCACTACTTGCTTGTTATCTTTTCCCCGCCTTATATGATCTTGTGAGTCCCATACACTGATCGCATGCGGCAGGGCCGGCGTACCTTAGTCTGAAATTCTCTGTCATGGGGCACCCCTCTATGGAGCTCTTGCTGCGATCACTGGTCTGCAATTTTTGTTTCACGTTTCTTCCAGTTACATCATATTGTCATGGTATCAAAGTATAAAGCAAATTAAAAATTGTTATTACAATAACATATCTCGTTCCCAGGAATTCCAGATCTCAAAACGTTCACAGATTACACTTCTCTCCATAATAGGTCACACACAGTTTGTAATTGTTTTTGGCCGTTCAGTAAATAAATAATTACATATATTCGGGCGACCAACGGGGCCCAACATATTGTAAACAAATATAAAAATGTTCAGAATGATATGTTTTTCCGAACTTTTAAAGACCAGTGACAATTGACCTATTTTCGAAATGTAGTATTTTAAACATTGCCTCCAAGTTTAAATTTAATCCAATTCAGGAAGGTAAAGTTAGTATATAGGTTTAAATGCATTTTCTAAACTAATTTTAAAATACTTTACGTATTGAAATATATCAACTGAAAGTAATGGAATAATTAAATACTTATTTCAATAAATAAATAAGATTAAAAATTGTTTGCTTTAGTTTTTTAGATGACCCTCTTAAATAGTTTTTAAGACGCCCTTGATTCCCTTATTCTACAATTTAAAAAAGAATATTTTGGTGTATATTCAACCTAATAAATGTATTTTCTCATCTCACAAAGCTCCACAGAGTGCTTTTTGTTTTGCATTTTATTTTTTCCGAATATTTACTTACAAAACTTTATTCCCTTTTCTCATATCAGTCACTCCTCGGCGCAATCATGTTTACTTCGAAAAAGCGAACTACTTCGAACAAAGATTATCGTATTATTTCTCGCTTCAATTCGCACGAATTTTCTTTCTATATCGTGTACAGCGTTTCCTTAATGAATAACACTATGAAAACTGTTTCTTTTGATAATTGTTGTAACTTTTTTATGCATATCGAATTCTTCTTTTGAAGATTTCTGAAAGCCGTTTTTCCCTTTTCCGAGATGTTGAAATTAAAATGGAATTTAAGTAAATTACTTTCATATTACGTTGCAATATCTTCCTTCGGGCTACCTTCGGTTCTTCGGGCTTGTAGTTTCTCATATCTCCTTAATTGGGGAGTAATGACGAGTGAATTTCACCAAAGAGAAATTATAGGATTCTTTGCATTGAAACGTTTTAAGTGAGGTCGGTTTGATTTTCCGTTTGATAGAACACCATTTTATAATTTCCGATTCAAGTAGTTTTTTTCTAGACAAGAAATAATCGACCGATATCTTTCTAACAGACCGAAACCTGTAGAACACCAGCAGATATTCTTCCCAAAATCAGACGCTGATTGGAACACTATACCGCCAGCAGTTCATTCTCGCACTCTACGAATATGTAAATAGAAGTTACACTTGTTATAAGTTATATTATCTACGCTAAGTTACTGTATTATCTAAGTACCTTCATACGATATTTAGGACATACTGTTTACAATGAGTAATACATTTGAATAAAAGTAAATATAATTAAGTGTTTATATAATGCAGTACTCAGTAATTACTGACTTGGAATTCGATAAGTGAAACGACAGGAAAGGGCAGGTAAGGTAACTTAATGAGATGAAGGGTAACGGTGAGACAACAATAAACGTTTGTTAACCGTAATCTTACTTTTTTGGCATTTGTTTGTGTAAGACGTGTTTTGTGTGAAGAGATAAATCTCTATATATAATTTATCGTGACTCTTTTTGGAAGAAATCTACCAAGGACAATGGGATTCATTGGAATCTGCTGGTCACTTTCCATTTTTAGGATTCTATTTTCCATGT
>JAHLJT010008446.1:40750232-40782735 GCA_031308135.1 Acheta domesticus | reverse complement strand
CCCTTCCATCACCCGCGCGCTGACGCTCTCGCTGCAGTCCATTACGCTACTCTCGCCGCCGCCTTCGCTACCGCCTCTTCTCGCTCCCGCTCTTGTCTCCTCCCTCACTCCAGCCTTACTGCCTCCCTGGCCTCTCGATGTTCCCTTCCCCTCTTTCTCATCAGCGCTTTTTCCCCCATCTCCGCACCTTCGCTATCAGTTCTTCCAACTCTCCGTCGACCGCCAACCTCCGTCGTCACCTTCGCCATCGCCAGCGCTTTCGAAGATTTCTTCGCTTCTCTCCACTACTACTTTTGCTGGAGCCTGACATACTGCCTTACGCGCCTCTTCTTGCCGTGTGCTTAGTGCTGCCGCTAACCATCTGTGTCTATTATGTTGTGCCATCGCCCGAGACTTTTCGCCAATAGATGGCAAAGTGGCGATCACATGCGCGACCCATGCAACACCTCTGTCCTACCTTTCCATCCGCCCTTCTCACCCCCTCCCCAAACCCTCTCCTTCGCAACTAGTTAAGAATTTTGCAAGTTAATGAATAATTTCTGGGATCTAATTTAGGGAAATCATAGTGTCACGGAGCATTTACTTCTCTGATTCTCTACTAAAAACTGCTCTCAAATGCAATGTTCGTGGAATATAAAAGTATAGAAAAATTGAAAACGTTTATTTTCTAAGGAATATTTCTTTGTAATATTCTTTGTAGTAAATGGAAAAATAATCTTAAATGTTCGCGGCGCATCTAGTACGCAAGTTTCCCTACGTCCTCAACAAAAAGAAAGATTTTGTGGAAAAATCTTTATTGTAACACATGCAACATATATTAAACTATTTTTTCACATAATCGCCAGAATTGAGGTATGTCTCATACCGTAGGAAAACTTTTGTTTCCCTGTGCCGTCGAAGTCTGCCATCTGGGATAGGTACCAGTGTTTGGCAGCCACCCGCAAATCTGCGCCACTGTAATACGCGTAATGTTGATTGAACAGGGATTTCTAGATGTGTAAGAAAAGACGGAAATTCCTGGGGGGGGCGACATCCGGATAATAGAGTGGATTTTTGATTTATTAATCAGTGTTTCCGGGTGAGTCACCTGTAAATGTCCCGTAAGTGTAGTGTCTGTTTCTATCGCGGGAGTTGGTGAAGATCTTCCCCCGCTTCCGGCACCGTCGTACATCTAGGCAAGTGGGGTTTTCCCCAACCAGATATCTCCCGCCAGCGGGATTTCCCTCCTCCTCCCGCCAGTACAAGTTCTAAGCTCCAGACATGTGTGATAGTGTAGTGCATGTGAATGTAAGTTCGCGTAAGGAGTGAGGATAGAACAAGGACGAGGAAAGTAAGATCGCACGCAGTCCGTGGGACGCCTGTTAGGGTACTGTTCCGTAATTCACCACGCGTTGATCGGATAAACCACGAAAAACTAAAGATCAGAGCAGCCGCCCGGTAGAATTCTCCTCCAGACAAGGGCTGAAGCTATCTAGCTAGTGTCGAAACTCCTGCCACCATCGGGACTCGAACCCTAGGACCTCCCGGTCAGAGGCACTGCAGTGTTATCAATTGTCCTGAGCCGGTCTGTAGAATGGATGATCGTACTGTCGGCCCCCACTCGTCTGGTGGTAATCCAATCCACCTGGTAAACCAAACATCTCTAATATCTCGCGCGTCACCTAATGTTCTCAACTCGGCTGTGTGATTTTTCAAATTTTGAAAATTCGATTGTCTAATTATAGTATGTTTAAGGAATGATTCCACATCCCTGATAAGACGTTGTTTTGATCTTCTTCTACTTGGATATTCTCAGAAATTCTTGGAATTTCTTGGAAAGTATTCCCAGTTCATTTACATAAGAGTTGTGCACGTATATTACGTAAATCCAAAGTTTGATCCTGTTGACAAGGATTTTTTAACTTCTACTAAACACACTAGTAAATGCTAATATAGAAAATCCACCACACATGCATGGTCAAAACAAGCGAAGGAATGCAGAATAACAAAGTGGCGTTCCAAAGGGTATTGGCAAAGTTTAGATGTTAAAACATATTCGTACCCTCTGTCCCATGACCCCTGAAATGACTTTGAGGCAGAGGGTACAAATTGGCGTGCGGTCTCGTAATGTGTGATTAACGACGTGAATCACGCGAACAGATTTTTCACCTCTCACGTCAGATCTAATCGAAAAAGAACGTTTACACCAGCGTGGTGAAACTCACGCCACCAATGCAATTGTTAGTTTGCTCATAAAAACTTATCTTACCATGTCATCTACTACTGATAAGAAGTAACTAATACAATGAATAACAAGAGTGCAAAATACGGAAGAAATAATTAATAATTACTTTGGAGTAAATAAATTATCGATTTTATACTAAAATCAATCGCAAACATTATTTCCGTTTATATTATTTTCCATTTTGCGGCGCAATTTTGACGTAAACTTGTTGGCCAGTTGAATGACAGTTAATATTCTAAAATAACATAAACTGTCTGATCATGACGTCACAAAACGCATTTAAAATATGGCATGGTTTCAAACATTGAATTGAGTTCTAATGGGCGGAATATTTGCGTGGGTTCAATATTATAATATTACGTCTTACCAATAATACGATAATGTCTGTACTATTCTACTAGGCTCACTAGCTTGTTGTCGACCATTGACCAACTAAACAGTGATTAGTAACAATCTAATATTATTTATTCTCTTCACACTTCATAATATTGATTGTTGTGAATGTTTATGTGGCCAGTGAGAGACTATGACCTGTGATCCTGATAACAAAATTAAACAATACTCACAAGTTTATTTATCTGCTCTCTTTTGATGATTTAACGGATTTTCTACAGATCCTTCGAAGAGCATCAATTTCTAAAGCTTGGGATTTTTCTTTGACTTTTGATTCGGTAAACATGATTTACAAATGCATTTCCTCCAAAAATTGTTTAATACGAGGTAAGGGTCAAAGAGTTCCCGGAATTGGTCAAAATGTTTTCATTTATTAAAGGATCAGTAAATTAAATTCATTTGTAGTCAAAATTCCCTCCCGCATTTGAGCACTTTCCCAAACGTTCGTATAATTATTGGAAATAGTCCTGAAAGCAATTTCTCGATAATCCTCCTGGTAGATTTTCAATCACATATTCAGAATTAGCGAATTGTTGCCTCTTCATTTTAATTTTTAGTCTGGGGAACGAGTAGAAATGGGCCGGCACGTGGTCAGATGAGTAGGGAAGGTTTTCACGAGTGGTAACGTTATGCTTGGTGAGGTAATTTTTCACCAATAATGACCTTTGGGTAGGGGCATTTTCAGGGAGTAGGACCGAATCTTTTCTTTTCCATTTTTCTAGACGTTTTCTCCTGATTGTACCTCGTAGACGGTGAAGAATTTCCACGTAGTTTTTTGTTGACACTTTGACCATCTGGATTGGGCATTTTGTCAATGGTTATTCATTCTTCTGTTCGCACGATTGATATGACGAACATACTCGATTTTCATTTTGAAGGAAGTGGACGGGTGGCCACTGCGCGGGTTAAATTCAGCACATGCGTGACCTTCACGAAAACGCTTATACCACTCGTAAACTTTCGATTTTTCTAATCACAAAATCTAATGTTCTCATGCTTCTCGATAGCCGTCATCTTAAAATGCGACGAATCCAAAAACTGTCTCAAAAGTTACGTGCGCAGCACTGCTCTCTGAAAAGTCGACACACGCATCCGGGCACCTCAGCGGTTTCACAGGGAATGTCTCCAACGTTAATCCTTGACTAAGTTGTAGATGCCAATTCCGGAAACTTTCCGATTCACCTTCGTAGATTTTTTGAAGTTATTTAAGGTCGCATCAACTACTAGGTCATTACAACCACTATTGGATTTGTCGTTACAGTATGAGGATGAAACAATATGGTGATGATAGGGGGTGAAAGGACTAACACATACAACCATGTCCGAGGCGGGACTCGAACCCGCGACCCCACGGTCCGAGATCACTACGGCATTACTGCTTTAGCGATCTCGGCCATGGGGCCGACCTCGTAGATCTTTATCATATATCTATTTATTTATGTAAAAAAACAGTTAAAAACTCCTTGTCACATGCTACGGGGAGAAGTGAATTTTGAGCACGTTTTCAAATTCCGTGATCCTTACCCTATGCCATATACTAGTTGAATTTTGAAAATAGAAAGAATGAGCGTTTTGCAAAGATTGTTTACAAAATATTCGCTCCGATGTAATAAAATGTAATTCCCTTTGTCAACCACATCCCATTTTGCGGCCCGATAGCTTCTCTTCCTGTCTGCCGCAGCATGCCTTCGTATCAAATACAACACAAAGGACCTTTGCTTTATGTATGTGATAAAATATTTTGATTCCTCCAATTTCTGAAGTCCCGAAAAAAAATCTAAATCGACACGTTGACACGTAGAATTTGCATACATGCTTGTCATCGAATTTTCGAATCTTATTATTTTAAAGAACTTTCTATTAATCTTCCTGTTTTTCTTCTGATCTCCGTGATTTATATTACTGTTTAATAAATAATAATAATAATAATAATAATAATAATAATAATAATAATAATAATAAATGCATTTTATTCATTTTCACGTAAGTTAACAAACACTGCAGATACACCCGGATGAGCAAATTCTGTTTGGGTACAGTTTAATAAGCTTATAATGAAACAAGGGAATATCTCAGTGTTTGTTCTATGGTTTAAAGGATATTGAACAAAAACCGCATTGTGATGAGACTATGATGCTAAAGCACTATTTATGGCTTAAGCACAAGTTTTAAGGACGCACAACTTAAAAAGTACCATTAAATTACCATATCCACCAGTGTACATAGCATTACAATAAAATTAATAATATTTTCAGTCATATAGAGACAATGTATGTGAAGTCAGTTATATGGTGGAATAGACCTCACTTATTGTGTAAACTACTTAACGTTATTAATATCTCGTGATAAAGCATTGTAAACTATGTAGCAAACACGAGCTATTTGTAGTTTTGTTTACATTGAGGTTTTGATACTTAGATCTGATATTACGATTATATACCATTACTACGAGTATGTCGCGTGTTATCCTTGTATCAAAATTCCATAAAAGTGGGGGCCTTCCGTTAAGTGAGTCAGTTTTAACCAAAAGAAATGTTTCTAAACATAATTGCACTTCTCGCCGATAGTACATCACAAACTATTTAACTCCTTTTTTACGATAAATAAATTAAGTGCTGGCCTGGATAGCCAAGATCGCTAAAGTTGTAGGGCCGTTGTTGCCTCTTCTCGAAGCCCGCGGTTTCGAATCCCGCTTCGGGTATGGATGTTTGTGTGTGCTTGAGGTGTCTTTAAGTGTCGTGTTCCCCCTGTAGTTACTCCAATATAAAACAATCAAAGTTGTCGCTACATACACTTAGTAGTTTAAAAAAGCCTAAACACTATTAAGTAAGCAAATAAATAAAGCATTATTAGGAACGCAGGCAATAATCAGAGAGAGAAAAACTACATTAGATTGAGCAAGCAAAAGATTACTTGCGACATTTTTTAAGAATCATTAAATGCCATGTCAGAAAAGGATGTCGAGATTGAAACGTTTACTCAAACACAGTTATTTGTCACTGATAAAATAACATTTTTGTCATTGTAATGAATGCCATTACGTAATTTATGGTTTCATCATTTTGATTTATTTCCTACATACACCGGATACTACTTTGAATATCGGTTTTCAGAAGCACTTTATCAATTCCCCATGGCGATACATGTTATGCCACATCACGCTAAAATGTACACCCATCAGTCTTCCGTCAGTATCGCTTTATTCATTACAGAGATCAATATTGTTCGTTTCTATACTTTTTAAAACAACTTATTGGTATTTGATGAACATGGTGATGGTACATAGATTAGTTATTTTATTAAATAACTTTACATGTATACTGAATTCTTATTAACTAACTTATCATTAACCTACAATTATTTAATGGGAGAGGATACCCATATGGGTCCTTCAATCAGGTTCCAATTCAGCGAATTTTCTAAGGAATGATTCATCTCCTATGTTATTTCAGTATTATGACTTCTCTTTGCGGCTCTCACACGTAACCAATCTTTATAAATAAGGTCTCGAAAGAAAGAGAATTTCAAGGAGACTGCACATTGACGTTAAAAATATGAAGGATTGATATAAAAAACGCATCTAAATATTCATGTAAAATGCAATCCGCAACGTACGTCAGGATTTTTGAATCTTTACCGTTAAAAACTCCTAAACGAAGCGTTCTAGGGTCTTAAAACCTAAAATTTTGCGGCCAAAGGACTCAAAGAAACGTTCATCACACCGTAATGAGATCTTCTTTACCATTCTATTACATTTTAGCTGGTTTTACGCTCCTCGATTCTACCCCACCTGTTCAGAGCCTGTAGAATCTGCAACTGTAAGTGAAATTACTAATTACTTGATATTCTATGCGATTGAATTACACGGGTGTACCTGTACCTCTTTGCTCGATAATAAAGTTAAATAAGAATAGTTTGTATTGACAAGGGTGTATTATATTGTTATCAATTACAAGGTCACGGAGGATAAGAGGGTCGTGAAAAAAATATTACAGGCTTAAAATGGAAATGGAAGAATAAGGAAGAGGGTGGGGTATTGCATGTGTGAATTCTCGCACGGTACGCGAGTTGTTTTTAATTATAGTCTGATGGATAGCGTTTTTGTCGAGTCTGAAGGGTACCAGGAAGGGATTTGATTAGAGCTGGAGTAAAGGTGAGTGGTTAGGTAAGTAATGTGTTGTGCTACCAGTTCGAGGTGAAATTCTTTATGGAGTGGGTGGTTGGAAACAAACCTTGCGGTTTTAGCTATTGTTATAAGAAACTGATTCTGTATTACTTGAATTTTATTTGTATTGTTTGGAAGCGTTAATTCATATTAGACAGGCATAAAGTAGCAGAGGTCTTATGTAATTTTGTATAGAAATATTGCGGAATTGGTTGGTATGGGGCTATTACTGTGAATTAGTAGTTTTAGCTATAGTAATTTTATTTTGGCTTGTGTTAGTTTGTTACCTACGTGATGCCTTCAGTTCCAGTTAAGCTTGGCGTCTAGTTGAAGTCCAAGATATTAAGCCGCTTTGTTGGGAGGGGAAGGTAGTTATTGTATTATTTTGTTGTTTAGTGTCATAAGAGTGGGTGGAGTGTAAGGTCTTGTGGAGTGTAAGTCATAGGTGGGTGTAGTGTAAATATTTTAACGAAATTTTTTATTTGGGTGAACGGGACCTTGAGTCCGGAAGCCCAGCTAACATGTTAAGGCATAATTGTACCCTTTTTCGACTTACATTGATGCAAGTATTTTGTGCAATTGATCAGTTTTAAATTATTTAGTTCAGGGATGTCAGGGACGTACTAGTTGAAGAAGCTTGGTGAAAGCGGGGTGCACTGAGGGAGTCGAGCTTTTATTGTTGTCGGATTTAAGAGATGGTTGTTAACATTTACCGAAAATGTTCTATTGTCGAGAAAACTATTTATTATTTAGAGTATGCAGTGCGGAGAAACAAATTTGATTATTTTATACTTCAGAGCTTGATGGTTGGGTCAAATGTCGTAATGTGTACGAAATCGCTATTTTGTGGAGTTTTTTGAAAGGCCGTGTATAGATGTTCTGTAATACGGATGTGTGTATATGTTCTGTAATTGATATCATGTGGATATTTATTCTGTAAATCCAAATTTTTCCGTTGGTATAACTTTTGTTAAGTGTAGATGTTTGTTTAGCCTTTTTAGGATAATTTCTTCGAAAATCTTTGAAGGGTTAGTACCAAGCTTATAGGTCGGTAACTATCGGTGAAGGCTGAGTTTTTGTTTCGTTTGGAGATGGGAATGATAATTGTATGCTTTCAAGTCAGTGAGAAGAAGTCGGTTCTGAAGCATGACTTTAAAATGTTATTTAAGAATGTTACTTTTGGAGGTGGCAAAAATTTAAAGCTGTGTTGTTAATGCAATTGCGATATGGGATTTTTCAGTTGGAAGGTTTTTAATAATTTGATAGATTTCGTTAGAAGGTGTGTATTGAATTGTATGGCGAGGCCCATGAATATGTTCTTTGTTTTGATTATGGTGTTGGTTTTGGGATGAGATGTTTAGTTATTTAGGGTCAATATCGATGCAAAATAGCATTTTTTTCGGTTTTGTGATACGATGAATAAACTTTACCTGCAAAGGTATTAAAATTAAAGGGATTTTTTTCTTCTTTAGTATTCTTGTGGTGAATTGTTCAAGCGAATTATTGTTAGTGTTTAGAAAATTTAGTTTCTATAAAATAAAAATTGTACATGCCATGCGGAGAGAAGTGTAACTGCTCATGTTTTATACCTCCAAACACTTACACCCTACACTCTTTTACTATACGAATTGGTACAGTTTGGAACAGTTGTTCACAAAATAACAGTGAAAAACAATTGTATAAATGTGGAAATTGATAAATCAAGATATTGAAAATTGTTTAATAACTTAAATATTTTATTTAATATATTTCACAACTTGAATCGACACCTTGTCACTTAATTCGTTTTCACCGATAATAGTTTTTCAAATATCGGTTCCTACAATTGACAATTTGTTCCCATTGTGGTGCTTGTAAAATACACGATTCAAAGAGAGACAGCCTGAATTCATGGATATAAATTATTAATTAATAATTACAAAACTGTCTAATGCATTTTTACACTAGAACACAAGAACGTGATACCTCCCTCAAGAAAACAAAACAAAAAACGAGCATCTATATATTCATATTCTTATCCTGCCCTATATGATGGAATTCTCCAATATATTTGGCCGTACCTCAAGCGGGAATGTACAGATATTCGTGAAATAAGCATAACGTGCTGTTTTTACTGAAGTTTTAAGAATTCTGAATAGCTAATGTAATGAATTTAATTTGTATTCAGTTGACTTACATTGACGTTTCGCTTAACTGCCATAAAAGTTTCAATTATTTTACTTGCACCCTCGGACAACCCGGACATCGCGCAACAATTGCTTTTGTGCAGTGTCGTAAGCAAAGCTTATTAAAAATTGAAATAGTTTTTCAATCGTGAAATATTAATACTCTCCATTCACTGACAATACAGCCAAGTCAAACCTGGCAGAAGCCTGTCGTAAATTTTTGCAGTCGCTATGTGCCTGAGCGTACACAGAAGGGATCACGACAAATTTACAACCGGTGCGAAGCAGATTTGACGAGTCCTCACTTTCACTTGAATAGGCCTCTTGACTGGGACTGTCCAGAAAGTATTTATGGCGACGAAAATTTCATTTCGGATCCCATAAACATTTTTGAATTAAAAAAAATTAGCTTGATATAAAAGTACCAAATACTATATCATAATGGAAATACTGTTTTGGACGTGAGGAGGTATAAATGGCAATTATTTTGAATTCGTAGAATAAACTACAAAGAAATTGTTGGGTCCTGGAGGGGGTCATGACCACTAGATCGCTATAGCCCTTGACATATTCTGTAGGTGGCTCCACACATTTCGGCATTCGCCGAGCAGCGAACTACAGATCGCCGATCCCGACCAGCTGATGTGGTCGGCGAATGTTCGCATCCCTTTGATGAGTCAAAACACCGACACGGGTGGAGTTAGGTTTGAGCACCGAATGTTCGTCACTCGGCAACAGCAAGCGACCCATCCACACTACTCGGGATTCGGCGAGCGGGTTGCTCGCTCTTCGCCGAATAGCGAATGTGTGGAACCGCCTTATCCCGTATCTCGGCCAGGCAATGCCAACGGCGGCAGTGCTACTCGGTGAGACGCGGCCCGCCCCGGCCCGACGCGACGGCACCGGCGGCGACGACGGCGACGCAGACTCGCCGGGCCGGGTCCCTGTGCACGCCGCGTCCGCTGCGATGTTGCAACAGCGCAACGCGCCGGGGCGGCGGCGGCGGCGGCGGGGGCGGGGGCGGGGCCGGCGGCAGTGGCGCGGTGCGCGCAGGGGGGTGCGTGGCACGCAGGGGGCGCGCGGGTGCGGGGGGTGGAGCGACCGGCGACCGCCCCCTCCCTCCCCTCCTCGGCTGCGCGACGCCCCGCTGCCGCCGCCCCGCGCCACCCCCACCCCCCGCCTCTTACGGCGCGTGTGTGCTGCGGGGGCGCGCCGCCTCAAATGACTGGACTGGCTGCGGACGCAACAAAAGTACGGCGGCCCGGAGGACGCCACCGCCACCGCCGCCGCCACCGCCGCCACCGACAACGCCGCCGCAACTGACAACGCCACCACATGCATCGGCACCGCCGTCGTCCTCATCCTCGTCTTCTTGTTCTTCGCCGCTGCCGCCGTCTTCGTTGCTTAGAGTAAAGATGTATACATCCTTGGTCTATGTTCGTTGCCGTAGCCGCGTGACTAGGCGGGACGAATGAAAAGGGTGGAAGAGGTTATGACCTCTGGAACCGTCTGCAATAGAAGGGCAACATCGTTGTCTTAGCAGCGGCGTTGACCGGAAACTCCTAGGATTTGAGTTGCCGAGCTTCACCAGATTCATATCTTGGCCGTATTTAACAAAAAATGTTAGTAAAATCAAACTAAATATTTCAGTAAAACATGAAAGCAACATCTACACCTTTAAGAAATATGTTAATTATTGTAACCATTACGGAGATTTTAGTCAGGAAGTGTAATTGTAACAGCTGTCAATACAATCGAGTTGTGACAAAGACGGAAATAATTAAGTAATGAGAGAAAATTTGAGAAAAAGGATGGGATGATGGATATAGAACACTAAGGAAATGGGATAGGGTGTCATTGACACCACATATATCCTATGGTGGCGGCAAAAAAGGAAAGAAAGATGTTGGTGTCGGGAAATGTAAAAATGTGCTGAGAATGTCTGTGTCTCAGGTCGACCAGTTAGCGTGAATAGTATGCTGCATATGAAGAAAACACAGACAGCGAAACACACTAGTATTCTGTGGCAATGTGATTTCGGAGGGGAAAGAAGAATTTCGCCAATGGAAGGAAGCTGGGTTGGTGAGATGGGCGGCGTCCGTAGTCGATACCTGGGGACGGTGTACTAGTCACAAGGAATGTGTTGCGCAGTTCGGTGAGGAGGACGACGACGCGAGATGAGCGTAGCAAAATCAGTGGTAAGGCGGAAAAGCAGGCCTATTGGTTTGAGCTTCGCGAAGTAAAATAAGGCATCATTGAATTGAATTGACAACATCTATAACGTCATTCACATAATTGACGATGATGACTAACACGACAAGTACAACATAAAGGACGACATCGATTGCAGAAACAATGTCGATGGCAGATACGATGACAATGATGGCGAAAACTACTGACGGCATTGACGATCGACGACGATGACAACCGAATATGCCGAAGAAGACGGAGCACGAGAACGACAACTGACGCCGACGACAAGAGCCAACGATGACTACGACAACCAACGATGACAAGAAGCAACGAGGACGAAGACAAGCGACGAGATCGACGACATGCGACGAGGACGTCGACAAGCGATCATGATGATGACAAGCGATGATGACGTCGACAAGCGATGACAACGTCGTCGTCAGGCTACGATGACGACGACAACCGACAATGATGACGACAACCAACCATAACGAAAATAGACATTTATAATATCAAGTCCCGTCGATCTCCACAAGTGACGAGAACGTCAGCGGCAGCGACATCGGCGCCGGTGACAGCCCGGTGTGAGCGGCGGGAGAGGAGGCGGACGCCGGGTGTCTGGGGTGGCTCGGGCGACGGGCGCGCTCGACACGCAAACGGCGACGTCAGCGTCGGCGGCGTCGGGAGGGGTTGCGCCAAGCAGGGGTGGAGGGCTGGGGGAGCGGGAGGAGCAAGGCGAGGCGAGACGAGGCGGGGCAGGGGCCACGGGAGACGCGGAGGGCGCGCGCCGCGAGCGGATCCCAACAGAGACGACGCCCACGCCCACGGCGGCGCCGGCGGTGGCGGTGGCGGCGGCGGGTGCTAGGGTAGTGGCGCGGGGGCGCCGGGGTGGCCCGAGAGTGAGGGTGGCTCGTCTGACGCAGCTCGCGACGACGGCCTTCGGTCACGCCAGCAGCGACGGTCGCCGGAGGACAACGCCAAGTCTTTTCAGGGCGAGAGACCGTTATGAGCTTCTTGAATGTCTAGTGTAGCTTTTTCTTGTTTCCACACTTGAATATTACGATTATTTGTACGTTATTGCCATTAAACTGGTATTATATTAACTGTGGAGAGACAAACGTAAAATCAATGGCATGAAGACCAACAAAACCAAAACTGCCTGTAAGTTTTATTTCAATTCATGACTTTAAATGTCACGTAGTGAAAAGATTATAAAATATATGTTCTAATCTTACTTAATTTCCAGATAATACATTTATAAAAGGTAAAAAATTAATTGAAACCAATATTTCAAATTTTAAGAACTTACATTATTCTGTAATCACTTCCCCTTTGTGAAAGAATGAATGTAAATTTTTGATTATATATTTTGAGAAGTTGTTTGCCACATCATACTAGATTGCTATTACTTTAGTACTTCTGGCTTTGAACTGCATAGTCCTTTAATTCTGTAGCCCTTCAGTACTGTAGACTTATTGTCTCTGCAAACATTGTACAAAAAAATAAGCTTGAGTTTCTCTATATGCCACCACGAAGATTGACGGGAACTGCATAGGACTACATGAGATTCTGATCAAGAGAAAAAGCATATTAAACAAAATATGGAAGCGCGAGAATTATGTTGTCACTTCCTACATTTTTAGGATCAAAGGGTATTTGTCACCATTATTTTCTTTTTATACTTTTAAACTAAAATCTCTTTTATCAGGAAATACAATTAAATTTCAAGATTTATCAATATTTCAACATTGATCAGTAATACACGCGAGTTTTGGAAGAACGAAGAACTTACTTCTTCGGAGCTTTTTTAATAGCCGAGCTCGTTTACCGTCGAGAAATCGAGCGTTCTCTCTTTCAGCAATGAATCTAATTACATTCGTTTCGCAGAACTAGGAACTGTGATTGTATCGCCATTATATAATCTTGTAGGGCATGAAGGTATTACTAAGACGAACTGTTATTATGACGGTATTTCTACAAGCCAGGGCGATTAACTTCCCAGAAAAAACGTAACTCATCACACGCCACCTCAATTATTGATTCAATTATCACGGAAATTTAGACTAGTGATATGGTGTCGCTATGGTAGTCGTCGGGGTAGTTTTAATTCGTTTGCATTATGTGTATCCAGTAAAAGGTCTTTCTAAGCTTATTAGCGAAGCTGCGCGAATCTCTGAAGGTAGAGCCCCCGGCAATCGGCAGGAGAGCGTGGCCCAAATCCCCATATGGCCATGGAGATTTTCCTCAATCCCTGATGGCGTCGAAGGGCTTTCGACCACGCTCAGCTTCCTATCCAATGAACGCCGTGGACTATCCCCTGGGTAAAAGGTAACCGGAGCGCCTACGCTAGCCACAGCCTCCCTCCAAGAGGGCCCGGGTCAAGAATTGGCCTCCCAAATCCCCGAGAGAATTCTCGAGGGGTGAAAAGGGCCGGGATGATTTTGTGAACTGATTGCCGCCAACGGTGGATTTTTCAGAGCAACATTTGGACAACGTGGAATCCTTGGACTGTGTTGTTTTTCGATTTTTGTTTTTCGATAGACCCTAATACACTATTTTTAGACTTTGACTATAGATCCTAATTATTAAATATTAGTTATAGACCCTAATACACTTTCTTTACAGCTATTAGTTTCGTGTTAAAAGCTTTTATATTTAGAATAAGTAATAACATAATATAATATTTATTTTGGGGAAGTATCTTTAAGCGAAAATTTAAAGCAAGGATATATTTGTCAATGAAAACACTGTTGAGCAAAAACTTAAATGTATATCAACACTGTACATTAATATTTACTCTCGTAATTATTTAAAAATTCATTATTAATTTTATTTATCGTATTATTATTACCTTGTTCATAATTGTAGTATCATGTCAAATATTCTGGCGCCACAAATCCAAACGTTCAATAATCCGGATACGATTCTGGCGGAAACATAACTGCATGGAATACAGAATCTATCTAGGTACGTATATATTTGTTTAGTAGCGTCCACGCTATTTAAATATTTTACTGAAACTATTTATCCCAGAAAAGTATAATATACACAGACACATCTATATCCGCAAATTTTTTCAGTAATACGTGATATGGATATTTGTTTCTGTTTCGTGTTTGGGAGTTGTAATTTTGACAAGTTTAAAGATGATAGGTGTGGAATTTGTGGTAGGTTAAAATAAAAGTTGGTGACCAAATAAGAGATGTATTGATCTACGACTTCTAAGTTAAATTCGTTGTGGAGTTGATTGTTGGTTATATATTAAGGGTCATTAGCAACTAATCTCACGAATTTATTTTGTAGGACTTGAAGTTTGTGAAGATTAATTTTAGCAGAATTGGTCCAAATTGGGCAGGCGTGCATTATTTTGGGTCTTACAATTAGAATTGTCTTGTAAATTGCTATAGCAGATTTAAAATGGATTGTCAGTATTTTTTTAAATTGATAGTCGTAGTTGTGACAGTTTTATTTTATTTTGGATCAGATTAGCATTTATATGTCCTCTTCAATTCTGTTTGGTATATAAGTATAATCCTAAGTATTTTACGGTCTATGGTATTTGAGGAGGGGTCCATTCTATTGTACTAATATTTAAAATGAGGGATGTTTGGGGAGAATACATTTTAAAGTGAAGACAATGTTGAAGTGTTTCATGATTGTTTTTTCCTTCACACCGCACTAGTGGTTGAACTCTTCTGAAATGTTGGTTAGAATATGGGAATAAATTGCATTGCATTGTTCTGTGCAGTGTTTTCCGTTCATTTTTAAGTTCAATTTTAGTGGATTATCTTCCAATAAATCCTCTTTCTACTCGACGATTACATCCGCTTAGTCAGGTAAGTGTATAGACTTCGCTTAATATTTTATGAAGTACTTCGTT
This sequence comes from Acheta domesticus, assembly GCA_031308135.1. Taxonomy (NCBI): domain Eukaryota; kingdom Metazoa; phylum Arthropoda; class Insecta; order Orthoptera; family Gryllidae; genus Acheta; species Acheta domesticus. Next base: position 40,767,715 of record JAHLJT010008446.1, on the reverse strand, counting down.
GAATTGAATTAGTTCATGGTTTTGCTCTCTTATCGGTCTTTGGAACTAACTTTTTCAGTGAAGTTTCGCAACCTTTGTACTCTTTCGCCCTCTGCAATAACCTCTTTACAGTTTACGTAGGTATTGTCTTTAAATGTATGCCCTGCTTAAGAAAAGGCTTGGGAAAAGAAGAGTACGTGCTGGGTAAACGATCTCGAGGAAAAGTGAGAAAAAATTTTCCACTGAGCGCTCCAAATTCAGTTAAGAGACAACGGATGAAGTGCTTACTTTCAGGGAGTGGCGTTCTCCTGTCACCTTTGTGGAAGCTTCGAGCGCACTTCCCTTTTTTCATTTACCATCACACTCCCTCCCCTCGCCGCCACGCCGCCGCGCCGCGCCGGCGACTCCCTAACGCCCACCTTCTGCCCGTCGCCATATTTGCCGTCCGCTCGCTTCATCTTTCCTCTTTGTCTTTTGTTCTCACCTCGTTTAACCTGCTTCCATCTACCTTCATGTCGCTGCACACCACGATACATTCAGTAACATTGTCCTTTACCTTTCGTTCTGACTTGGCTACGTGGCTCATCGACGAACAGCCATATCGAGATATTTTATATATTATTATATAGTTATATTATTTATATATAATGGACATATAACTTTCGCAAAACTACGCATCTTTAATTCGCTGGACAAGAGTGTTCAAGTGGTGATACCCCACTTTCTTTGAACCACGTTCAATATATTGTTTCACAATAATGTGTCATTCCATATTTTACAAGCAATTGTAAAATAGGTATGTTTAATTTAATAATTTAATGAGTACGTATTGATATCGTTCATCAGATCACTATATCTCACTATCGAACTTTACGTTCCGATCATACGAATCATGAACTATCTATCTTCCTACTCTTACCTCTACAGATAAACAATGTGAACAATTCTGTATCGTTTTCTTTTTTCGATCCTACACGAAAGCTGTTTGTATTCTAATTAGTCGTCATTGCTGTACTACCTGGGTGTCCGTTTCTTTACCATTGCCTTTTTTTCCCTTTGCAGTTTGTTTTTGGTTTGGTTTTCCCGTTCAGTCTATTTTCGTTGCTTTACTCTGTTTCTTCCTTCTCGCCTGGTACACTGCACTCCAACCAACAGCATAGCCTCTCATATTCCCCTTCTCCAACTGTCTAACGCTACCTCTCTAGAATCCTATCCTTCATCGTCCTGCGGCCACCTCTTTCCACCCCCCTCCCATTATTCGCTTCGCTTCCCGGGCGGTCTTTTTCTCCTCATCTCTTTGTTGGGTGTCTCTTTCGCCGACACAACGCTTCCTAGCAACGTGTTCCCTATCCTAGATCCGTAGCTAACATACTATGTCCTCGCATTGTTCTAGTGTGACAACCACAACACACGGTCTTGTTTTGTATCCATAACACGAGGTTCGAGACCGAGGACGTATTCTCGATATCTTGTGGAATTATGAAGTGATAATAGACTCAAACTTTTCAAAGTTAGTACCCTTTCATATATTACTACATTTTTAATGTACTCCCTCGAACAAATGTTTGTAATTGGTGAGTTTTCTACGCTACCATCTGGCTAAATTATTAAGACATTATTTAATCCATCGAAAATTATTTAAATTTACATAGCATGCTATATTCAGAATGGTGTCAGTGTTCCTCCCCCGTTTGATCGTGAGGTCTAGCGTCGACCTACACGTCAGCTTGCTGTGTTTCCCCCTCCTGGTATCACCATCAGCTGGACAAACCCCAGACGAAGAAGCTCTAATCTCCCATCTGGTCGCCCAACACGTGTGGTAGTGTGTGTGTGTGTGTGTGTGGTGTGTGTGTGTGTGTGTGTGTGTGTGTGTGTGGTGTGTGTGTGTGTGTACGTGTAAAGAGAAGAATAGAGATTGAGAATGACGAAGGAAAGCTCGCTTTCTTTCCAAGGCCCGAGTTTCTTACTGTACTGCTTTGGCATTCGCCTGGCATTAATCGGAGAAACCAAGGAAAACTACTGGCTAAGGCTTCCCGCCGCTAGAATTTTCCTCCAAACTGCGAGCGGTTGAATTCGATCTAGTGTCAAAAATTCGCCAATGTCGATACTCAAACCCTACGATAGTGTCTGCCAACTCAATGCTCTGTGACGTCACAGAAATCTGCTCCCTTTCTCCGAGCTGAACGCGGAGCAAAGGCGGAGCCCGACGCGGCGGCTGGCGCACAGTGTTCCAATGATGGTACGGAAGTGGGGGAAATTGTTCGCTAGGAATATAGATAATTAAGTTTTTAAATAGTAATTATTATTGAGAATGTTTATGATTCAATAACAATGTGAAGAATTATATAATAGAACATACATTATTACATAACTCAAAGCAATATCGAACTCTATCAAAACCAGTAATTTAATTCCACTTTCATTCTTCTATTGGATTACATTTTTGGAAAAGACAGCTTTGACATTTTAGGACAATTATATTTTATATAATATAAATTAGTTCGATCTGAAACAATAATTAATGTTAAAAAATAGGTACCGGTAAGGGTTACGTGAGAGAATTTTGATCCCAGGCTTGATGATTTTTGATGTACAGTTTTGTTTGAGAATCTTGTAAATCCTCGTGATTTTCAGCATATATTCAATAATCTTCAATCTGCAAATTCCTTTATTCATCCCATGATTGCGACCTATCTCAATTATCAGAATTTATTTAATCTCGTAGATTTCTCTGGGTCGCAAAGCAACATAATTCTTCTGTAGATTGGACTTTGTAACCTGCTGTAGTTCTTTCGAACACACTAAACACTTCGCCATTGTTCCAGTATCTACAAAAGGAAACCTTTCTTACCTAGCGGAAATAATATTAACGGGTGTAGTTGTTTTCCCCCTTATGTTTCCTGATACACTGCCAAAGCCCCACTGCCAAGGCTTTTGCCAGGGGCGACCGCCGTCTGCCCCTTCCTCCCTCACCCCTTTGCTCGGACTCCTTCCACGAGCGCCTTATCTCGGAGGGCAAAGTGGCTCCGACGTCATTCCTTGTCCAGTTGGCAATCGCTGCCGTAGGAGCTCCCTGGCAGAGATGTTGCTACCCCCGAGCCATATTAGTCGGTTTGAGAACTCATGATTCAGAGCATAAAAAGTCCAACTTGCACTCCCGACGAACTCCATCCCTTGCCACCCTTTTCTGATTCCCTGTAATATTCCGCACATTCTTCTTTGCGCACCCTTCTTTTCGTGTGTTATGGCTGGCGTCCATGCAGAAGGTGTGCAAGGGAGGATGTCTTGACCTCTCACAAAATTTCAATTGCGAAATTTCGTACATAATTTCATTACGAATACACATGAAAAAAGCACTTTTAAGACCTTGAAAAATACAAATTAGCTCATTTATTGAAAATAATTTAAATTCATGTTATACGAGGCGATCTTATACAATTTTTCAAACATTTAATTTTTGGAAAAAATTACTGATGTACATTTGTTCTCGAGACTTAAAAAGATAATGACCTCTTCTATCCGAATGTAATTTCTTTATTCGCGCTTTGTCTCTGTGTAATAAAAAACATCGTCGCTCTCCCCTACATTTTCGGACGCTGAAGAGGGACTCTCCTGCTGTACATCCGCCTTCTAGCCCATCTCCATTCCCGCTCCCCACGCCACTCTACCTCCTGATCCGCCCTGTCCCCGTCCCGTTCCCTTCCCCGTCGTTCCGCCTCGTCCCACCCCATCCCGCCCAGTCCCATCGCATCCCGTCCCGCCCCGCCTCGCCCAGCCCCTCCCCACCTCGCCCCGCCCCCTCCCACCCCACCTTGCCTCAACTGGCCTCACCATGCTACGTGTCGCTACACCACGCTACGCCAGGCCATGTCCCGTCACGCCACGCTACGTGTCACTTCACTTCGCCTCGCTTCGCCTCGCCTCGCCACGTTTCGCCACGCCTCGCCCCCTCCCGTCCCGCCTGGCCCCACCACACCCCGCCACGCCCTGCCCGGGACATCACGCCCGTCTACGCCCCCGCACATCTCCCTCAGGCGCGCTCCCCACCGGTGCTTCTCCCCTCAGGGAACGAGAGAGGAGGGGGTTATGAATTTTAATGACGTCAGTGGGCTTCGTTTGGCGATTGCGACGAACGTTTCACCGAGTGCTTTAAATCGCGTCGGAGCCTTGGAGCGCCCGGCGTCCCGCGCGCGGCGGCGGCAGCAGCAGCGTGCGCCGGACCGCCCCTATCGGCGCCTGGATCGATCTCTCGAAATGGGCTTCGCTCTCCGAGAACGCGCGCGCGCGCGCTCCTCTCGCACCTCCCTCTCCCCCTCCCCTCCCCCTATTCCCCCGGGCAGCTTCATTGAGAAGCGAGGCGCGGCGCGGCAGCGTCCTGCAATGGGGAAGCCCGACACTTCAGCTCATGCCTACGGATGCAACGATGTACTGTGTGTAGCAATAAATTGATAAATTATGGATTCCGGTAATTTCATTGAAATATCTTTGTTGTTTTCTAATACAAAATATCGTCGATATACAAGTGAAACTCACTATGTCCAGACTCCGCTCTGAGTTTTCCGAGGTTTCTCCGATCACCACCAGGCGAATGCAGAAGTAGTACCCTAGCAAACGGACCACGGACCGCCCGCGATCTTTCCTTCCTCTTCCTTGTCCTATTCTCACCTCTTACACATACTAACATGCACTACACTACCACACATGCCGGGAGATGGGTCGGGAGCTTAGAGCTCGTCCCGGCTAGGGCGGTGCCCCGCTGGTGGGAGATACCTGGTTAAGGAAAACCCCTGCTAGACGACGGTAGGTCGGCACCGGTTCTCGCCCTCCAACGGAGAAAGATCACCGCCATTTGCTGAATTTCTTCCCCAACTTTTAACCATAAATATTTGAATGATGAATAAAAGCACTAACAAAGCGAAGTTAATAACATTTGAAAATACATATTTTTACTCCCCAGATGTAGAAAACTTATTTGCATAGGTAAACTAACTTCTACTTTCTAAGAAAATAGTAACTAATTCATACCCGCGCCTCTACCATAGCTAAAAAAACGTGCTCATAATGAAGCTACATTTATGTCCAGAAGCAAAACAAGAGGCTATCTCAGCATTCGCTAATTGATGAAAAAAATTAAACGAAAACCTGATCGAAATGGTCATTGTCCCAGACGTTGACATACGTTACTTGTTACAGGAATGATAATGGGAGATAAGGGATTATCGTTCACGATAACTTAAACTATTTATATCACAACATACCCGAAGTCAACTTTCGGGATCACAACTTTCCATCTTCAGTGGGTCTCTAACAAAGAAAGGAAGAATGAGAAATCAACATGAAGAAAAATTAAGAATCAAAACAGACAAATGAAATGAGATAACTTCAATATTGCATCATCTTGATCTCTCATTTTTCCTTTTCTTTGTTAGACCCACTGAAGACGGGAAACTGTGATCCCGAAAGTTGACTTTGGGCATGTTGTTATATAAATAAATATTATAAATTATTGTAGATGATTATCCCTTATTTCCCATTTCCATTATGGATTACCACAAGTTATCTGCTACCACCACGGAATTTGTTACAGGAATATTAAGTATTTTTAAAACTATATAATACCAATGTAAACTAATTTTGCGGGAAACGGGACCAACACCAGTTTTTTAACTGTCCTTCAGTACATTCGAGGAAAAAATTGAAGAAAAACTTGGAGCCGATTTTGAGAAAATAATTGTTTAAAAATTGCCTATATTTCACCCAAAATTACACTACCCCTGCATATATTGTCAAAAACCAGTACATGACCTTATTTCAAGATCTGTTTTGAACAACATATTTTTTAAGGAACACAGCTCTATCTTCAATATTGCAGTAATAGGAAGATGAAAACAAATTTGTACTTTTGGAATTTTCAGAGAAATTAGGAATTTGAACGAATATATCTGCGGTATTCTTTTAAGCGTTTTTACACTATCCGAGAACAGTTTTGAAAATTTTTTGAAAACATTTTGAAAATGTTGTTGATGCGTAATGTAATGTACCTCCAAAAATCAAATTTCCATTTCAAATTCTCAAGGTTCAGATCGATAAGAAAATAACTGTTTTGGAGATAATCGTCTGAACTATTGAAACGTTATGTTTATCACAGGTAGGCAGACGGACAGAGATATTTGTCGTCAACCAATTTTACAGTTTCAATGCCCCACGCAACGTAGATTCTGATTACACAACGCGATAGAGGAAATAATTTACTATATAAAGGAACTAGATCCACTTTATCCACTTTTTTCGTTTTCAGGGCCGGAAAATAATAATTTTTCTGTCGAAAAAATCGCCCTTTTCTTCTGGACTATTACAATACTTTCTCTTTTCTAATTATGTAATTGGAGGAAGAAGTAAAAATGTGACTTAAGAATGTAAGCAACTCAAAAAATATCTAAAGCACTCTTAGTGAGTTTCATTTGTCTACCGGCAATCTATATTATTAATTTCCAATGCGCGCAGAAATTAAACGGAAACTGTGAGAGGATTAATGGTTTCGATTAAATACCCAGAATCTCAGAAAAATTAAGTTTAGATTTTGAGTGGAAAATGCAATTATTTAATTTGCTATTCCACCTGTTCACACACTGCACGTACTGACTGATTTCTCATACTCAGTGCGTAACTAGTTATGACACAGCTAATGTAATGTGACAGCAAATCTCCATGGAAGAGGCCATCGGCCATCAAATATTTGCTATACACATGTTGCGTTGTGGAAGCGCAACTTTTCTAGTATATTCTTGTTATGTAAACAACAGTTGTACCGTTTATTCGTATATACTATATTATGTTATTGCAATGTTCTTGAGGACTGTGTTTGTTAAAATACTTAATTTATTGCGGTGTTAAAGGAGATTATTTCCTTTTGCTTCAACAGTGTGCATGCTACCTTCCGAAAGACCAATTTGTGTGGTTTAGTTTAGCAACTTTTTTTTTCTGCAGCCCACTAGTGTCTATTAAATATATGGATACTTTTTTTCGATTGCTGAATAGGAGTCTTGTATAACCCACAAATTAGTATATTATTAGATATATTTTATTATTTCTTTAATTATTTCTATGTTGCTAAATATTTATGAAAAACAATTTTAATTTCATCTTTCGATATTGGTATGTCATATCTTCTTTAGAAATATAGTATTAAAATTATATAGTTATGGAAGTATTGATAAGATAAACAAATATACTTTAACTCAACTTATGTACTTACACATTAAATTATTATTTATAATGTAATAACAAAAAAGAAATATTCCCTAATATCTGGCTGCCCGTAAACAGGCCATGTTTAGTACAGACGTAGGTCGAAAAATTGATAAAAATTTATAAGATACAGAATAAAATAAGTTAGCAAAATTAAATAATGAACGTAATGAAGATAACATTTAGTTGCACAAAAAGCTAAGGCAGCGAACGATGATGGAGTGTGAGCGCCCATGCTTGGCACCAGACATTACCATATAATATATATTGTAATATTGTATAACAATATATTGAAACAAAAGTATGTCTTGTCTGCAAATGAATGTTGGTGAAACATGGATATGGAAAGAAACCAACTTTTTCTGTTTATTTTATTCTACTCTCTGACAAATTATGATAATACCTGAAATGTTTGGATTTCTCCAAGGAATATTCTTTCTAGATAAGGGGGTAGTATCAAGAGGCTGCAAAGATTGGGTCACCTACGTCTCTTCCGAGTGTTTTCAAAAATCCCCCTCAACGGTGAAAATTCAATTCCCTTTCAAATGAGATTATTTGTCATCTCATGAACTTGCGGGCATCCAAAAATATAGAGAGAAACATCCTCCCCTAATCTGCCTACCTCCCGAGTTGCACAACTCCTTTCTAGCACGCCACAGAAAACACGAAGGAAATGTGGGAAGTGGAATACTTAGGAAATACTTTTGATTGACTGCACGGGGCGTAGTTTATTTCGAGCGTTTCTACCCCAATCTTCCCGCGTCGCGTAAATTGAGTCGATTTCCTCTTTCCTGGATTGTACGCTAATGCTGTCGGGCGCGAATGAGATTTCTAACCGAATATTGTTCCCTGAGGAGGGAACCACTCGCTTGGGAAATGGCGGAGTGACAGAGGAAAATGGGACGCATCATTCGGGCGGTGCTTCGAGAAGGAGAAAAAGGGAAGAGAAAAACACGTGCTTTCGGGTAGACGAGAGAGAGTATTTTATCTTGAATGTTGTTCATAGATGAAGTGCAATATTTTCCACAACAAATTTAAAACAGTAAAAAGGAAAAGAAATTAACAGGTTTTATGATTTAATGATTAAATTTCCATTGGAAATTGCCCATTGTCATTTTATTATATTACGCAGTTCTACTTCTGCCTAAGTCTCTTTCTGTCTAGTTTTGTCCGATATCCGCGAAAATGTTTACGTGTCTTTTGACCCAACATAATCGACGTTGTGTTGAAAAAAATTCTTTTTACTTTCTCGCATATTACTTGTGCAGAAAAAAAGTATTGATCCACCACAATGAAACGTGACAATTTGTGGACAAAAATATCGTATTATGGGCCCGTGATAACTAAAAAGTGAATATATCTTATTCCTAAGTGTAATAGATTACTTCAACTACTTTACGAAATTAAAGTCAACATTTTGTGTCTCCATGATACCAAAAAATTGGTTTACAACGAAACGTCTGTATCTGAAGATGATATGGCCAGCCAACACTAGCGCTTGAGCCGTTGAGGATTTTGACCAAAATGTACGAGTATATTTCCCAAATGATCTGGTTGATGTCTCGGCCTTTTGAATTTAAAAAGCATATTTTCTTTTATTTTCAGTTGTGTTTCAATAAAGCCGCAACGTGTTTTTAATTTACTAAAAAATAGCTCCAATTTTAAAAATATCTGGATATTTAGTGGCTTACAGGTAGCGCTGAAGGTCTGAAACGCTTTCCTTTTCAGGCAACTGAAGTTGGAAGAGAAACATTGTATTGACCGGCAAACGGCAATTCCATCAACGTAGCTTTGCCGTTTACAATCAACAAAGCTTCTGAAATGCATTAGCCACGGGCAGAACATGTCGGGATTATTTGTGTTAGGAAGGGTACAAACACAGGATACTAAACACAATCGATAAATATAACGAGTAGAAAATTTCACCAGGCAGACGGACAAAATACCCTGCGGTCAGCCTGGTAGAGCCGTTTCCAGCGCAGAGTGAAATTTTTGCCAATGTAGAGCGCACTGGGCAGCAATCTGCAAAGTTTTCGGTACTTCACTTCTCGTAATAACCGACAAAGAGAGATATATTATTCATTTTTACCCATTGTACGTGTACATACTGATAATCTGCTTATGGTTATAGGGAGGTTAGGACTCTTCCTATTGCCATTGTTTCTCCAGTTCCAGGGTCCTCTGTACTAGCTACTCTGTAAGGTAACGGGTCATAGATACCTTTAAGGAATTGGGGAGAAGATGACATGGCCAGCTTTTGTTTCTTCCGCATACTTACACAATATTACTGATAATAAAGCCAGTAAATGTTGGTACACATTTAAAAAAGAGGCTGAATGGAGCTCACAATCGCCCTGAATAGTACACACTGGATAAAAAATCCCATGTTCTGCTGGGTTTGAACCCCTCAGGTTAGCAAACGTTATCACTATGCTAACACGCCCCATTCAACATTTTTCTTCTTCATTTTTATAGAATAAGATTGTTTCCAAAAACGTATTTTTGAAAGAGTTTTCTGATAGAAGTGTGTTATAAATTAGGATAAAATGCACGTACAATAACATTTCTTTTTGTTTAGGAGTAGATAGTTGCCTTTTTACTAGCTATCATTAAGGATTAGTTTGAATTATAAGTATTTTTTATGTTTTTAATGAAAACATTCGGTGCCCCAATTAAGCCTAGGCCCGGCGCATTTTGCTCCAGCCCTCCCGTGCGTCCGTCTGAACCAGTGGTGTCAAGGTCTTCTGCTGGTGGCAGTGGCACGCGTCGTGGGTCCGTACCATGCCTCGAGCTACTCTGCGCAACTAGCGTCGGGAAAGGAAACTATTAGTAACCCCGCCGTTTTACAATAGGGATGGCGTTGTCTCTGGTGGCGGGGTGACGAACTACGTGAAGGGGCGATTTCGTCGTGGCACTCGTACCAAGGACTCCCGCTTGTGGCATCGACCTTGACAACACTAGTCTGAACGCTACTGCGAGGCCAGTGTGTGCTGGCGAGCAAGAGTCGGGGTCGCGGCGGGCGAGGGCGCGTGCACTCCACGTGCGTTTTAGAGGCTCGCCGCCAGGATGTGCGTGTTTACGTTCGGGAGGTGCCCTCGCTGCCCCGGCCGCCCCCCATGAAACATGCCTCTCCCCCACCCCCACCCGTCCCTTCCTCCGGCCACCCTCCATCCCTCTGACCACTTTCCGACTCGCACCCCACACGCCACATATCACCTCTCTCCCTCGCTTTCTCTCGCCTCCTGGCCCCTCGGCTCACGTGCTATCGCTTTCCATCAAGATTTTTCAGTCTTATTGTTTTTTTTGTTGAGAAACTGATACTTACGACATTCTAGAGTACAGTAGGTTTAGAAGGAACTTTAAAACACTTTTAGCGTTGTAGTTCTTTAGAATATATTTTTGTCCTTTCTCTCGCGCTGCCGTGAACTTGGAGTCTTAAATTATGTTTGATGTAACGGAGATGCCTGTTAAATCATGAAATGTACTTTTTTACAGATGCGCCATCTTTGACTTCACGCTCATTAAATATATTGGCCGTCATTTATATTAGCGTTAACATCCATGATATACATTTGTTCATTCCTGCATTTCACTAACGTTAAAAATTCTTGCCCATTACTCTAATGTTTATGCAGGAAGGACTTTCCGTATATTTTTAATGTTATTTTCCTTGTATCGTAGTTCTATTATATATCAAAGCTTTCCATATGCTCTCACTTATTATCACTTCCCCATCACGTATTGCGCCATTTACTACAGTAATTTTTGTTCTTCTTTTCGGAAATCCTGTTCTTCCGTACGTAAAGTCTTTCCGTACCATTTAGGTAGTCTTTTATATCCTATGGAAAGAACTTTGTCCAAGTATTTTAGAACTTCTTCCACGTACGATTAAATGCATGGTTGGAGCGGTGCCCCACTTGGGGAAGATATTTGGAGCAGGAAGGAAAACACAAACCAACGTGTACGTTTGCGTCGCAAGCTCAGTCGTGGAGGAACATTGTTCCCTTCCACAATATAACACGCCCCACATTTACGGGACTAATGAACTCTCTAGTTGCGTCAGGATTGCTAAGAAAATTCATGTAGCCCCACAGTTAACGTCAGCGTGTCCGAATTTTGTAATAATTAGAAGGCTTCCGTTTTTTATAAATGAATTTGATCTCCTTTTTTTCTTTCCAGTCTTAACTCGCGAATTTAGTTTGGATACATCTCCCGATCACATTCGGTTCAGAAGTTTGGCGGATATAGGAAGGGATTGCATTACCTCCCTCGAAAAAATGGTGGCTAAACATTGTGCCTGCGATTCGCAAACCTCATCTAGTTTCTCTCCTCCCACTGTACAGGAGTATTTTTCTCGTGTTTAAGGAATAATAGAGATTTGTGTGACACAAACTTTACGTACACCTCTGGTCGTGCAGATCTTCCTTCTTGGAACGAGGTTTGAATGCCATGTCCCTTTTTTTACAGCCCGTAACCCACATCTCCCTATGCCATAATCTTGTTGCTTGACTCCCAGCACCTTACACGTATCGCTCCAAGCTCTTCGACCCACCTTCCAACAAAATGTTTTTCTGATCCCCGCGTAGCTTTGATCGCTCATCTCCGGTGGTTTATGAGCATTGACTGTGATGATGGCTGTATTCACCACACGAGTTCAGTCTTTTCCCATGATGGTGAATTCCACCTCTGTATAAAAACGAATGCAAATAAAATAATGTAAGGAAACTATAATAAGAAGAATGGCTTGTAAATTGTTCCTAATATGTTTTAATTTTCATTGTAGGCCCTACGAAGTTAGAAAACAGTATTATCATTTTATTGCACTTACATCTTTTATACTGCATATTAACATTTTACATGCATTATGTTGAGATACCTGCCGTTCCGAATCGGACGTAAGTATCGCAATGGGCCCCGCACTCCTCGAACCCATTGATTTTGTGTTTCCGTTAAGTGCTATGGTCATTAGTCCCGTATGTAAAGTGCATGTTATATGGGAAAATGGTGGGGTGCATCTCTCGCTAGAGCCTGAGATCTGGCATCAACCTACACGTCGGTTCCACGAACCTCCTCCAGCGCAATACCACCCAAATCGGAACAAGCGTTAAGCTTCCAACTGACAATGAGCTCCCGGCATATGCGGTAGTGTAGTGCATGTACATAACTCTAAGTACGTGTAAGAGAAGTGGAGGGAACAAGCATCTGGAAGAAAAGGTTTTGCGCGGTCCGTAGTCCGTTTATTAAGGTTCTGCGCTCACTTTCACCTGGTATTCATCGAAGAAACCAAGGAAAACTACCTTTCGGAGCAGCCGGTCGCTAGAATTATTCTCCAGATAGCGACCGAATTCAATCTTGCTAGTGTTGAAATCATTCGTCGAAGCTCTAACCGCACGGCCTCTCTGTCAAAGACACAACCGTTGCAACATTTGTTGCTCTAAGCCATCTTTTCCGATCCCGCTCGCCGACGCTTTTATGCGACTATAAGCTCTAGAGTTGAGCCATATCAGAATGGAGGATATGCCCAATTTTTCTATCAAAGAATTCTTTTTAATATTCTCACATGCTGCTCAACATGTCTTATATCAACATGTACAAATCATTAGTCCCGTAGACATGCTATGGGAACAAGCTAAATTACTGGTGGAAACTATTCCTAATAGCTAACTGCATGCGCTGAACTTACACTTTGAGACATTTCTGCTGGTGGTGGTGCTATCCACCAACTAGATTGTGGCATTCATCTAGGTGGTGGATGAATAGATTTCGTAGAGCGATGACGATTTTTTGGCAATACTCAATTGTTTTACAACTTATCAAATCGACCGCTGGCCTGCATCGAGTGCAATAATCGACGGAAAACCTGTTCTTTGTGACGAGTCAAATTGGTCCACCGCTAATGTATTTCTTAAGTCACATTCGAACATCTTTCATAGCGTAGTGTTCGTTTTCTGCAGCCTCTCTCTAGCCAGAAGGCCTGATCCAGATTTTTCGCGCCTCCTCGAGGGCACTGGGGCAATTTCACCGTCGCATCCGGCCGGAATGCCAGAATCTGCCGGGACAATGCCGCCGCTTGTTTGGGAATCCATCGTGTCGCAACTCTTAGACGAGTGCGTTCGCCAGCCGTCAGTTTGTGGCGCAAACCCTCGTGAGATTGAAATCTCAACAGATGGTGGATGTTTTCTCTCCAGATGTCTTCTTTTTTTATTTGGTGATGAAACGAGGGAGCCAACATCATCAGTAAGGCGTTTGAGGTTTTTAAACTTGAATTAGGGTGAAAGACAAATTTTGTGGCATTGGGGAAAATCACAGATAAAAGCTAATTAGAAATATATACTGTTTTCAAATTTTTATGCTGAATTTCTCTCTCTTTTCATCAAACACATTTTAAATTTTTTTCAAAATTACCTCGTGATATTTCGCCGACAGAAATGATGCCATGACATGACTAATACTACAAGGTCAAGACATACGCTGAGAAATATAGTCCTCTCATTTGTTACTTCTTATAAGGCTGCTGGATATCATGTTTCCGGCGTTACATTTGCTCTGGCATACCAGTGAGTCTTTTTGCTTGTTCTGTGCCTACATATGAAGCGCTCTCCATTCACAGCGGTAAATATGCGCTCATGGTTACCTCCTCAATGTCGACAGCTTCCTCTGAGATTTATTAATACAGGGTGGAATGTATGAGCCAGTGGATTAGTGAACAGAAAACCGACGGAAATAACTACGCTGGTAAATAATGATTAGGTTCTGAGTACCTTCACTCAGAATTGCGGAGGAATTTATATAAACTTTGTAGATTGTAGGATTCTCAATACTTTTTGTATGAACCATAATATAAAATAAAATTTCTACAAATCTGACATTTACAAAGTCATGTCAATTACGAAAAATTGGTGAGATATCTGTGTTATCAAAGAAATCTTTTCCGCTTTATCTAACATCCACTTTGTAAATTATAATTTATGATTGTATATTTTTTAAATTTTGTGAGCAGAGTAAATGTTTACAGTTTAAACATTTAATTTTGCTTCTGTGGTTTTGTATTTGACGGCAGGTCTTGCACATATAAAACTATATTTTTATTTTTAATATAGTATAGAAAAGTATTCACGTGTCATATTAATGCGACCTCTTATCCTTTATTTAACAATTATTCATTATTTAACGAACAATTACGTAGTGATGGGTGATTGAGATGTTGGTACGACAAAAAGTAATGTTTTAATGTCCATTCAATAGTATTCCACTGTTGGAATTAAAGGACCTGACTACTCTTTTGACTGATTAATTTCGTAGTAAAATGCAAGTGAGTAATCACCTTAAAAGCGCCAACGTAAACCCATAAATGTTAAACGTACACTGATAGCTTCATACCTTGCATCACAGGATTGCTAATCTGTCTGGTGCACTCTTGTAAAGATGCAATTGATTCATTTCCGAAAAATATTTTCATGACGCGAGTGAAAACAAGAGAGTACGAAACAGAAGTTGATTACCGCCAATTTATTTATTTATTTATTTATTTATTTAGATACTTACTTACGTTCCCTCTTTCTTTCTTGCTTACTTTCTTACCTGAAACTGTTTCATTCTTCCTGAAACTTTTAATCCACCAGGGATATAACAAGATGTTCGCTCTTCAGATTGGCATTCCTTGCAGAACTCCTTGAATATTTGACACAAAAATATTGTCCATTTTATCCAGCTGCGTTAGATTGGTGGTAGTGAACCACAGCAAATATTCAGATTATTGGGTCGAAAAAGAGATGAAATAGATAAACCGAATGGATGTACTCAAATTGCCCTCGATTTTGTGCTACTATAAATCCTCTTGTCAAATAATAAATGTTTGCATTCACTCGTTTATTGTTCCCCGTTAGAATATCAACGAACATTCCAGTACGAAAGCAGTACTTGAGTAAGTACGCAAGCAGTACTACGAAAGCAGTACTTGCAGGGCTGCACTTGATTTCTGAAACTTTTGAAAAAATTAAAATGTTTAGATTGTCCACAGGTTTCATCAAAACGTACAAATGCCTCATATAATCTCAGTAAGTAAAAACCAGTAGATAGGATCAATCGGCCCATCCCAATAGTACTAAGAATTTAAATGAATCTTTTAATTTGAATATACTTTTTAAAAGGTACATTTCATAAATAACGTAGGACATTTGCATATTTTTCAAAAATCGCTCCATATTTTAAAAATATTTGAACTCGAATACGGAAAAATACGGTTATAAAACGTGGAGTGGATAGTTTTCAAATTTAAAAAAGTGACCCGCCCCAAACACTTTTTCAACCCCTCCTACTACTTCATTATTCAAGAAAAATACTTTTTTGTACAATATTGCGCAATATTTGGTCTTATAATTATATTATTTAATTACGACATTTTTCGAATTAAAAGTATTTTTGGTGTAATTTTAAGTGAAATCGTGACAATTTTCAAAAAGTATTTGAAAAAGTTTTGTTAAAACCTAACCAAAATTTTCGCTTATATGATCATTAGTCCCGTAAATTTAGTGCATATTATATCTGGAAGTGACGGTGGTCCTCCCATGCTGGAACGCGGGATTCGGCACCGTCTTTCACCTCTGCTTCTAATGTTTACCCCTTCTAATGTTTACGGGACTGGTTGACGCCATCTTTTGAGACTGACGCATCTGGTTGTGCTCTTGATTTTTTGCGATTTATCTACTATTTTTAGCGATCTGACTGCATTTGTGTGTTTAAGTGCTTTTAATTACTTGTTGCAGATTAGCTGGAAATATAATTTTGGCTGGTTTTTTGCTCTAACCAAGACTAACCAACAGCTAACGAATTTTAAATATTACACGAACCTTAACGAACTTCAGAATTACAAGTTGGTGATCAAGTGTCAAAATCTATAAACAGATCAGTTTATTTTCGATTTTATATCACTGTTTTAACTTAATTACTGAAATATTTATTCTATTTTGTGACGAGTGACTATTCAGTTTATTTTATTTTGTGGCGAGTGATTATTCAGTTAATTTGAACGTTACGAGGACGGTGTATCGAGTTGTTTTGAATTTGTTTCAAATCTTATTCAATATTTTGAAGACAAATTTCATCTAATATCTTTATCTATTTACGGTAAAGTATAGTCGACATTGTATTAAACAGTTGCAGCTTAAGTGAACGGAAATACGCAACCGCATTGCCAAATTTCGTAAGTACTAGTTTTCAATAGATTTTGTAGTTAGCATACCTTCTCTTTCTTGTATCGAATCTTAATTTTAATTTATCGAATACACATAAATCTTACACTTTTAAAATATTAAGCTAGTGGACTGTTGCTTTTATCTGAGTTTTCTTGTATTTATTCCAATTTTATCACGTACTTTAACACGCATTCGTGACATTGGCTACTGTTCGTTCTACTCTTTTTACTCTCTACACCCTCAAAGCCGACCTTCTGAAGCCTTCACACACGTAAACAGTAATTTAGATAAACATATCCGAAGGCTGGAAGAGGTCGTTCTCTACAATGACGGTTGGGCACAAGTAGGCAACACTGCGAATTTCCCCAACCGTGCACCCGTGACTGCACATAAGACACAGACACCACATCCAGTCGCAATTCAAAACAGATTTAGTGTTTTAGATTATGAAACAGATTTTCCTCGCCTTCCTGATCCTCACAACCCTTCCCTTCCATCGACAAATACATGCACAAACCAACGCAAACAGGCTAGGAAGCTGTTTGTCAAAACCACAACACGTAAAGTTCGCATCCTAGCCCACTTGAAAACAAAGCCATTCCTACCGAGCCTAAAAAACAGGACTTATTTTAGCTGACAGCCATGGTCGGCCACCTTTCCTCCATTCTCAGTAGGAAGTTACCCCCAACTACTCAGTCTCTGTTCTAATTGTAAACCTAACGGGAGGTTTGCAGACGTGACTGCAGAGTTGGACACTCACACAAAGACAATGACCAATCAGGACACAGTCATTATCATAGCAGGGCAGAAGACATTAATTTGGGCGGTAACTTTCACACTGAGCAAACATGTAACAATTACAATGTGCCGCCCCCAAAATACTAACATTGTAGTCTCGACTCTGCCCTTACTGGTACAACAGGCCAACACTCTGCAGCGAGATTAAGTACCGCAAACCAACAACTAAAACTGCAACTGAGAGAAACAGAGTAAACCTTTTTGAAAGATTTCTCTCAGTATAAAACACTTCACCCGGCCGGCTCCACATGAACTTGCTGGAAA
>JAHLJT010008446.1:40658468-40741414 GCA_031308135.1 Acheta domesticus | reverse complement strand
GGCAGTAGCACGCGTCGTGGCACCTAGCGTGTCACGAGCTTCTCTGCGCAACTAGCGTCGGGAAAGGAATCTATTAGTAACCCCGCCGTTTTACAATAGGGATGGCGTTGTCTCTGGTGGCGGGATAATAAACTGCGTGGAGGGGGGATTTCGTCGTGGCCACTCGTGCCACAGACTCCCGCTCGTGGCATCGACCTTGACAACACTAGTAGAATGATGAATAAAAATTCCAACAAACATAGAAGTTACTTCGCGAGGTTTGGTCTTTTGACGTTGTGGAAAAAAACTCGCCGGCCGCAGCAGCACGCGCGGTGCGCGGGCGTACGGACGCGGTGGAATGTGGACGTGCGTCCACGTTGCGCTTCACGGCGATCGCCACTTTGCCGGGTCGCTCGCACAGATCGCCTTCGCCGCCGCCGCCACCTCCTCCTGCGGCCACCTCGGGCGCGTCGCCGCGCTGGCGAGCCGGCTCCACGCTGACCTTGGCGTGGAAATGACTCACCTTGATTTAATTAGAGCCCGCGGCGCTCGCCTTAGCGTTCGCCTGCTCAACACACGCTCTGTCCCTCCTCCCGCCCCCTCCGTCGGCCACGCCCCGGCCTCCTCCACGCCCACGCGCACGCCCACGCCCACGCCCTGCCCCGCCTTCGTTATCGCCCTCGGTCTGACCCCTGCCCCTCTCTATGCCCTCACTTCCTCGATCTTTTTTCCATCGCCTCCCTGCTGTTCCCATCGCCCTCTCTTCCATCCGCTCTCTCTTCCCCTGTCCTCTCCCCTGCCTTCGTCTGTCCTCGTTTTCCTTGCCTCGTTCCCTTACCCTGCAATCTCCCCCCACCCTCTCCCCAATGGCCTCTCCCGGCTTTCCCCGTCATCTTTCCCACCTTCTACCTTGACTTCTTCCATTCCCTCTTCACTGCCGTTCTCTTTCCTCTCCTCGCTCTCTTCTGACCACTCCCTTGCCTATTCCCGTGCGCCCTTTCCCCTGTCCTTTCCGCCACCCTCTCTCCCACTCCGCACCGCGTTTCCCCCACCATTCCTTCCATCTCTCCCGCCATTCTTGCTCTCCTCTCATCTCCATCCCCACCCCTTCCCACTTCCTTAGGATCACATATTCCCTCACTCTCGCCGCTACCTTTTAGCATTTTCTGCGCCGTCTCCCCCGAGTCCCTATGACACGCTCAACCCCGCCCCCGCCTTCGTACCGTTCCCTCCACCGCTTCAGTCCTCACTCGCGTCTTATACTGCGATTTTCTTAACAGCGTCCCTGACAGAAATCAGCTGTTTCGCTGCCATCCAATCGGCAACTTATATTTCGCGACAGTCACGTTACTAGGGTGACGTTCAAGCTCCCCTATTGGATGAAACCGTGAACAGCTGATTTCTGTCAGGGACGCTGTTACGAAAATCGTAGTATAGCTACCACACAGGCCTGGTTCACCGCCGCGCCTTCGCTTCCGTCCTCGTCGCTGCGCGTTGCCGCGTCCGCCTTCGTTGCCGCCCCCCGCTGCCCCGCGTTCCCGCGCCTTGCACGAGGTCGCGTCCCCCGGGCGGTGGCGGCGGCGGGCGGCGGCGGCGGCGGCGGCGGCGGCGGCGGCGACGCCTTCGCTGGCGGGCCTGGGAATCGCGCCTTTGTGACTCAGCGGGCGACTAGTTTGTCCGCACTCTGGGGTACGTTCATGCAGGCTACTCCGAGGCGTGTTCGTGGCGCGCACCGCGACCAGTGGGTGCAGTAATGTGTATGCGCTCCGGCTTACTGCAACAGCGAGCGCTGAAAGCTTGCGCGGACGTCCCCCGGCGCACGAACAGCTTTGTTTTACAAATACACGAATACTCGTGTTTCATTGGGAGTGCGACCCTTTTTGCACCGGCACTACTTTGTGAGCAATTCAACTGATTATATCCAGCAGCGGTCCGAATTTATTGGCTGACTATGAAACAGAAAAAAATAGAGAGAGTAATTAAAGCGACATTTCAACAAAAGAAGAATTCAAGGCCGTGCACTTGTGTAGTTTCCTCGTTAAATGATCAAAATACGTTTTCATATTTGTTAATCATCATACGGGATGCAGGGACTTAATCGGACCAAATTGAAATCACGGATTGTGATGATCATAAACAATGTCATCCCCAGTTATTGCAAAATTCAACAAGCTAGATTAGAATTAACACACTTTTTGCCTTGCTCTTATGCATAGCTACCGCGCGAAATCACATCAAAGAGTTTACAGGAGATATATTCTCCGTTCATTTCTCCTTGCTGCATTTGAAACTCTTTCGTGTGTGCGGAAATTAGAAGCGTTTTTGAAGATCTTATATCTCAAGTGACGTATTTCCATTTTCGTTTTATTTCTAGTTATCAATATATTAAGACGCGTCTCCAAAATTCTGCGAAATGTAGTTAAAAACTTGCTTTCTCTTATGTTAAACGGTATTCGAAAATCATGGAAACCTATTTTGAACTCTAATGTTGTATGTTCCGTCCCTGAAAAACTGTTTTCATGGAGATACATAACTTTTTGACGGGAAGGCTGCAAGAAAAGCCACGTATGATGAGCTCAAAGCGAAAACTTTTTGAGAAGTTGGCCAGTGTTATGAGGATACGGAAACGCAAGGAACACAAGTATAGCGGCCTGTGTCGGCGTTGCGCTGCACAATTTTTTGAATGTGTCGAAATAAAACTATTCCATTGGAGGATGAGTATTAATCCTTGTTTTATATTGTTCTTTAGATAGCCGATGTGTGAAAGAGGTGTATGCCATACTGATCTGACGTCTCAAACTGTACGCCATACTGAATTCAAAGTTTCATTTTTTAATGCCCTCTTGTATTACGAGCTCAAGCTACTGTTTTGCTCTAATAGTAGAAAATTCGTTTTCGTTACCGAGTGTGCCCACGTCATACCTTTTCGACGTCTCTAAGTAGCCACCATACTGATTCAAAAATCTTCTAACTTCTCAGAAAGTTTTAGCTTTGAGCTTATCATAAGTGAATTTTCTTGGTGGCTCCCGATCTATTTGAAAATAAGCTTATTTGTCACCGTATGGACTGAAATATTTTTTTCTTGTGTTGCTGCTTCTATTGTCCAAGAGGAGAATTCGTACTGGTCACCCCCAGAAAAATCGTGAAGCCTGGGTGAAAATCCATGGAGGCTAGGTATTTCAATGTTCCCATCTCCAATATATGAACAGAATTCCATTCTTCATGCAACATAAATATAGTGGTTAATTTGAATTAGAAGAAAACATTTTTTAAATAAACAAATTTGAAGTAGAAATTAATTTGGGAAATTGAGGCCTGTCCCCCTTCTACGCACCTGTCTTACCCCTCCTCCCACCCCCACAAGGTTACCCAACTTGCCCTCTTCTGGACGTCCCTGGTTACGCCATCAAGAAGCCTCACCTATGAGCAAAGATAGAAGTTATAGACCCAGGTTTTGAAATAAAGCCGTGCAGCTCCCTATAAATCAGGTTTATCAAGGTTGCAGACAAGGTAAATACTTTACTAGAGATTGCGGGAACTGCGTCCAGAGCAATTGCGAGGTGGCTGTACGTCACTGGATATGTGACCCATGATAGCCTTTCGTGAAGTCAGTTGACAATGATTGCCCCAAAAGCGGAAGTAATTCCCGTTTCCTGTACCTAAGAAAAAATTCCATGAAATGAAATTCATAAGCCATATTTCAAATTGACAATTGAGAGTTGTTTTCATTATTATTATTGCTCTATATCACGACTAAAGATGTTATGTGTCGGCTGAATATAAAATCTACTCCAGGTTGCAACCAGCTACCAAAGGAGCAGATCTAGGGACTGTCGGTGCCTCTGTGATACTTTGTGCAACATGTGGGCTGTTCCAAATAAAGCGATTTCTTGCACTTCCCAGACTTTTGAATTACCTGGGAGTTGAGACAAGTTCTTTTACAAATTTTGCGGAACAAATCCAGAGCTCCGATAACTATAGAGACGACCTGTTGTTGTTGTTGTTGTTATTATTATTATTATTATTATTATTATTATTAGTAGTAGTAGTAGTAGTAGTAGTAGTAGTAGTAGTGTTATATTTTATTACACCTCATATATACGGTGACTACAAAAAATGTACAGATTAATATAATCACAGTAAAAATTATGGTTGTCCTAATTTTGAATATAATTATGTTTGCTGATTTCCCACAAATTTCCTGACGATGCTAGCCATTTAGATGATAGTAATTTTCCGCATAAGCTTCCACAGATTTTTATTTATTTATTTGGTAAAAAACAGTAAAAAATGTATATGACGTATGAGGGAAGAGATTATATGCGCACATTTTCTTGAGGCCCAAAATTAAAAGCCCATTGTGGCCTATTTCTTGAGGCTCAAAATTAAGTTTTAAGGCAGATCTAATTCCTTGAAATTTCGATGCATGTTCTTCGGAATGGGTCCAGCACTTGATATTACAATAGGAATGATTCTCACATTGCCAACATTCCATTGTTGGAGGATAGACTCTGAGAGATCCACATATTATTGTTGTTGTTGTTTCGACTAACCCATCTTGTGACACATACTAGTGACTCGTTGGTCTGGCATCCACTAGCTACTAGTCGGTCATTTTTCCGAGGTCAATGGGGAATGGTCTATATAAAGAGGATGGCGGACAGCCCATCGCTCATCTCCGAAGTTAGGAAATGGAGTCAGGATGGGAAGGAAGGAAGAGGATCTCAACCAATCCGAAGCCCATTGTGGAGAGTGTCTAGGATTCGTCTAGGAGGGATAAGAGAAATCTCGCCACAGAGCAGACGACCTACGAACTCGACACCAGCTAGCCCCTCAAACTCACTGAAGCATCAGGAATATTTCCAGCACTGAGCTAGGGTAGTTTTGATTAATTAGTAATTCCGGAAGCGTCAACTGATAAAGTCATTTCAGCTCAATGATCCCCCTCATAACCAATGTTGTTTCGTGAATAATCTTGACCAAGATTTACAGTGGCAAGATTTTAAACACCAACTTAATAGCTAGGTCGAATTCAGTCACTGTCGAAGGACAAGTCTAGCGGCCGGCTGCAACAATTAGTAATTTTCCGTGGTTTGTCCGATCAATACCTGGCGAATTCCGGAGCAGTACGCTAACAAATGGGCCACGGGGTGCGCGCGATCTTACCTTTCTCTTCCTTGTCCTATTGTCACCCCTTGCACGCACGTATACTTGCATTACATTTCCACACACGTCTGGAGACCAGTCGGGGGCTTAGTGCCTGTCCCGGCTGGGTGCGGTACCCCGCTCGTGGAGGATACCTCATCGGGGAAAACCCCGTTAGCCGACGGTAGGTCACCACTGGATCTCATCATCCAGCGGGGGAAGATCACCGGCACCTCGCGAGAAAAATGTTCTACACTTACGGAACTAATGACCGCAGTTGACACGCCCGGAATCACTAACCAATCAATTTACCACGAATTACATTAAAAAATGTACTATTCGTACACACCCCTATCCCGCGCGATTTAGTTCCTACCATGAAAACACGTCTTAATGTAAGCATCCATGTATCCTTGAGAACTTGGCAAGAACATTGCTTTTAACACCGACACTTCACTTCAAGTAGGTCGTTGTTGATTGATTGATTGGTGATTCGCGAATGGAACGTAAACGGCTAAAGTCATTAGTCCCGGAGTACATTGGAGGATGAGTACACAGCTAATCCTTGTTGTACATTGTTCTTTAGATAGCCAAAGTGTGAAGGAGTTGTATGCCATACCGATGTTAAAAATGTAATTTTCTTGACTTGTCTCTCACGTCGTCAATATTTATATTACCGTCGATTTGTTCACATTATTTCATTTATGAGTACATGTGCTTTAAACAATGTCATATAATGATTCTCAAAAACTCAAAAGTTTTCTGTGAAAACGAACACAAAGTTCCACCATTTCAGAAACACTCAATAGCCATTATCTCAAAAACCGCTCCAAATTTTTTCTTCAAACTTTTCGTGCATATAGTACTAATTGCACCATTTGAGATGACATAAGATTCATTTTGCTGTATAATTTTGTTTTCTAAAAATGACACAAATGTAGTTTTTAATATGTCCAGGTCGTTAATGTGAACATTTCGAGTGATTTGCAAACACTACTGCATTTGGAATGGAAGTGCTTCAAATGTTTTCCAATTAAGTTTTTCGAAAACACAAATACTTTCTGTGAAAAAGAGCTGCAAATTTCGCATTTATAGTAATGTTTAAATGACGTTTCCTAAAAACGGCTCCAAAGTTTTCAATGAAAATTGCCATTTATGATGGGGTTTTACCATTCTTTAATATTCTTAATGTAATATTTCGGTCTCTCTATTAAAAAGTCCGAAAATTTGAGAAAATTAAAAAAAATGTACTTTGGGCGGCGATAGATGGCAGCTGGCGAAAGTATGTGGCAAGACAGAAAAGGTAGACCACACCAAAGAAATTAGAAAACTAACTAGTACGAGCAAGTCTACGCCATTCTTTAGTGCCACTGGTTTCTATTGTGTTCATTGGAAGCAAAGTCATGCATAAAACAGAAAGCTGATTTGTCGCCAATACAACAAACCTGAGCATGGAATGTTTTCTGGTTAAGTGTAATAAATATTGGAAAAAATGTGTAATTCGGGAATCGCAGTATGATGTTTCGGCAATCTGCATATAAAGCTACCTTTATTTTTGTAACTTTGCTGCATATTTTGCCCAAGGTGGTTGTTCGGGTACACAACAAAGCTTTGAAATTTGCGTTATTGCCATCGAAAACTCGTATTAACGAAGCGAGCCGTTAGAAAGTTTCATGAAAACTCAATTTGCGAGTCAGTAATCGAGCGAGCAGAACCGAATGAGTGGAACTGACGGCAGAATTGACGAAGCGAATATTGATCCAAGAGAGATTGAAGTGGTAAGGGAAGATAATGACTTACTGGAGAACGATGCGGGGGTGTAGGCAGGGTTTTACTTGCATGTATAAATGTTATAATCTGCCTTCACCGCCGAGGTAGCAAAGTGAGAGATGAGTACCGAGCTGTCACGACAATTGTATCAAGTATCGAGCTGCCTTCAGTACGAATGTATTACGATATTGCAATAATTACTTGAACTGCGCATACTACATTATTTACATTTTCAAATGTCAATTTGTTTACAATGTCCTTTGGTAAAGAACAAATACAGAAAAAGAATATATTTCAGTTATTTGCAGAAACGTAACTCAATTAACAATTATTGCTGGTCACCCATTTTTTCTAGGTATAACGCAATCATTTATAAATAATGTATTCGTTGCGCTCGTGCTTCATGAATTTTTCACGAAGTAAGTGTGACAGTTATTGCAAAATCGCGGCATTCCTTCACGAAAAACATGATGAGAGATAAGAGCCAAAATCTGTAGCTGATTTACCCCCGAAATTATATTTTATTATATCGCAGCGAATATTTTGTTAATAATCCTTGCAAAAACGCTCAATTCTTTCAAAATTCAACTACGAGTAGTATACGGCTAGTGTGGGTATCACCGAATTATGAAATCGTGCACAGAATTCACTTCTCCCCGGTGCACGTCACACAGTTTTTAACTGTTTTTGACGCAATAAATAAATCAGTAAAATAAATAAATACGTAAATAAATAAATAAAATTGCTGATAGGATTGTGAATTAAATATTTTGTTTGAATTTTTAAAATTCTGATTTACACTTGTATTGAATGTGATTGAATAATATTGCATCGTAAAGATTTTCAAATCTTCTTTGTGTTTGAAACTTGTTTTTCTGTTGTTTGAATGTAAAATTTAATAAAAAAAAGCTGTCATTCTCCCGAAGTTTTGCTTTTATGATCGGGGAACGCGATTTTTTTCTTTTTTAAAAATAAACCTGCAGAAACGTGGTGATAAGCGCTATGAAGCTGTAAATGCTTTTTTAAACCATACCTTTTTTGTCTATTTCATTGTTCTAGCTATGTGGGAAAATATTATTATTGCCAGTTATGTAGGTTTCAAAATTCTATTCTACATGAAAACTTGAAAAATTCCGTGATGGCAGCAGAGACATTGTGATAATCCAGAATGATTATCCAGGAACCACAAATTTAATCGGTTAATCGTTTTAGACTTTTAATGATTTTCATTAAACCTCAAGTCAAATCAATGACACGCAAATAAAAGATCAGGCGATAAAATACACATTATTAATCGGAGTAGTATTTTTAATATCCTCGAAATTTCAAATGCTTTAAATGTCGAATTCCCTTATTGAAACTATAAATATTCATTTCTGAGCAAAATTAATGGTATTATATCTACGTATTCCTGTTTGAAGACAATATAGTCAAACTGGCCATCAATGTAATATATCATAAATTAATTATTTGTAAGAATTTTAATGAATATATAATTCTTTCCTGTATTTGCATTAATGCCATGCGCATGACGTACAACACATAATAGATGTTTTACTCGTAAAATCACCAAGCCAGATCACGCAGAAGTAAGAAAGTGTCTTCAATGGCTCAAGAAGAAAAAGGTGAAAAAAGAATTCTGTACTCCACTGCAGTGCTTGGAACACGGAAGAAGTAGCTGCTACTCTGTCTCCAATACTTCCAAGTTTTATTACTTTCTCTCTGAAACCCTCGTCTTCCCATGAGGCAGTCGGGCATTGCCGCGTAGTTACATTCTCCAATATCGATTTTCAAGCTGCACATTTCCAATAAGACGTGCCTCTGTCAAGGAATGTAACAAACGTATCTACAACCTGTGCAGTAGAACGTGACTTAATTTAGTGGCAACTTGCGTAAATGCAGAGGCTTTCAGGAAAAACATTCTGTATTTTATTCACACAATACTTGGAAGCATTCTTCAAATCTAGGTACCTAATATATTGTTCTTTCTAGTTGCATTTTCATTGAATTCCTGACGATTTGAATTGCAAATTAGAAATGTCAATAACAATCAATTTTTGTAGTCCACAATTGTTCGAGAAAACAGGTGAGTTAACTACGATTGAAACTAGTGGTGCTACAGAATGGCACAGACTTTCCCGTATTAGTTTTTCTATTTCCTTTGGTCTCGGCTAGCTATTCGGACTTGCCACATTCTCTAGCCCGCTGACATCTATCGCTGACCAAAGTGCATTTTTTGATATTTTAATACTTTTTCGGTTTCCTAATAGTAGAACAGAAATATTATTTCAAGAATATTAAAGAATAGTAAAATCTCGTTCTAAATGACGATTTTCTTTGAAAAATTTGGAGCCATATTTATGAAAATTACGTTTAAACGTTACAGTAAATGCGAAATTTCAAGCTCTTTTTCACAGACGTTTTGAGTTTTCGAAAAACATCATTATAACTCTTTTGATATACATCAACTCAAAATACAATAGTGTTTACAAATTATTTTAATTATTATTTAATTAAATATTTAAAAAACTTCCATTTGTGTAATTTTTGCAGAAACCAAAAGACACCCCAATTTGAACTTTGT
This sequence comes from Acheta domesticus, assembly GCA_031308135.1. Classification (NCBI taxonomy): domain Eukaryota; kingdom Metazoa; phylum Arthropoda; class Insecta; order Orthoptera; family Gryllidae; genus Acheta; species Acheta domesticus. The sequence continues at coordinate 40,731,936 of JAHLJT010008446.1, read as the reverse complement.
CATATTAAAAAGTGCAATTAGCACTATCCGTTCCAAAAGTAAAAAAAAAACATTTGGAGCCATTTTTGAGCAAATGGCGTTTGAGTTTTTTATAAAAGTGCGAAATTTTGAGCTACTTTTCACAGAACACTGTTGAGTTTTTGGCAAACAATTCTTAACATTGTTTAAAGTACGTGTATTCATAATTATAATAGTGTGAACAAATCGCCGCTAATGTAAATATTAACGACGTGAGAGACAAGTAAAAACAATTACATTTTTGCAATTTTTGAGGAAACAAAAAGAATAGAGCAGCATGGCATTTTTGTGATCTCTTAGAGTACATTAGGCACTATCCTTATCAAAAGTTTAGAGAAAAAATTTGGAGCCATTTTTGAGAAAATCTTCTTTTTGTAATTTTTTTAAATTGCGTATATTGCACGCAATGTTGCGCGAAAACTAGTAAAATTTTCAAAACAAATATGCATGGTCTTAATTAACAAACTCGCTATGCAAGAAATTGCTTTATTTGGAACAGCCCACATTTTGCGCAAAGTATTGTAGAGGCACTGACAGTCACCGGATCTGCTCCTTAGGTAGCTGGTTGCAACCTGGAATAGATTTTATATTCAGCCGACTCATAACATCTTTAGTCGTGATGTAGTGGAAAACTAATAATAATAATAATAATAATAATAATAATAATAATAATAATAATAATAATAATAATAATAATAATGCGACCAATAAATGAAATTATCTACTGACAATTGGCATTGAATTATAAGACTAATCGTGAATCCTCTTCAGTTTTACTAATACTCACCTTAACCAGTTCTAGAAAATATTGCAGTATGTTATTCTGATGGGATAGGTCATCTATAAAACTGCGGGTAATGATATCCTAGATATAGTGGTTACCACTGAAATCGAAAAAGAATGCAACATTGACGTAGACGTCTATTTAAAACAACCCAAATAAAGTTAGAAACAGAAAAAAATATCCAAATATTAGAATTTTGGAACGGAAATGTAACACGTATGGCTACCAGGTAAGGTTGAAGTAGTGGCAACAATTAAAGGGTCGTGGGAAGATAGTGCTAACTCATATTCCAATAATCTAAAACAAACGTCTTAGAATGCCTTCTAAAAACAAACATTATGATCTAAATGCTGAACAAATATTTTCAGAGAACTACGGAATATGTGTAGAAACAGCAAGGAGTGTATATAGAAACTAAGACCCGCCTCAATTTACTAAAACTTTGTTTTTCCTCTGGGGGGCGAAACTTACAGACATGTGGCTAGCATGTTCCCCTAACCCCTTTGATTATCTCAGCAACAGGAATTATGATCGATTTCCTTCGGGTCTTGCAAATAAAGAACTATTAAAATGGAATTAGCTTAACCACACAGAAAGCTTTAATCCTACACAGCTGCGATATTGTGCGTAAATTCTTAAAATGAACGACGGACAAAGATATTTTTCCCTTCTTTTCTTTGATTTGTCAATCTAGCAGTTGCATTTTCCCAAGCGTAAAATTTGTGAGTAGATGAATGATTTCTAGAAATTGCCGAGAAAAAATGAAACAAAGTTTGAGCTTAAAATAATTTATCTATACTTGTTTCTTATCAAAATTGTGTTCCGTAAAATATTCTATATAATAGTATTAATTTGTAAATGTTTAGTAGTAAGTAATTCTCTTTAATCTTAATTCTGAAACATGGTATATAAGGTAAAACTGTGAGTTATATTGTTTTTCTTCATCTTTATGAGAATTTTAGAAAATAACAAACTTTCCTTGGTTAATGTTGAACGTTGTTGCTGGTTGCCATTGCTGGACGAACGTTCTCTTTTGTGATGAAAGAGGCCAAAGAAGTTTCTTTATGGTGTCGTTCAACTTACTTTGTTTTCTTGCACATGCAACAAAAACGAAGGAAGTTCATTTTTTCGTGGTGAAACAGGTTAATGTTATCATAATGTCGCTGTTTCACCACTCATAAACGTTCCTTCAGCTATAAGCATGTGCTTCTGGAGAGCGATGACGTAGAGAGTGCCTGCCGTTAAAATAATGAGTTGAGTTGGCAAAGGAACAGAAGTTGTTAAGGAGGGACAGGAACGAATTACAAAGCGAAAGCAGTAATTTGTCGACTAGAGAAAAAGTATTTGAATAAATAGTTCATGAGAATGGAAATATATAATGCGATATTGGGAAAATAATAATTGTAAAATACAATTAATTGATATGGGTATTATTATATTATATAAATATAAAGAATATTCATTGATATTGATATTCATTGATATGTTCACAATTTTTTTTTAAATATGAGGCTTCTAACCTTTCTCTTGCAAAATAAAAATTCATTTAATGATAGGATATTCTTGTACTTCATATTTTAGTTCAACAAAAGTCGTGCTTGTGGGATTTAACACGTGGTATTTCTCTCTTGTAAGTTTGTAAAATAACAAATGTTGCCATACTCCAAAAACTTTAATTTTAATACAAAAAACTTAATTTAAACTTTCAAATTTTAAAACTCTTGATCATTTGAAGATAAAATAGCAAATAATAACTCAGAGAAGAAGAGTAGGGTTATGATTATCAAGGATATAAAAAATGTTTTAAAAAAAATGTTTGTTCTTTTATAAACGTTTAATGTATCTAAAAGTTTTTTCGGTTACTTTGAGGCCATCATCAGTTCCAAAATACTTCTGGACGTGTAAGAGCATAATATCATAGACATTTTTTGTAATCACAGATGGTAAAAAAGGGGAAGAAAATTAAATTAGTAAGGACAAGATCTTATATACTAAGAATACCGATATATGGGAACACCGCCAGTATAAACTGGTAAAAGTAAAATATAAAAAAATGCTATAAATGAAACTTTTAACCTGAAATATCTTGAATATTTTAACATTTTTTTAAGTATACAATGCCAATATGGTGTAAAAATATGTATAAAGAATGTACAAAAATAGTAAATGAAAGACTTAACGAAACATTGCATTTTTAAAATTTTCATGAAAAGGACAGGCATTTTTAAATATAAATAAAATAAATATAATTATGTAATAAAATATAAAAAATAAAATAAAATAAATTTAGATGAGCTTTTCTCACTCAATCTTATCAAATGAAACAAACCATTGTATATATAATAGGCTAAGGAAAGACGACGCTTTTTTACAATATCAGAAAGTATCAACACAAAAGCACGTAAGTACACTACTTCTGGAATGAGAATTGTCGTTTAATCTTGCACCGAAAACATTTAAGAGAAAAATCATAGAAGTTTGCAGATTATGATATGGGGGTTTTGGCGCACATGCAACCCGCGAAACACATCACGCTGCACCGAACATTATCATCGTGCGTTACTGGGAAACGATGCATCCCAGAGCCTTACAACTATGTTTTTATTTCTGATACACGAGTTATATTTTTCCAATACTACAAACTACAAGAAGAGACGATTTTGGAGGTTCTTTTACATTTTTGGAATGTTCCATTACCCCGTAGCTCGGGTTGTCAGAAATGAAGTTACGTTCCAGTGTGAAACAATTTTCACACTAAAAATGATGCTTTAAAAAGTGCTATGACTGCAAATTTTTGCGAAAAAATCGTTTAAATTCCTCTCTTTTGGGGGGGGGGTCGGTATCCACTGGTCGGTGTACTTTAGCGATTCAAAGAGCCATTGCACTATTCCCCGCCGAAACGGTTATAAATTTATTTCGTAAGAAAAAAAAAATAACTTAATTTCAATGTTAGATCTTCCAGATTATTTCTCTGATTAACATATCCGAGAAGAAATGAACTAGTGGGAGAATTTGCAGAGGAACATGCAGTGACTATGTGAAGGAACGTAGGAATCATACGGGAAACATCTAGAGTACATATGGAAAACATGGTGAACTTGTGGGAAACACTTTAGTTTAGACAACGCCCCACGGTGGGCTGAAATGGGCCGAAATGCGCGCATTGGAAGAAAAAACGAAATTGTCAGAAATAGAAATGAATGTGACTAAATATGCTATTTATGAGTCCCTGAATCCAAGTTTTACATCTCATTTTGATTGGGAAATTTATTTAAAAACATTCAAAACGAAACATTTTTCTCAACAAAATTAAACTGTATGTTATTTAAATGGGAAATTAAGTCTCACTTTAAAAGGCTGTAACTTTTTTGGACCGCAGAGGACCCGACAAGGATTTACAGGAAAAATAGTTCATTTAAACATCTGTATTTTAGGCTTAAATGTGGCTGCGGCCACCGGCGTCCGTGGAAATGACAGCGTTTTGAAAAATGTTTCAAATACTAGAAAACTTCCGCGCCCTATTACAACCGGGCGTATGCGCGTGTGCACGCAAGTCTTGCTTACCTGTGGCTATCATGTCAAATGACGCTCCAACATTTGAATTTTAGCACCTACATTATTTCATTTACAAGACAGTGATTACAACAATTTAAATATTGGAAAAAACAAAATCTAAAACATACGACCAAAAAATACCTAGAAAGCGTGAAAATAGATGCGCATATTTATTGTCGTGTCAAAATTAGGTTTATTTGTCCGCTATAGTTCGAAACACCTTTACTTTCTGTCTGCCGGCCCCGCCTTCCTGCATGTCGTTGTCTTTCAATGTGTGTCTCAGTCATGTTTGCCATTATTTCCTACATAATTGTTTTCACATATGCTTGTCATCAGTAATGATTTGTTACATTGTTTCAATTACCTGAGCACAAGGAAAGACTGAACAGTTTATTCTGAAATTAGTAGAACGTAATAATATCAAACTGGTGAGAGTGTATCATTCAATTTTCTCTGTTCTAAGACGATACATTGCTATTACGTTTAGTAGGATGGTGTATTTAGTACGTAGTGTATTTTCTGGTTATATTGTGTTACACCATACATTATAGTGTTACACATTTTAGTTGCAGTTATTACGTAATTATCCGACTTCAATAAGAGAGCATGCATTACATGGCATAACATAGAAAATGCAATCTGATGTTTTGTGTTAGGCTTGTGTGATTTCCGAATCTCCGTCGAAACTGACCGAAAATAATTATTCAAAATAAAGGACGCACGCATAATAGAAGATTTCCATAGTGAACTTACTTTTTCAGTGCGACTTCCCGGTGCACTCTCAACACCATACCCCATCAAAGCAGGAGTTCCGCAGGGTTCGAGCCTCTCTCCAACCTTATTCAATATCTACATAGCTGACGTAACCACCACACCATCAACATCCGTTGCAACTTTTGCAGATGACTCAGCAATCTACTCCACAAACCGAGACATAGAAACAGCAATAGAGGATCTGCAAAACCATCTCATTGTACTTTCCCATTGAGCACAGAAATGGCACATTCAGATAAACACAAGCAAGAGCCAAGGGAAAATATTCACTCTTCGAAGACCACTTGACCCACCCACACTGACCTATCAAAACCGTAACATAACATGGATTCCCGAGAACGCCACGGCAAAATATCTTGGAGTATTACTCGACAGACGACTCATATGGATACCCAATATCATGCATAGAATAGCATTAGCCACTATAAGAACAAATCAGTTATATCCCTTACTTAAAAAATCATCCCCACTCCAATTACAACATCTATTCATCTCTACCAAACAATGATACGACCTATATTAAGTTATGCATCTCCTGTCTGGGACGCAGCATCCAAAACAAATATTCAGAAAATCCAAACATTCCAAAATAAATTCCTAAGAATAATCATAAAAGCACTCTGGTTTATCCCATATTCTCAAATCCATCAAAAACTCGGTACCACGCCTATCTCTGTACATTTTTCCCTTTTATCCGCAAAATTCTATAACAAAATTTCTCGAATACCTTCAGCTATCCATTTCAAACTTGGCAAACAGAACCCTCATCGTAAACGACTGAAAAGGAAATTACCCAGAGAATTTTTTGACCCCTCCTTAAGCAGACTGGAGGCGATTAGCCTTTCCGTATAATATAAAGTGCTTCTGAAAATGTAATAGTCACGATAAAAGAAAATATCTTGTAAACTTGTTATATAAAATAAAATCAACTACTGTAGCAGTCGTTCACGGCTGCTGAGGGCCTCGGGACAAGCAAGAATGAGTAAATAAAACAAAATAAAGGAGGCACCATCTGTAATTTGCAATTATTTACAAAATGTAGTTATTTTAAATCTTAAATTAAAGATTTTTAATTCGCAACCACATTTTGAACTTATTATTTTAACAGAATTACTCGTGAAATTCAATGCGCGTGTTTAACCCATTTCAGCCCACTGTATGCCCGTCCGTTGTTGTTCAGTGATTCGTCGCCGAGCCTCTCAGTAGCGATTCACGATGTCGTCATTCGGTTGGGTGAGAGCTGTGCAAACTCTCAGGTGGTTTTCATCCTTTCTTCCGAGGTTGCACAGCGGACAGATGTCGAGAGCAAGGCCGATGCGGTGTATGTGAGCTTGCAAGCAGTCATGGCCAGAATTCAGGCAGAAGCGAGCGACGGCTTTAGATCTCTCCACATTTCTTGAGATTGCTCCAACTGAAGCAAGATTCTCCCATTTTTTGCCATTGCTTAGGGCCTTAAGTGTTCTTTTCGTTACGTTGTTTCGTTGCGTTGTTGTCGTGGTATCAATTTGGTGTTTAGCTCTGTTCAGGGTGAGTGGCACGATAGATTGATCTAGCTCTGCCCCCTACTTGGCTTTAGTTTTTCGTTTCTCATGGAGTCCTACGTGGCTGGGCAAAGATTACAGGAAGACGACCCACCCTGTTGATCGACGTTCCGCTAGTTTTTCTCGGCACTTAATTTATCCACGCATTCAGTAGGGGCTTTACTGCTTAACGCTGTTATTGCTTAACGCTGTTATTGCTGAATGGGAGTCGACAAGGAAGACTACTCTTTCTGGAACCAGGTTATTGGCTAGGAGATGGTTGAAGGGCCCTTGGACAGCGCATACCTCGCCATACTACTTGCTAGCGTTGCTTCCAGTTCCTACTGAGTTCTCGAATATTTGGCAGAACTATCCAGCTCCGGTTGCACTGGTTTGAGGGATGTAACTGTGGAGCCATTAATTAGGGGGATATCGCAAGTTGATGGTTTCTATGGCGTATGATTTAAGTTCCAGTGGACTAGTTTTCCCCTTTTTTGATGTAAAGTTGTGCAATAGTCCCAAATATTCTAAAGTGCGAGCTGCACATTGATGAAGAGTTGTGACCAAAAGACAAAGCTGAGAAGAGAATGTGTGAAGGTCGTGTGAAGAAAATTGGTTCTGCTCTTAATGTGCAATGCATCACAGGAGTTGTCTGACCGTTAAGAAATGCAAGCTCGTGATATTCATATTCTTGATACCATAAAAAACTAGTGGTGCTACAGAATGGCACAGACTTTCCCATATTAATTTTCTATTTCCTTCGGTCTCGACTAGCTTTTCGGAATTGCCAAATATTCGTGCCAGCTGCCATCCATCGCCGCCCAAACTACATTTTTTTATATTTCTTAATTTTTCGGTTTCCTAATGGTAGAACGGAAATATTAATTTTAAAATATTACAGAAAAGTAAAACATCTTTCTAAATGGCAAGTGTTTTTGAAAAATTTGCAGCATTTAAAAAAATGACGTTTAAGCGCTACTAAAAGTGCGAAATTTGAAGCTGCTTGTCACAGACAAATTTTGAGTTTTCGAAAAACTTTGAATGAAGTCATTTGAAGCACTTACACTCACAAATACAATAGTGTTTACAAATTGCTGGAAATGTGCATATTAAAGGTGTAAGAGATTTTTCAAGAAAATTACATTTATGTAATTTTTGAAAAAAAAACAAAAAAAGACCCCAAATTTAACTTTACGGCATATTAATAAGTGCAAATAGCACTATTCGTTCGACAAGTTTGAAGAAAAAAAGCGGAGCCATTTTTGACAAAATGGCGTTTGAGCGTTTCTGAAAATGCGGATATTTGAGCTAGTTTTCACAGAATTATTCAACTTTCGAGAAACTATATTTCGCATTATTTAAAGCACATGTACTCAAATATAATAATGTGAACAAATCGCCGCTAATGTAAATATCAACGACGTGAGAGACAAGTCAAGAAAATTACATTTTTGTAATTTTTGAAAAACAACAAAAACAGAGCAATATGGCGACAATGTCCTCTCATAGAGCACATTTAGCACAGCTATCCCTACAAACAGTTAAAAGAAAAAATCCGCCGTTCTTGAGAAAATCTTGTTTTTGTAATTTTATAAATTGCAAATATTGCGTGCAATCTTGCGCAAAAATTACTAAAATGTTAAAAAAATATATCTGAACTTAATGAAAGAACTCATTTTGGACAGCAAATTTTATTTGGACGAAAAATATCTATCTTCAATTTTGTAGTTCTAGGAAGGCGCCGAAAAATTTCAAACTTTTGATATTTTCGAAAATTTAGAATTAACAATTAAAATTGGACCTATGCCACCTTAATATGTGTTTTTACTCTATTCTTACAAGAAATTTAAGAAAAAAATTTGGAGCCGATTTTGACAAAATTTTGAAAATTTCCTGGGGGCTTCATGTAAAGTGCCCCCAAATTTTGAAGAAAGTTTTTCAAAATCGCGGCGCCTCGAGTGGAAGCCAGATTGACCAGGGAATACCCATTTTCGAAGAATTCGTACGTATGGTTTAAGCGCTAGTGTTGTTCACAGACAGACGGACGGACGGACGGACGGACAGACAGACGGACAGACAGACGGATGTTTTGAAAAAAACGCTCTTTCGATATCAGGGGACCCCAAAACGTGTATTTCCGTTAAAATCTCGAAATCGATTTTCCGCAGCATTACATAACTTTCCCTATACTACTTATATACGTATATACCGTATATACGTTCGTATACGGGAAAGATAAAATAGTAACACAATTAATATTTTTATTAAGAGAAAAGTAGAGACGAACATTAAAATGAAGATCTCTAAGCACAAGCAAATGTGGAGTTCAAGGTGATTTCTCTTCAAGGAAATGCAAGAGCTTTGTGGCAGTATTTGATACAATTTTTTATTGAAGCTAATGCAAGCGAATGGAGCGAATTTAAGTGATGAATATGGTATTCTTCGTGCACTAATACACTGATATTTTTACTGGTCTGAAAATTCTCCAGTAACTTGTGGTAAGAAAGAAATCAAACAATTATGCCACATTTAGACTTCCTCACACAACAGTAATTACAGGCTTCCGGGAATTCTTAGAAGAAAGAAAACCTCTAGCTTCTTTTCTTCCTCCGATGAACACAATCTTGATCATACTACTATCCCTCAGTGTACGTGAGAGAGGCTGTTTACAAATCAACCAGGTTTTTCCCCATTATGAACCCCACTACACCAGAGAACATTGTCATTGTTGATGTTCATTGAACTTGTAGAACCGTCTTTACAATTGTTCCACCCAACTGTTTAGGTTGAAACCTGGTTCCTAAAAAGAAAACAGGCTGCTATAAGAAGGAGAGAAAGCATGGCAATTATGATAGTGATTTTCTGATTCCGTTTCCGATTTCATGATTTAAATGACCATATTTTCATCTGTAAGTCACTACGTCTTTAATATTAATTCCGTAAACAATATATAATCTGAATTACTTGTTTACGTTAAATGATAAAATTGGATTTCGTTTATTATCATTCTCACGGTTATGCTTTGTTCGCAGGAGATTATATTTTGCAGTTTGCAATTACCGGTCGCAGAGTTTGTGTCTTTAGTCACGTGTGGTGTGTCAGGTTTGTAACACGAGTCGTGCGTTTCATCACGAATTGGCAGGATTGGTCATGGATCGAAATATTTATATCAGTGATTACTAAGTGTGGTTCACAAACCGTGACATTTTTATGCGAGGAGTGTCTGCGCGGATCACCAGGAATGATCACGCAGCACTGAGTGTTATTCGCGAATTGTCGACTTTGGATCGCGCATCACCGAATCTGAATCGTGGTTAGCCGAGTCTCGATCGGGAATGGCCGAGTCTGGATCGCGGATCGCAGAGTCTAGGTTACTGATTGCCGTAACCATTACTGACCACAGTGATAGGAACACGACCCGCCGAGACTTGATGACGGAACACCATGTCTAGATCGCAGATGGCCGAGTATGGATTAGGGATCGCATGGACTGGACTACGGATCTCCAAATCTCAATCACGGATCAGTATCTGGTTCAGAGATCGCCGAGTCTGCGCCACAGATCGAGCCTGAGTCACAGATCGGCAGGTCTGAGTCAAGGATCGTCAAAACTGCATCGCGGATCGGCGAGCCTGGATCACGGATCGTCGGAATTAAGTTACCACCGAGACTAGATCCCAGATCAGCGAGTGAAGATCACGATTCGGAGAATTGGATCAACTACAAGCGTACAAAAGACCGCGGTTTTTGGGGAGGAGGTTAGATGGAATCAAAAAGTTTGAAACGTGAATGATGTAGTACGGCGGTTGGCAAAAGGAAGGGTAGTTATCGAGGGGTTTCGGGTGACGCATGGCGCGGTGCGCGCGCACCCACGCGTGTCGCGTGTCGCGTGCTTCATTGCGTGGGCGGAGCTTAGGGGGCTGCGAGGGCGACGGAAAGCGGGTCGCCGCCGGCTGCGGCCGCCTCCCACGGCGTGCGTTGTCATCCGGGGCGGCGGCACACGGCGAGCCTTGTGCGGCGGCGGCGAGGCACCGCGCCGGCCCGCCCGCAGACCTCGGTGCGACCGTCCGCCCCCCAACGGCCGTTCTGACCAACATTAGATTTTATCATTAGATTATTTCACGTCATTCCGAAAGTGTTTACGTATTACTTGTCTCGACTACTGGAAGAGAAATGTGTGAAGTGACTTTTGACCAAAACCGCCTCGCCGTACCAAACTTTTGACAGTTCAAAATGATAGCCACAAAATCACTTAACAGAAATATATCACGAACAAGATACTATGTATTTCCTTTTTCTTTCCTACAGACAGGGGATCTATAAAAATTTAAATGAGCTTACCAACAATGCAACAAAAAAGTCGTTTACATAATTTGTATGTCTCATCTTCCGATTGATTGGGCGCGACAATGGCTAAGGTCGTCGGTCCCGTTAGTGTAGTAGATGTTTTCCTCGGGAGGTGGCAGTATTCTTCTCCTGCTGGATGGTGAGATCCGGTGCCGGCCTCCCGTCGGATAGCGGGGTTTTCCCCAACCAGATATCTCCCAGCTGCAGGGCACCGCCGGGACAAGCTCGTAAGCTCCCGTCTCGTCACCGAGCACGTGTAGCGTGTGTGTACGTAAGGGATAAGGATAGAACAAGGAATATGAAGGAAATATCGCGCGCAGTTCGTGCCCCGTTTTCTAGGGTATTACTCGCCTGGTGTTTATTGGAAAAATCAAGAAAAACTACCGATCAGAGCAGTCGGACGCTGGAAATCTCCTGACCGCGACTGTAATGTCGAAATACGTGTACCGAACGTTTAAGTTGGCAGAATGTGAGTATGTGGCTCTGGGGCGGCCCCCTCCCTTCGAGTATCTAATTTGGGCTGTCACAAATATGAGCTAGGCTGTAATCTAGAATGTGGGAAGATTTTTTAATGTAAATTTTAACTACGTTTTAAAAAATTAAGTGATTCTTGACCCGTTGGAACTACTCGTATGTTGTCTGGTTATATTGAGTGTGTCATAAGTAAACAATTACTTTACATTACAGATATTTTGTGCTTTTATTTGGCCTTCATTACGGTCATAATAAAAATAATAATAATAATTTATTGAATGTGCAAGGAGATCAGATATAGATTATAGAAAACTATTCATCCGTATACTCTCTCATGCTAGTCTGGTGATATTTGATGTCCCATGCGACATGGGACATCAAGAATGTATTTTTTTCAATTTAATACCTTACAGTTAAGCCTGTTTTCAACTGTAACGTACCTCATAATTTTATTGTTTCTTATGATCTGTAAATGGAATCCTTGCATACATATCCATATAGGCAACGATTTATTTTTGTAGCCCTGAAGAAGGCCGAAAGAAAGGCCAAAACGTTGGTAATGTTTGATTGATAATTATTTGATGTTTTATTGAATAATAATTGGCTGACACTGAAGAACCAGGCAGCATACGAGTAACTGTAAAGATGTTTAACCATTGTATAAAATGAGTCTATATAATAAATGGTCGTTAAAACTGTAACAATCTAAACAATCTGAACCAGAATGCGGGCGTACGTGTCTTTTGAAACACTTTCTCTCGATGGGTTTTGGAAACCTGGGTACCGCACACCCCCTCTCTCCTAGAGGCTCTACCAGTTTTGCGGTTGGGCGGGTGAGAGTGGTGTATGTACTACACACCGAAGGGTCGGGATGAATCCCATCTCAGTTTCTCCTGAGGAAAGCGACACTACCGTCTCGAAAACGGAACCCAGCTGGAGACTCAAACGATTACGGGAGACCGAATTGTCCAGTCTGAATTACCATTGCACTCTGGCACAAACGATGTGTCTCCGAGAAATTTAGTAATCCCAGTGAAAGTTTCCAATTCTTCACCGAGGCTGGAAAGGAATCCATTGTTCCTCCACCGTGCAGGAGCAATTTTGAATGGTTGTTCACTTATTAATTTTTCTTTCTCGGTAAAAGCAGTAAAAATGGTATGATACTATCGTGGAGAAGTTTAATCTGCGCACGTTTTATTGAGCTCCAGAATCGCTATCCCCTCTCTGTTACTCCACATAATTGGATTTTTATATCAGGTTCAAACGAGTGTGGCTGGCAAAAATTTCAAAACTGGAAAGTTTCGCTCCCATGTATTAGAAAAGGTTTATGACGGCAAACGAGCTATAGATTTTACTTATATACTTATGTAATACTGACGATGTAATATACACCTGCTCCATCTCCTCTTGCCACTAGCAAAAGGACAGCATAACAAAACGTGTGCTTATTGAAACATTTACAGTCCAGAAGAAAAATACGTGGCCATCCCACCATTGGTATTGCATCAAGGAGAACCAGACGAAGAAACTTGATGGAGATGTCATTAACGCAGAAGCTGACAAGTACAAGGTACAGTTACAAACGTGTTTAGTTTTTTTCGAATTATACAGAACGAATGGATTCATTGACAGTTTTGGAGTACATCAAGCGCTAAAGTCTTAGGTCCCGGTAGTGTAGTGAATGATTTACTCTGAAATGTGGCGATGTTCCTCGCTCACTGAATGCTGAGATGCGGCGCTTACCTACTCGTCGGCTTGCGCAGGATTTCCCTCTCCAGGTATCTACTCGGGACACCGCTCCAATCGAGACAAAATTAAGTTACCAACGTGTGTGGTGGTGTACTGCATGTGTGTGTGTGTGTGTGTGTGTGGTGTGTGTGTGTGTGTGTGTGTGTGTGTAACTGGAGGGAAAGATTAGGGCAAGGAAGAGGTAGGAAAGCTGGACCTGAGTTTTGTACAGCCTCTACAATACAAATGAAAATAGTGCTTTTATATTATTATTATTATTATTTAAATAAACACCCTTTTCGTTTTTGATGATCCGTATATTCTTTAATTTTATAGAAACGGTTATGAAGTAGCAAATATTGTCCTTGATATTTGTCCTAGCGAAACGGTTTGAATTGTTTAATGTCCTCCGGCGTCTCTCTGAGTTGGAATAGGTCATCTCCGCTCTGTCCGCCGCAAGCCACCGCCGCAACGCAAGACGCGCCGCCGCCCACCTCCCCGTCCTCCCGCTGTAGCGCCACTTCAGGTGCGAGGCGCACATGGCACCACGCCTCGCCCGCAGCGCCGCGTCGTGCCGCGCCACGCCACGCCGCGCCGGGCCGCCACCTGAGATGAGGGCCAACAAGCTGGCCCGCCCACCATAGCAGAATCAAACCAAACGAGTACCAGAATTTTTAACTATTTTATTACTAATTTATTACCGGAAACCCAATCTTTTTACATCTTCACCCCCCCCCCCCAAAGTGGTGGGCTAGCTTGATATCAAGCTAGACCGCCACCCATTTTTTTGGGTGAAGATGAGTGGTAAAGAAATCGGGACCTCGTGTTATTCAAATTATCGTTTTTCATATTATCGCGGCAAAAAGTATTATTCTTTCATGAAGAACATGAGGGTTCAGGGCAGGAATTTATAGCTAATTTACCGTTGAAAATATATTTTATTATATAGGAGCGAATATTTTGTCAACAAAACTCGAAAAAAAACGTCTCTTTTCTCTATTCAAAATTCGACTAGAATATGGTTTAGGACAGACATCACAGAATTATGAAAACGTGCACAAAATTGACTTCTCCCCATAACTCGTCACACGCAGTTTTTAACTGTTTTTCACGTAAAAAAATAATAAATAATATATATAGGTGTGCATATGTTAGGGGACATTTTTGATCGACTGATAAATTATTCCGGGCGCGTCAACTGCTAAGTTCATTAGTTCTGTAAGTGTGGTAACTTTTTCTTGGGAGGTGGCGGTGACCTTCCTCCGCTGAATGGGGAGATTTGGCGCCGACCTACCGTCGGCTAGCGGGGTTTCCCCAACCAGGTATCTCTTACCAGTCGGGGCACCGCGCCAGCCAAGACAAGTTGTAATTTCCCGACCGATCTCCCAACACATGTAGTAGTGTAGTGCAACTAAGTGTAAGTGTGTATATGTAAGGGGTGAGGATAGGATAAAGAAGAGGAAGGAAAGATCGCGCGCGGTCCGTGACCCGTTTGTTAGGGTACTACTCAGGCATTCGCCTGGTGTTGATCGAAGAAATCAGGGAAGGCTACAGATCAGAGCCGCCGGCCGCTAGAATTCTCCTACAGACAGCGACTGAACTCGACCTAGCGATCTAGCTAGCGTCGAAAATCCTGCCACCGTCGTCGGGACTAAACCTAGGACTTCCCGGTCAGAGGCACTGCAGTGACATCAGTTGGTGCCCTAAGTGTATCCTTGTTTCACCATTGTGCACCCTTGTTTCAAGTATTCTTCTATGAGTTCATTATTTCTTAAATGGGTGTGATTTTTATATTGAAGAAACATTAATTTTTTTGTAATCATTGCTGTTTTAACTAATTCGACTTGAGTGTGTAATAAAAGAAATGAAATTTGTTATGAGCCATGCTAAGGTCAATTAGGCATTGTTGAAAGATTGTCAGCACTTGAAAGATTTAAGAAATAAGGCAAATATTTCAAAGGCCTAGAAGAATGATAAACTTCACTACAGTGCTGTGTACTAATAAGTAAAATATTAAATTATGTTAAGTAATAATATTAAAAGCAAACATACATAAATAAAAGTAAAAATATTAATTTAAGTTTGAAATACGTTCCACATTTTTCTTATTATTAACCAAAATAAATGAATTGACAGATACCGATTTTAATTTTGCACATAAACTACACACAAGTTCAATTTTATATGTAATTCTTCTTTTTTTTTCTGACAATAATGCTACTTTTAATATTACATTGTTGATCATAATTCAGCATGAAAATATGAACATTTATTATTAATATTCAGTGTATCGAACTCATAATATATTGCTGTTAGAAAATTAATAAGTTTTGCTTCTGGATTTATAAAACATACAAGTGAACTACTGCATAAATACTTTCAGTGCTAGAAACCTGAAATCTGTTGCTCTAATAAGAATAATGAATATATTCTTTATCACTGTACATACATAGGAGTCATCTTAAGTTTCAATTACAAAATTCTCAAAAGTCTCAATTTCAAAATTGAGAGTTGTATTTGGAATTCACTGCCCTCCAATGTATAGATACAACATTTTAAATTGAAACTGAGAGTTGTTGGAAAGAGACTTGAAATATACTAGAAATTAATACATAATAATTATTATTTTTATTGTATAATTATTTTTAGGATTAAAATGAAAGTAATTATTTTTTAAGATTAAAAAATATATTTTTAATAAAATTAATATATTTTTAAGATTAAAAAATAATTATATTCATTATTGGTGGTTACATTTATTTTGATTTTGATGAACTGTTTTTGATGTACTGAATATTGTAATTAATGTTGACATGAGGTTCAGTTGACATGATGAAGTTCAGTTATGATGATCAGTAGTGTAAAATTAAAACGAATGTTCCACAAAAGAAAAAGAAAATTTTAAATAAAATGTAATATGTGTGTAGCTTGTATGGAGAATTATTTAAGAAGAAGGCTAATTCAATTCAGTTTTTTGGGGCAAAATCAAAAAAATATGACAAAGATATTTAGAACTTTATTTAATATTTTTATTACTTTGTAGTGTGTAGCTTTTGAAATATTTTGTGTATTTCATAAGTCTCTATGTCATTGCCAATGTTTATCCATGTGTACTTGACATTATCAGGACACATAACAGACTTAAATTGTTTAGATTAAACACATCAAGTCAAGTAAGATATAACAGCAATGTTTACAAAAAACCTAGACATTCCTTCAATACAATAATTCCACATTTATTTAATACAGAAGAAGGCTCTAAGAATATTTAGAACAAGGGATGCCAGATTGTATAAAATTGAACATTTTAAAGCAGTACAGTAATGTAAATGTAAGTTTTTGTCAGCAATAATGTAATACACGTATGCAATAAAGAACTTAGAAAAATCATTGAACATTTGAGAACAGGAGTCAAATAGCAAAGGAACAAAGAATATTCAAAACAGAATTTCACCCCTCTGGAAAAACTAAATGCATTATCAATTTAAAACTAGCATATGCTAAAAAGAATATCCAATGACAACAGTTGAGTTACAAATAATTAATAAATAATAATAAATAATGTCACCACTACTGAACATTTACTCAATTAACTAATATCTGAAGTCTTTTGTCAATCCCAATGAGATCAATAACACTGGTGATATCTCACAATTTAACCAGATGCAATAAACTAGTAACTTGATGTTCAATGTACTAACATAAAATCAACATAGCTTTGTCATGGTGGACCAATATATCACCCCATACGGGTAGACATTAGGATTATTGTGATAAATCAGTGATCACAGTTCATGTTTATTATTAACTTTATTTTACGATTCAATAATTATAACATAAACCGCCCCAATATATATAAACAAGACTTTATAGATATAAATAATTTATATTGGTGTTTCTCAGTGCAGTTGGTATCAATCCTTGGAGGTCAATGAAATGTTAGAGGGGGTTAATAGTGATCAAGGGATAAACTGGGGGTCAATAGCCTAATATGCTCAGGTCAGGATTGGTGGTATTCAAAATTCTATTGATTACAAAAAGTTATTGTTAATTGTTTTTATGTAAAGGTTTACAACATCATTAGGTTATATTTTCAAAAATCAATAATTATAATAGTACTCAAAATAATAAAACACAACCTAATAAGACATTTTTCCAAAATATCTGTTCATATTTTTACCTAGTTGTTATGAGGTTGTTTATAAGTAATCATTTATATTATGATTACTTTGTTTGTTGTAATTTACAGAGAGAAAAATCAATGAGATTGATGTAGCCAATCAATGTTTAAAAGAAGTCAATGCAAAAATAAGGCTGTGAATACATTATTTATACAAAAGTCATAAGTCATGTTTATATATTAACAAGTAAAAAAATGTTTAACCTCATTGTCAATATCTAGCTACAATAAATTATAACACCCTTAAAGAAGAAACACTATTTTAAATAAAATAATAAACTAATGTTAGTAATAGTAAAATAATAGAGCAATATGGTCTAATCAAATACAAAGCATAAAACTATTGGTAGTACATCAGTAAAAATCAGTCAAATGTCCTGCATTAAAATAAAGACAATGAAATAAGCAAACTAATGAAATAGAGGTAGTAAGTAACATTGAAAACAATTCTTTCACATGCAACGTAAAACATTAGTAACATACAAATACTGGCAAATACAAAGAAGCACATTTATTAAAATTCCAAAATTATAAAGTAAGGAGTATCATGTTATAATATACAAAAATATCTAACGCAAATTAAATAAAATTATTAACATTTCCATTAAACAAAACTTGTAATCAAAAATAAAACCCAAGTCAATAATTTCTTTTAGAAAATCAATAAATATATTTTTAATAGGTCATAGCCCATATCCACATACTCATCCAAAAGTTGGTTGTACAAATGAGGGGCCCAAGTAGGGGGGAAAAAAGGATGTGAAAAAAAAATTTAAAGAATAGACCATTTCCTTGATGATCTTGTGGATAATGATTTTCTAGCAGAGCAAAGAAGATATATGTAGATATTTTTATGGAAAGAACAAATTATTGGAAAAAATTTTAGATTATGGTTTTTGTTTTCTGATCAAAGATAATACAATATCAAAACATATCCATGGTTAACTCTTAGGATACACCTACGAATTTATTTGAATCTGCCGCGTCGGCCATATTCACACGTCGACCAATCATGGACCGTTATTTTTTCTGGTTCTGAATGAAGGTAAAGAATGCTAACATGCTTGCTTTGGAACAGTCGAGCGCGTACAGCGAGTCCCGGCTGGGGCTGTGCTCCTGTGGTAAATAGAGAAATACCTTAAGAGGGAAACTCAGCTAATGAACGTGTAGGTCGGCGTCGGGTATCTCGTGTCAGGGAGGGAGGAACACCAACGCCTAGCGGTGTATAACATTCACATTACATATCAAACTCATAATCCAGTGTTTTACTTATGTCTCAGCATAGGGGGGGAGGAGCCATGATTTTTTGCCCTCCCCTTTCCTGAGCAGGTAATCCCAATGATGGTTGGCCTTTTCCTGTGCCATTTACTGTATGAAATATGGTATGTTGATCATAGTTGTTAATGAAGTTGCGCCTTGAATATATGTGTGTGAATTGGGGATCATTTCATTTTCTTTCAATACATCTCGAACAAGTTCATTCCATTTATCGCAATATAGATTGTATGTTGATGAACATTTATTGCCGTATTTTAATCACAATATAACAAGTTCTGCCATAAACATTACATTTAGTTTCAAGCATATTTATAAAATTTAGTATATTTCTTTAAATCATACGCACCTACTTTTACGAGTATGTTAGAACAATATGTAAGCTTGTGTCGCGACATTTTAAATTACACTTTTAGTTTGTCTCAGGTTGTTAAACGCTTCTGTGCTTAGTGAACCTTCCTTATCTGCATCATTTAAGCTGTTCTGTCCAAGCGTACCTTTCTGGACGCTTTTTCATTTATTTAACCGTTAATTTAACCAGTTTAACAACTGTATAACGTTTTATGGGGAGAAAAGTGTTCTGTGCCCGGTTTCTTAAATTCTCAATTCTCTACTCTAATCCATATACAAGTTGAATTATGAATGTAGGTGGAAATGAGCGTTTTTTGGCACTGATAAGGAAGTATTAGCTCCCACGTAATAAAAACTACAGGTGGTTATAATTAAACGTTCCCTACAGAACCCTTTATAATAAGGAAACTGGCCGGTGAGGTTGAACTGGCCGGTGGCGCTGTGACGCATTGAGATCATGCACCCCATACTCTGGACAGTAATACTAGCAAGTCTGACACTCGTACTATAATTCGTTTCCTTGTTATAACGTGCTCTGTAGGGATAGTTTAATTATAACAACCCTATATTGCAAAGAAAAAAAGCTACAGATTTTGGCTATCATCCCTCATCATGCTCTTCGTGAATGAATCGGCTTACTGCCGTGAGAACATGGAGAACGTCAAACTATATAACTATATTACTCACTGAATCTAGAAACGTGCACATTTGTGGTTGATGTCCTCAAATCTTGTTGTATTGCGACAATTTGCTTCTCTTCATGTCCTTTATCTCAAATTGATTAATGACCGTCTATGATTTGATGTTGGGTACATTACATTCCTTATCTGAGAGTGGAACTTCATTTGAACGTGTGTACTTCGTAGCACAATCGAAAGTCATGTTCGATGTGGTAACTCTGGAATGATACAAAGACAGTTGTAAATCAGGTTTCGAAATCATATCGTGCCAGTTTCTTTATTGACTGGCATTCTAGTATAGCTTCATGGGATTCTGTTCCTCCTCTCAAAACATTTCCTTACGAAGTTAGACAACAGTTTTAAAACGCGATAACCACTACTCCCCCACGTTACATAAGGCACAGGGGTTATCGATACTCCACCATTTTTTCGAACTAAGAGGCCATAAATCTTAGACATTCCATTCATTCCATGATGTTTTCGATTTGTTTCTTCACGAAGAGTTCACATGCAACGTAATGTTTGTTTCCTCCTTGGGAACGTAGTTAATACGCAATAATGTTTACTTACAAAAAATGGGAATTTCCACAACTTTTGTGTTTGGATTAATCTTTTTAAAAATTATGTTGTTCTATATTTTGTTATAAACATAATGTGCTTATTTTAACATGTTTTTACATAAACATAGCATTTATTTATTATTTGTATACACACGAAGATGCATGTAAATAACATGCGAAACGTAGTGTAAGCCTTTTTTTGAAAAAAAATCATTGATGGTCAAAAAAGGGAAAAAAAGTTTAATAATTAATACGATTAAACTATTCCGTCTGTGAGTTCAGTAGTATTACAATGTCTCCAAAATATAAGCCACTCTCATGTGTTTATTTATATTTCGAAACCCTCTTGATCCCGTCTTGAAAGTGACAACAGGCAATATACTCACAATGACCAGCTCAGTCGAAGTTATATTACATTCTTCAATGAAAGTTTAAAAACACAAATAAACTGAGTTTCATACTAATAATATTAATAATAATTATAATAAGATCAATAATAATATACGGGGATAAACAGACTCAGTACACATAAGTTTTTGGAATTGTTTTATTCACAATCCAAATTCTGGTGCTGAATTTATGATTTTCTTTGCTATAAACGATATATAAATTGCTAACTTTCTTAAAAAGAATTCAAAATAATAATCAAATTTCTATAAATCGAGAATACTGTAAATAGAGATTTTTTGTAAATAGATATGAGCGCTTGACACCTCACTTAAAAAATCAGGAATAAGCAACTCCGCATGGCAAGCGGTGACTATGGCCGCCCATGCTAGTGGTGACTTCCGAACTGGGCGTTAAACCTATATTATTACAACTACCAATGAACTTATTGTGCCGTTGGCAGTTCTTGGTACAATTTGTTGGTTGTTTGCCACCATCACCTGTAATTTTGACGTACTGCATTAGAACTGATGCAGAATGCTGCAGGTGCATGAGAGCGTGCCCTAGGTGGAACTAGGTTTGCTGTAGCTTTGCAAACCGCAACAGCCTCATAAAGAAGATGAAGGTGCAGAAAACTAACTTCCATGGAAATAAAATGCATTTTAAAACCAGATAAACTAATATTATCAAATTCAATTTGTGATGTTGTATTAATTAGAAACATAATATGTTCTTGTACACCATGTACTTTATACATTAATAAACATAAAAATACATTCAAATCTAAGCAAGAACGATAAATGTCTATTCATTTATTGTGAAACCTATTAAAATATGAAATTGAGTTTGAAATTTTAATGGGTCGTCTATTCTCCGTGGTTTGATTTTCCGGAAAACCAATGATGTGGGATATGTTTCCATAAAAAAGTATTGAATAAAATGTATCAATTATCAAAACAATCAACTGCTGAAAGAAACAGAAAACACTCTACATATTTAGACGTCACAACCAATTTAGTGCATCCTCATCCTTGTAGCTGACGTACAATAACAATAATTTTTTTAGCTTTACATCTTTGAACATTCATCCTCTTTGAATTTTTGAAGTTATTTACTATATTACATTGCGGTTAATCTATACAAACTCACTACTAGCTCGAAATTGACAAAAAATTGGTTCCTCATTCTTTTCGCCCTTCACTCTTCATATCACACTGCACGTCTTGAGTCAATGAAATAGAAGATGCGCGGGCCCATAATTTTGTTGAGAATTCGACCAACAGTTTGGTTTGCAGACACGACTGCAAACCGAGCTGATCTCTGTAATTTCGAAAATTGCAGAAGTTCAAACTTTTTTCATCATCCTCCTAAAACTACATTATTCATGATTTTACTACTACATTATTCATGATTCTAGATTACTTTCTTAATGCAATATATTTCTCAGGATTAGATCATTAAATAATTTCATGCACACTTTTCAAAATCCATTTTTTTTTCGTAATTATGAGTCACAATCAGCTAAACATTAAGAATTCATTACAGCATTAGATATTTAAGATGGCATCCCAGCACGGGTAAATATTTTTGGTTGAAGCTAGTTGTAACTATAGAGCTCGAGTTAACATATTCATCGAGAGAAATCCATTTTCATTCAAACTTTTAATTTTCAAAACATTAAAAGAATAGTTTTTAGAATTTTTTGCTTCTGTGTTAGGTTATGAGTTTTTGTTGAAATGGCTGTAGTGTTAGTCTAGTGGAGGTTGGAATATTATAATATTACATAATCGTTACCGTTATCACGAGAAAGAATATGCTGTTATGTCACTACTAGATTGTATGATTTTTTTCTACATACAACGCAAGTGTTAGAATGTCTTGTCTTTGCGATTATTTGTAAGTTTTGGTACACCAATTCTATCGGCTGCGGGTGAAGCATTAATGACAGTGAAATGCTTCCATCTGGAAACTTACCAAGAACCACTTTTGACCGTGAACGCTGCACACGGATCCTTATCAAATCTGTTACAGAATCTCGTGTGCTTTCCCGATTATGATATAGGAATAAAGTTCCCGCCACATGAAGCGGAATTAAGACCTCGAAAACGTAGAATGGAGGATTAATGTGGGTGGGTTCAGAGTTGGAGCGAAGAGACCGCTGATAGAGACAGACTCCGGAGGCAGCCATGGTAAAAACATCGTAAACGGAAGGTGGACTGTGGAAATGGCGACTGGCGACACTGAGGACATTAACGATAGATACGGCAGCAGTTCCGTTGTAATTATGGCGGTAGAGACATGGTGAAGGATGTTGAAATGGAAAAAGAGGAAGCGGAAGTGCCACAGCCCAGGGATGGTGGTGATAGAGGAGATGATGACTAGCAGAGGAATTAGAACTTCGCACGACTTACGGACACGATTATTCAATGAAGGCTTAAAATGAAAGAGAATGTAAGTGCCATTTTCATACATTCGAGAGAAAAATTAGTTTATATGTATGTTAAGCCTTCTGGCACATCTGTAACACTCCTGACATTTTAATCACCTCGTAACACTATCAAGAAATGTTTCTGGAATTTCGTTCTCATTTTTGCGATAGGGCTTCATTCATTCATCGTTATTCTGGTAAAAACGTAAATTTAACAGAAATGGCAGTTACATCCTTTTTATTTCATGCCTTCAAATATTGTTCTATGCTCTTTTTCCTTTCTTTTTCTAATTGAAAGTTTTTAAGATTCTATTTAGATTTTTAAGATTAAGTAGTCTGTTTGCAATGTGATCATGATTTGTCAAGTGTCTTGAGCAACATTTTTTAGCAAACGACGCGCCTTCACAGACCTCGTCCGAATTGACTCGTGGTCAATCCCTATACATTGCACTATTCTTTCAATTCGACGTTTGAGAGCCACCTGATGACGCCGACAGTGGTTTCCAAGCGGCACGCAGTATCAACAGCTTCTCTCTTCTTCCACTCTTGCTGCCACCAACTCGTAATTAATAAATGTTTGGGCAAGAACGTTGTAACAGCTCAGCGTTTCTACAATGCATTTATGATGCCCAATATCAAAATGGCACAAAGTGTTCAAACAGTATAGGTATAAGAGAAAATATCAAAAGCATATGACTAAAGCAGGGCTGTCCAACTTCGAAGGGCTTGTGGGCCACATATCAAATTCTAGGTAAGCCGCGGGCCGCCCCGTAATTTAAGATGGTTTTTACACTAACTACTGAGATTATAATGAAACAAATATATGTTAGATACGACATTTATTCACCATACCTAATGACTAATGTACATACAACGAGAACAGTAATATAAAAAAAGATAAATTGTGCAACTGTATTGTATTTGGTTGGTATTTTTTTTATATAATTTTTATTATTTTGAAGATTATACATGGCTCAGTTTAACATTACAAACATTCTCACATTTTTTGATGCTTATTATCTACATTAAAAAACTAAACTATTTCTTCTTTACAAACTATTTATTAGGGAGAGGAAACCCACTGAGCACCTCACAAGGAATCATCCAAATTTGCAAATTGTATATAAAAAACATGCTTGGGAAATCTATTTTTTATTCTGGTTGCGTTTCTGGGTGCTTTGCCAAGGTTATATTGGGATAGTTGTGTAATTGATGGTAAATTGTTATAAAAATTATGGGATAACTTAGTGATGTGATGTATGATAGGCTTTATTTGAATTTCTTTATGAAGTTGTTTGTTTGTGATGAACCAGGGTGCATTGGTTATTGTTCGCAGGAATTTATTCTGTATGACATGTAATTTATGAATATTGGTTTTTGCTGCATTAATCCAGACAGGACAGGCATAGAGCATTAGGAGTCTTATTACTGTTGTATATATGAGCTTAGCGTTTTCTATTGTTATTTTACTGTGGTTGTTTATTAATGGTTTTAATTGGATTAGTTTGACTTTTGTTTGTTGTGTTTTAATGTTTATATGTTCTTTCCAGTTAAGTCTAGTGTCTAAGTGTAGTCCTAGATATCTCGCTGTTTTGTTTTGTGGAGTCCAAGGAATAATGTTATTGTTCAGTGTGAGCGGTGGTGGTGTTGAAATGGTTTTTAATGAAAAGATTTTTGCTGTTGATTTGGATGGATTTAATTTAACTTTCCATTTGTTTGACCAAGCACTGATTTGGTTTAGATATTGTTGTACTGTGTTTCTTAATATATCAAGTGATGTGCTAGAACAATACAATGCTGTATCATCTGCAAATTGTGCTATATTGATTGTATTGGATGTAGGGATATCAGCAGTGTAAATATTAAATAATATAGGTGACAATGGGGAGCCCTGAGGAAGTCCAGCCAAAATTGGTTTGGGGTTTGAGAGATGTTTATCTATTGAATCTGCAAAAGTTCTATTGCTTATGAAGCTATTGATGATGTTTGTTAAGTACTTGGGTGTACCATTAATTTTAAGTTTGTACATGAGACCTTCATGCCATACTCTGTCATATGCTTGGGAAATGTCTAGAAAGGTTGATATGGTGTGTAATTTTCTTTAGAATGCTGTAAGAATATGTTCAGTGATTCTTAATAATTGATGAGTGGTTGATAGCTTTTCTGTGAATCCAAATTGATGTCTGGGGATGATACCATTTTTGTTGAGGTAATTGTTGAGTCTTTTCTGAATGATTTTTTCTAGAATTTTTGATAAAGAGGGTAACAAGCTTACATAAGAGGGTCGACAATTTTCTACATTTGATGGATTTTTGTTTGGTTTTGGTATGGGTATTACTATAGAGTGTTTCCATAAAAGTGGAAAGTATCCTGTTCTTAATGAAGAGTTATAAATATTATTTAGGAACGCTATGGCTTGGTTTGGTAGATTTTTGAGTATTTTATTGTTTATTCTGTCATGTCCTGGGGCCTTTTTATTGGGGAGTGCTTTTATTATATTTGTTATTTCCTGAGAAGATGTGAATCTGATTCTGGAGGGTACATTATAGTTAGGAGCTGTTGCTATCTGTGTGATTGTTTGATCCAGGTTGTGTGGGTGGGAATCATTGGGTTTGAATGTATCTTCAAAATGTTTTGCTAGGGTTTCAGCTTTTTCAAAAGGTGAGAATTTTTTGCCTGTGCTAGTTTTAAGTGGAGGAATGGTATTGTTTTTGTTAAGTATTTTATTTTTAAACTGCCACAATGTATTGTTACTTGAGCTTAATGTTTGGATCATGTTGTTATATTGTTGCTGTTTGTGAGTGAAAAGTGTTTTTTTGGTAATATAGGTTAATAGATTTCGTTCCTTTTTTACTTCAGGGTTTCTAGTGTGATTCCATAATCTTCTTGTTTTATTCTTTGTGTAGATTAGATTTTTTATGCTTTTGGGTAGTTCATTTTTTTTATTGTGTGTGTTTATCAGTGATTTGTTTGGTTTACTATTCTGTAGTTCACTTAATATAATGGTATTGAGTATTGTTATTGCTTGGTCTATTTCTGGAGGGGTATTTAATATTTTAAATTTTGGGATGGATGTCTTAACATTATTTTTAAATTTGTGCCAATTGATTATGTGTGTGTTGATCTGAGGAATGGGTGAGTGTGTGAGGAGTGAACGTTGTGTTGTTATTATTACTGGTAGATGGTCTGAGTCCATTTCATGGTGTACTGTGGAGAAAAATGTTTGTTGTATATTTGTTATACCTATGTCTAATATATCTGGGTTCCTAGAGTGATCATATGGGTAGTAGGTTGGTTCATTGGGTGTTTTTATATGAAGTTTGTGGTAGTTTATTAATTGTAGTAATTGTGTCCCAGCTGAATTATTACTTTTACTTCCCCATTGTATGTGTTTCCCATTAAGATCTCCTAAGATTATTGTTGGAGTGTGTTGATTAATAATACCGCTGAGATTGGTATTTTGGATTTTTATATTGGGGGGCTTACATGCTACTATTAGTGTAGTTTCCAGATTGTTGTTATTATTGAACTTAATTGCTGCTGTGTCAATACCAGAGGTTGGTGGTAGTATTATCTGATAACATGATATTGTGTTCTTTATGAGTATCATTACTCCTCCTCCATTATTATTTTGTCTGTCTGTCCTGATTACTTTATAATCTGGTATGGTGAATTTTACAGTTTAAATGTGTTTCAGTAATACATGCAAAGTCAATTTTCTTATCTTGCAAGAAGTATTTTAGTTCATTGACTTTATTGATTAATCCATTTGCATTCCAATTGAGCATGATTAACTTATTAATTTGTGTTTGTTGCATAATTATTATTAATGTATGCTGAGATGGATGATTGAATGTTCCTTATTATGGATGATATAATTGAGTTGATTATATTGATTATGTGAGTAGCTATCGTGTTGATAAGGGAGTTGAGAAAGCTGTTCTCGTTTGTGTGTGCATGAGAGTTTAGATTTTGGGGGTTGTTACGTTGATTAAAATTTGAGCTGTGTTTCTGTTGTTTATGTGTGTAAAGTTGGGGATGTTTTGAGTGGTTCTCAGTCCGGGAAAGTTAGTTTGGGTATTTTGAGGTGGCGCTGTTGAAGATTTATTGGTTCTAGTTCTATTTTGGGGATTGTTGAGGTTAGGGTTTTGGCTGATTTTTTTATAATAAGGGCATTCTACTGTTCTGAGGTCCGCTCGGTGGTTTCCTTGACAATGATAACATTTGAATAGTTCATTTTTATGGGGGCAAGTTGCAGAATAATGATTTTTGGAACAATAAATACATGCTATTTTATGATTACAATTATTTTTTGTATGGCCAAAGTCTAAACATCTCATGCATTGAATGGGGCCTTTAGGTCTCCTTCTCCTTTCAGCTTTTACAATGAGATTACAAATTTGATTTATTTCTAAAATAGTTTCTATGTTTTCTTCCCCATTGAATTCGTCTGCTATTACTGGAATTGGGTTATTGTCTTTTCGGAGTCTGGTAACTTTAATGAGTGATGGGTGTTTCTCTTTCAGTTCAGTGTATATTTCCTCTTCTGTGATTGATGTGTGTAGGTTTTTGAATACAACTGAGAATTTCTTATTTGCTGGGTCCTTGTAAGTATGAAATTGTCTTCCTGTGTTTATTAGATATTTGGTTATGTCTCTGAAGTCACTGATTCTCTCTGGTTGTATTTTTACTCTATTATTTATGAATTGAAGTGTGAAACTATTTGTCACTTTGGTATTGATTTCCTTGCTAAAGTTCGTGATGTTAGTTATATTTGCTACATAGATTGGCGGGATTTTAACAGATTCTGACACACCTGGCGAGGTTTCATTTCTGTAACTAAACCAATTTTGATTGTTGGATTCTAGTTCACTGCTCAGTGGCTGAGCAGTGAACTAGAATCTGTTGCCAGTGGGGACCGAATATGAATACTGCGTTGAACTGTCTATGCTGGCTTGCTTTGATTGCAGATTAAACCTTTTCGTTTCGTTAGCCGAGGTAACATCATCAGAAGGACGCTTTACATTTTGCCCTGCGGCATGTTGGCCTGAAGCGTTACCTTGTAATGAGTCCAGGTTTTGCTGTCCGAACAAGGTCTGTTGATTTGGCTGAGCTCGCATTGTTGTTTGGCTTCATTAAGATTGCATTGATATAACTTCTGAACTGATGGTTTCCGTTGCTTCTTCATACATCGATACGTTGAGTTCTGGGATGGAATAATCACTATTTAGTGTTGTTAAGGCATTATTGATGAGCTGCCCGGTTGTCGGGCAGTACCCGTTGTGCATAAAACGTAGCACTCACTAGTGGCACTGTTTCCACAGTCCACAAGAGTTTCGCTGGTTCACAGTCTTTTCAAATTCACACGGCTATCACTGTTCACAACGATAAGCGAGGTCCGTTCGGTTCGACAGTCGAGCGCGGAACTTTTTGGTTGGTATAATAAAATTTTTCAAAGCAGTCGCGGGGCGCACAAAAAGATCCGGCGGGCCGCATGCAGCCCGCGAGCCGCCAGTTGGAAAGCTCTGGACTAAAATATAGCATTTGATTTAGATTGACCTTGCGGCGGTAAAACGCGGCAATGCCGAGTCACCCGAGGGCTAACTATCAAGAATAAAGAAGAACAGTACCATGCAAAGGGGCGCTACTGGAGGTAAAGGAAGATACAGAGAGCGTCGGATGGAATTGGGGTGGGGTGCAAGAGACCGCGCCAGCGACGAGGACTGCGATGATAGCAACCAATGGTGGCGACGCTGACGATGTCTGCGACGTGTGTGGTGGCATCGGCGGTAGTGGGTGAGGATGCGGCGGTGGTGAAGGTCGTGTCGACGGGTCACGGGATCGTCGTGGCTGCACGGAAGCAGCGCCGTGATGGAACGCTGAACGGAGGTTGGACGGACGGACGGACGGGCAGGCGGCGGCGACGCGTCGCCTTGCGAAATTGGGTGACTAGTGAAAGAGAACGGCCCCAGTAGGGGCGGCAGCGACGGCTGTGTGATGGCGGCGGCGATGGTGGCGGTGGCAACGAGACGCATTCCTGGGGCTTGCGTGCTCTCAATTGGAACTGCGGCCGGCGGTTCTTCGACGTACTACGTCTAATTGTTGCTTGGATTCGCTGAAAGAAAAGTGTTGTGGGCCGCCTACTTAGACCTTCAGTAGGTCGAGGCCGGACAAAAGGGTTTCTGAAGCTCTAAAGAAACAACAATTCTTAATCGAAGCCCTTTTATTATTTAATAATCATGAGATTAAGACTCGATTAATCTGAGTGTGAGAGAGTATTAAAAATGTATTTTTCATTGCACACTTTCGCTCAACTATAATTTGAAATATTAAATTTTCAAGTATTTAATTTATTTCTTCAAAAATGTAAGTTAATTATGTTTTCCTCTAACAAACATTTCGAGGGACATTTCAAGGAAGTAAAGTTATATTTTTTGTAAATAACGCTGAAGAAAAACTCTACAGTGCTAGAAAATCCAAAATATATATTTGTAATGTATCTATTACAAATGGTTAAGGTATGTTATGTATTATGTATGTTATATGTTAAGATGGTTAAGGATTTTTTGAGCTATCAAAATATTTTTGTAGTTGTTCAGTTCTTTTCGCATTAACTGGAACCGGGTAGCAAATCAATATTATCAATATTTTACTCCATGTAAGTTTCAACATAGTGTGCTTTTTATTTTCTTCTCTCTTTTTCTGCCCCTGCAAAATTCTACGATTTCAAGTTCAATAAATGGTCAATTTCATAAACGTTTTTAACAGTGTGTTAACAAGAACATTAAATGATTCTGTTACTGTGTTGTGTGGACCTCTTGTAAGATTTGGTGTCATAAAACATAATTGCCTAGGAGACGAGCTATGAGAATGATGTTATAGTCGCTTTATTTCTTATTGAAAGGGAGCCTAGAGAAACGAGATATGCGTGTCTTTGTTTTTTTGATCTTGTATTACTAACATTTTAAAAACATTACACGAAATTTAAAATGAAAATGAAAAGAAAAAGGAGAAGACGAAAGATGACAGGTATGTGCAGGAAGACGAGGATGGAGATTCTGGTGAGAAACGCGAGGATTGATACAAATTATAAAATTATACATCATAAAAATTAAGAGTTTTAATTATATTTTCCAAGCGTTCAATATATTCTCCTTAATTCAGTTATTTACGGAAAACGTGAAAAATAAGCTTCCCAGAAATATTTCACTCCAAAGACGAGCATTGTTCTACACTGCAGCCTGGGGGAGAGAAAGAGCTTTTCCCGTTATTGTGAGCTTTCGTCTGATTAAATTCGCGATCCTTAAGTCCCAGTGGACTACTTTCGATATTTGTTACGAAGCAACAATGCTTCTACAGTTAAAGGAGCGCATCATTTCGAAATCTGGAATATCTTTGGCACAGAAAGGAATTATTTAAGCAAAGCCAATCTCGATTCTATTTTTAATAGTGTAATGAGTCAATATGTCATTGAGTATATACAGATATAGAAGGTATTCTTGTGTGGGCACGGCCGCCTGGGGCTGATGTATCCAACACCAAGGCAACAGATATATTGCTCACAAAAATGAAATCAACAACCAGATCGAGAGCGAACGTCTTACTAGATGGAAAGTGAACGTCTCATTGAAAGGAATGGTTTATGGACTGGTGGATGATTGTAAGTCTATATGTAATGTGAGACGTGGTACATTTTCTGTCATAAGGAAGGGTTAAGTACCGACAAGGAATGTATGTATTGGAGAAGCGTGAAGTTGTGAAATATGGACGATGTTTTCATTGACTTGTGGATGTGGGCAGGAAGGTGAATATTTGTGAACACGAACAATCAAAGAACTGTTAAGATTAGACTTGTTTTTTTCCTCTCTATATATTTGTGTAAAATTCTTTTTATTTATTATTATTGTTTAATTTTCATTTATTGTTAATAAATATTCTTATTTTATTTCGAACATTTGGAATTGTTTTTTTCAATATAATTAAACGGTAAGTCTCCTCTTTTCAGATCAGCGGTGTACGCCGTTGAATCATCAACCCTTACAAATAAAATGGATGATTCTATTTTTTAATGAACTTAATTCAGTTAAAAACAAAAAAATTAGAAACTTCACAATGGTTTTTACTGGTTGAAGTAATTTGAGTCATCAAGGTGATATAGTTTCACTCCTTCAGGAAAGTTTAAAATTTTCACAGCATTGAGGGCTCAAATTTTCTCTTAATTCTCTTCTTAAGTCTTCGGTAATGAAAACCATTCATGAGAATGATCTAATTTGTTCGTAATGTTTTGGCATACGGGGACACTTTTTGCAAAACGATTCATCTCCTACTGAAAGATACTGCTTCTTAGTATCAATCGTTTGTATAAAGTAATGGCGAAATTTCAGTTATATTCGACTATGTGGTACCTCGTATTTTCAATAATTATTATGCTTTAATAAAATATTAAAAATTCACGGGTAGCATGATTTCGAGGCACTTTGGAAAGGTTTGAAAAACTTAGTGGAGAAATTAATTTTTGGATAATGTTTGATGTAATTGTTATGAATTTTTTTACATCTGATACATTTCACGACCAGATATTTGAATGCAAAATAAAGATCACAGAAAGTTGATGAGGCATATATTCAACTACACTACTAATAGTAATAATATTTTTATTTACACCTAACGAACATTCTGTTGACTTAATTTAGTGTATGTACCACCATCACACTTCGCCGATAGCGGTCAAAACCCAGCAGGGTTTGTATTTGTTGCGAAAACTAATATTTAAAAAAAATTTTCATAACACTATTTAAAGATCTGATTTTTTACACTTCTTTTTCTTCTTTTGCTTAATGGTAAGTCACTGAAAGCCTGATCCAACTTAGAGGTCATCCTGCCATCTTCTTGAGCGTCCTACAACCCGATATCCGAAGGGTATACTATTTGTGTTAATCTTGATGTTTCCATTCTATTTATACGATTCGCCCATTGGCATTTGTATTCTTTAATTTTTTCATTTAGATTGAACATTTTTAGGGTGGACCTTATCTTCTCACTTGGAACGTTGTCTTACAGAATATCCAGCCACACTTCTCAGGAAGCGCATTTCTGAGGATTCGATTCTCCGTTTATCTGTTCTGTTCAATGCCCAGTTCTCACTACCATATTGTACATTAAGACTGGAACAGCCATGGATTTATAGTCTTAACATTGTGTCTCTTCTTACTTTGCTTTTAAAAATCCTTTTAATGCTTCCACAAATATGTTGAAATTTGTATAACTTTTGTTCTTGATCGACGTCATTCAAGAAGGAAACAACAGCTCATATAACTGAATGTGTGGATTTGTTCAATAGTTTTGCCATCCAGAACAATTTATGATCGAAGGCATGCTTTCCCTGGAAAGCTATAACTTTTGATTTCCAGACGGATACTTCTAAATTGTAATTCTTTATTATGTTTTGCAATGTGAAGAAAGCAAGTTGTAAATCATATTCGGAAGAAGAGATAATGACCTGATCATCAGAAAATAATATAGTGTTCCAAACGGTGTGATTTAATAAAAATTATTAGGCAGTTGGCTTTCCCATTCTTCGATGACAACGTCTCTCTCTCTATTATAAAATAAATTAGAAGAAAGTGGTCACACTTGACGTACTCCATGGTTTATGCTAGCAGAAATGTTGCTAGATGAATTGATATTAAGGTAAATATTTTTATACATTTCTTGTATCATCTTAGTTAAATGTTCAGGATAGCCTTTGTACGCAAAAAGTTTGTAGGCGCTGTTGAGGAGACTTATACCCCTATAGTTATTACAGGTCATTCTATTGCCGTTCTTAAAAATAGGACATATAATTGCTTTTTTACATGCATTAGGTATTTGATATATTGTCAGGCAGGTGTTAAGGATATTCAAAAATCTCTCTTTAACTGCACTTGGAAAATATTTTATTAATTCTGTGTTTATCTCATTACCAGGACTTTTTTTTCTTAGATTTCTTCAAACATTTTCTTGTTCTTCCATAGTTATAAGGTCAATAGCACGTCACTATATTAGGAAGTACTTCTAATATTTCTTCGCTAGAACATGACACAAAGTAATAAAATTTTATCATTAAAAATTTAGTGGTCGGAAGTTGAGAAAAAGTTTAACTTTTGCAATTACAACGTATTAGAGAAATTTTCTAGAGCAAGAAAACCGCACTCCGTCGGTATCAGTGACCAAAATCTAGATTTTCTTTCTGTTCTCGAAATCTATTATATTAACTTAAAATTAACTTTTTAAAAATTAATTACAACCAAGGTAGGTAGCGGCATAACAATCAACATTTGAACAGGTTTAACCATGGAACCATAACCATGAAAGTGGTGCTTCTACAGCGCATCCTTTCTCACATTATTTCTAAATTTGCAATTTTCGAAAATTCAGAGAGTTCAACGAAAATGATATCCTCGCCATTCAGTTACGCGTCCTTTCTTCTATCTGAGAAACAGTTTGAAGAAAAATTTGAAGCATTTTTTGAGAAAATATTTTTCAGCAATTTCGTGAATATCAGAAACAAATTACGCGAAATGTATTCGTTTTTTAAAAACTGTATGTCATTTTTTAACGAACTGATTTTTTACATCAAACTTTGTCTAAAATAAGATCGCTATCTTCAATTTTGTAGTTTTGAAATGTTTGGAGAATTTGTTTTCATTTGATACTAGGTTTGTTGATTCAAAATGTACATTTCAAGATTCCTTTGTGTAAAGTTGGCCACTCTAGAAGGAAGCCCCTTTTATCTCTCACGGTGGGTGCGTATTTCCGGCTGCAGTTACAGCTGCGTTACTGAGTTACAGTCTGTGAGAATTGTGAATACGAGCGTGTGTGGAAGATCTTTCATTATTACAATATATAACAGGATAATGTAATTCTCAAAATAAAATCATTATATTTGTGTAAAATATGTCCAAAGAACAGTGATGGTTGTCAAATACTGGAGAGAGATAACGGTATTTTCGAAACCAAGTCCTTTTTTGTATTGTATGAATTATATATTGAGAATTTGACGGTAATATAAGTAATACAAAAACATGAGTGTCCATTGGAAATCAAAGCCAGAACCCCGCGCGTGGGAGGTTAATATTTTTGACACACATAAAATTATGTAAGTAATGTTTCAATGTAGACTTTCGTTAAACTGGGTTTTAATTAATTTACATGAATTGGCTTTCATTTTATTATACATTAGTTTTGTGAATTTTGGAAATTACATTTCCGTCACTCGGTGGAGCTGCAACCTCCAGTTTATTGGGGCACCAACCGCCACTGCTTTATAGTAGAGCGGACCTACACAACTCCTGCTCCCGCGGGCATTCTGCACTTGCGAGCCGATCGTCTGCTCGTGGCAGCGCCGAAAGTGCGGAGTAGGAAGCTTTGCGGGGAGGGGAGAAGTCTGACATAGCACGACGCGGCGCGTAGATTGAATGCCTGGGCGTCTAATAATGATCCATGCTTCAAAAATTAAAAGCCCATTTGTTTAAATGGATTATGTCTAGTATTTCAACTTACCAGGGTCATAATTCACTGTTTACGTTCTGTGCACTACTGTATATCCACCTTTGTATCCACCACTGTATGTACTTTCATTTTCTATTTTTTTAAGAAAATAACATGCTCATTGTGACTTTAAAATATAAGCTTATAAATAAGAAAAAATATTATTTAATTCTATCTAACACAAAATTGCAATTTAATAATTGTTTGTTCACCAGGAATGTTATAATCTCCAAATCATAGAAAAATGAACAAAATCATGAGAGCAATCTCTCATATCAAGATTGACATAAAATAGAATATGTTGGCAATTCCAAGAAGGGTAATGTTTAATAGCACATTTGTGACCATTTTCCCCCGTTATGAAACTGAAAAAGAGATCAATGAGCAAACTTCTGTGACGATATGTTACGGACAATCATAAGATAATCATGGGTATTGGTTAAATAGAAAGCAAAGGGCTTATATTTTTATACGATCTCGTAAAAGACTCTACTCTCTTTCAGGAATTAGAACAGAAAATAATCATGTTTTTTTTAAGAACAATATGTTTTTGCTTTGAGAGAACCGTCCTATTCAATTAAACATAGTTAATAAAAAATAGTTTATTGCTGTTATCATCAAACAAAAACAATTCAGTATCAAAATTTTTTGTTTTGCACAACACTAAATTTGTGATTACATCGTAGCAAAGCGAATTACATTATAAGCCCAACAAGCAATTATAATACTTGGTGTCGAAATCTAATACGTATAATTAGTTGTAGTTTCATATTTCGCCCCGTCATATATTGAGAACAAACATTTGCAATATAATACAAAAGACAATATTACTTGAACTGTATATGACCGTCATGTTCTTGCCGATCGCTCTTAAATTTACGCACTATCTTTCGAATTGCGCATTCTGATTGGTGGTCCCCACTCCTAGATTGGGTCTTATCCTCACCCTTCATCGATTTTCTCATTTGCGCCCGAGTTGTCCGCACGCAGCTCCTGAGGTCAGTGAAAGTGCAAAATACTGTGTAGGTCTGTAGTAGAGTAATTACATTGTTGCAACGCCACAGGATAAGCTAGCAACAATATGATGCAGGGAAAATGTTATCATCAGCGAAGGCTATGTAGGAAGTAGCCTTGTCATGGGGCCTATGTGCTCGATTGAGAGAGAATGTGACATCCGAAACTGAAATTAGCGAATGGTGAGAAGGTAATCCAACTACACGTGTGCGCAAAAGAGGCACAAGGCAATATTCTTTGCGATGACCTTCACACGCACCAACTTGGGATATCCACACTAGCTCGGCAGATATTCGTACCACACTGCTAGGTTCAATCAACACGAGAGGTCAGTCAAGTGTTTACCGGTGTACCTGACACCACTTCGCGCAAATGTCGTCTTCCGGTCTACCTGAGGGTGCGCCCACTCCATTTGGCCACAGGCGCCAGACATTGACGTCATTCCTGCAAAATTGCTAATTGGTAGAATCCAAAACCCTGCACTACCAGCAGTTTGCACGACTCTTCCTCATCATAATTTCCCTCACGCAAACTAGTGATAGAGGGAGAAGGCGCCCTTTCCGGGACATCCTGTATACTCCCAAAGTGAACACCAGGGCCAGACGCCAGTCGGCGGCCATGGCGACGGCAGCGACGACGGTGGCCGCAGAGGCGACTCGCAAAAAGGAGGCGACTCATCGCCGCGGTCGCGCTCGTGAATCAACAACGCTATTCATTTGTTGCGGCGGCGACGGCGGCGGTGACGGCGGCGGTGGCAGCGGAGGCAACGGTGGCGGCGCGCGTGCGAATTGCGCATTTGGATCTGACGCGCAAAAACGCCCGCGTCGCCTCGCATCGGCTCGGCTCGGACGCGCGAGCGCGCTCGGTCGCTCGCTGGCGGCCGCGGGCGCGGACACCCAATGCCGAACGCGAGTGCCGGACGCACGCAGCTTGGAAATCGCGTCACCCTCCCCTCACGGCGCCTCCACAAGGTTGCGCGCGCGCTAGCGGCGACATCGGAGCACGAAGATGCCGAGCAGAAGGTAGAGGATGGGGCAAAAAAGAAAGATTTGTGAGAAGGAGGAAGTGCTAGAAAGAGGGAAGGACGAGTAGGAAGAGGTGAATGAAGAGGAGGACGAGAAGATGGAGGAGAATGAGAAAATAAAGGCGAGTACGTGGAGAAAAAGGGATAAGAAGGGAAAGGGGAATTTGTGTAGAAGGGGAGATGAAAAAACAAAGAGTAATATGTGGAGGAGGATGAGAACGAGACCGAGGACGAGGAGATGGGTGAGGGGGAAGAATAGAAGGAGAAATTCCAGCCGTGGGCGTGGTCAGTGGCTACGGTACTATTGATGGAGAGTGATAGGTATAATCGTAGCCCTCGGTTGACCGCACGATGCCTGGTCGTAGGAAATCGCTTGACCCCTCCCACACACACACCATGGTTCGTAGGCTTTCGCCCGAATGCCAACCTGTCTGTAGCAGTTTTCTCTTAACGGCATAAAGGTTCTGGGCGGTGACGGTAATAGCAAATCAGAAGGACGCGGAAGAAAATGAATCAGAAATGGAGGAGGTTGATGATCAATTTTTTACATGGGTGTTGTCAGGGACGATGATATAATTGACAAGCGAGAATGAACGTGAAAAATACTTCAAATCTCGGCTCTCTGAGTGGTGTTGCGTTGGAGATTGTTGAGTGCAGGTATTCCCTACCTTTTCTTTCATCGACCCCTTTAATGATTTTTTATCCAATGACTCCCTACATTATTCTCTATAATATACATAGCATACATGAAAATCCTTTGCAAATGTTATAAAAATAACAATTTCGTTCAATATTTTGGTTAATATCTAGAGTTTCATAAATCGAATACGCTTCCTCCTCTGAAAAGGTGAATTTCTAATCTTCGTTTGGGTAGTAATTACCAAATGATGAGCATTCTTTAAATGGTCATAACATTTCGTTAGTTCGATTCGGAGGGAGTATTTTCTTTCACGAAAGATTATGGTTGTGAATATGTAGTTATAATTGTTGCGTAGCTAATTGTAAGTTCTCGGATGCCGTTGTGCAGAAAATAAAAATGGACCTAATTGCAAAAAATGTTAAATTAAGAGTTTTAAATATAATCGAATTAAGAATTTGACTGTTATTTCCCGGTATTGTCCACGGGGGTCCTTATTAGACCGGTTGTATCAGCGGAGCTACGTCCCTGATACTAGGGATTGAGAGACGGAATTTTTAATTTATTATAATACGTTGTGTTCTTGATATATGATAACAATTCATTATCCAGTTTATTAACATTTTTTGTATTCAGTGGGACCTTGATCATACTTATCAAACGCCGGTTCATATTTGACCAATAAACCTCTGGTTCATCGGTGACCCCCCTTCAAAATTCCATCGACCTCCAGGTGGTCTGCACCGACCCCGTTGAGAACGCGTAAATTAGCGAATCGTTCGAGCATAAATTGATCGATTGAATGACTAGTGATTCCGAGCGCGTCATCTGCTATTGTCATTAGTTCCGTAACTTAGATCCTTTCCAGCGGGGCACCCCCCTACTGGAAAGAGATCTAAGCCCCCACAGGTACCCTGACGTATGTAGTAGAGTAGTGCATGTAAGTATGTGTGTAAGTAAGGGATGAGGATAGGACAAGGAAGCGGAAGGAAAGATCGCGCGCGGTGTGTGGCCCGTTAATACGAGTCGTGCCATGTTAATCCGTGCCGTGCTAATTCGTGCCGTCTTAATCCATGTAGCGATACTCCGTGCTTATCAGAGCAGCCGACCTCTAGAATTCTACTCCCGACAGCTGAATTCGACTTAGCTATGTAGCTTGTGTCGAAAATCCTGCCACCGTCGGGACTCCCGATCAGAGGCACAGCAGTGACATCAATGATGCCCTGAGACACCTAAGTCGGTACTATAAGATCAAGGTCACCACAAATAGCGTGGGATATGTAAACCTCCAGAACTGTCTGTGATTGATGCTTTTAAACATCAATCATTTTTCTGGGCATAAACAACATTGCTTTTATTAAAGGTATCAAACAATAAAAGACGTGAAAAATATATCATTGTGTTACACACCCTTGCCTAATATGAAGTACAGTATATGACTTATTTCCTTTCCTCTTAGCATGTAAGAATGTTATCGTTAGAATATATTTCGCGACAGACAGACATTAGTTTTACAAAGCACAAATGCCCCAGCCTATCAGTTTTCATCTTGGCGAGCGGATGCCAGGCGGATGTGGTCTTTCTCGGAATCGCGAGTCCATATTGCAAACGTATTTTACAGTTGAATAAAATACATAATGAAAATGTACAAGTAGCTTAATGATTTGCGATGGGCATGTATAAATTAAGTAATGAATATCTTGCTTGTTCGAATAGGAGTGAATGTTTTCCATTGCCAACAATGAAACATAAGTGAACATTTCCATTGCAAGTTACATTTATTCGTCTTTTAACTACGAATACTAACGAAGGGTGAGAAAAACCGTTGCGCAAGTAAATGGGCACAGATTTTAGTTTTATTACGTACGTTACAGAGATTTCATGCTTTTTCTGAAAGGGCCAAACTTACGGCATACGTAGACACATAATGTTATGGTTTCGTATTCTGGCATATCTGTTCTGACGAACATTCACTTAGGATCAGTGGCGACATCAGGATTATTCGTGAGGGTTTATATCTCTATATAATATCTATCTTTATTAATATATTTTTATTAACATCGGGATTATACCTTTATATTTTAGAATTTATAGTTATTTATGACGTTAAGATT
Source organism: Acheta domesticus (assembly GCA_031308135.1). Lineage (NCBI taxonomy): Eukaryota > Metazoa > Arthropoda > Insecta > Orthoptera > Gryllidae > Acheta > Acheta domesticus. Next base: position 40,692,557 of record JAHLJT010008446.1, on the reverse strand, counting down.
CTGTATGGTTTTAGTTTCCATTCAATATTAATAAAACGATATGTGTTACCGGGTTTTGGTGGGGGGGGGGGGTTGAAGCCCTACAGATGGTTCGCAACCCCATGTTAGTAATATCCACGTCACTCAGTCACTGAAGATCAATTGATCGCGCCGAGCTATTTCCATTTCCCTAATTCTGCGCAGGTCTTCATTCGCATGCGCGGAGCCAACTAGGCGAAGGCCACACTCAGGGAACGAAGCCTGGCGGCGAGGTTCCGCCGTCTGCAAATACTCGCGACGTCTTCCACATATAAAGACGATGCAAATGTTCCAGAAGCACATTCGAGGGCAGCTAACCCACGTAGCGTAGATTAGAAGGTACTGTCGGGCGCCTACGAGAACACTTGCGTGTGGATACCGGACACCACTCCCTTCGAATATGAAAATGGAAACCCGTCTCCTTAGCATTTCGTATCACCGAGTTTAACATAGTAGAATTCGATTGATTATTTCATGTTTCCGAACGCGTCAACTGCTATGGTTGTTAGCAGTGTTGGCAAAAATACTTTAAATTATGTATTTAAATATTTCTCCTAAATATTTTGTAAATAAGTATTTAAATCCATTCTCAAAATACATTAGGTTTTTGAATTAGCAAATGTTAGAAATAGCAAATGTGTAGGGAGTGAAAGAGTTGAGGATAGGGTAAGATAAAGGAAGAAAAGATCAGGCGCGGTCGGCGGCTCTTTTGTTATGGAACTGATCTGTCAATCGCCTGGTCAGTTCGAACGAAGTCTGGCAATCGCCTAGTGTAAAAAAAAAAAAAAAAAAAAAAAAAAAAAAAAAAAAAAAAAAAAAAAACCACACGAAATACACCATTCACAGTAGGCGGCAGCTTGAATTCTCGCCCCGATAGGGGATGAATTAGTCCTACATACAGGACACCTTCCCTCAATCTAGAATCATGTCACAGATCCTATTCTGAAACTCAATAAGCCTCTCATTTTTCCTGACAGCTATCATCCACCTTCTTCGCTTCTACCTATGGTGCTAGAAAAAAAATCATTCACACTGAACTGCTTTTAACATTTCTTGTAACTACCCACGCAATTCCTGTATTACAATTTGTATTCACCAACAAAACCCACTACAAATCATCTCTTGCTCGACTCGCGAAACATCACATCCTCCTTTCACAAACGACAATACTGACTAGTATTAATTGATTGAGTACGCACATATGATTGTATTTGTTATTCAGAACTGCATACATTACACAAGTCCACAATATTTATGCTCTCTTTTATACATATTTTTAAACGATAGCAATTTTCGTGTTCAGATAAACAACTCAACATCCCCACTTTTTCCCATCAAAAGAGGTCTGCCACGAGGTTCTGAATTGGGGTCACTGTAATAGGACATACCTCTAGCCCTCTCTTCTCGAATATCCGTATTCGCCAACGACCCAGTCCTTTTCAAATGCACCATTGACATTTACACTGCAATCGTCAACTTAAAATATGGCCTTTCTGACATTGAATTTAGTATGCAAAATGACGAACATACCTAAATTACATCAAAGGACGAACATACCCAGCGACAAGTTCAATTCACATATTCACAGTATTCACATTATGAAAATCCAGTATGACCATTTCTCTTGCGCTCTTAAAATCTCGCATTCCCTAGCAACCTCCTTCACAGCCAGTGAAGTATCTTGAAGTAACATCGGCCACGAGTAACATGAAATTTAACGTCAACCCTATTATAAATAAGGCTTATGGAATGAGCGCAATCCTATTTCCATTTCTCAACAAATGAACATCTTTTAAGCTTACAAACGCGTACTACTTTACAAAACTATTATTCGTTTCATTGTAACTTATGCATTCTTTAAATCGTTTGTTTACAACATTCCATACAAATCTCCATCACCTTCAAACATTTCAAAATAAATGCCTTCCAAAATCAGAATAGTCTAACAGTGTGTCGGAAATCCAAGTTTATGGCGATCTTGCCATTCAATCCCTGACATTTATAGAGCACATTTCACCTTCATTTTTTAAGCGTCCATTGCATTATCTGACAAAAAAATTGGAGTTGTTTTTGAGAATTTTTTTATTAATTGCATCAATTCCAGTGAAATATTTCGCGAAAACACTAGTTTTCTTTAAAAAATGTACGCGACCTAATTTATATATATATATATATATATATATATATATATATATATTGCGATGTGTCGTATGACCATCGCACGCCGCCACCCCAGTGTCACGCCACATTAACAGAAGCTCGGAAGGATAACGGGCCCCTCGCCCCGCCTGAATCAGTTCCGCACAGCTGCGAAGGTCTTCCCGAGCCCTCAACCATAAATTCAATCCTCTTTGTGCCTCCAACAAAATGACTGACTTCCAGAACAACTGCGTTAGGAAACACGGGCGCTACTACGCAGTACGGTAATCCCCTTGGCCCAATAAACATATCAAAGTCACAGCAGAAGAGCCACGCGCGCGCCTCTCTGTTCTAAACAATGCCATCCAATGAGAAAGCCAGGAGGCGTCGGCCCCGACATAGCGATGATCATTTTATCCAATCAGTTTACGAATGACATAGAAAATTCTGGAATTCAACAAACCGACCTATGAAAACGCTTGGCAGGAAGCACGTGACAACTCTTGTATGGTGTGAAAGAGAGAAGAGGAGAATCACAGCGAGAGGCTTGAACTTTTAGAGACGGGTGAAAAACACGAGAGAGGGTGGTCGATCAGAGTGAGGGCAGAGACATAGCAGAGGACGGTCAAAATTGTCATCAGCATAAAAGTTATAGTTAGAGAGCGGCCGAATATCGGCCCTTAACAATATTTCGAGTGAGAGCAGCGGCGAAAGACGGTAGCGGTTGGTGAGACGCAAGCATAGTGCCGACCACCACGAGATCTGCCCGGCCTTCATCCAGCCGCGGAATTTATTCCACACAGCCAGATTTTGGCTTACAACGCCACACACGCGGTCCAGGCGACGTTTGACGTTCCAGCGTCGCCCCTGAGGGTCCGGCCGCGTCAGTCCTTCGATCGGTGAGCAATCCCGTCGCGGTGACGTAGCCATAACGCCATCAACATCCTGTAAGTGCTCATCACCATCACTTGTTTGGCAGCCACAAACAGTATTTTCATGTCTCCAAAGAACAGTTCTTGCTAATAAATGTGTCCCCAGCCATTTTGGCCGGGTGATAAAGCTTAACTTCTGAGAAAAGTGTTCATTATTACCGTAATCAAAGAAACCAATGCAATCCTTCGACCCTGGACTCACCCCTGAGACGCTCAACGCCGGTAGTAAAATAGCAGGTAAGTGGGAATCCGCTTGGCGCCCCTTAAATAAATTTAGCGCGTGTCCCCCCCTGCTATCTGGAACGACCGTCATACCTTCAGTGTGACGGCGCTCCCATCCTGTGATGTGACCCCCTCCGATTCCATTCCAAAGAATCGGCACCCGACGTGGGCGGTTGCATTACAATATATATATACATATATACATACATATATACATATATAATTTTTAAAAATACAATGTGTTCGCCGGAAATGGGACTTGCACATTACTTTGAACATACAACGGTGACTTGATGGTGAAATGTAAAATATCACCGTCATATTCCGTCATAACCGTTAATCGTAAAGGCTCATCGAAGAGTTGACTGTCTCGGAAGCACACGTGATACTGGCGACTGAGTGGTAGTTCAGATGATGTTACCAACTGGCCGTATACCGGGAGTTCTGGGTTCGATTACAGGCCGGGGCAGTTAATTCTATGAACTACCAAACACCTTTTGCAACATTACGTGCAAACGTTACTAGGGGTTAGCAAAGGTGTTCGGCTATTGCGAAACGGAAACCTATTCCCACTGTATTATTATTATTAATATTATTATTATTATTATTATTAATTATAAGTTGAGTAGGCAATACTGAAATTACAAAATTTTGGTATATAGGAATTTATTGCTACTTTTTCAAAAATACCTATTCAACTTACATGCTAGCGTGCGCCAATCAATGTACAGTGAAACTGATTTCAATTGTCGAATGATACGCGCCAAAAAGTATTAAAAATGTAGTTACTCTCTAAATTCGATAAATGGGTTAGAGTCATCTTCCCTTTTCTATTTGTGCGTGGATCAAGAACGTAATTTCGAAGTTGCAAACTGTATTGAGTAACGAAAGCCATTAAGTGACGGGATCAATATGAGGCGATGGGATATCAGAATACACAATACCATTACAGGACCAGGCCTTTCATCACTGAATGGTTTTGACCCCTAACAGTGCTACCCAAATTCAATAATAATTTCGATTCTGCATATACCCTCCCTCAGATACGTAGAACAAGATCAAACACCTACAATATCTTTATATTGAAAATTGGTCAGCACGCGTTTTTTACTATTATTATTATCATACATTGTTTTTCTCGGTATTCACCGGATTTGTATTTGACTTTGTGTCGGGTTAATAACCAAGACACAGGCCAATTCATGTTTCGTCCAGTCAGGATGGCCGGCCCGGGGATCGAACCCGGGCCTCCCGACCGCGAAGTCAGCGCGCAGAAGTCACTGAACCACTTCTCTCGGTATTATAATTTTTACCATTTATTATTATTATTATATTTTAAGATATTCCTCGGTCTTAAGAGCTGAGATTGCTATTTGACTGGATTCGGGTTCTATCCAAGGACCTAGGGATCCTAGAAATACGCAGTTTGAGAGTTGTGCCCAACAATGCGGTCTTTTATTTGGAAGTCCGATAGCAAGTAATAGCGTGCGAAGATGTTTTGTCAGATCTCTCTGGGAGTAGCCCCTAGATCCTCATGTATTACTAGGAGAACCTGACCCTCTGTATCCAGAGACCTTCCAGCCCATCTTCTATCCATGTTATGAATCAACTGATGGTCTGTATGCACCCTGAAATCCCAAAATATTTTTGTATTGGGATTTTTGACCATCCTATGTGGCTTGAGCCTCCGGTATTGATCACATGCCTGCAAGCCATCCATTCTGGGTATATTCCACAGTAGTACGGTGCCCACTCTGTCAGGACGTTGAAATTGTTCTGAGCAAACTTGGCTACAGGCACTGATTAACTGATTTCTCTTCCTAGTGTTTGCACAGCCTGTGCTTACGATAGTCTTGATTATTCTGCCTCGATTGTTTAGAACTTTGGTTGGTACTATAATGTGTATAGGTATGAATGTGTGTAAAAGTACGTATGTATGTATATATGTATGTACTTGTATGTACTTATAAATATATCTATGTATGATGTAAATTGAAAGAGCAATCGGCGAGAAAATGGACTTTTACATACAGTTCAGGTAATATTGCTTTATGTATTACATTGGAAAAATTTGTCATCGATAGATAATAATGTGAAATATGAACCAAAAACGAATTAGACATTCATGTCTGAAAAGAACACTAAATATTATAATTGCGTGTAGGGCTGATAATGTAATGCGCTTTACTATGATGTAATCAGAAATTTAGTGTGGTGCTAAACACAAAATTGTAATATTAAATCGTTTTTGTTTGATAACGACAGTAATAAACTATTTTTTCCTTAACTTAGTTTAATTAAATAAGATGGTTCTATCAGAGTTGAATAAGACAGTTCTATGTAAAGAAAATTATTCTTAAAAAATTATGAATATTTCCTGCTCTAATTTCTGACAGTATTACATTATACAATACTTCATTATACAAGATAATACACTATAATATTATTTTATTTCTAATTTCAAATCAATGATCACAATTTATTCATAATCGCTAACGACATCGCATAATAAACATTAAGCCCTTTACATTTTATTTAACAAGAAAACATAATAATGTCATGATTGTCCTTAACATATCGTTAGAGAGCTTTGCTAGAAAAGCTCCTTCTGTAAGTAGACACATTTTTGTCACAAAACAGATTTAAGAGAAGTTGTAGGCTTCAGATCAGAGTGATGGAAGACCAACTCTGAGAAGACCAAGGCAAGATGGTCGAAACATCGGCACCAACAACCCTCTTCGCGGCGTCATCCGAACTGCCTAAGATCATTTACAGATTTTAGAGCAATTCGAAAGATAGAAATAAAGGAAGGTATTAGATGCCTGGGCATTCAATCTGCGCGCCGCGTCGTCGTCCCCATTATGCAATGGCAGACTGATCCCCTCCCCGCAAAGCTGCCTGCCGCTAGCTACTTGTACTTTCACCTCTCTCGTGGGCAGACGTCCGGGTCTTGATATCAAAATGCCCGCAGAAGCAGGCGTTGTGTTGACCTGCTGTACGACATCTCTTTGAAGTTTTCTAACTTGGAGATGGTTTCACGTTATCAACCAGCTAGCTATATGACTTGCTGAACCAGTGAAGACCGACCAGGAGAGCCAGTGAAGACCGACAGTTTAAATTTGTCCCATCCGGTAACTAGGAGAGAAAGCTAACTCGGTAGTCATGAGCGATAGGAGGGCTTACTGTTGCTATTGCTACTGCAATTGCTATTATTATTGTAGTTATATTATAATTAAAAATAATTCTAAAGGTATATTTTACCCCAAACATGCAAAAATGTAAATTATTGTTTAATACATTTTTAATATATTTATTGATTAAATATGTCTACAATGAAAAACAAAAGCATTAAGAAGAAAATTTTGAAAATTTATTTTGGGAGATAAGGGAACTTTGTGCACAGAAATTAGCTCTGAGCTGTGACATCATAACTTTAGAACTACTATCTCTACTGCTTCAGTTATTTTTACTGATAACAGATGGTTTTAACTTGGCCCAGAACCAAAAAAAATATATGTACCATTAGTATTTACATATTTTAAACATTTTTATGTCAGAAAATTAAAAAACTAAAACATCAGATTTTTAAAATCAAATTTTCTTTATGAAATAATAAATTCAAATGTTTGGTTTCGGTTCATGTACTAGCTATATATTTCCGAATTATAACAAAAAAGAATCAGATGGTTATCTTACATAAAACTGGAGATATCATGTTTCAGGTTACCAATGACAGCCAAAAAGTCAACCTTTAATGTTGACCTCAAATGACTTTAAAGTTTGTAATACTCTAGAAAGCTCCAGGGTTACAGGTTATGCCCTCTTTTTCTATGTCTATATCTTCTCTTATTTTATTTCTCTTAAATATCTTCTATTCTTATTTTCTAATGTCGTTTTGGGCTTTGTTTTAATTTCTTAGGGGAATCACGCCCCTTTTCCGAAACGCAAAGCTACAGAAATATCCAAGTAAAAACAAAACAAAAAAATCGTGGAATAAAACGGGTTTCGCCATGTTAGAACAGAATATATCAAAAGTTCTGATTCTATTAAAAAATCTAAAAACAGTTTTTCTGTGCCCTTATTTTTGTTGTATAATATACCTTAAAATTCTTGCATATGCCTCAGAATCGATTTCGATTTAATAATCTACTTAGATTTCTGTGGACAAATGCTACACAGGATGCTTTGTCTCTGTTTGTCTCTCTTTGTTAGAGACATTCGTGGTTGAGTGTATTTTGTGTACATGTGATTTCAATTGTGTTTAGTTCCTTTCTTAAATAAAGAACATATTAGAGAACACAAATTGCGGAATATATGTGACGGCATTCCTTTGTAACTTCAGACCATGTAAACTTTAAACATATTTTATAGATACCTTTTTACATACTGGAATCCCTACCATTTTCACGTTCGATATTTCATTCGGTTTTAATTTACAGAATATTATACAGAAGCCGATAAAGTACTTATGTTAAAATGGGTACAGTTTTGCAATAGTTTTATTTATTTAAGTTTCTGTTAAGAGAACAAAATTAATATCAATATTTTTCAAGGAACGAGTTTATTTTGCCGAGTGTGAATTAACTATCTGAAAGTCTATTTATTGCTAATGCAGCACGTGTTAAAATGTTTAAAACAAGGGGAATATTCAACCTCGTTTAAAATATTAAATTACGTACATTTCAGTACGTCATATTTTTCTCTCTTACGCGAATATGCATTTTATTTTGAAGAATCGAAGATATTATTATCTGTTCCTGTTGGATTGATCGTGACAAAATAATTGGCAGCTTTACATCATCGACTTCGATGATCATTGAACCGAGCTTATGACCGATAATTACTCGGTGTATGTGTGCGTGTTTGTGTGTCAGTGAGTGTGTTGCGGGTGATTAGGAAAGAGAAAAAGAGACTGTGAGAAAGAAGAAGCATGACTAAATACTTGATATTGCTTCGTTCTCACAAATGTAGATATGGTTCATTATATAATCCTTATCTAAGTTTAAGAATAGCAGAAGCAATATTGTAAGACTTCATTCCCAAAAATGGTACTGTGGGAGACAAGGGGTCATATGCGCGACCCCTGATATCGCGTGGGATGGGAAGTTTTGAGAGTGCTTCATTTTTTTAGAGTAATCTGTTATTTTAAAATCCGTTCAGTGAACTATCAGAAATCCTCCACTGCAATGGGGAAGGCGTTCACATGCTCGGTTATCTTTAAAATGTGCCCTATCTGTCTAAACATTCAATACCGCCAAGTGCATTGTGAAAGGGAAATTCAGGAAATATTTGCTGTGGGATTTTTCACTTGTCTCTGAGTTTCCCAGTGAATGTATCTGTATTCTCCTAATACCATTGTCCAAGTAAATATTACAAGAAGATTAATGCTTTTGGTTCACCAACAAGATTGACCATGGTAATAGCATAGTCTATAGTAGTAGCATAATGAAGTTAAACAATTCACAAGATCATTTACCCATTCAACTTGTTATTTCCAATGAAGGTGTTTATAAAAGTACTGAGAAATGGTTTTCATAGAAGTATGCCTGATATCACTCACGACTCGATAATTGGGGACGTGGCACCCTCGAGCAATAGACACAACCTGAAGTTCTGTCGACACGATCGTGTCTTCGACAGCTGATTACGCTGGGAATCAAACGCTCCTCTAACACTTCTGCGTTGCGTGTAACGAACCTCTGTGATGGGATTCAGCGTAATTTATAATTCCTAACTGTGGCATGATGACGGGAAATTGTTCCATTCCGATACAATACTGACTCGTTAAAAACTTAGAAATCTATCTTAGATACAATTATTTTCTTCCAACATTTTTCTTGCAGTTAATTCCTAAATGTGGCATGATGAAATTTTTTCATTCATATAAAATACGGATTCGATAAAATCTGAGATCTACCTTAGATAACATTATTTTCTTCCTATATTTTTCTTACAGTTTCTGTTGCTCTGCTTTATTATTTGAAACAAATTCATTTTCTGTACTTTAAGATACCTGCTGCCTACATGTGAAATATTTGTCTTCTTGTATGTATGTACATGGCGCGACAGCACGTGAACGGGCTCAGCCTACCGGAGACATCCCTGCCTCGCGGCCATGGGTTAAGGGGGTACATATGATTAGCAGCTAGACAACCCCCCGCCGAATTCCGGTCTTCTCAACCTGAGAAGTGAATTTTATTATCGTCACACAGCAGCATACTGGGGCATTACAAGGAAAACGCACACAACTTGTTTCGACCGGGAATCGAACCCGGAGCCGCTTGGAGAAAAACGAGCATGCTGACCAAGAGCTACCCGCGAGGCTGTTTGTCGTCTTACCCTCTCTAAATTCACAAAATGCTTTTTACTTAGTGCTCATTAGTCGTAGTACTAAGCTTTTTTGCTTGTTTTGGGAATCACGTGACGACTTCGACGGTCCGATCCTAGCGCCAAGCAATAGAAGAGGCTTCTCCGATGACGTAACATTCATTCCCTGACTGCCACCAAGTCGGAACAAATGAAGAGGAACGTGCAAAATGCGCTTTGCAACCCAGCGCTCACATGCTTTGAACATGCAGGAATCACGTGACAAACGCGTCAGAACGCGGGATCGCTGCCCCTTCTGGGGCACTGGTATCATCTGGCGGCTGCCCCTTCTGGGCCACAGTGACGTCCCCCAGGGGAAGGCTCATGGGGCTTCATCCACCCCCCCTACAAGAAGTGAATGACACATATTCAAAAATATAGCTTTTACTAATTTTCTATACAAACGAAAGTCATACAACGTATCAGTTGTTAATGTGATAAATATTAACTATAAGTATATAAGTCAAAAAATTACGATAATTTTACATTGAGCTTAAAGGAAAAATTCCTCACAAGAAAACATCAAGTCGCTGAACGCTAGCTCCTCTCCCCCTCTCCAAGAAAAATATTAGGCGCGCGTTTGGTCAGGCAAAAAGTTTAATAAATTGAAATATTTTATGCAATGTTCTTAACTCTCATTACAAAATTTGTATTTTGATATTTGCACCTCGTATAATACATGTAATCAAATGTATGTTACCAATGCTCTTGAAGGGAAATTGTACTATGTATACAGTCAATGGTAAATGTTTTGAATTTGATGTAACTTTTCAAGAAAACGATTACCTATAAAATATTCACATTTTGAACATTTAAAAATACAGCGGCTATAATTTTAATGCTGATTATAAATATTTTATATACTTTACTATTTTTCTTTTGATCTACTTTCTTCAGCATTTGCCCTCTATTAATAATTTCTGAGAGGTATCAAATATTATCTCTATATAAATATCGGTTCATTGCCAATACTATAAATAATGAACCCTGAGAATATTATTGAAATGTGAATAGTTTCTGAGAAAAAGTAGATTATACGAGTATACCAAATATTTACATTTTCCGCAAATGTCCATTGAAATAACCTGCACTTGCAACTGCTGCACCAGAACATTCTTGAATATTCATTTCCACATGAGAACTGCACCGCATAGCAAATGAAATGGGAAAAAAAGAAACAGATAAAAAACGTTTGAACGATACAATACGCTTACCCAATCCAAAATGAACCACAGGCCATGTCACTAATACGAAGCCATACTTATTAACACTACAAAAACGAGAAGCGTGGCTCGTGTCAATTAGAATATTTAAAAAGAGAGGCTCCAAGGCTTATATATACACTTACATACATACACATTTGAACTATTTATTTTCACACACAAATATCAATGAATTGACCATTTCATCGTATAGTCTTCCCTTAATAATTCTTTAATATTTTATTTTATACAATTAATAATATTGTATAATTTACAATTATACAATTAATATTTTATACAATTTAAGTGCATCTCAGAACTCATTTACGTTCAGACGGGCAACGACGTGACTAGCATGTTTTTTTGAGAACTTCTTTTGCTTTTAGTGGCAGGAGTAGAGCTGAGGGTGAGTTCTATTTTGTTAGCAATGCAGAAAAATCGCATCTGCAATTCGTTTGCAAATAAGTTTTCTGTAACTCGGAAATAAAATATCTAGTTTTTCAAATGTTGCTAATATCGCGATTTTTTAAATTTTATTATATCTTTTTTATCTTGAATCATCTTTCAACTATCGTATTTATAGTTAAAATGTTGGGAAAGGATTGTGGAACTTACGAAAACGTGCGGAAATAATCTACCTCATACGTCATATACAGTTTCCACAGTTTTTGACCAAATAAATCAAATCAAATGTATAAACATTACTCTTAAGACCCCGTTGTTGTGTTTGACTTTGGCGGCGAACATAGAACTCAAAAATTACATGTTATGATGCTATTAATATTTTTAAATGTAGCTTATGTCAGGTTCATTTTAGAGTTCGGATATTAGGTACGAACGACCAAACAATTCTTCAGGTATTCAATGTAACGGAAGTCAGCGGATACGAACTTCAAGTATTTGTATAATTGTGCACGCAGTTTAGAAAGCAAAGTAAACATCCTGTGAACAAGATGCTTCGTTGATGGGGGAAGGCGTGTTCCAGCGGGAGGGATCTTATCGATCCCAACGCCCCGCCCTGGTCCCGCCGCCCGTGTGTGCGGGTCAAACAGTAATGGAAAGTGTGTTGGCGAAGAGAATATCAAGGGTTACGGCCCCTGGCCACGGGAGCAACAACAGCGGCCACCGCCCCAGCGCGCCGTCGCGTCGCCTCGCGTCACAGGGCGGCGCGGCGCGACGCGGGCGCAGCCCGGCGTCCGGTCGGGGCGGACACGGCGAGACCCCTGCACGTGCGACTGACACGCGCCACCCTACTTCAAGCTGCTCCTGCCCGCTCTTTCTTCCGTTTGTCACCTGCCCAATCCCCTCCTCTGAGCGATCTCACCTCCTCTATCCCCTCAACGATCCCCTCCCCCTCTATCCTCTCAAAGATCTCCTCCTCCTCTATCCTTAGAACGATACCCTCCTCCTCTATCCTCTGAACGATCCCCACCTTCTCTATTCTCTGAACGATCCCCCTCTATTCACCGCTCTATCCACCGATCCTGACCGCTCTATCCCCTACCCTCATCACCAATTTACCCTCGCTCTTTACCGATCTATATCCAGATCCTGCGATCGGGTGAGGTAGCTCAGGGCTTTAACTGATGTCACTGCAGTGCCTCTGACCGGGAGGTCTTAGGAATGGAGTCCCGACGGTGGCAGGATTTTCGACAGTAGTTACATTGAAAGGTCGAATTTAGCCACTGTCTGGAGAAGAAGTTTAGTGACCAGCTGCTCTGATAGGTAGTCTTTCATGGTTTCTCCGATCAGTATCAGGCGAATGCTGTATCCCAACAATCAGGCCACGGTCTGCGCGTGATTTTTCCTTGTTCTTCCCTGCCCCATCCTCACCCTTTGCTTAGACGCACTTGCTCTTACATGCATTACATTACCACATACGTCCAGACCAGTCGGGAGCTTAGAGCTTGATCCGACAGGGGTGGTGCCTGCTGACTGGAGAAACCTGGGTTGGGGAAACCCAGAAAGCCTAAGTATAGGGCGGGGGAAGAATACTGCGACCTTTTGTGATAAAAAACGTGCACTACGCATACGAGACTAATGACCATAACAGTTGACGCGCCTGGAAACAGGAAGTAATCACTGCATCTTTTTACTTTCTCGCCTTACGAGAGCGTCTCGGAGCGGAAAAAATTGCTGATTTATGTAGTAGTATAATATTACAGAGCATTTAAGAACAATACGAGAAACTATGTGCTTTGGTTGCACCACTAGTTTTACATCATTATTGATCATTACATTATTATTATTCATTTAATCAATCCCGTTCCTGCCCGATCGATCTCCGAGGCCTGCACATTATATCACCCGCTCCTACCACCTTATCCCAGTTCACCCCACTATTTGCTCGCTTCATTTACGAGTGTCAAAAGAAAGAAACATTGTGTCCAATCTATCGAAACGCTCTTCACATATTACACCAAAATCCAGATATAGCTCATCTTTACTCTCGTAACTAGTACTAATGTATTTCCGCTTAATTAAATACACGCGTACCACATGTGTTCCATTTACCCAAATGATTTAAGTAAAAGAATTCCGACACCGCTCCATTCCGTTCCATCTAATTGCATTGTCCTTTAGCCCGCTTTCTATCCTATGCACCCCATTCCACTCCACATCTGTTCACAAAGCATCTGTAATATCTTCCCGTTCACTGTATACGGCTGACGTAGCTCAGAGTATCAACTAATGTCACCACAGTAACCGGAAGGCCTCTCAGTTCGAGTCCCGACTGTGGTAGGACGAATTCAGCCTCTGTCTGGAGGAGAAGTACGCGACTGGCTGCTCCGATCGGTAGTTTTCTGTAGTTTGTCCGATGAACAGCAGGGGAATGCCAGAGCAGTAATCTAAAAAACTGTCTAGAGACGATGCTCGATCTTTCCTTCCTCTTTCTTGTCCTAACACACAAACTTGCACAAACACATACACTATATTATCACATACGTCGGGAGCTTAGAGCTTGTCCAAGTTGAGGCGGTACCTCGCTGGTGGGAGATACTTGGTTGAGAAAAAACCCGCAAGACGACGTAAAGATCTGTGCCAGTTCTCGCCATCGCGGAGAGAAAACACCTTCCGTGATAAAAAATATGAACTACATATTTTACATTTAAGGGACTAATGACGATAGCCGTTGACGCGCACGGAAAAATGAAATCATCACTGCAACCCCGTCCTTTTCTCCCCTCGTCCCGAGCTAGATCTCATTCCACGCACCCGCCTCCTCCGAGCTCAATTCGGTACTCGCTGTATTCTGTCGTTGCCACCACGTACCTTCTAACGCCATCTCTGTCAATTGCAAACCGTTCCTTCTCAACCCCGAGGCTATTTGTTCCAGATACACACTGTGAATACACATTCCACAAGCATAATGTCAGAAGCTTCTCCATTGTATGTCGGTACCGTTTCACTTCCACCTCAGTGCCTCAATACATACGGTACAAATTGCATACGGACCAGTTCATCTCAATTCGCCGCTCTCTCGCAGTGTCATTTCTTTCTTTTTCTCCCCAACTACCATTCACCTTCCTCCATTTCCATCATTCCGCCTCTTTCAACATAACTCGCCGCTTCTTCTCTCTACCCCTCTGCTGTCTCCCCTTCTTTGTTCATGCCCCGACCCCAACCAATCACATCTTGTTTGAGTTACGTCCCGTCCTATCGCCATCCCCAGCACCGTGTGTCATGTTACGCACTCGTGGTCGCCACTTACTCTGTCCCTCCTCGCCCCGTCCCGTCCAACGGCTGATATAGCTCAGGATAACATTTGTAGAGTCTCTTTTCGGAAGATCCTATTGTTACATCCAGTCCCGGCGGTGGCGGATTTCTGACAACAGCTAGATGGAATTCTACACGACTACAGTAATCCCTCCACATCCGCCAATGCGCTAATTGCGAGTTCCGAACATTCGCGATTAGAGAAATACTACCAGTTTTAACATTCGCAACTTCAACTTTCGCGAGTTCTTCTTTCAGTCTACATCAGTGTTGTCAAGGTCGATGCCCCGAGAGCGAGTCCGTGGCACGAGTGCCACGACGAAATCGCCTTTCCACGCAGTTCATAACCCGGCCACAAGAGACAACGCCATCTTCATTGTAAAACGGCGGGATTACTAATAGTTTCCTCTCCCAACGCTAGTGGCGCAGAGAAGCTCGTGGCATGGCACGGTGCCGCGAGGCGTGCCACTGCCACCAGTAGGAGACCTTGACACCACTGATCTACATTTTTTTTAAGTGAGCACATTTTATTTCCTTTATCACCGTCATCTGGGAACCGAACTTGGCGGGCGTCGGAGCTCAAAGAATCACTTTCTGCAAAAATTTAAAAGTTGAAATGACAATTCGCATTTATAGAATAACACAATTGTAAAATAATTCAATTCAGTTGCGTCAAATTGGAGATACGGGTTTTGGCCACATGAACAGAAAAGCCATTCAGGATCAGTGCAATTTTCATTATAAAGTCCTCATTGAAGAAGAGTCTCGGGAAACCGGAAGCGAAATTGCATCTTGGAACAACCTCAATGTCAAAACTGTTAAGGGCGTTCTAAAACTTCAACAAGCTATGGTGGCAAGGGCATTCGAAAGGGCAAATAGTCTGTAGTCCCAGCATCTAGTATAACATAGTACAATGTAAACTTTCCGATAGTGAAACGTCGTCTTCCCTCTTTGGCATTTCTACCGGCCACCCTGTCTCTATTTTCCCGCAATTCGTGGCCTCGCCAGCCGAAGCCAAATCCCCGCGCGACCGGCACATTTATAAAATGATCGCCCCTCCGATCGGTACTTATACGTCTACTACGATCGGTAGTTTTCCTTGGTTTCTCCGATCAATATCAGGCGAATGCTGGAGCAGTACCGGTCACGGTTCGCGCGCGATAATTCCTTCCTAATCGTTTTCCCTTACACACACTTACACGCACTGACGCCCCTCCCACACACTTAAACGCACTGACTTGCACTACACTACCATAAGTGTCGGGACATTAGTCGGGAGCTTAGAGCAGGTCTACTGACCTGGAGGTCTCACAAGTAGGTGTCTTCGCCGACCGATCTCAAGCTCTAGCGACGGAGGAACATCGCCACCTCGCCAGATGCAACATGCACTTTATTAACGGGACTAATGACCATAGCAGATGTCGCTCCCGGAACGAAATAATCCATCAACCGTGCCTTTGGGCCCACCTCACTCCGCTCCGTCTAGCCACACTTCCCGCTACCTCGCGTCCCGTTCTGTCTCGTCCCCCAGCTAACCCGCCCTGTCCCGCCCGTCCCCGCCGGTAACCACATATTTCTGCCCGTCCCCCGCCTGTACTTGCCCGCTCCCGCCAATCCCTGTAATTCCCCGCCAGCCCCGTTCCGCCGTGTCCGGCCCGCCCGGCTCGGGCCGTTCGGCTCCGTTCCGGCGCAACCCCGCGAGGGGCACGCCGAGGCTGGAGGAAGGCCGCGCGATATCGCGCATGCATGCCGGATAGGTCACGCGTCGCCGTGGAAAGGCCGCGGTCGCGGAGCTAGGCGGCCACGGGGCGAGGAGCGGCGCGGGGCGAGGAGCGGCGCGGGGCGAGGCGGAGCGGCGTTGCGCTGCGCTTGGAAGCCGTGGAGCCCCGCGCGACCCCCCCTCGCCCCACGCCACCCCAACCCACCCCAACCCATCCCCCGCACACCACTCCTACCCCCTGCTCCGCCTCCGCCCTGGCCCTCTCCTGCCCCGCGCCGCTCCGGCCCCTGCACCACCCCTGCCCCCACCCAGCCCCTGCTCCCGCCCTGCCCCGTCCCCGCTTCGTCCCCGCCCCCCCCCGCACCACGCCCCTGCCCCCACCCCCGCCGCCGTCCCACCCTTCCGTCGCCCTGCCACTGCCCTCACCCCGGCCCGCCTCATGCCCTGCTCCCCGGCCCGCCCAGCCCCTTGCCCTACCAGCCGCGTACACCCCAGCCCACCCGAGCCCAACCCAAACCCGCCACACCCATCTTGCCCCTCCCCACCCTACTTCGCCCCACCTTCCCCGCCCAGCCCCTTGCCCTGCATGCCCTGTACACCCCAGCCCACCCGACCCCAAACCAAGCCCGCCTCATCCATCTCGCCCCGCCCACCCAACTCCGACCCGCCTTCCCCTCCCAACCCCGCTCCGTCTCGCCCCGCCCCGCCCGGCTCCGGCCCGGCCCGCGCGGCCCGCCCGGCCCCGCCCTGTCCGGCGAGGCGCGGCCACCCGGGTGGCATCACTGTCCGCTCGATTTATCGTCGCTCCCAGTGCGAGGCGAACACGGAACGGTGGCACGATACATCTTCACGGGTCTCCGTCGTTTTGTGACTTCACCGTTCGAGAACTTTCAAATAGTTTTGCACGAATTGGCCGCGCGTAACGAGTCTAAATTGAAATGAGCTTTCAAAGTATTTTGGCTGGGACTCCTGAAAATAAGTTTTATCAATAATTGGGTCTGTGATTTGTGATTCAATTCTTAAAGACTGTGATACAATGATACAACATATATTAGGAAACTAAATACCTTGGGAGTAACTGTTTAAATAAAAGCACTACGTATGTATATGTTCTGTTGTCTGCTCGGTCATGTGAACGATTTTTTAACAGTCACTGATTCTAAGCCAACCCTGGGGGGGATTCGGTGATTAACACACATAGGAATAATTCGCATTTATTCCATAAGCTTTGCGTAAGTTGTGCTTGAATCATTTTACTCTCTATTATTCTTCCCCCCGCCAATTGGAGATTGTTCGCATTATATCATTGTATTTATGTAGCTATAATGTAAGAAAAGTGGACTTCAAAACTTCATTTTATCCTATAATTTCTATGCATAATTCTGTGAATATAATATGAACATTAAGTTGACGCGGATGAATTCCATTATTTCTTCATGAAATGACGTCAATAATACCGCATCAGAATTCCCACAATTTATTAAAATTTAGTCTATTGCGAGTTTAAGTTAAAAGCGTGATGAAAGTAAACAATGCGGTCTCTTTGCAGTTGGGTGTATATGGCCTGCCCGTTACATCCCTTTGATTACTAATTCACACGCGTCATATTCTCATATGCATTTTGACGTGATATGTATTTATTCTTACACTATTTTTTTGGCGTCGGTATTGGATAACTGTCAATCACTGGTGAGATCTATTTCTAACCAACTACACACTCTGAACTGACAGTTACAGAAATTAACAGCTGGCGCTTCCAGCCATAAGGCCGGGTGGATGAATACATTTTTTTAAAAAAAAGGGTGTTACTTGCTTAACAACGTTCCCAGCCTCGTTGCATTGAACGTGAATTCCATGGAACATTCCGCAGAGCGATGCGTTCTTCGGCGTTGCTCAACTGTTTTTGAGCCTGTCAGAAACCTGTCTACTGGCCTGAACAGAGCAGACCGTTCTTTGCGCTTGACAGTTGGGCCTCGACAGAGGTACCGTTGCCGCGCTTTGCAGCTCTTGCCACGTGCGCGCTCTATGAACTTTCGTGGAGAATCTAAATCCAATATCAGTCCTATACTTTTAATATTTATGTGCTTTTCGGTACATACACTCTCTGGATACTTTAATACTCGGAAGTTGAAATTTTGATTTGGGGTTCATAAAAGCGGGATAAAGAGCTCAGCTAATACGTCGCTTATCCCAGAGGTTCCCAACGAGATCGGTATCGACCCCCTGTTAGTCGATGAAATTTTGAAGGGGGTCAGTGATGACCGTGGGGTCGATTAGGGGTCTATAAACGACTATGATTTCGCGTTTGAAAAGTATATTAAAGATCCTATTGATTACAAACAATATTAATGAGCTTGTTATTTGTTTTATGAGGAAATTGTTTCCTGATGTAAAGAAACAAAACATTAAAATAAATCACAAATTCCCTTTTCTTATCAGTCTATTATTTCTTATTTCGTATCAGTAGTTCATCCTTTGGATAATGGGAGTAGTACCAAAACTGATGCAACCCATCTACAGCACTGGTCTCCCTAAGTAAAAGGCCCTTCATAAGGACCCCTTATGAACAAGGAAGTATCCGAGAACAAATTACTATATATTCTATACAAAAACTATGTATTCACAAAGATACTCTGTCGCGGAAGAAAATACTCTCTGCAATATACACATAAAATGTTATGGGGAATTAAAAAACGCTGAATATTTTATAAACAACAACGAAGATTAGAAACTCAGCCTTTCGCAGACGGAAAAGATGTTGTTAATTGAAAATCTTCATATTTACCCAATTTTGAAGATATTTGTATGCAATGTTTTGTGTAATGCATGTTTATCTATGCTGTCTATATTATGAAGAATATAAGGGTGTCGATAGAGCAAAACATTCTTTAAAAGGAGTCGATGAAAGAAGTTTGGGAATCACTGCTCTATTCCTTCATTTGGTCATTCCGAGTTTGTGACAACAAAGGTAGATTACGTCATTAGAACTGCTATTGTGCGTCGCTAGGAAACCACTGTTGGCGTCATCACGTGTTTCTCAAATGTCAAGCACAAGGAAGTTCAGAACAATAGTATAGGTTTGTATATAAGATACAGGTCAGAGACGGACACAAAAACTCTCAGCTTCGATCGTTCACGGCGACGAGACGAGCGCATCAAAGCCACTGTATCCGAGAATACTTGTTCCGGCTTCGTCATTACCGACGACAAAAGATACCAAAGGAACGGCAGATACCTATACTGCGATTTTTCTAACTTCGCCTCTCAAGACGTGTCCTTCACGATGGAATATGTCACGGTATTTCGCGTCTCTTTTCAGTTCTGCCGCTAGATATCACATGATCGCGACCGTATCAAGCTGTGCTTGCGATCTCGCGACTTCTAGCGGCACCACTAAGAAAGACGCGAAATATCGTGTGATATTCCATCGTGGCCATTCCATCGAGATGGGATCGTTGGCCCATAATTGCAATCGTAAACTTACGAAATGTGAGAAAATTGTGGATGCATATTTCCGGTATTTGTGAAGAAAGAGAAGTATTTGAATATTTGATGAAATCACACGTGTCTGATCATGTAATTTCGTGAAGTAACATCATTTTCCCCTATATTCTCCTAGCGTTGCTAGTTAATTATGACCCCAAATTAGCCGCCAGAAAAGCGGCAACAAACGGTATCGGTAATATTCATCTCTTAATTGAGGCGTTATTTGGCTAAGTGAATATGGGAACTAATTAGGATGGGAATTGTTGGAGGACTTCATTATGTCGTTCGTGTAGTCAACGTTCTTTTGTCACCAGTCGAGATGGGATATGTATCACGAATGTGTTTGTTTGTTCAGTGTGGATTGACCGCCCTTCGAAAATTCTCACACCTCAGCCGGAGTCGAACCCGCACCCTGAGGGTTGAAAAGCCCCAAACTAGCGTAAAATGTTATAAAATTTTCGAGTCTACATAATTCTTACTTTACAATCTAATTAAAATGTCACATGTAACTCGCACCTAATTTAATTAAAACATCATAAATTATTTACGTATGCGTGTCAATGTAGTTTTCACCAAATCATATAGTGTTTCTGAATTATATCGTAAAATTAATAAGAATTACTTCCTTCCGTTCATACTTAAAACGATGTGCTTGTGATTTGTAAATAGTGGGGAAGGGACTAATAAAATGATTTATGAACAAATATACACAGTGGCTAAACTATATGTTAGCAAGTAAACACAAACAGAAATAAATTACACAAACAGAAAGAAATTACAGATGGAGCCGCCAAGGAAATCCAGGTTCAAACCCGCAATCATGCCAAAATCATGAATATATCACAATCTCTAAAGCCACATGGTTATCTCGGCAGTATCAATGTTTACATCACTCTGATGTATGCATATTCTGTTTGCCGCCTTCACTGGCGCGTCTCGTAGTAGCGTTGTCAGCAATAAAGTCTTGCCGGAAGCACAAGTAAATATTTGCCCGAGGCCTGGATTTTGCAAATCCTTTGTTGCTCGCGTCTGACGGCCCGCTTGCAGCTCCATCTCGGGCGCGCCATGTCGCCGTTGGTTCCTGTTTCCGCCCTCCGCGTTTCTGTTTCCCATCCTCTGCCAGGAGGCTCCAGCCGCGCATGCACTGTGCAGTCTCCCCTGTCGTGGTGCTTTCTCTTGTTCCGCTCTTTTCTCTCTCCTGGCCCACCCGCTCTCGTGCCTTCCTCGCGTTCTGCTGCCTTTGAATAATCGTCGCGTTCTTCTTGGAACCCCTTCGTGCTACCTTCTTGTCTCGCCCCGGGTGTAATCTGGCCGATTCTTTGTTCTGCTCCCCTCCAGCTTTTCTGTCTCGTTGAGCACGATTTCTGTTATCTTTCAATCTCATTTTCCCCATGATACCCCTTCGTAGTGACACCTCGCACCCTTGTTTGCTCGTAATACATTTTTTATCCGTACACTCTGCACGTTCTCTTGGCGTCCTTGTTGTAAACCACATCCACCGTCCTAATTCTTCCTGCATTTACCCATTTATTCCTGTACATTTTTTGTGCCTCTTCTTCTGATCCATTTTCACGTCCGTCAAAGTCCGAGAAGGTCTCTTCTCTCCCTCCATGTATCAAGCAAAAAACAAACTCATTATTTATATCTCCCTAGCTTCCAGTCGTTCTGTATTGTTCGAAATATCTTATTGCTTCATAGTCTCCATATTTTCAAGCTTCATGTGTTGTTCACCCATGTTAATTTTTCATTGAGGACACACTAAGTTATCTAATACATTACTTCTTCTCTTGTTAATGTGGCCATACATTAGCTAACCTTGCGAGCTCGTCTCAATATCATGTAAATCTGTAGCCATCGCTCTGAGATCCATTATTTTACAGTAGAGTCGGTCGATGTGGAGGCAGATTTACAGCCGGTGCGAGCCACGCTCTCTCGTGTATAAATTGATTTTCGTCTGTTTTTCCTTTCGCTCAACCGTTTATTTTGCCTCTCTCACTATATATATATATATATATATATATATATATATATATTTGTGTTTTGTGTCATGTAGTGTCATTATCCTGGCAATTACATTCACCCAACACCCCTCTTTCCGGAGGAACTCCTCGCCCTCGCGTCGCCGTCGTCATCGCAGACGACACACCCAGCTGCTCAGTTTTCCGCTGTCTTTGAAGCACCTTCGCTTTGGAGGCGCCAACTTCTCGTAGCGTCTCGAGTTCTTCCTGACTTTCGGGTCTCATCCAACACCCCCAACAGCCAGACCGCCCGGGACGGCCGCCCGCCCGCCCGCCCGCCCGCCCCGCCCCGCCCGCCCGCCAGAACGCCCGCCCCGCCCCGCCCCGCCCGCCCGCCCCGCCCCGCCAGCCCGCCCCGCCGGCCCGCCCCGCCCCGACCGCCCGCCCGCCCGCCCCGCCACGCCCCGCCACGCCCCCGCCCCGCCACGCCCGCCCGCTCGCCCTCCCGCCCCGCCTGTCCCGCCCGCCCGCCCCGCCCCGCCCCGCCCGCCCCGCCCCGCCCCGCCCGCCCCGCCCCGCCCCGCCCCGCCCCGCCCCGCCCGCCCGCCCGCCCGCCCGCCCCGCCCCGCCAACCCCGCTCGCCCCGCCAACCCCGCTCGCCACGCCAACCCCGCTCGCCTTCCTGCCCTCCGTCCGCCTACCCAGCAGCCCGCACTCATCCCCTTCCAGACGACCATCCACTCCCACCTCCCCACCGTCCCAACGACTCGATCCCCACCCAATTACCCTTTCCAAATTAATCACTCTCTCCACCCACCCAACGACCCATTTCTCCGCCCGACCACCCATCCACCGCGCTTAACTTGCCACGCCCGCCAACCCGCAACCCCTTTCACTCACCCAACCCCACATCATCCCGCCCCCATGTAGCCGCCCACGCACCCGCCCACTCACCCGCATATCCACCTAAAACCTTTCCACCCGCCCACATTTCCACCCATCCACCAACTCAACCACGCACCGACTAACACGCCCACCCACCCAACCACCAACCTGTCCGCGCTCCGCCCGCCAGCGCTTCGCAACCCCTCCACTCGCTCCGCACCCCCTCCACTTCCTCTGCCTTTGCAAGCCCTCCCCTTTGCAGTGTCCTCGACGCGAGTCGACGCGACGCGACTTGACTCGGCTCGACTCGAGTCGAAGCGACTCGTTCAGGACAGCGCCCTAATGAAGCTTGCGCTCCGTGTCTCGTTTCGCCCAGCACCCACTACGCACTCCACGGCGCCCCGTCTTTCCCAGCCCTCCCAGACGCGACGCGCCACTTGCAGGCACTGGTGCGCAGCACGCGCACGGACCAGGGTCGATCCCTCAATTATTATTCTTATTGTTTACTAATATCTTGGCTACGAGAAGAATATTATCATCGATCTACAGAAATCGGTTATGATTAGTACGTGCTTACTAGTCAGGAGATTCATGGGGAACATGTCGAGTTTTGAATAATACTAATAATAATAATAATAATAATAATAATAATAATAATAATAATAACAGCAACCATGATAATCGCTGCCCTATTCAAGAGGATCGTCCGAAGAGCATTTTTTAAACAATATTAAAAGGACGATGGCTGAGTGATATGGAATTTATCAAATCAAAGAGCGGTGGAACTAGAAGCTAGTACCTGGGTAATCTGGAATATCCGAAAAAATGAACGAAACGATTCAGGTCATGCTCTCAGGCTGATTGATTGATTCGTTTCCTCTTTCCGGACCCGTCCACGGCAACGTCATTGGTCACGTGAGTGTAGTGCATGTTGTATTCTGGGAAGAATTTCTCGCCCCGCTAAAATGTGAGATACAGCGCCGATATACACGTCAGATTTTGGTTTCCACTTCTAGGTATCTCTGCCAGAGGGGCCCTACCCTACCCGGAACGAGCTCTAAACTGCCAACTGGACTCACGACATGTGTCGTAATGGAGTGCATGAGAGGGTAACTGTGTGTATATGTTGGTGAATGAGGAGACGACGGGACAAAAATAACGGAGGAAAGTTTGTGTGCCCTCCGTGGCGTATTTGTTAAGGTACTGCTCCGTCATTCACTTGGCCTTGATCGGAGAGACCATAGAATACTATCGATCAGAGCCGCCACCCGCTAAAATTGTCCACCCCTACCGGTTTGACTATTATAATCTCGAACACTCAAAGTTAACAGATCTCTGTTTCCACAAACAGTTGTGTACCACGAAACCTGAACATATTTTTGTCAATTCTAATTTGCATACCAAATCAACGAGAATTCAGTGAGGATACAGAGAACAATCGTTAGAGTTGTACCTGTTACCTGTTAAGATACTTCGATTCGAAGGACCTCTCGGTCAGCGACGGCACAGTGACGACAGCTGTTGCCCCGGGCCATCTCAGTCGCTCTGCTCTCAGGCATCTTCGTTGTAGTGTCCCTGTGACGCCCTGCACCGCCCTCCCCACCCTCGCAGACTCCCTGCGGCGCCGTGGCGGAGCTAATGGGCTCGGGGCCGGGGGCGGCACGCCTCCAGCAGAGCTGTGTGAGGGGCGGCACCTTTTAATAAGCATTTAATCATTTTGGTAGTTTTGGTCAATTTGCCTTGCCAAGTGTGTTATTCACCCCGAAATACAATCAGCTTCACTAATGAACTTAACAACTTATTACATTATTTGAATGATTATTTCTTTATACGTTTTTCATATTTCCAAAAAAAGGTGTAATTTTAACACTAATATCAAATAACTGTTAAATTTTCTTATCAAATTTATTGAGTAAAGGGCAATAAAAAAGGCCTAAATGAAATGTATTTCTTGTTTATACTATAGTACCACAATATAGAAGTATTATGTAAAATTGTATGAATACTATATACAACGTGTTTAAAAAACTGTAGATTATGATTTCGGTTATGCTACGTGGAATTTTTTGAATCTAATTTTGTATTTTAGAGTACTTTATCCTTCATAACATCAAATAGGGAAATGTATATAGAAAACAAAAGGATATTGTCACTTAAAGTTTCTAATTGCTTTTGCTAAAAAAGGTTTCGTGTTTCTTCACGAAACCGTATATTCACACTACACCCCGACTTTTCAAAGATGGTTGCGACTTTAAAATACTTTTCTACTGAAAGGAAAGCCAAGCATAAATCGTACATGAGGTAGAGTCAAAAAGTTCCCGGAATTGGTCAAAATGTTTATATTTATTTAAAGGTACCGTAAATTAAATTCATTTGTAGTCAAAATACTTCCCTCTTGCATTCGAACACTTTTCCCAACGTTTGCATAATTATTGGAAATAGTCCTGAAAGCTATTTCTGGAGACCTCCGTTATCCGCCTGGTCGATTTTCCATCACATCTTCAGAATTAGCGAATCGTTGCCCTTTCATTTTCATTTTTAGCCTGGGGAACAGGTAGAAATCGGCCGGTGCGAGGTCGGGTGAGTAGAGAAATTGTTTGAGAGAGGTAACGTTAAGCTTGGTGAGGTAATTTTTTCATCAGTGATGACCAATAAGCTTGGGCATTATCATGGAGTAGGAGCCAAACTTTTCCTTTCCATTTTTCTGGACGCTTTCTCCTGATTGCACCTCGTAGGCGATGAAGAACTTCCACGTAGATCTTTGTTGACAGTTTGACCACCTGGAATGGAGGTTTCGTCAATGGTCATTCTTCTGTTCGCATGGATGATACGACGAACAGGCTCGATTTTCATTTGTGACGGAAGTGGACGGGAGGCCGCTGCGCGGGTTTTCTTCGGAACAAGCGCGACCTTTACGAAAACGCTTATGCCACTCGTACACGTTCGATTTTTCAATGCATCTCTCCCGAAGGCTATTGCCAACATCTCAAGAGTTTCAGATGGTGATTTGTATGGCAGAACACAAAATCTGATATTATCATGCTGCTCGATAGCCGTCATTTTAAAATGCGACGAACCCAAAAAGTGTTTCTAAGTTGCATGAGAAGCACTGCTCTCTGAAAATCCGATACACACATCTGGGCAGCTCAGCGGTTTCACAGAGAGTGTCTCCAACGTCAACAATTGCCTGACTGAAGCTCGTTTGACAAAATTCAGGCACCAATTCCGGAAACTTTTTTGACTCACTTCGTATGTTCAGCCCTAACACATATTCAAAATTCAGCAGATCCAACGAGTTTCATCCCCTGTTTATCAAATGAGTCAGTTATCTAAAACCAACAACAATATTTCCAATTTTTTAAGGGGACAAACAGTAAGATAATTAAATAAATAAGTACACATTTTCTTCAAACAAACAGTGTCTAACTAACTAGCGGACATTATGAATGTATTTACTCGTATTTATTTTTAATTTTCAGTTATCAGCGCTGCAAGTGGCAGTGAGTGTCGTGATGACATGGATGGGAGGGAGTATGTGACGGGAGAAAGACGAACTCTTCGTTGACTATTAACAGTGGTTTATTATAAGCCCTGGTTTCAAGTACATTGTCACATCCTAACAGAGACTACGCAGTCAAGCACTCAGTCGGTCGTTGCCATGAGGATGGGGGATAGGTGGTAGGCAGCGGCGGCGGCGGCAATGGCGGTAACGAAGGCAGATAGGCTGGTGGTGGGTCGCTTGGCTCAGCCTTGCGTCGATTCCCGACTTGGTCAACCCGAGGGCAACCGTGGAGTGGGGACGCCGGCGATCAGTACCATGCTCACGAAGAGCGGTAAACAAGGAACCACTCGGCGGCCGTACGCCGCCTTTATATACTGCCGGGTCAGTCCATCCCTGCGGCAGCGGGGGTGGCATTGCCCTCGTTGGGGTCACTCACAGGGGGCGGGGGACGGGCAGTCAGCCCGCACATCTGAAGGCCATGCCTGCTCGACCCGGGCGAAGTGAAAGCGGAAGCGTCCAAGGCGGCGTCGCTTCACCACATGAGTGTTAGTGGGGATTGAAGGCTCACGAGGCCCTTGTCTCCGTTCCCTCATACTTGATCGATTGATTCATGTTTCCGGGCACGTCAACTGCTATGGTCATTAGTCCAGAGTGCGTAGTGAATATCTCATCGAGGTGGGGGCGGTGTTCCTCCTCCTCTGGATTGTGAGATCGACGACGGCTTATACGTCGGCTTGGAAGCGACTTTTTCCTCCAGACCTCTGTGGGCCCCCGCCCCAGCCGGGACGCAACGCTCACCGTGCTGAATACTCGGATTGACATGAAATTTCACCACCTGATAGAACACCATGCAAAACCTATACACGCAAATTTTGAAGTGCTATGGAATATTATAAATAGTGTTTTATAGGTATTTTTTATCAGGACCTTTCGTGACCTTCACGCTTCCCGCAGCGGGCGAGCCGTTGCTTCAGCAGCTCTACGAACGTTAAGCGGCGTCTATTAGCCGGTGTCAGATTTCCAAGCGCGTTCGATCCATCTGAAACTGCAAAGTAAACACCCCTTTTTGTCACCCCGCCTGCCCTCCAAGTAACTGAGACCTTGCCGATAGGCCGATAGTGCAGGCGCGGTGTATAAGTAACGTCCGCAGAACCAGCGGCGAGCAGCGATTTCCGCCCTTCCACGGTTGGTAAGGTCAAGAAAGGTCCCAATACTAATTATCGCAAAAACACTACTTGCAAAGCTTCATAGCACGTAAAAATTTGTATGTAGGGGTTTTGAAAGGCGCAGAACAAGCTGGTAAAATCTCAAGTCAATCCGAGTATCCAGCACGGTGAGTGTTGCGTGTAAGCTCGCGAATTGTCTCCAGACACGTGTGGCAGTGTAGTGCATGTACGTGTAAGGGTGTGAGTAAACTGCAAGATTAGAACAAAGAAAAGGAAGGAAAGATGGAGCGGGGTCCGTCACGCGAATATTAGGGTACCACTTCGTGATTCGTCTGGTATTCGGAGAAAAATCGGAGAAACGACGAAAAATTACCGATTAGAGCAGCCGGATGCTAGAATTCTATTCCCGACAGTGGCTGAATTCGACCCAGCTATTATCTAGTGTCGAAACTCTGCCACCGTCGGGATTCGAACCCTAAGACCTTCCGGTCAAAATCGCTGCGGTGACGTCGGCAATGCTTGCTCTGAGCTACAATCAGCCGGTCCCGTCATCTTAAAGAGTTCGCAATGATTTTGTACATTTGATTATTGGAAACCTAAAATATTTTTAAAAATTTTAATAATTGTATTGTTATTATTGTTGCTATTATTATTATTGTTATTATTATTCTGATAGCCTGAAAGATGGGAAGGATCAACTTCATTTCTGGGCTCCTTTTTCCATTAAACATTTTTACTTACAGGTATATTTTACTAGTACTAAATAAAAAACACACAAAGAGAATGAAATTAAAATTTTATTGATCATTTTAATAAATACAATTGATTTTATGTTGAACCATTTACACAATTACCTGACGGGAAATCAGGTATTGAACACATTTACGGAAATAAAATGTTTTATTGGGAAATGTTACAGGACCCTTCCAAAATTTTCAGGGGTTCCATGATCCTCCTGCTGCCCCCTTACGCGCACGCTTATATTATAAATATACTATTTCAGTAAATGAGTTTTTTTCACAATTGTCATTGGTCAACTTAATTTTATCAGAAAAAGTGTATGATTACGTTATTAAGCTAATACAACTGGCACAAAAGGAATACTGAAAGACAATCAATAAAAACTTATGGTACAAAAAATTATGTAAATAAGGAAGTAAATAAAGAATCTAATTCCATTTGTCCCCCATACGTCGCACACAGTTTTGTTTCTGACGTTCAATAAATAAATAATAATACTGAGCAAGTGCTTAGCGCGCTGGATTCGCAATCGGGAGGTCCGGGTTCCATCCCCGAGACGGCCATCCTGATTCTCGTAGTTTCCCTTGATCGTAAGGCTAATACCGGGATGGTTCCAAATGCCCACGAACACCTCTCACTACCCCCACTTAACTTCTACCACCATCATCCTAGTCCTTTATTCATCATCATCATCATCATCATCATCACTCTATTCAAGAATAATAATCATAATAATAATAACAACAACAACATCCTATCGCCTCACATTTGATTATTCAAGGCTAACAACCTTGTGTTAACAAAGGGAAACAGCCGAAAGGCTGATACCCATAATTCCACACGTTGATCTCCTCAGAATAGAATACGACGGGGCCTCGTAAGAGAGAAACGTGTTGCGTGGACAGTTGTGGCCGATACCAGAATAATAATAATAATAATTATTATTATTATTAATACTAATAATGAATTATTAATTTGACTGAAGTGGATAGTATTGGGCGAAGTGTTTGCTGTAATTGTGTTGGGGATCGAAATAGTAGCAAGGGTCTCTGACTTCCAAAATGAAATGGGTTGTAGCTAGAACTCTAATAGTTTCGGGGGATATTAACTATGAGGTTGATGTGCATTCTGAGAATTGTATGATGAATTTTGTCGTGTTACATTTCGATTTTCCCAGTAATACATTTTCGGTTAATTTGCTGAACGATTTACTCTAGACACGCGGGCTGTTCGGTCTGTGGTCAGCAGACTCATCAGGCCTTCCGGAGCAACACAGACACACATGAAAGACAAGGGACAACAATGCACACGGCGGTACGCGAAACCGCAACCCTTCAGACCAAGGCGCTGATTCGGCACACGCTCTAGCCACCTCGGCCATCTAGGTCGGGTGTGGTGGGTACAAATATCAGTGACAATATTGTAAAATTTTTTAAAAAACGTAGCATTAGTATGATACATATGGGGAAAATTTTTCTTAAAGTTGAATGTTCTAATATTTGATACGAAAATATTGTATTTTCAGTTCTTCTACGAGTATGTTTACTGCATGCTCTAAAAAACTACGGCATTGACCATAAAGTATTTCGATAAGCTATCGTGTCTACAGTATGAAAGACACCAACAACAAGAAGATAAGAGGAAATTCCGATGATAACCTATAGGTGAAGGAAACCCAGCAGACTCGTTCGTCAGTCTGTATTTATTTACTGAAGGCATCTCAGTACACAATAGTATATCTTTGAACATTCTTAGCTTCTCTTTGAAGGGAGGGTTGAGTCTCAGGTAGATATCTTGTGATAATATTGGTTCCCTTTTCCAATACAGAATTCTTTGTTTACTTTTCCAGAAAGAAAATCGAGATATTTAAAGAATGTACAAACAACAAATTTAACTCTGACGCAAAACAATGCATAAATCCGCATTTCAAACCGACAAAAAATGCATAGAAGAAAATCAATATAATATTCCGTTGTCTCTTGCTTTGTTTTTTGCGTGTTAAGCTGCTAAGCGAATGGTGACAACTAGATCTCTTTTCGTTCCACACTCTCTTCTTTCCTTTTAGCTTACGTCTAGATCACAATATTTTCATAAAGAAGCATCAGCAACGATTTTACGAGATCACCACTTGAGCGTGCACTCTCCACAATCTCTCAATATATTCCCGTTGGAGTAAATCTCTCGCACGAGCACTACTCACTAAATCGCCGGACGTGAAACATTCTTTCCTTCCCTGCGTTACTGTACACAGCGCGATTCCGAGGGGAAGACTTCACTGAAAACAAAATCCGCCCAAGGGAAGCCATGAAACTCCCGCAACCGAGAGGCGAGTGATTTTCCAGGGGGTTTGCGGGATTCGAAGGCAACGAGAAGCCGTGCAAAGACGAGGCTTCGCGTTGCCCTCGCATCCGGCAAACACGGCCCGCGTGTAAGTGCCCGCTAACCCTCATGTGAAGAGTAGCCGAGGCGCCGACGGCGAGCGGTTAGAGGACGACGGGACGGTAGTAGCGGTCGAGAGGTAAACACGTCTTCTATTGGAGATTGGAGAGCCGAGATCGTCGTCTTAAACTCGCGCAAGGCGTGATTCCCGTCATAACCCGGTTACGAGCGCAAGAACGGAGCCCGTCGGCGCCTCTCAGGGCTGTTTTCTGCTCCGCTGCCGCGTGGAGGCCGGGCGGCCCGGCCCGCGGGCCGCCCCCGGGTCGCCCGCGGGCCGCTGAAAGGGCAAGGGCGAGCGCAAAGCGGCGCGGCGCCAGGGCCGGGACGAAGGAGGTGGACTTGAGAGGGGGAGTCAAAGCAACGCGGAGAAGGTTCGGAGAAGGGAGACAAAACGTAGGCGCAACTCGAGAGGCGAAGGTGGAATGTGGAGATAAAGAAGTCGAGGAGGCTGCCTTTCCACCAGCGAGGTAAAGACAACCCTCCAACGGGAGACAGAACGCAATTTGGGACATGAAAGGAGGACAGGATGACGACTGGGCGAACATTTTATTTTTATCTTTCTCCTCTTTCTTCCCACACTGTTTAGTCTCTTGTGGTCGGTTCGATATCTTTTTTTTCTCGGTCTACCGATGTCCCAATCGCCTTAAATTGAATTTGTTTCGCTAGCATTGAAAATGTCAAGTGATTTTTTCCACGTTCAACTATGAAAACGTAGAGATGAACAAATGAAGTGCGAGAAACTGATTGTGAGCAAAACGCATAAACGCCAACACAAACGAGGAAAGATGGCAGGAGGAGAAGTAAGACTGTGAGGAAGTACAGGTCGAAAATATGTTGAAAATAATTTGAGAATATGGGGAGGGGAAGCGGGAAGAGAATGTGTCCCAGACAGATGTACTCGTTTTGGTGGGAAAGAAGACAAACGATTAACGA
This sequence comes from Acheta domesticus, assembly GCA_031308135.1. Lineage (NCBI taxonomy): Eukaryota > Metazoa > Arthropoda > Insecta > Orthoptera > Gryllidae > Acheta > Acheta domesticus. The sequence continues at coordinate 40,661,131 of JAHLJT010008446.1, read as the reverse complement.
AGAAATGACAAACGTAATTGAAGGTAAGGTGAGGTAGAGAAACCACAGGGAAGTAGGATTTTAATAGTATATTCATTATTTATTTAACGTCAAAAACAGTTAAAAACTATGTGTTTTGTGTCATGGGGAGAAATGTATTCTGAGCACGTTTTCTGGAATTTTTTGATCCCTACCCTAACTCATATACAAGTTGAATTCTGAATATAGATGAAATGAGTATATTTGGTAAGAATTGATTAGAAAAAATCGCTCCTCTGTAATAAAAACTATATGCAAAGACAAATCAGCTATAGATTTTCGCTGCTATATATTTTCGCTATAATCCATATTCGTTCCCTTCGTGAAGGAACCATGAATGATTTCCTGCATTGAGAACATGGAAAACAATAATTCGAATAACTATATTACCCACAGAACTCTAAAAGACCTCCACAGATAGTGAAGTTACTTTTAGTATACATCCGACTAGGCGGAGCGTTTGTTTCCCACCCTAGCATAAGAAATGATTCTATAACAAAAAAGCAAAATACAAAAATAAGAATAAATAGAGGAAATTACAAAATACAGGAAAAAAGGCAAAGCACAAGAAAATAAAAGATGTATGTAGCTCTTCGCAACCTTCTGAGCCAAAATGAAACGGCATATTACGGTGTCAAAGAGAATAAGGGTGGAATGATGTTTTTATGAGAAATCGCTGAAAGAACGAGAATGCTGAGAAAATGGTAAACAGTGGGTATGGTAAGTCAAGGAAAGCCAGACGCAAATCATAGATAGAGGCAGAGGTTGCTAGAGCAATTACATCACATTGATTTAGGAGCTGGAGAAAGGTAGCAACAACACTGCCTCCTTAAGTCGAGCTGCATAACTAGACCTCTACTTACAGTAATTGCTTCCAAGGATACTACCACGTGAATCTTGGAAATACAGTTTAAAAGTCGCGGGTTTATTTCTTTCTATTGCTTCCAATTCTTAAAAAATTATCTTGAAAGTACGTCGTCCCCATCAAACGGAGCTCTGTTCACCAGAAAATTATAAAATCACCATTGTAGTGAAGAGCTTAGTAGGCAGTAGTACTCAAAACTTTTAGAATATGAGCCGTACGCCTAGTCAAAACGAGAATAGCTTTTCTGATAATGATGAGGATATTATCTTAACTGAATGTCTTAACGCCAACAAATATACTAAAAGTGGCAATACACAAAAATTATTCGAAAAGTGGCAGAAGATTTTCTTCTTTGATCAGGGAAATCCTTTCTTTTGTATCCGTTTGAAAAGAAAAACTATTAAGTCATCCCATACCCTGTATGTAAAAATTTGTCACCTCTACCTCTGACAGTTTCTCGAGGGCAGAAAATTATTTTGAAACAATATTCTCACTTCTATTACAGGTAAACCCTTAAAAGCCGGTCTGTAGCAGGAATAAAATGGCCATAATTGTGTATTAGGACTCGAGAAAACCCATATTGTCTCTTATAAACGGATTCTCTTATAATGGGGTTCTACTTCCCCTGAGATCCAACGCGATTTGCTCGGTATTTACGTCTTGGCGTACCTTTTACCGACGTACCCAGCGAATTAAAAAAACTCGAAGCAAAATATTCCTATCACAAAAGGCAGAGAGGAATTGCTAATTTGAGTCTACAACTTTGCAACCGCATACAAATGCCATTTCCCACAATGCTCCGTGGGGTTTCGTGCTCCAGACGCGATTTTTGTTTCACCTCAATTACCGGCCGTCACGTAAAGCAGATTCTGAGCTCCGGAGGGAAATCTTGACGCGGACGGACTCTGAGGGGGCGGGGCCGGCAGGTGGAGTGGGAAGGGCGCAGCGACGACGCGACGAGACAGGAGTCGAGCGGCGTGCGCGGGAGAGATGAGTAGAGACCGGACTTTTATGTAATTAATTACATATTTTTTGTCTTTCTACTGACCAATCTCAAAATTGTAATCTTGCGAATCATCGTCTCCTAACACAATATCGAAATTTTTCGTCATATATTTTTACATATTTAGTACTATATTACATATTTTACATATTTTGCTGTTTCACAAAATATTTCTTGTTTTATCAATTTATTACATACTTTTTTATGAAGTGTTTTTATTAAAAAAATCAGCATTTTTCTTATATTATTGGGGAAATCTAGGTGTCCAAAGAATCATTGACATAGTGGTTTGTGATCTGTAACCTTAATATTGGAGAAAAATTTGCGATCGCCGACGTGATCGCCGACGCTTCGATTGAAAATGTTGCATGCTGCAGTGTTTGTTTGCTGGGTCATAGAACTCGACAGTTTGTGCGATGACTTCTATTGCGACTAGTCCGGCTGCTCAATTCTGGGTCCTGGGATTACAATAGATGAAGCTATTACTACTGACGAGGAAGTTGTATGTTGCAAAGTCAGCATTCTTTCTAAATGTAATTTCTTGCTATGTAATTTTTCTTATTTAGAGAATTTTAATATTACATATTATATCCGATTTTACATATTTATTAAATATTATTACTGTTTTCATTGCATATTTATGTTCATATTCTGACGTTTAATGCTACATATTTTTCCAGTCCCTAGAGATGAGATACGTCGAAGTTGCAGCACGACTAGGTTTCATGACGTCCAGGATGCCATTTGTTCCGCAGCCAGCAGAAAAACTATGTACCG
>JAHLJT010008446.1:40589642-40651996 GCA_031308135.1 Acheta domesticus | reverse complement strand
AGTAACAGTCGTAGTTGAATTAGTTTAGTTTCGGCTTGCTGAGCTTTTACCTCTATATATTGCTTCCAGTTGAGTCATGTATCGAAGTGTAAGCCCAAGTATTTATTGTTTTATTTGTCGGTGTCCATTTGAATGTGTCGTTATTTATGAAGGGTGAAAGCGTGTGTGAATGGTTTGAATGTGAATATTTTTGCTACAAATTTTGTTGGATTTAATTCATTTTCCAGATATTAGCCAAATTTGCAAGTAAATATAAGTGATTTTCGTGTGTGTGTGTGTGATAAGTGTAAGCTGTGTTTGAAGAGATGTCAGAGAGTTCCCTGAGATATAGAATGCAGTGTCATCGGCAAATTGAGCGGTGTTAATTTGTGCTAAAGTGGGAATATCTGCAGTGTATATTAAACAACATGGGGAAATGTGATGAATCTTGGGAAACCGCAACAATAATTTTCCTTGGATTAGAGCAGTGGCCTTTGACTGATACTAAAAATATTCTATTTGTGATATAGCTAAGGATAATATTTATTTCTTTATTTGTTTGTCAAAAAACAGTAAAAACTGTATATGACGTATGCGGAATGAAATTTATATGCGCACATTTTCTTGAGGGCCAGAATTAAAAAAAAACAAACGAAAAACCGAAAAATGAATTTAGAAAATAATTGTTTTAGAAAAATAAAGATATTTGAAATTTTTCCCCCGAGTTATAGAAAATCAATTTCAACTGTAAATGAACTACAAGCAAAAGGAGTGCTCAACAAAACGTGCGCACAGTGAAGCTACATTTACGTCCAGAAGCAAAACAAGGGGCCATCTCAACATTTGCTCAATGGATCAGGGAAACTGGACAAAACCTGATCGAGATGGGGGTCATTGAACCGGAAGCTGAAGTACATTACTTGTTACAGGCGTATTAAGTATTTTTTTAAATGTATACAATGCAAACGTAAACTAATTCATTATATATCTTGTTTTGTTACATTAAACATTATTTTTCTTTTTCACGATCAGTATAGTCTCTAATTGTATAGGAACAGTTTTGCAGCAGAAAAGATTTTACTTTAAACTTAAATTTGTGTACCGACTTTAATTGTTTTATGTCATCTGGCAATGCGTTGTAAAGTAACGTACATGTATTGTATGTTGATTTCTTGTACTGAGCTGTTGATACTGACACTTGATGCACGTGATTTCTACGGCGTGTGTTGTAATTATAAATATCAATATTGCATGAAAATATGTTCCCTCCGTTAAGTAGGTCATGTTTGACAAATATTACAGATTCGTAAATAAATAGACAAGGCAATGGTAGGATTCCCAGCTCAATGAAAAGAGGCTTGCAGGAATCACATGGAAGGCATTTTTTCATTATTCGAATAATTTTCTATTGCAATCTGAAGGTCTGAATACTACAAGATGAGCTTCCCCAGAATATTATGCCATATCTCAGGCGGGAATGCATATTTGCAAAATAAACGCAACGAGCTGCATGAAGGCTGACAGAATTTGAAAGAATTCTGAATGCGTAGCATAATGAACTTAATTTAGTGTTTAATTCTGTTATACGTACATTCCATTTGAGGTTTGATTGAATTGAAAAACCTAAAAATTTTGTTGCCTCAACATCAGCTAATTGTATATTGTTCATTTTCAATGGAACATGCGATTTCCGATTTGAGATGCAAAAATGCATTGAAACAGTTTTTCTTTCGTCAACAATTAATTTGTTATTATTAAACCAATTTGAAACTTCTGAAATTGTACTATTTACTGCTTCTTTTTTGCAAAGAACATTCGTGTCATCTGCAAACAGAACCGTTCTTTCATTTTTAATAGACGAGGGCATATCGTTTACATATAACAGAAAGAGAATAGGACCTAAGATCGACCCTTAGGGACCCCATGCTCAATTGGCAAAGAATTGGAAATATATGTAATGTCCTTTCCTGCCAGTATGGTATTTCTACTCTTTAAGTCCGATGTTAAGGTAAGAAGTTATCCAATCTAGGGCAATACCACGAATTCCATACGAAGGTAATTTTGAGAGCAAGATCTTATTGTCAATAACGTCAAAAGCTTTCGAGAGATCTAAGAATATTCCAATGGGTACTTCATTTTGGTTTATTGATGAAGCAACATCTTTGAGAAAAGAAAAAATGGCAGTTTCAGTACCAGTAATAACACTAGTAACACCCTTGTGTGGTGGACTATTCAAAATGTCCGTTAAACCCCAGTCGCAAAAATAAAATTAATCAAAAAAATGCTTATCTAACATATGACAATATGTACATCATTGGATTTGTCTTTTTACGCTCGTCCATGGTGGACTGAAAAAAATATGTATAGTTCCATTTGAAAAACAAAGTTACCTAAAACTTCTCATAAAATACAAGTGATAAAATAGAAATTAATGCACGTATCAATTAGCCCCTTTCCCTCATGCACTTCCGTGAAAACTGCATTGGAATAACTTACCATTCAAAAGTTACAGGAGGTGCTAAAGTTACGTGACTCACCCTGTACATTATACATTATTATTATACAATTCGTTGTTTTTCGTAGTTTTTCTTCGGAGGTAGATATATTAATGTACCCCCGCGTGCTAGTACATAGGAAAATTAAAATTACGAGTACTTTTTTGTCTACTTTTTTCTTGCTGTCTTAAGTTTATTGTGTCTTTTATTCGATTATCTGACGCAATAATGGGTCTGAAATCACATAGTGTATGCTCAAGTGCAACCTTCGTTATTTGTTGATGAATTGCAAACTTCCGGGAGCGAGGAATATTTTTCCAGCGACGATGAACCATACTCAATTCATAAACTTTTCTTGTTGTCGCATGGATTCGTAGAGCTTTACACCCTTTTTATTCAATACACACCGAGCACGTTTCGTTCTTTACACGATACTAAAAACTCAACAATGGAACAACTGAGGAATATCACATGTAAACTAAACGATTCTCGACGTACACTGTTAGGAAACGGCAGTAAGCACTTGTGGAAGAAAGAAGTGCCATTATTAGAGCCTGTTATGTGTGAGGCTGACAGGAAGCGCGCCCGCGATCGTAAACGTGAACGCAACATCCCGTGCCAAGGCGCTGTCGCTGCCTTCCCCTCTGCACTTCTCCTCCCCCACCCTCGCCTCCCCAGCATTCTGTAAGATCACGCTCCGGACAGGAAGCGCAAGATGCATTATATTCTTCCTCTTCTTTTTTCGTCTTCGTATGGCGCCACTGCACAATTGGAACCTCTGCATGCTTGCAGCCTGGCGGATTCTTTCTGGTATCAAGGCTATGGGGCACTTAGGTGAGAGAGGAACCCACTGCCGGTTTTACGGAGGGGAGTAGGGGCCAGGATAGGAGCAAACACGGTCCGTGGCCCGTTGATAATACAGCACGGCTGCTGAACAAGTGGACAGTCTACCAGCGCTTGTTTGCGGGCCATTGGGGTGGCCCGCTGCATGTTGATCAACCCGATGAGAAAGGAAGCAAAAGGAGGGGTGGGAAAGTCGGGCGGATCGGCTCTAGTCTAATGAAGGCGAATTGCTCGCAGACCAATTCAGCGAGACATCATGGGCAGTGTCCTGAATTCTTGCATTTCAACAGCCGTGGTATATATATTAATTTTCTTTATACTGGGTTTACATGAAATTGACGAAGGATACCAAAGTAATCTTGTTTACTGTCTTAAATGTACTGTTCCAGCGATCACCTAGAATTTATCGGAGAAAAACTCGGTCGCTCCTGGTTTATTATTTATTGATTAGTTATTCCGGGCACGTCAACGGCTAAGATCATTAGTCCCGTAAGTGTAGTTTTCCCCTCGGAAGTGGCGGTGATCATCCCCCGTTGGTTGGTGAGATCTGGCTTGTTGGTTGGTGAGATCGACCTACTGTCAGCTAGCGGGGTTTTCCCCAACCAGGTATCCACCACCAGCGGGGCACCCCCCAGCCGGGGCAAGCTTTAAGCTCCTGACTGGTATCCCGACATGTGAGGTGGTGTAAGTGTGTCATCTAAGTGTGTGTAAGTAAGGGTTTAAGATAGAACAAGAAAGAAGAAGGAAAGATCGCGCGCGGTCCGCGGCTTGTTTGTTTGGTGATGTTCAGACATTTTCCTGGAATTGATCGGAGAAACCACGGAAAACTACCGATGAGAGGAGCCGGGCTGCGATGAGCGGCAATGTTGAACCCTGCCTGTAAGAAAGTAAACAAATCCTCGCTAATCGCTTCAGAGCAGGTAAAATGACGTATCACATCACGTGGCGAAAGAACTGTCAGAGTCGCTTATACGCTGCCGGTACAGTAGCGTCGAAAATCCTGCCACCGTCGAGACTAGAACCTATTACCTGCCGGTCGGAGGTACTCTAGTGTCATCAGTTGATGCCCTGAACGACCTCTCCCGGTTCGGGCGCTCCTGGTCAGAAAAAAAAGGCCTCTTGGATTGGGTGGCAGTGTTAGGCATTAACAGATCATTCATTGTCAAATACGCACATTTTCCGTGTGATATACGTATATGAAATGGAGCTCTGCAGTCTGAGGGAAAACAGCCGGCCGCGATCGACCAGTTATCGACCGCCTGGCAAAAGACGCTCGATTCTGCCACAAGATGCCTTTGGTAGAGCGCAGGCGACCGTTCACACTCGCTTCTTTCGCCTCTCACGCTGTGGCCACCGAAATTGTTTATATGGGACAGCCGGCCACTAGAATTCTCCACTGAATTCGGCGTAGCTGAGAAGCTAGTGTCGAAAATCCTGCTGCCGTTGCGACTCGAACCTAGGACCTCGCGGTCAGAGGCACTGCAGTGACATTAGTTGATGCACTAAGCCACCTCTCCTGTACTGATATTTTGTGACATTTAGAAATGATAAATAGGTAATTAGACTGGATATAGTAGAACTTGGATATTTCATGCTGCGCAACAAATTCATGCAGATCCTTTGCACAGCACTTGGTGTTGTCGCTGCGCAGAAACTTAGAAAGCGCAGATATTGCTTTTAACGCCAAAAAATTATACCGCTTTCTTATACACGTCGTGCGTGATAGACGACAAACACATTCTGCTTTTGAGCATTACGGAATGGCCAATAACGACATAGATATATCACGGCATATTCTGTGCTTTCAAAACGCCAAAACGTGGGGACCGTCTCGCTATAGCACATGGTGTCGCCATCCAAAGACACCTCGAGAAAACGGACACTGCTTAGGTGGGAAATGAAACAAGTTAAGTTCTGTGTTTACGAAACACAAAAGCCACGAGGTATCCTTGCTACTGCAAGTAGCATTTCCATCCACAAACACATCTGGGGCATGGAATCTGCTCTTCCCTATGAACTGCTCTTATATATTGTGACGTCATACGGGTGTAATCAGAACACAGATAAGAGTGGTTGTAAGAACAGTAGGTTTAATCATATTCTAGGCCGTAGTCACAAATAACTAATTGCACTGCTTACAATTAACTAAATAAATAGAACCCACTGCTAGGAGAGATATTTTACAGAACGGCTACCACACCGCTATATATGACAAATATTCCCTTGTGCGGAGCACCGCTCTACCCTGAGACCGACTACATGTCTCGCTAGTTACGACAATGAATTGCCGGCCCCTTGATCACGTGCACCATCAGCACTCTGTCACGCACAACCTGCCATCGACGCTGCTGGGAACCAAGAAGATCGAGTCATTGTTCTCGTGGCTTTATATAGGCCTTTCGGCGCTACCCGCCGCCCCCATTGCCTCCGCCCTACCACGCCACGTCCGCACTTGAACGGAAACTCCCGGTGCGTCATCACTCCGCGCTTAGGTACAACCTTTGTTAAACATCCGGCGATGCCCGCCGTCTGCCACGTGCTTGTCTCCGTGTTTTCGCGCGCCACGACGCTACAATATGTATTCCGACAACGTGAGATTGTCTTTCGGTGCCTGCATGAAGTAATAATTAATTATGTAGACGGGATATGAAACGTTGATTGATTGATTGATTGATTGGTGTTTCCCAGCGCGTCAACTCATAAGGTCGTTAATTCAATGCTTGTAGTGATTTTCCCCGCTGGATGACGAGATCCGCCGCCGACCTATCCGTCAGCGTGCGGAGTTTATCCCAACCTGATTCCGCGCGGTCCGTGGCCCTTTTGTTAGGAAACTGCTCCGGTATTCACCTGGTGTTGTTCGGAGAAACTCCGGAAAACTACCAATCAGAAGAGCCGAGCGCTAGAGTTCTGCAGGCAGTGGCGAAATTCGACCTAACTAATGTCGGAATTTCGCCCCTGTCGGGACTCGAACACTAGGATCTCCTGGTCAGTGGCAATACAATGGCATCTATTGATGCCCTGAGCTGTCTACGCCAGTGATATGGGAAGTGAGGAGAGGTACCCCGTTCCTACAAAACACAAAAGCGTCCAGGTCGCCGAGCTACAGCACGTAGCGTCGCCCCGCGGTGGAACTTCCGCGGCACGGACGTTGCACTTCCCCTAACGACTGCTATCTTGCGGCCACCGCCTCAGCCCGTTTACTCGCGGAAGGGCGCGGCGGGGGTACGCTCATGGCAAAAAAAAAGCGCGTCGCTTACCATCGCGGCGTTGAATGCGATCACGCGCGTCTGCTCTCACGCGCTGAGGCATGCGGGGCAGGAGCCGAAGCGCGTGCGGAAGCTCACGCGTGTTGCAAGCGTGTCTGCAGTGGGACGCGCCGCGACGTAGTCGAAGATAGCGATAGGCCCACTCACGCGGTCGGCCACCCGGAGTGCGAGGGAACGTCTCGCAGAGTGTGCAAGTCTTGGTGAATACGCTGCTTATGAAGGAAGCACTTGGAGAAGGTGTTTTTTTTATTGATTTATTGATTAGTGATTCCGGGCACGTCAACAGCTAAGGGCCATTTATTCCGTTAGTGTAGTTCAGGTTTCTCTCTCTCGGTGGTTGCGTTGATCTTTTCGAGTAGATGAGATCCGGCGCCGACCTATCATAGGGTAGCGGGATTTTCCACAACAAGGTATCTCCCACCAGCGGGGCACCATCCCATCCGAGATAAGCTCTTTGCTCCCGACTCGCCTCCCGGCATGTGTGGTAGTGTAGTTCATGTTAGTGTGTGTAAGGGGTGAGGATACAAGGAAGAGGAAGGAAAGATCGCGCGCGGCACGTGGTCCGTTTTTAGGTACTGTTCAGACATTCGCCTGGTATTGATCTGAGAAAACCCGGAAAACTACCGATTACTGAAGCCGGCCGCTAGATTTTTTCTCCCGATAGCATTCTCCTTCTGACAGCGGCTGAATTCTACCTATCTATGTAGCTAGTGTCGAAAAACTTGCCACCATCGGGACTCGAATCTAGAACCTTCCGGTCATAGGCACTGCAGTGGCATGAGTTGATGTGATACGGTAAAATACGTGAGGCCCGCTAATGACATCAGAAATGCTCATTGTTTTCTTAGCTCATCTGTGTTAACAAACAATACTTTCAGCTCTGAAATCCTCTTTCGTTTCAGATTTGTTAGCAATTAGATTATTAGATTTTACTAGACGGTGAACCGTTATAAGTGTGTGAAACGTCCCTTGTACGACTAATAGGAAATGGGGGAATTTAAATAATTTTTAACTTTCAAAGACACTATTTTGCTCGAAGCCAAGATAAATTAGTTTGTTCTTTAATTTTTGGAACCAGTGCGAGAAATATTCGGGGGTGAAAGGTTTTCAAAACATTGGTTAAATACAAGATCTCCATTTGATGATTATTTTAATACACCTCCCTGACTTACAATAAACCCAATGATATTACTTACACTTTCGTTATCCTCTTTTAAATATGGTTGCTTACCTTCTTACGCCTGCCCCACCCCTCCTCGATGCGTTATAAAGAAATACTGCAAAATTATCTCGAGACCAATACGAAAAAACGTTCTTTATAATATGTTTGATAATATGATTAATGTACGGGTGATATAACATTCTAGCAAAGCAATAAATTTTGGGTATTAAATGGCGAATACTGCTCATAATGTATATTGCGCTTTAGGGAATTTTTGTACAAAATTCATGTTTTCGTTGTATTATTTTGTATTATTCAGTTAACTGTGGCGTCATCTTATGCTACTACATTTTCCATCAGGAAAATGCATAGTACTGTATTTTGTATATTAGTATTTAATAACGTAACGTACTTCATTTCCTGTAGCCACCTCGTATTTATTAATGTGCACTTCATCCGGCTAAATTCCGAAATACGCTTCTTAGCTGGTCGTTCTTCAGAGTTCATACCCCTTTTGAGGAAATGTGAACATTCACTGGCACATTTACTAGCGAATTAGCTACATTAGCCGTAAAATACATATTTTATGTACAAAATGTTACAGGAGTTGAAAGATAAAATTCCGTCCGATTATATGTGTTCGGAGTTCTATGCTTACCGTCAGCCACACCCTCAAACGTTTCCCCTCTGCGCTGCCACTTGTCTTGACAAACGTTACAAAGAGTTACTTGTTCCAAATGTATGAATTGTTTTTGCATGTAACACTTTTTGCTTTCAGTGTTTGTGTAGACCTTTGTTTCGTTTCTGACAACCATTTTGATTTAGCCTGAACACCGTCCACTGCTGAGGCTTTGTTCAGGATTTCATAATTATTTCACTGACCATCACAGCGCGAGCACTGTGTGCCGAAGCGTGCATTTACAATGAGGTCTCACCTCATTGCGAAATTTTTCCAGACCATGAGGAGTGAGGTTACGACTGTATGAATGCCGTATCCGGAGAGACGAAGGAGAAATCACGGATCTGTCCGGAAAATATATTATTGGTGTTGTGAGATAGGAAATAATCAACCATAACAATCACAATTTTGTTTATTATAACATACCCAAATTTAACTTCGGAATACACTTTGCTCATCTTCATTGGGTTGCACGTGGATCACACTTAAACATTTACAACATAGCAGATTGTAAATGTTGTAGTGAATCAAGCACTCGGTGAAAACATACAGTGCTTGATTCATAACATTTTAGGTTCCGAAACGCTATCTAAATTAATTCTTAATTTAACAGAAATAGTTGTCTTTATAATACATTTCGATGATTATTCCCGAGGTACGCGACGTAAATGTTTCAGTGTGATCAACGTTGCTTGGACAACCCACTTAAGATGGGAAAAGTGTTTTCCGAAAGTTAACTTTGGGTATATTATAATAAATATTATAACTGAGATTGTTGTGGTTGATTATTTCGTATCTCACAATATGGATTACCACAATGGGTCATTCCATATTAAATCAACACAGTTTTAAGTAAAATTTTACTTCACCATTTTAGATTAAGATGAAATTTGATACATAGGTAGTATGAATGAAGAATACGAAAACTACAAATTTTGAGTAAAATATTTCCACCCGTTTGTGAAATACAGCCATGTAAAATTTTACAAAATAGGGTTCCCGATTTTTTTTATTGGATGTAGAGCCTCTCCATATTACGATAGAGAGGAGGAACAGATGTCATTTTGCAGCTTTTTGTATGACCTTGTATATGTTATACAACTCAATAGGGGTTGGGTTCAAAAGTTTTTCAAATTTGAATTTGAAATTTTGATTTTGAGTTTTTTTCAAATGCTCATCTTCAAAAAAATTGAAAAAATTCTAAATAATACGTATATGTTTCCAAACAGATGGTGCAAGTTTAAACATGGAACTGCAATGGTTTCATATAGTAATATGCACAATATTTACTTACTCTAGATTTTACTGATTTAAAAATGCATTTTATTTCAAATTTTAAGACCTAATATATACAAATTATTAATTTAGTGTTTTTTATGACATGATCAGCTTCGCCAAACATGTCGCCCGCTTAATCACAGAGTTTTTACGAAGCAGATAACAGTCGACCAATCGCAGCAGACCAGTAGTCAGCAATTAGACACAGAGAGAAGTAAATACTCCAAGTTTCACGAAACTTTTTATTCATATGAAAAGAAGCAATTGCTCATGAGAAGTAGTAGTTCCTACTTGTACTCGTAAGCAATTGCTTTGGAGTACTTTCTGATATTTATTCATATCACCCATTTCATTCACATCTCCCCGCAGGGCCCAGCAAGGGTCCCTCCGATCGCCAGTCACCATTATTAAACCCTACGCGATTTTCACTGACTGCAGAAAGCAGCCTCCTTTGCTGGCTAATGCAAGGTTCGGGCCTCCATTCTAATCAGTGGCCTGATGTGCTAACCCAGTTTCCCTCCTGTACCCTCTTCGGGTCGATAAAAGGACGTCCAAAGGTTCATGACCCTTCTTACTTCCCCATGTGATTGCATCCGCTCGTAACATGGATTTTGTTAATTGATTGATTAATGATTCCTGGCGCGTCAACGGCTAATGTCATTATTTTTGTAAGGATAGTGCATGTTTTCCCCTCGGGATGTGGTGCTGACCTTCCCCTGCTACATGGTGAGGTGTGGTGCCGACCTACCTTCGGCAAGCAGCGTTTCTTCATGCTAGGACCGGGAGAGGGAAGCTCAGGGCATTCACTGATGTCACTACAGTGCCTCTGATCCGGAGGTCCTACGTTCGAGGCCTAACCGGGGTATGATTTTCAATACGAGCTACATAGCTAGGTCGAATTCGCGTGATGTCTGGAGGAGAATTTTAGCGGCTGGCTGCATTGATCGGTGGTTTTCCATTTTTTCTCTGATATCAAGCAATGCCGAGCAGTACCCTAACAAACGGGCCATAAACCGCGCGCGTGATGTTTCCTTCCTCTTCCTTGCCCTATCCTCACTTCGTACTTACAAATATTTACACTTGCTACAGTGCTACTACACTACAACATAAATCAGGAAACCAGTCCGGAGATTAGTTTGTCCTGGCTGGGTCGGTGCCCCGCTGTAGAGATACCTGGTTGGGGAACACCCTGCAAAACGACGTGTAGATCAAAGTAGGATCTCGCCATTAAGTGTGGGAAGATCATCGCTATCTTCCGTGATAAAAGAATGCACTACACTTGCGTGACTATAGACCTTAGCAGTTGACGTGCCCGGAAACTAATCAATCAATTTCATCCTCACAGCCCGACGTGCGCACCTGTATTCCGCGCAGTTCTCTGGCTGTCGACGCACGCCCATGCCCCGTCAGGCCGCCTGCGTTCGCGCATCGTGCTGCTGCCGCCGTGCCTAGAGCCCGCGAGGCAGAAATGATGGGTGGCGAGCATAAATCCCGCCCGTTGCAGCCGCACGCCGCCGCTGTAATGAAACATTTTTATAGGCGAGAATTTTGGGGTTTAGCGCTGCACCCGAATTGTCCCTCGCCGTGCACCGCGACCACAGCGCCACATATTGCAGCATTCGAGGTTTCCATGGCTTCCGTTGGTGAATTTTTGTATTTTATTTTGTATTACCAAGCGAACGTTTGGAATATGTTCGAAAGTATTAACTGTAACTCAGGTCTTTTTGAACAAGTTGAAAATGTGATCACAAATCAGTCTGAAAATGAGTGCTGTTCCGTCAATAAAAGATATCTCGATAATATCATAGTTTCGTATTTTTTGTAGAAGCTCATAGCGATCTAGAACTTCAAACTTGAAATGTAGTATCTAAGAATAAGGAACATTTATATTTACAATGTTTTCTCGTCGGCCTATAAAGAACAAGGAAGTGATAATAAAACGACTCGAAATTTCCTAATTCAACTATGTCAGCAACCCCGCCACCGGCAATACGTTCTATGTAACAGGACTGAGACTATGTGCATGCGTGCCAAGTGCGGCCGGGGAGTAGTGACCCCCCTAAAATTTCTTAAAGAAGCCTCAATTTCTTACATAATACGTAAAATATTTTTCCCCTTAGATATGATCGATCCTTTTTTCCTTTTTTAACCTGACAGTTTGGGAAAATGTTATACGACATTTGGGGAACACTCTCCAAGCTTTCTGCCACAACCGTGTAAATGGTTTAATATCAATCAATTGCATTTATACATTGTGTCATTAAACTTGTAATTGTTATAATTTCATTTTCATTATGGTATGGTTTATTAATTTTGTAATAAATTATATCATATGTAAATAAAGTTCAAAGGAAAGGGTGCCCCGAAGTGTAATTGCCCTTCGTTGTTTTAGGCTGCGCACACCTATTGAAATGAGACTCAGGAAAGAATTTTGCCTAGATCTAGAGTGTTTTTGGAATGGGGGAAAATGTATTGATAAATATCAGAAAAAAAGAATTTAGATTATTTCAGCCAATACAGTAGTTCACTGTCACTGCTTTCAATGTAATTGCATAATGACATTTTAAGTGACAATATATATTGTAATTAGTCTTACTCTTCTTCATTAATGCTGATTCTGAACTATAAAATCTGTGGAGTCAGGTAGGGATTGAAAGTGCCTAAAACAGTCTTTGATTACTTTTTACTTGACGTAGATTTATGTCATTGCAGCATATTAGTTATCCACTAGGATTCCTTCAGCGGATTATCATAACGAATTTCAAGATTCATCGGACCAAGCCGGGATCACGTCCTTGACCGTGAGACTGCGGAACCACACGACTGGGGCAAAGGGAAACTAGTCCAAGAACGATAACGTTCGTCTTTTTAGAATTTCCTCATGTTGCCCTACTTCCGCACAGCTACTCTGACGTATTGTGCGCGTTTCATGGCCATTTTATTGCAGAAAGCTGTTTTATTGCAGAAAGCGGGGACAAGGATGCTGCGTACTTGCGTATACTTCCGCAGTTTCGACGTCTTCTGTCATATGCGCTTATGCCTTTTGATGGCTTTTTATGTAGGAGAAAGTGTGTAAATTCTCGCTGGCGGAGTCTTTAGCGCTATTATTGCTGAAGAAAAAAATTATCGTACACTGCCTCTCCCGTCGTAAACTAACAAGATAACCGAGACTCTACGCCCAGCCTGTACTATTCTACTACGCTTTTAAAAAGATCTACGGGTAGTGTTCGTCTACAAGTAAAAACTTTTGTTACTTAATAATAATAATAATAATAATAATAATAATAATAATAATAACAACGTTTTGCGGTGTGCCATATGATTTGTTATAGTGCATTATAAAACGTTGATAATATAAAATGTACGTATCACAGTACACGAGTCTCTTATCTAACTTTACACATTCTGTCATCTTCAAATGTATTGGGATAATGATAATTAGTTACAGTTGGATAATAGTAATGAGAATATTGCTGTAACTTAAAGCCGGCGAGCCAGCGTGCTGTCATCTGTCATGATAAAAGGAAGAACTATTACACGTGTATGTGCAGCTAGCGGGAAGTCTGTCAGTCTACAGTGTCTACAGTCCGCAGTGTGTAAATTGTTGAACTTCTTGGCAATAGTGCAAGCGCCCCAACGTCATGTTTAGGAAGGTAGAGAGCAACGTTTGTGGCTTAACATTGAAGTGGCGCGAGGTCGGAGTAAGCAAGAATGTTTTAAGGGACTACGTTGTCAGGGATGAGTTGCAATACTCCACTGTCGCACGATGGGTTAAAGCGGTGAGATTAGGCAGAGATGATGTGAAGGAAAACCCCACGTGGAGAACTCTTGCGCCGCTAGCAATGGAAGATTTAGGAACATTCTCTTTACTGTCCTAATTTGAGTCCGTGTGATTATGATCTCTTCAGCAAAATGAATGAACCACTGCGAAGAACCCATTACAATACCAGAGAACAAATTATTCATGATGTGGAGCGGTCAATATGGGACATGAACAGAAATAGACGTACAGATGCTGTACGACGCTTTTCTAACATTTGGCAAAAGGTCATTAATAACGGGGGCAATTATACGGAAGGTGTGTACATGTAATACTGTTGTCAATAAAGTAATTTCAGGAGCAAAGACTTTTCATTACTTTTAATCTAACCCTTGTATATTTTTGAACCTTATATTGTTTCGCGTTTTCAATTATTTATTACTCAGAAATGTAAATCTTCATTGAGTTACTGTGATCGGGGAACTTATCCAACACACCGTATTACCAAGCCCGTACTGCGTGATACATGAGCGGTAGTATTAAACGAGCCTTGCTCCTAAAAGGGTATCTTTACATCATAAAATGGTGAGTGATGTGAATCAGAGTCGTGCATGAGACGATTTTGCTCGAGCATCGCGGCAGTTCGCAGAAAATCAGCTAGACGTCGTGTTAGAGGACAGAGTTTTGCTCGGCCGCGATCCACCGAGCGAAATTCGCTCGAACTTCAAAGCTGAGCATTCGATGCTCGGCACGAGGGGAACAACTCGGGCTAGTCTTGCGTAGGAAGAAAACGAGTAGTGGGCCACAACGACGCGATGTGTATATATGAACTAAAATAAGGACGATGCCTGTATAAGCTAAAATAAGGAGACATGGGCATGGAAAAACGGGATAGTTTATGCAAATGCATGGTAATACTATGCTTTGAATAATAATAATACTAATAATAATAATAACAAACTCCACCTAGGGAGTACACGACAATGCAGTTTGGTGGTGGAGCTTGAGTACCCCCATGAGCTTTAAAGCTATGTCAGTGGTAGCCTAGCTACCGGTAGGCCCGCCCTTACTGAATAAGTTGATGGTGAGGGGTCAGACGAAGAAGTACTCCATTTCGAGGAGAGTGGGTAGTAAGTAGAGAGGGAAGGGTCATGAACCTTTGGACTTCCTGTTGTCGGCCTATGAAGGGTACAGGAGAGAAACTGGGTTGACACACCAGGCCACTGATTAGAGTGGAGGCCCAAACCTTGCATTAGCCAGCGAAGGAGGTTGCCTTCAGCAGTCAGAGAAAAGCCCGCAGGGTTTAGTAATGCCGACTGGCGATCGAAGGACCCCTTGCTGGGCTCTGCGGGGGGATGCCCCGAGGCCACTGTG
Organism: Acheta domesticus; assembly: GCA_031308135.1. Classification (NCBI taxonomy): domain Eukaryota; kingdom Metazoa; phylum Arthropoda; class Insecta; order Orthoptera; family Gryllidae; genus Acheta; species Acheta domesticus. The sequence continues at coordinate 40,637,160 of JAHLJT010008446.1, read as the reverse complement.
AGTCGCAGTAACGGATTGCAGGAAACAACCCGAGGGTTAAGTGTGATCTGTGAACTCGAACTTGCGTGCTGCGAATCTTCACTTAAAACCAATGAGCAAATGGATAGAACAAGAAATGCAATGAATCTTAACGTGTCTTGTTCTACCAATGTCCCATACCTGCTCAGAACCGAGCTAATGTCACCTTGTCGACGTCTGGCCATCCCACAGATGTTAGTCTCAGGGACCCAGATCCGGCAGTAGCTCGACGCCATCGTCAGAGATGGACCCGGAATGAATTAAAGGAGGTGATGTGGTGCTTTTACTATGCAAAAGCGAAAAATGGGGGCTCAGAAATAGAAGTTTTCAAGGTATGGAGAGAGCGGAACCCAGATATCAGACCTACCCTAGACTCAAAGAAGCTTGCCAGTCAACGACGATACATACTCAGTAGTGGAAAATTCACAGCAGAACAACTTGCTGACATTGAGAGAAATGCGGAGTATGTACTTCGCTCGAACAATCCACATGACGAACATGTAGAACTTGAAAATGATGATCCCGTGGAAGGTTCATCTCTTTCCGGTGAAACACACGTCAATGGTGAAAATTCATCTGGCAATGAATTACACGATAAGGACATAATGCGAAATCTCCTTCGGCGCGAGATAGAAAGCGTTATGCAACTTCCGCTTGAATCTCGTGAACCGTTGAGGAGAATATACGAAACTGCCAAAGCTAAAAGAGTGATAGAAACAGTGAATTCTGTCTTAAATGAGGTGGTGGAGACCCCAGGCAGAGATCTAGATATTACTGAAATCAATCACATCATATATTCAACTGGATATCTAGTATCTCAGATAATTTTGGGGCCAGCCAAGAACACCGACGGCCGACAGCAAAACAGAGTAAACAGCTCTGTACCCCCATCGATGAACAGAATTATGAAACGGATAGCCGACACCCGGCGCGAAATATCACTCTTAGCTGAGGCATCTTCTAAATCAACGCACACCTCTAAAGTTCAACGAAAAATATTCAATGTTGAACAAAAAATACCAAATTGAAAATGACACTAGCAGGCTAATGGTAGTTGAGAAGCTAAAAGAGAAAATTCAAGCATGGGCTCAAAGAATTAGACGTTACAAACGTAGAATAGATTTCCGTGTACAGAACCGGTTGTTTGAAACAGACGCGAAGAGATTCTATCGCAATCTGACTCAAAAACCAAATGGCAAAGATGTTACTCCTTCAAAAGATGACGTCGAGGCATTTTGGGCAGGAATCTGGGAGGAAAGCAGATCCTACAACAAAGACGCATCTTGGCTTCCATCTGAAGTTGATGCTGCCGATGAACTTGTAGAAACAGTGGAAGATGTTCACCAATTCTCGGAAGAGGACCTCTTCCAAGCAATTAAGAACATGGGAAACTTGTTTTACATGGATGATCTGAAAGTGTTTGCTAAGAATGAAGCGATTCTCTCCCAAATGCTGTCTGTCGTGAATGACTTTAGCAATGACATCTGCATGAAGTTTGGTCTTGACAAGTGTGCAAAAATCAATTTAAAAAGAGGGAAACTCACAACGTCTGAGAACATTGAAATTGATACGCACACTGTGATTCAAGATCTTGAGCCAGGTAAAACTTACAAATATCTGGGCATTGAAGAATGTGAAACCATCTCGAATGACAGAATGAAAGAGAGAATTCGTAGGGAGTATTATAGGAGAGTGAGACTGGTCCTGCAGTCCGCTCTGAATTCCAGGAATAAAATATCAGCAATACGTAGTTTGGCGATACCTGTAGCCGAATACAGTTTTGTACTAGTGGACTGGACTGAGCAAGAAATTCGCATCATGGATCGAAAAACCAGAAACCTGCTAACAATGCATCATGTTTCCCACCCTCGAGCTGATATACATAGACTTTGTGTCACGTAAGGAAGGAGGAAGAGGCCTCAGACAAATTGAGGCCTCCTGGCCCAACGCAATAGTCGGGTTGGGGAAGCATGTAGTCAGCCATCAAGATGACCCTCTAATGAGGCAGGTCATGAAATCTGTCCGAAGAATGGGAAACAGGCATTGTCAGTGTAGCAAGAAGCATTGCGAACAAGACTATGCAAGACAACCAGAATGACAGGGACACTGAACTTCTGATGCTACTTAACATGAAATTTGAGACACAGAAAATGTTAAAGAAATCGTGGAGAGACAAACCACTCCACGGACAATACCTAAAAAGAATGGACAAGTTGCAGATCAATAAAGATCAATCATTTATGTGGCTTAAAATGGGAAGAATGAAGCCAGAATCGGAAGCACTTGTAATAGCTGCCCAAAATCAGGCCTTGAGAACACGACATTATGATAAAGCGGTTCTCAAAATTTCCCAAGATGATAAATGCCGCATTTGTCAGGAACACGTAGAAACCATTGATCATATTGTCTCAGCTTGTCCAATCCTAGCAAAGACCGAATACCTGAAAAGACATGACAGGGTGTGTAGCTACCTCCACTGGCAGATCTGTACCGCCCTCGAAGTTCCAAACACATGCCCCAAGTGGTACGAACACTCACCGAAACCGGTGACGTCTGTTGGATTGTGTACGATATTGTACGACCAACAAATTCAAACTGATCGCACGATAGCGGCAAAACAAACCGGATATAGTTATTCGGGATTTGGCGAAAAAATCGTGTTTACTTATCGATGTTGCTGTACCTTGCGATCAAAACGTCGTTACCAAGGAGGCAGAGAAACGTCTTAAATACAAGAGTTTGGAAATCGAGATCAGCCGAATGTGGGGCGTAAAAGCACAGGTCGTACCGATAGTTATCGGAGCTCTGGGATTTGTTCCGCAAAATTTGAGTAAGAACTTGTCTAAACTCCCAGGTAATTCAAAAGACTGGGAAGTGCAAGAAATTGCTTTATTTGGAACAACCCACATTTTGCGTAAAGTATTGTAGAGGCACTGATATTCACCGAATCTGCTCCTTAGGTAGCTGGTTGCAACCTGGAGTAGATTTTATATTCAGCCGACTCATAAGATCTTTAGTCGTGATGTAATGGAATAATAATAATGATAGCAGAGGTCACAATACTGGTATTGTTTCAAGGGCTGGTCCAACTTGTGGGCAAATAAGATAGTAATTGAGGAGGCTATAATATCGGTATTTGTTTCAGAATACTAACTGTATTTTAGTGCCTTATTGCGCGGTTTTCGAAGCCAGACTTTACCAATTGAATAAATAATTAATCACTTCTTTAAATATTGTGAAAAATACTTACTGGAATGTAACTACCATTATAGCGCTAGAGGAAAAAAGTAAATCAAAACTCCAAAGGTTCAGAAATTATGGTAACACAGAAGATAGATGGGGCTAACAGATTGTGGAAAAGTTGGAGTGAAAAAGTAAAAAAGTCTACAAAGAAACAAAAAATAAAACTTATGTACACAGAGGACTCAAAGGGTGATGGAATGAGGATAAAAGGATGGAGACTGTGATGACGTGATTCATTTTTGACTGAAACGAATTGAATAATTATTTAGAGGCCTGCAGCAGTAAAAATTCTACTGAACAAAACTTAAACAAACTTGTTTTCTCAAAATTAGCACGAATTTAAATGTTTAATTTGGTTTTAAGTGTTAGATTAACCCGACTTGGCTTTATTTCCGCGGCATAGCTTTATTTCCATTTACGCGCGCATTTGACATAAGTAATACGTATGTTTTTATATTTTTCCTCACTTTCTGGGTATCTAACAAAGCCCTAGGCACCTCTCACATGACTGAAAGCTGCATAGTTTTTTTTCCTTTTTTCCGTGCATTGGAAATTGGTACTATCAATAACCGTAGGTAAAAATTATGTATTTTTATTTCATTTCTGAGCCCCCAAATTCTATTAATGAAATATTCTGTCAATGGAAACTCACTGATCGATTAACGACCAATTCCGGTAAGGCACATCGTCTTTGATAGGATCACTTTCCACACTCTCTATGAGAAAGGTCTCAATTTGATTAACGAAACTTTCGCAACTCTGCCAAAGGTACGATGTCTCCCGGACAGCCAAGAATTTATTCACTCCGGCCGCAGAAGTTACGATTACATTTCTCAATTTGTACTACAATCGCCATTTCCGATTGCATTGCCTCTTGTATCCCCTCCACAACCACTGTCTCTTGCCAACACTATCGTTATCTTCATCGCCATCATTATCATCAGCAACAACGCAATCATGTTTGCTTCCGCCGCTATAGGTATCTTTACCACCTTGGAATTGCTGCCGCCATTACCACACCCACTGCGCATGTTCTTCAGTCACTAGTACCACCGTCATTCCCACTGTTATTGCTATCGCCTCCCTCACTAGCACTGACAAAACTATAGCCATCGTCAACACAAGTTTCATCGCTTTTACCTGCTCCAGCGCTATTGCTGTTCTTTGATTCTGTTCTTTGATTCCGCAGCCACACACCATCACCGCAACTGCTGCCTATGTAGCCCTAGTTCGTCTCACGTCATTAGCCATTGGTGCATTTTTTTGTTTTGTTTCTCTTAATAGACTCATGTTCCTTGTTTTATTTATTTTGCCTTGATATATTTTTGCTTACGAATTCCAGGGTAGCCAATCGAATTAACATGCTTCTCGATATTTTTTAGTTATGGTGAGCGAATCGCAAAACACTAACATCATGACGAATCAAGAAAGACTAAACGAACTGCAGCTTGGCTAAGATTAGACTGTAGAAGATTACATTGTAAGTAATCTCTATCGGTAAATATAGCTCATGTCAACATGCTTTGCAATACTTTACCACGATTTTTTGTCAAAACAAATTAAATAAGGAATTCAAAAGATTGGTGATCGATAAATATTAGGGACGGCGGCGATTTATTATCTCCTATCACCGCGTTTTTCTGCCTTCTGTTGCTTGCAACACAGAGCATTCCGGTGGCACACAGAGCACACAGAGCATACAGAGTGGGTACACGTGCAGTGGAATTCGCGCTCGGAAGAATACGCCCGTTCACAATCGAATATTTCACTCCACACACTGTATCGAACACTCACTAGAGTATAGGCACTCGATAGATCGCAATGTGTCCGACGCGTTCTGCCATTCACGGTCGAACTTCAAGGTCGGCCGTAACCATATCAAATAAACTTGTATTATTTGGTCGAACTATTTGTCCATTCAATATGGACATCTTATCTTACATCTTATCTTGGCTTACATTGTGAACGAAAAGCTCAAAAGTAAAGGTATAGACCAAATCTATTTTCGAAACATTATGTCAGGAAATTGCAGACGAAATCGATGAACTGTGTTGCCGATAGTTTGTGCGAAACTGAACCTAACCTCACTTATGCAATAGGAATGTGACGTTTCTTTTATAATCATATGCCGTGTACCATATCGAAAATAATGCAAATTAAATATGGCTGTCAGCGAGAAATTTCTATTCAATTCCATTGCATGTAGCCTGCAAGCAGGGGTGTAGTGTCCATGGATGTGGATGATGTGTTACATACCCTGACAATATCAGCTATTTTATTTTAAAATGATTGTAAATTGTCCATTTGTTATTTTCTTTTTCTAGTACAAAATATTCCATTATATTTCGAACATTGCGCCGTTGAGAATTCGATTCTTCACAAGGATGAACGAATCAGTCTGAAATGCCGCCTAGCCTGCGCTGTGAATCAGATGCACAGTGACCCATTACATCCAGGGTGCCAACCGAGGTGTCTACGAAAAAGCTGCCGTTTTACGAAACTTCATTGTTCTCTTCGCTGTTTGTAAGAGAACGAGGTTAATTAATGAAGATTGTTGTTTTATTGAAGTTTTATTACCTTATTTTAATGCATTTAGCAACTATATATTTGTAGCCAATTTATGTTAGGAATTGTGCTGGTTGAAGGCACAAGGGTATGTGACTGTGCAATCCACATCTGTGCCCTGGAATGGCGAGCACCACGCGATCCAAAGTGCGTACATAATTATGGAGTCGTATTTTTGTGCCGTGGAAAAATTATAGCACGTGAGAAACAGTTAAAAATATTTGAATAAAATATGAGAGTATAGAATTTTATTTAAACAGCCAACACAGGCTATGTTAAGCAATACAACAGTGATATAAGGGAAAAAAGGGTCACACTTCATTCGAGTCACACTTCATTCGAGTTGTATGCTTTTTTGAGAGACAAGGGCTTGTATTTTCTAGCTATAATAAAAATAGAGGATCATCAAATTGAGAACATTTCATGGACTATATAAGTGAAATAATGAAATATGATAAAACTGACAAGGATGATATGAAAATTACAGTGTTTCGTGCAATCTCGCCAAGAAATTCAGATTCATTGGATTTCAAGTGTGAACACGGAAATGTCCCATGAAATTAAAAATGAAATTTCTAGAACCTCTTTTGTCTCCGCCATACTGGATGAAACCCTTGTTGTAAGCAGCAAAGGACAACTGTCAGCTGTTTTTCATTACATGTCTGTAAATTCATTAATTTTCTCTTTCCTATTATATTTTTATTATGGATCATTGTTTTCCATTTTGTAAATTATGCCATTTCTACTGGGTTCGAAATGATATGAATTGAACAATTTTGAAAATCATTGGGTTTGATAGTGCTCTTATTATTAAAGTATGAGGACACACATTTATATTTTGCTAGGTAGAGAACTTTCAACCAGTAAATTACATGAAGTACATGAGCCATTATTACTTTTACTGGATCAGTTTTTATTTTAAATATACAAATTATTTGTGGGCTCTAATTGATCAAAGTGACAGAAATGGTATTGGTGAATGAGAAATATTTAGGAGTTTTAAATTATTTTTTCATTTCTCGAGTTACATACCCTAAGCCAAAATTCAGGCTACGCCACTGCCTGCAAGTAATGATTTCAAAACGAATGTCTCACGGAGTCAAATGCAATGTGACCACTACCAATCATCAGAATCAGTCGGTTATTAGCAACTTTTATTCGGCCGAACACGAATAGACTTTGAGCGTATCCGCGCCTTTCCCGCTGCAACTTGTTGCGACAATCCTAACCTGTATCACCACACACAGCGCTCTGTGAAACTCCTTATCAACCGTCTGCAAACTCTGCCGCCTTCACGTATCAGCATTGCCGCTCAGCAATTTATTTCTCGCGTACGTGAGTGTGATCGTATTCCTAATACCTTAGTCAGGCACATGCTCACCGTCGAGAAGACCGGCTGAGGGGGCTCAGGGCATCCATTGATGTCATTACAGTGCCTTTGACCGGGAGGTCCTAGGATTCGAATTTCGACGATGGCAGGATTTTCGACACTAAATTTGACTTCTAATTTTGAAAATATATTAACTTGCGAATTTGAGAAAGATAATGTACTACAATAATTAAATGAATAAAATAAATGTTGAATTTATAATAAAAATTGTAAGATGCGTTGGAATCCATAGCCCTCTTGAGACACATTGCCTCGCAGCTATGTACCGTCGGCACAATCCTCTCTGTGGATTTGTCTGGGTCTGGCCTACAGGATTTTGCAGGAAGGATTTTGCGGGAGGAGTGATCCTTTTCTTGCTGACTTCATTTGCTACAGCGGCCTTCTCTTACTAGAGCAATAGCCTCATTTTTTGCAGACTTGAAAAATGACTTCACTCAGAAAATAAAAAAAAAACACCTAAAAAATCCAGCCTTACACCTCCAGAAGTATGCATTTCGTCGGGTCAGCCACAATTAACAAAATTAATGTTCACAAAAGTTTCTACAAAATGCATGTTTTACCTTTAATTTTACCAGGTATCTCCCACCAGCACGGCACCGCCCCAGCGGGGCAAACACAAAGCTCCCGACCAGTGTGATAATGTAGTTCATGTGTGTGTGTGTGTGTTTTTTTTAAGGGGTGAAGATAGGACAAGGAAGAGGAAGGAAAGATCGTGCGCCCTCCATGGCCCGTTTCTTAGGGTTCCGCTCCGGCATTCATCTGGTGGTGATGGGAGAAACCCCGGGAATTTACCAATCAGAGCAGCCGGACGCTAGAATTCTCCTCCAGGCAGCGACTGAATTCGACCTGAAGCTAGTGTTGAAAATCGGGACCTCCCGGTCAGAGGCACTGCAGTGGCATCAGTTGATGACCTGAGCCATCTCTGCCGATCGTAGAAAAACTAAATTTTGCACGTATTTTACTCACTAAAACGCATATTCTTGGAGATTTAAGTTCAAAACTGAACTAAGTGCAAACTTTTTAGGTTTTTTGCCATTTTCTCTGTGATGCCGATATTTTTCGAGGTGGCAGACTAAATTCGAATTCAGCACTTATAAAAACATATTGAACCTATAGTATGGCACAGACTTTCTCATACTAGTTAGTTATTTGGCAGGGCCTAGCTTTCGGTCGTGTCCCTTCCTTTTACCAACTGCCATGTATTGCTGCCCAAACATACTTTATTCATATTTGCTCAATTTTTCGGTTGAAAAGGAACGAAAACTTACGTTAAGAATATAACAAAAGAGTAAAAGCTCGTCCTACATGGAATTTTTTTGATGAAAAATTTGAGTCGCTTTTACGAACATGGCTTACAGGCGTTACTGTAAATGCAAAAATTGAAGCCGTTTTTACAGAAAACTATTGAGTTTCCGAAAAAAACACTATTGGACATTATTCGAAGAGCTTCTACTCGCAAATGCAATAATATTTACAAATTGCTGGAAACATGCATATTAAAGGTATAAGAAATATTTCAAAAAACTTCCGTTTGTGTAATTTTTTAAAAAGCAAATGAATTCAGAAAAATTAATTTTTTGACATCTTAAACAGTGTAATTAGTATTATCTGTACAAAAATAATGAAGAAAAAAATTGGAACCGCTTTACAGAAATCGACGTTTGAGCGTGTCCAAAATTGCGGAAATGTGAGCTCGTTTTCACAGAAAACTTGAGTTTTAGAGACTATTTATAGGACATTATTTAAAGCCCATGTACTCATAAATATAATAATGTGAACAAATCGCCGCTAATGTAAATATTAACGACGTGAGAGATAAGTCAAAAAATTACATTTTTGTAATTTTTGAAAAATCACAATACTAGAGCCAAATTGCGTTAATATCATCTAATAGAGTACATTTAGCACTATCCCTACCAAGAGTTTAAAAAAGTTTGGAGCTGTTTTCGAGAAAATCTTGTTTTTTGTTATTTTTAAAAATTGCACATATTGCTCGTAATATTGCACGAAATCTACTAAAATTTTCAAAAAAAATGTACATGACCGAAATGAAAGAACTAGTTATGAACAACAAATTTCTTTTGAAGGAAAAATCTCTATCTTCAGTTTGTAGTTGTAGAAAGACACCGGAAAAAATTCAAAATTTCACAATTTTCGAAATTCGGAATTAAATGTGAAAATCGGACATATACCACCTTCATAAACGTGTGTTACTCTGTTCTTAAAAAAAATAAAGAAAAAATTTGAAGCCGTTTTTGAGAAAATTTTGAAAATGTCAAGGGACTTCACGTAAGGTACCCTCAAATTTTGAAGAAAGGTTTTCAAAATCGCAGCGCCTCGAGTCGAGCCATATCGACTGAGAAATATCCGTTTTGGAAAAAATCCTACGCAGGGTTTAGGCGGTAGTCGTGTTCACAGACAGAGAAGCAGACGAACGGACGGACGGACGACGTTTTGAAAAAAACACTTATTCGGAATCAGGGGACCCCAAAACGTGTATTTCCGTTGAAATCTCGAAATCGATTCTTAGCAGCATTACATAAGACGGCAGATTTTCCACGCTAGATAAGTAGCTTGGTCTAATTCAGATCCTGTTTGGAGGAGAATTCTAGCGGCTGGCTGCTCTCATCGATAGTTTGCGTACCTTCTCCGATCAATACCAGGTGAATGATGGAGCAGTACCCTAACATGCGGGCCACGGACCTCCACACATACATTTCCAACCTCGCATACATACATGCGCTCGCGCAAACACTCATACACACATGCACTACACTACCACACATGAAGTGAGATCAGTCGGAACATCCTCATTTGGGTGGTGTCCCACTGGAGGAGGATACCTGGAGGAGAATTCCCCGCAAGGCAACCTGTAGGTCGGTACTGGATCTGATCACTTAGCGGGGAAGGAACACCGCCATATCCTGCGATAAAACTTTCATTGCCCTTACTGGACTAACGACCATAACCGATGACGTGTCTGGAATTATCAATCAATCAAACGTCAAAATTCATCAAGACAAAATTTCAATTTTAGTACAGTTGGAAAACGCAATTATTTATATATGTGGGATTATACTATAGTTATTTGGGTTTTTAATATCTAAGACCATTTAATTATTTTTTAAAATTTGTTGGGTGTCAGTGTGATTACGTGTGATTTCGGCTTTAAGTATGATTTCGGAGTGACTGCATTGAGAAGCCTGGTAACTTCTCTTCCAGCACGTCTTTTTCCGCGATTAATTATGTTCTACTTATGTTCGGGTGTTGGCTAAACTGTGAAGGAAACAAATGAATGTTGTTACCATTTTGTTTTGATTTCCTTGGTCGGCGTTTTGTGTACAAGTTATCACGGTATGCAGCCCGAGTGATATCGTTTCTAATGTGTTGCAATGTAGTGCTTACAGGTTTTTATCAGTTTGTATTTACTGATGGTCATTCCGAGAATTTAAATCTCAAAACGTAGTTTTCGTGGAAATAAATAAGTGAATTCGGTTTGTGGCAAAATGTGAAACAAGCGTGACACCTCACATGTCAAATGATCAAGTTAATATAAAGTGAGGTTAAGTTTTCGTCTACATCCTTGAAAAGAAAGGTAAATTATCTGAAAAACAATGTGGTTACCAATGATGATTCAAGATGTGAGAATAATAATGGCAATATTATTTAAATATTAGCATGCAGTCTGAATTTGTAAAAGGTGTTGTTATGTTTAAATATTCTAATGAGGAAATTTGTATGGAGGTTTACGAAGATGGAAATAACAAACAACCTAACAATATACAACACATGCCCAATAATATAATGCAATACAACGCATGCCAATAATATTTGTAAGCTTGACAACACCAAGAAGAGAGGTTAAAGGTTCAACAATATGCTTAAATGATGGAAATTGCAACGGATGTAAAGTTATTAAGGATATCTGAATAAAATTCGTTTGAAATTTAAGAATGCAATTGGAAGTGTGGACCAACAGAGAGTAATTGAAGCATAAGAAGGTGCCTCAGAATTTATGAAAGAAGCCAGAATTTTAAAAAATAGACGAAAAATCAAGAAGACCGAGAACAAAATCAAAGATTATGGTGCTGGGAGATGGCAGAAGAACTTGTCGGGTAAGGCAAAACTTTATACAAATTACTTTATTTATTTCCTGCTAATTCATTGCTTTAATACTTAAGTGAGTTACGTGTACGTATCTTCTGACCCAACAGAGCTGGAGCTTTGAAATTTTCATGAACATTTACGATAATGGGTTGATCCTGACTGTACGGTACCTCTTGTTGTCAAGGCCTCCTTCGTACGTTCGTACGTATCGTACCGATAGACGATTTTGTCCCCGCCGCATTATAATGCCAAATTACTTTCAAAGGTAAGTTTTCTCGCTTCGCTCGCCCGGATCCAAGTCACGGCGAGGGTCGGGCCTTCGGTCCTCGCGGTCACTATAAACAACCTTGAGTCTATCCATCGCATAATTACCAATTCACTTTTATAAGAAATCACTTCAGTAAGCACATTATAAGAAAGCCTCTAGTATTCAAACTGCGCAGTGAACGATACTTACGAACGTATTAAGAAGGCCGTGACAGCGAGAGGTACCGTACAGCAGGGAACAGACAATAAATCGTCTGTGATGTGTTAATACAGGCTTTATAAACATATTCAAATTAGTGGTGCTACAACAGCACGTACTTTGAAGCATTATTTATAACGGTTACATTGTGCATGAACCTGCAAGGTCTTGCCAACCAGCAAATATTATTTCTCCTCGCCGCGATAGGAACTCAGGTCGTTAGAACCAGCATGCCAAGCACTTTTATGCCAGCAGCTTTCCCGAAGCCTAGAAAACTGCTTGTTTAGCCAATCTTACCTTTTACCTTTTCTTTCGAATCATTTTTCGAAAATTCACAGAAATCAATGAAAATAAGACCATCAATAAGACCATTTTCAAAGTGCCTTTACTCTATTCAAAAAACATTTCAAGAAAAAATTTAAGCTCTTAAGAGAAAATGCATCATAAACAGTGTGTCCGCCGAAAATGGGACCAGCACCAATTTTGATCTGTCCTTTTCTACATACAAGGAAAAATTTAAAGAAAAAAGTTATTTTTGAGAAAATAATTTTAAAAAATTAACGAACATCAGTCATTCAATGAATCAATGTTGATCAATGAGTTTGAATTCGCCAATTTTTCTTATTTCTGTTGTAATATCGCAAGGAATTTGCATGGTTTTCATGACTAATATTTGTTTCTAACTTTTAGATATTTTCCGGTAAAAGTTTCTCAAAATTCCCTGCGACAAAAAATTTTGGTTTTCTTTTCATTTCTAGGCAATTATTATTTCAATATTATTAGAGGTATAGTTATTGTAGTTTTAGAGGATGATGCTGATATCCGCCAAAATAATGTGTCGCTGCGCCTTTCAATGGCCTGTTAATTTCGTGCTTCATGCGTGGAGCATCACCTCTGCATTTACACGATGCTCCCCGCCAGTGGCGCGACCACATGTCCACAATCACCGTGCGCAAACTGCATCTGCCTCCCTCCAAACAGGCTCATAGAGGCATCGCCCCGCACTAACCCCAACATCCCCACACCACCCCTGACATCCCCGCACCACCGCTGACATCCCCGCACCAATCCTGTCATTCCCTTGCAACTCCGACAGCCCCGCACCATTCCCAAAGCCCCGCACCACCCCTGATATCCCTGCATCACCTCTGACAGCCCCGCACCACCCTCGACAGCTCCGTACCACCCGCGGCAGCCCCACATCACCGCGTCAATCCCGCACCAACTCTGCCATCCCCGCACTACCTTTGACAGCCCCACACCACTACTCACAGCCTTGCTCTACGCCTGACAGCCCCGCTCCAGCCCCCACCAATGCCCCGCTCGCTTCGCTTCGGGCCGCCTCGCACCGCTCCGCTCCGCCCCGCTCCGCCCCGCTCCGCCCCGCTCCGCCCCGCTCCGCCCCGCTCCGCCCCGCTCCGCCCCGCTCCGCCCCGCTCCGCCCCGCTCCGCCCCGCTCCGCCCCGCTCCGCCCCGCTCCGCCCCGCTCCGCCCCGCTCCGCCCCGCTCCGCCCCGCTCCGCCCCGCTCCGCCCCGCTCCGCCCCGCTCCGCCCCGCTCCGCCCCGCTCCGCCCCGCTCCGCCCCGCTCCGCCCCGCTCCGCCCCGCTCCGCCCCGCTCCGCCCCGCTCCGCCCCGCTCCGCCCCGCTCCGCCCCGCTCCGCCCCGCTCCGCCCCGCTCCGCCCCGCTCCGCCCCGCTCCGCCCCGCTCCGCCCCGCTCCGCCCCGCTCCGCCCCGCTCCGCCCCGCTCCGCCCCGCTCCGCCCCGCTCCGCCCCGCTCCGCCCCGCTCCGCCCCGCTCCGCCCCGCTCCGCCCCGCTCCGCCCCGCTCCGCCCCGCTCCGCCCCGCTCCGCCCCGCTCCGCCCCGCTCCGCCCCGCTCCGCCCCGCTCCGCCCCGCTCCGCCCCGCTCCGCCCCGCTCCGCCCCGCTCCGCCCCGCTCCGCCCCGCTCCGCCCCGCTCCGCCCCGCTCCGCCCCGCTCCGCCCCGCTCCGCCCCGCTCCGCCCCGCTCCGCCCCGCTCCGCCCCGCTCCGCCCCGCTCCGCCCCGCTCCGCCCCGCTCCGCCCCGCTCCGCCCCGCTCCGCCCCGCTCCGCCCCGCTCCGCCCCGCTCCGCCCCGCTCCGCCCCGCTCCGCCCCGCTCCGCCCCGCTCCGCCCCGCTCCGCCCCGCTCCGCCCCGCTCCGCCCCGCTCCGCCCCGCTCCGCCCCGCTCCGCCCCGCTCCGCCCCGCTCCGCCCCGCTCCGCCCCGCTCCGCCCCGCTCCGCCCCGCTCCGCCCCGCTCCGCCCCGCTCCGCCCCGCTCCGCCCCGCTCCGCCCCGCTCCGCCCCGCTCCGCCCCGCTCCGCCCCGCTCCGCCCCGCTCCGCCCCGCTCCGCCCCGCTCCGCCCCGCTCCGCCCCGCTCCGCCCCGCTCCGCCCCGCTCCGCCCCGCTCCGCTCCGCTCCGCTTCACCTCGCGGTCCCTTCCCCGTTCGACCTCCCCCGCCAGACACGTCCCACCCGCAAAAGCCTCGTGTCGCTCCGACCCACAACCCCAACCACCGACTGATAACGCATCTCCCCGCCATGCAACGCAACACCCCGCTCTGCAACACACCTCGCGCCCCACAACGCACCTCCCCGCATCGCACTGTTACGCCCGGGATCGCCCCACAGTACCCCTCACCACACCACGCCGCATCCCTTATCGCCCATTTGCCTTGTCCAGCCGTATCGCCGGCACGAGTTGTGTCCTGCCCCGCTCCTGGCCCGCCGCCATCCCCCCCCCAGCGCCCCGCATCCGCACGCCGCGCCGGCACGCCTCGCGCCACAGCGAGTGCGCTGTTTGTTGTCGTCTGGCGACCGGAACTGCGACAGCGGCGGCGGCGGCTGCGGCTGGTGGCTGGGGCCGCGGGTGGCTGCTATCTCGCAGCCGCGCCGCCGCCGCGTGCCAAGGCCGCCGCCGCGTTTGAAACCCCGCGCAGGTGCGCATTTAAATGGCTGCGCTTCCGAGCTGGCAGCTGCTCCTCCCGCATGCCACGGGGCCGCCGCACGCGCGCCGTCGCACCACGCCCCCATGGCACGCCTCCTCCGGGTTCCTCACCGGCCGCGGGCTTCGAAACGTTCGCTGTTCTCTTCTCTAAATATGCATGTAGAGCAGTGTAACGTTTCGTACAATTCCAATGTTTATTTACATTTGTTTACATTGTTATTGGTAAATAAGAAACATATGATGTACCGAGCTTGTTAAAGAAAATTAGGTTAGCAACCGATAGATTGATGACATTTAGAGAGTGAATTGAACGTAAAACGTGTTCCTCTAAAGAAATATGTAAGTTATAATTGTACAAAGTGAGAAGGTACAATATATTAAAGTACATTGTACAAGAAATTTTAAATAAAACTAAAATAAAATGAGAATTGAAGTGTTACTACTTAGTTAAGTAGTTACAGTAATTGAAACGGCAGATGCAACAAGAAAAAGTGTTGGCAGAGTGTGACGTTACAGTAGTGTTGTCAAGGTCGATGCCACGAGCGGGAGTCCGTGGCACTCGTGCCACGACGAAATCGCTTCACCACGCACTTCATGACCCCGTCGCAAGAGACAGTGCCATTACTATTGCAAAACGGAGGGGTTACTGATAGTTTCCTTTCCCGCAGAGAAGCTCGTGGCATGCTACGGTGCGTGCCACTCCACCAGTAGGACCTTGACACCACTGGTGTAGTTACAATTAATACCAATTTCAGTACGCAATTTCTGATGGAACGCGACGAAACGGCTGTACGGTACTTCGGGAATAAATATTTTTTATTATAATTACATAACTATTCTTATAACATTAATAATTAATTTGGGCTGCGTTCCGGGATCTAAAATTTTATTCAAGCACTGTCAGTACGTATATGAAAATCTTCAGGTGTTAGATCTTCGGCTGCTGCGTCTTACTGGTCCATTTTTCTTCTTATTGATCTCGGTATATCATATCCTTTTAAATAAAATGTCGATTTCAGAACTCTTTATATGATTTGACACTTCCTGGAATGGTTAGGATCGAAAGACAGAAAACGTATTCTTTAAGTTCATTTTGCTTGAGTTTTGTATGCAATTTTGTTCGAGGAAAACTTCTTTCACAATGTCTTAATATTGTTTCTTCTAAGTACATCATTTATTCCCATAAATACATTTTTGAGGTTGTACAGTCATATAAGCTCTCGTACTATTTTTCACTTTATGAAAGAGCCTCACTGGATGTGCTAGTGGTTGATAATTAGTGATAGAGAAAACTGTAGCAAACCATGAAACTGCTATGATTCTCGCATAATTTCGAAAATTTCTTTGTGAAAATTCTTCAAATAAGGACTACTTCATCGTTGTACAGAATCGATTCTATTTTTCAGCGCCTCCTCCCTTTCACCCAATTATTATTCAAATAGTGCATTTAAAAAGTACTTTTTCTACTCCCATTGTATAATGCTGTCATTTGATGGCTGCAACCAGTTGCATAATGATAGTCATTTTTAGTCATACAGTTTTGATTATGATACAGGTTCTTGACCAATCACAGAGAAGTTTACAAACCAAGTATTGACACTTAATTATCATTGAAAATCGTTTTAGCAAATGTTTCGTTCGATTGTGTACATTAAAATTGTATTTGATATTATATTATGCTCAATAGTTTGAATTTCTTTTATTAGTAGTATTTTTCGTGGTATGTTATTTTAAATAAAGTGGGTAATAATTTCACTTTGATCCTATTTGACTAGCCCAATACTCCCTAGAAGGCGGACAGGTAACCACAGCCACCTGCGGCAGCATGCAAGTGTAGATTTAGATAGCTGTCCGCTAAGTTGCCTTGGCTGAATCAACTGCCACGAAACTAATCATTGTAAAAGTTTAACTCATAAAAGTCGTAGAAAAAGTACCGTATGAATTTCGGTGTAATGGGTATTAATTCACAAGTGTGATTTTACAATACGAGCGAGGAACGAGCGAGTATCGTAAACATCACAGGAGTGTATAAATACCTATCATTACATCATCGCTTCATAATGTACTATTTTCAAATCAAAACGTTTTATGTGGCCACATTGTCTGTAATGGAGCCTGCTGTTGCTCGGCCCGCAAACGAAGTGCTCCCTCCTGTGGCTTAGTACCGCCAAGTGGAGCCGGCAGTTGAGTGTCGTCACCAGCTGTATGTAGCTGAGCCGAACGAAATGACGGTCTGGAGGAGGATTCTAGAAGGCGGGTGCCTGCCCTAATCAGACGTTTCCGGGTTTCAGCTGATCAAATCCAGACGGGAGGCCACGCAGCTTACAAAGCGCGCTTCCTTTCACAGGGGCGCGTTCAAAAATTTAATAGACGTCGACCAATTTCAGTTCGGACATCCACTAAATAGTTTTTTTAAATAAGAAATGTTTAATTGTTATATTGAAATAAAAATGAACATTTATAATAAGAAATAGTCCTTTGAATGTGATGGATGCAATCAGTATGTGGCATTTGTGTCAAATGAAATGAGTGAAACAAAAAAAATCCTTTTGTGGAGGGCATAGGCCCCAAGACCCCACCCTTGCCTATACCCCCGAAACTACATCAGTCCCTGGGATTATTGCCGCATGCATTTTAAACAATAACGGAGAAGTTTTACTCGTTCAAATTAGTTCTCCTGGACATAAACGTATATTCACTTTCTGCCACGCTTTTTTTTAGAACTGGGAGACTCATAGCAATAAAGTTAGTTATTTGTGGAAGACGATGAGAACTAAGATCCAAAATATGAACCACATTTGCGGATGCAAGTGGTTTCTATTTTCCCGGAAATGAATATTTCTTTCTTTCTTTCTTTCTTTCTTTCTTTCTTTCTTTCTTCTTCTTCTTCTTCTTCTTTTTTTGCTTAAAACTCTGGCGTTTGGTGTGTGAGGGATTTTTCACCAAATATAATTAAATTAGAATATCCCAATATACAGAAGAAGTAATCGCACGAGAACATTTACTTAAATGCGGATTTCTATGAAATTCATCCGATTTGATATTCGTTTAAACTCGTATTTTAATTAAATGTTTCGTCTGAATCGGTGATAGCACACAGTCGCCAGGCCAATATCCAATTCAAAACCTTTATCACGGTAACACAGTCAATTGGATTCATCCCTCTAGGGATCTTTTATTTAATTAATGGAAAACAACCAAAGACTGATATAATTTCTTTAACAGGCTTCATTAGGCCAATCATTTTGTAATATCTTGTCTACGCCATCTGTAAATCTTGTATCATCAGTAAGAACAACTTTATACTTGCGCGTGTTTATATACTTCTTTGTAAATCACACCACTTTCATAATATACAGGAGTCCTTACGCGTTCGTAAAAGTTCGTAGTGTTAATCTCTCCGTCAAAAAATATCCATACAACTAATATCGTAAATTCAACTCTTTTCACATAATAGAAACTCGAATGTTTAAATTTCTATCCCCTCTCCTAATGGGAAATGAAATCGATGCTGGTCTTTAACTTTCACAAAATATTAATAATATACATTTTACATTCGTTATCACAGTTTCGTTGATATGAGTAATTGCGAAATGTTTCTATTATAAAGAAGGAAGAAAATGTGTTCTAAATCTGGAGAATGTATTGTAGAGAAATTACTGTTTGTCTTGAGTTTCAACATCCATTTTCGTTATCTTCGTCGTGGCCTTACCCACCACTCGCACTGCAAATAGAAAATATAGGAAGGTTGTGTTCGTATCTGATATGGGAAAATGAAATACTCTCTGCTGGAGGACCTTGTTCATTTCAATGCTGTTCTTGCGGATGTAGTTTTTGGACATTGTGAGAATTAACAACAGGTTTCGTTATTTTTAAATTTTCTTAGGGCACTTACTAAGAAAAAAAATAAATGTTTCTGAGTTGGAATGTATAGACCAACAACTTTCAACTCGTACGGGTTCGAGAGTTATATTGAAAGCCGTAGGCATGATTGCAGACCGCATATTAATACTTGTTCAAATTTTTGTAATATTCTGCAAATAGAACAGAGGTATAATATGAAATAACATGCGTAGTTTATTCCAAACAGATTTAATCATTTTAATTACTTAATACCCTAACAATTGCATAAAAGATTGAAATAAGAAATAAACAAAAACTATTGTACCGGAAACAATTTAATTTTGAAGAAGAGCACTCAATGCTGACAGTTCATTTAATTAATATTTTATCCATGGCAATGGCTTCTGCAGTAGCAGCAAAACTGGCAGTATACATTTGTACCGAGGTCACCATTCGTGTTCGAACGATTCGCAGACACTTGAACAGTGTGGGTTACCACGCCAGAATTCCACGGCCCAAACCGCTCGTGAATAAAATTAATGAAAAAAAACGTATGGTCTTTGCGGAGAAATTTGTTAACAAGAATGGGACATTTTGGGACACGGTTCTGTGGAGTGATGAATGTAAATTTAACTTGTACAGTTCAAGATGGCCGCAGTTGAGTATGGCGCAACGCGAACAGAGAATGGGAGCTCAAGGACACAGTAGCAAACGTCAAACACGGAGGTAGCAATGTGATGGTGTGGGGATGCATGTCCTCCATGGGTGTCAGGGAGCTCGTATTTATCGATGGTATCAAGGATAAATTTGTGTATCTTGGTATACTGAAACGAAATCTGGAAAACAGTGTTGCAAAGTTAAAGCTGGGACGAGATTTTTATTTACAGCAAGACAGTGATCCGAAGCATACGGCGAAAATTGTCAAACAGTGGATTCTATACAATACGCCACATCGTCTCCTTACCCCACAGCAGTCGGCAGACTGAACCCAATAGAAAACATACTATGGAATGAACTGAAAAAGAGACTACACAAACGACATGTCACCAGTTTAAAATATTTTCGTGAGGCACTAAAAGAGTACGAGATCGTATAAAAATATAAAGCCCTTTGCATTCTATTTAACCAATACCCATGATTATCTTATGATTGTCCGTAACATATCGTCACAGAAGTTTGCTCGTTGATCTCTTTTATTCACTTTCATAATGGAGAAAAATGATCACAAATGTGCTATTAAACATTATCCTTTTTGGAATTGCCACATATTCTATTTTTATGTCAATCTTGATGTGAGATATTGCTCTCATGATTTTGTTCATTTTTCTATGATTTGGAGATTATAACATTCCTGGTGAAAAATCAATTATTAAATTACAATTTTTTGTTAGATAGAATTAAATAATTATTTTTTCTTATATATAAGCATATATTTTAAAACTATTGCTTTAAAATAATGCTTAAGAGTCACAATGAGCATGATATTTTCAAAAAGAATTAGAAAGTGAAAATACGTGCAGTGGTGGATTCAAAGGTGGATATACAGTAATTCACAGAACGTAAACAGTGAATTATGAACCCGGTAACTTGAAATACTAGACATAATACATTTAAACAAATGGGCATTTAGTTTTGAAGCATGGATCATTATTAGACGCCCAGGCATTCAATCTACGCGCCGCATCGTGCTACGTCAGACTTCTCCCCTCCCCGCAAAGCTTCCTACTCCCCTCTACTTGCACTTTCGGTGCTGCCACGGGCAGACGATCGGCTCCCAAGTGCAGAATGCCCGCGGGAGCAGGCGTTGTGCAGGTCTGTGTTATAGTCCATGCCAAAGCAACTGGAGACTGTTCTATAGAGGAAAGGAGCAAATACAAAATACTAAATGCTGAATGTCTGAATACTTTTATCCATTACACATTTCTTTTTTTGTTTGTTGCACGAAACATAAGACGCGTTTTGTCAGCATTTGTTATGTATGTGTGTTCGGTTTGATGTGTTTTTCACACGTAAAAAGAACTAAATAAATATTTGGAGTTTTCAGCACAGTAAAGGTTCATTTCCATTATATACTCCCGTGTCTGAATACATTTGCCCTCCTCTGTATGTCTATCTCCAGTCTCTCGTTCCTAATCTCAGAAGATGTAGCAAAGAATCAAGTCGACTTCTGTACTGAAATTTAATAAATTTTACAGAAGAAACACACTTTCCCATGAATTCGTGATCGCAAATATTGAAGTTATTTTTAGTCCAAATATCCTTAAGCTTGGATATTTTTCGGTGGATAGAAGATTTAAAAAATATGACCTCTTTTCTTGTGTGGTCTGTCGAACGTTTCGGTTGGTAAATCGCACAGCTCATGTTGCAGGTATGGTTCTTGTTCCGTCAACAAATTTCCCTTGCCCATTAATTTTTTCAACTTCGTTTGCTCGTTTTTGACGCCTTAAAATAAATACATTTTCTGAATGAGATATGAATATATTTCGTATTTTTCTTGAGGGGAAAAAATTGTTTTTCTGGAAGTTTTCGCGCGCTGCAGAGAATGGCCTCAAGGGCCGCCAATTGGAAACCCTTGGTACAAACTGTAGGTCACTAGGAATTTTACAATAACATTTGTTTATGGCAACGTATCAGTATCTATTTCTTCATCAAGGCTATTAGACAAATGTATGATGTCTTCTAGTTCAATATTTCACAAGACTTCTCTAATAGCTCTGACGTAGTTGAAATAAACACTGATACATATCATAATGAAACGAGTTACATCAAAAATGTATCTTTCAATATTTTTTCTACGACGGCCCCAGAGTAATTTTTTATTTCATTTTACATTAATCAACAGATGAGCATTGAGTGTGCTTGTTTCGACAGTAACGACTTTTTTGTTTCGTTGACTAAATATTTATTTAAAGCAATAAATGTTCCAAAAGTGAACAAGTGTTCGTTTTGTTTCTAATTTTTTATCTTGTTGACATTTATAAAATGTTGAAAAATGAAGTTGATAGCTTTGATAGGCCTTTGAGAATTAAAGAAATGGCTGAAAATATCGTGGCATCGCTTCTACAAGAAAAATCAATGGTAGTTTGTAAACGGTCTTGTTAAAATCAGAATGTCGTTTGGTCACAAAGTTTTTTCTTGACACACACGAGTTGTTTAAAAAATATTGAAATAAAATAACAAAATCACACAATCATAACATTTAAAATTTTTATTCTTCACTATAAAATTTGTTTTTGCGTCATTTCTATGATCATGGTTTTCCCCATCTTCAGGCTGCATTAAATATAACATAATTTTTTTAGTGAACAATGATGGCAAGTTAATGACGTTCGAAAACACTAAAAAATGATACAATTATAATAAAACAGTAGCACTCGATAAAATAATTTGAAGACTCGCCATTTAAAAACAAACAAAAGCTAATTATTGCGTTAAAATAAAAAAAAATAAAAGTGTACACCACGCAGTGCAAAAGCACTTCCAGCATGGCGATTGTATAAAGAGGATTAAAATGAACTGAAATGAAATAACAATGGGCTGAGACCGTCATAAAGTAGAAGGAGAAGGGGAGGAGAAAGAGGGCTTCAAAATACTGTTAAATGAAATGGAATACAAACGGACTAATTATCTCGGTTTCCCAAAATTCATCAGAAGATATTTTTATTTTTAAAATTACGTCTTTCACTCAATGAAAAAATTCGAATTTCTCGTCCGAGCATAGCGAGAATGACAAAGAGACGAGTGCGGGAATCACCTCGCACCCGTCTTGCGTATACTATTTTTTAACACGCCGTGTGCGAAACGCAACCCCTTACCTGTAAAACCGTAAATGGATTCCAGTCAGTATCGTAACACAATTGTTTGTAAATAATAAACAAAGTCTCCGTCAAGACGAAAGACAGTTGCGAATTGTTAAAGATCTTTTGCACAAACTTCGCGATGTTTCACACACTGTGAAAAAATTAGCTGTTCGCACACGGAAAACAAGCACGAGAAACCGCGTTTCGTGCACGTCGTGTTAAAAAAGATTTTATCAGTTTTATTGAGAAAGTGGTGGTAGAAAATATTTGATGAAAGTGCCATTGCTCGTTATGCACGTGTTTGTAAACACGATAAATGAACAAATATACGCGTAGAACAGATGAAGGGCAGTGTATTCGCTTCGCAATTCTTGATACAAATACAAAGGGAACGAGATTATTTTTCGTTACTACTGGGAACATAGGTAGAATAAATATAGTAGAAATAGTTGTAAAGTACATAGACATGCGGCCTCCAGATTTTTCCTATCATTGAAAAATGTCAAAGGTATGAAGTAGCCAATGGGCATTAGTACTGTTGGCAAAAAAAACAGGAAATATTGTAACATTCTAAAATATTCAAAATCACGAACAATTTTATATTTTCAAAATCCCGAACTATTCGTTGCATTCAGGGCATTCAGGACATTGTACTTGGAAATCGTCAGCATCATTGCTTGCAGATTCTGGAGCGGAATTGCCGACTATCAAAAGATATGGCGCCCAAAAGTCTAATACAGAAGTAGAAGGGTACATTGACGATTCTTCAGTCCCTAGAAAGAGAGTAGCTTCAAGAATCTAACTCTGATACTTCCAAGGAGTTCTATTTCAAGTTACTTCTAAGACATCTGAGTCAACGTCCCGTATTAGCATCAAGCATTGCAGATATGTAACTGTTAATGTGCGTAATAAATATTCGTAATTATTTATAAAATTGTATGTTCATAACATACAACAGTCAGCGATGACAGCTGGTTAGAAAGATGAGAAGTCAGTGGCGCCGCATATCACAATCGTGCTTGTTTTCAATCACTTCATTCTCTTGCCGGGTAAAGAATAGAGCAACAATATGCGTCTGCGACCGGTCGTCCAGACGGTAAGAAAAGAAAAGACATTCCTTGACACGCAGACGGCGAGAAACAAGCTTTGTTTGTTTGTTTGTTTATTTAACGTCGCATCGACTACTGGGTCATTAGCGACTCAGAAAAATACATTATAACAGTAATTCATACATGATTAATTGAGGTTTACAAATTCAGTACAATATACAGTAATTCACTATAATTGTTAACAGGATTGCAAAAAACGAAAGAGTAGTAACAATAATACTTAGTGAGACATGCAAACAAAAAAAAACAACAACAAAAAACCAAGATCAAAACAAAGTTCAAATTTGGCTGAAAATTCCACTCTCCTTATAGAATTGTAAAATTCTTTCTTGATACTTCTCAGATTCAAGTATACATTCCAAACTTGTGTCGTGAAGATATCTCTGCCTGATATGTTGGAAAGTAGGGCAATGATTGACTATGTGAGACAGGGACCAAGCCGTATTGCACAGGTCACATGATGGAGGATTGGATCCGTCAATCAGATATAGATGGCTTAGCTTACAGTGACCTGTTCGTGTTCTCGTTATGGCCACTTGTTCCTTTCTGTTGAGCTTTTTATTATGTTTCAGTCTTTGAAAATTGGTTATGTTTTTATGAAGGTCGCTTCTTTTAAGCGTAGTCCATATGGAGAACCATTTTTTCGTCTAATATTTTTCCAATATGTTTCACTAGATCTTGGAGTGTATTCGAAATTGCCAGTACAGTGTTTGGGAAATCAGTTGTACTTCCACTAACTACTCGGTCAGTTTCCGTCTGCATTTCTGTATCTTGATTCATATTCCATACTAATATTACTTCTTTACCTAATGTGGTAATGCCATGATACAGTTCTTGAATTGTAATAATCATTTCACTGGAAGTTTCGTTATTGTTGATGCTTTTTATTGCAGTGCGGGAATTTGAATATAAATGAACTTTGAGTGGTTACTATTTTTAATAAGTTTCATGGCGGTCAAGATGGCGCATAATTCGGCAGTAAGATGGCTGGCATAGTAGTTAAGTTGGTGTTTCACCGATATATCTTTCGTTACCACTGTTGCTTCTGTTCCATGTGTAGTTTTAATTGCTTTGGCATAAACAGGATAAAACATGTCGTAATTGTTGGTCGGTGCCGAGTTTATCTCAGATGTTCCATTTCCTTGATGAGCGCCAGATGATAAGTCTACTGAGATATCCGAGATTATCCAAGGAGGGATTTTGTAATTTCTCTTCTTTTCTACTTTTCTGTGATCGAAATTAAGTTCTCTAAGTACTCTTCTAGTGTTTTCATACAAAGGTATAAAACGCGAATGCTCTATGTACTCTTGTTGTTTAGGATATATGTCCTGTACTATGATTGGATTGATGGACGTGGCTGCTTTTAAAGCATATTTGATTATTAGTTCCTCTCTGCGATGAGATAATGTGGGTTCATTTGCTTCAATCAGTATGCTTCCAATGGGACTGGTATGGAAACATCCGGTGCATATTCGGAGACCTTGATTATGGACTGTATCCAGTTTTTTTAGGTCACTTTTACCAGCAGATCTGTATATTATTGATCCGTAGTCTATTTTGGATCTCACAAGTGCTTTGTATGTTAATAATAGCAATTGTCTATCAGCTCCCCAGTTGTTGTGTGCCAGGCATTTAAGTATGTTGATCCTCCTTTTACATTCGTTAATAGTGTTCAATATGTGCAACTTCCAGGTCAGTTTAGTGTCGAAGTGCATTCCTAATATTTTGGTACTGGTGACAAAGCTCAGGATCTGATTACCAATTTTAAGCGTAGGTAAGTTGTTAATTTTCTTCTTTGAAAATATAATACACTCCGTTTTCTGAGGTGCAAATTTAAACCCTGATTTGAGTGACCATTCATAAATACTATTTAATGCGATTTGCATAATTTCTTGGCTTGAGTTAATATTTCTTCCTTTACAAAGCATTGTAATATCATCGGCGTATTTCCTAATGATAGTGGGTGGTTTGATTTTTTCGTCCGCGTCATTTATTGCTAGTAGGAAAAGTGTAACACTTATGATGGATCCTTGAGGTACACCGTTCTCTATTCTTTTCTTCATAGATAATGTTCCATTTGCTCTCACTTGCATGACTCGATCTTCCGTGAAATGTTTGATAAACTGAAACATGTGTCTCGAACTCCAATTTCGCTCAACTTCTGTAGGACTCGATGCATCCATACCATATCGTATGCCTTTTCGATGTCCAAGTTGACTGCTAACACATGTTGTTTGTTGGCAAAAGCTTCTTGAATATAGGTATCTATGCTTACCAGGTGGGAGGTCGTTGAGTGTCCTGGTCGAAATCCAAACTGATTGCTAGATATTATATTCTTGTAATCGAGATACCATCTGAGCCGACGATTAACAATTTTTTTCCAAAATCTTGCACATATTGCAAGTCAATGATATGGGCCTGTAATTACCACTTAGTGTTGGGTCTTTTCCGGGCTTAGGAATGGGGATCACAATAGCCGCTTTCCACACTTTTGGGAATGTCTTTTCTATCCATATATAGTTGTATATTTTTAGTAGTATATCTTTCCCTTCCTGTGGTAGATTTTTAAGCAGGATATTTGGAATGTTGTCTGGTCCGGGAGAAGAATTTTTGGAGGCGTCTAGTGTTGTGACAAGTTCTTTCATTGAAATAGGTAAGTTAAGGTACTCTTGCATGTGACACGCTTCTGTGTTCACCATCAGCTGTTCTCTTTCTTGCTCACTTTTGTAGGTTTGGAAGGCTTGAGAGTAATTTTGAGAGCTAGAGTTGCTGGCAAATTTGTTGGCGAGCTCATTTGCGATATCAGCGGGTTCATTAATAACTTGGGCATTTTCGGACAGCAGTAAATGTAATTGATTAAATCTTTTGTTACCTTGTATGGAGCTAATTTTTTTCCAAGAATCTTTAATGTTATTATTCACATTGATAGAGGATACATAACTTATCCAGGAGTTGGCTTTGCTTTCTTTAATTATTCTTCTTGTAAGAGCTCTTAGTTTTTTATATTCGATTTTATTTTCATTTGTTGGGTGTTTCTTGTACCGGTTGAACGCATGTTTGGACTGTTTAAGAGCATTTTTACATTTTTCGTTCCACCATGGTACCACGTTTCTTCTTTTTGTGGGTTTGATAATTTCTAGTGAGTCATTAGCTGCTGTTGTTATGACATCAGTAAACGATTTGATTATTACGTCAATGTCGTGTTCTTGAAACATATCCATTTGAGATGTTTTCATTCTGATTTGTTCCTGATAGTTAAGCCAGTTGGCTTTGGAGTAGTTCCACTTAATATTCTCTTGCAGCGGATTCGAGATACATGAAGAATCGCTGATAATCGTGAAAATGGGAAAGTGGTCACTGTCGTGAGGCTCATCCAGTGCATACCAATTGCATTTAGAGGCCAGGCTGCTGGAGCTGAGTGTGAGGTCAATTGCACTAAGCTGTCCATTATTAATATTGAAGTGTGTAGGTTGCCCGTTATTTAGTACTACCAAATCAGATTCTTCAATAATATCTTCCATATTGATGCCTCTTGAGTCGGTTTTATACGATCCCCAGAGGGTACTATGGCAATTAACATCACCTAATAGAATAAAGGGCTTAGGTAATTGTTTTATGATATCCTTCACTTCATTCTTTTCAAATTGATAGCTGTTGGGTATATATATGTTGCATATACATATGGAAAAGGGAACTTGTATTTGTATTGCTATTGCCTCAATATCGGATCTGATATAAAAGTGGTTTGCTTTTATATAATTTTTAACAAAAATAGCAACACCTCCACTTGCAATAGAAGAAGTTGATCTATTTCTATTGTAGCACTTGAATCCTTTTAATTTACCAGATTTATTTCCTTTGAAGTTGGTTTCCTGCACACATACTATTTCAGGTTTGTATTTCTCACACAAAATCTGTATTCTTTCATATCGAGGGTGAAAACCATTAGTATTCCACTGTAGAATATTCATCAAATATATTTCTATTTATTAAATTTAAACAGAAGTAGAAGTATCACTTCCTGAGTCTTCATTAAGTGGGTTACTGATTTTTAGTTTGTTTATAATTCTGGTGAACCTGTTTTTAATGGATCTTTCTGTTAGGAGAGGATATGTATTAGTCATCATCTGGATAATAGACTGAGTGTCACATGGATAGTCTTTAGCTATGATAATAGGGTTTTTAGCTCCAAAGGAGTTTTCAAGGAAATTTTTAAATTGTATGTAATTGAGTGGAAATTGTTCAGGTTTTTCATCAATGATCTTCTGGATAGGCTTAATTAGTTCATCAATAGGTTTGATTTGAATGTCTTCTTGTGTTACTGTGTTTTCACTTTTATCATTTTTAGTTTTTTTCTTTTTCTTGATTGGTTGTTTTGGGATGTCATTATTAGTAGTTTTGGTTGTGCAATTATCAGTATCAGGTTGAGAGGAAGATTCACTTGTTAAAGATCTTTTATTCACAATTGGTAAGTTACTGCTATTAACCATACTTTGCTCATCTATCTGGTTCAAGTTGTGTTGTGGCACTTCTTGTGTTATCATTGCCTCCTGTTCTTGACATTGTTTTGAAGTGTCATTATTAGTAGTTTTGGGTGTGCAGTTATCATAATCAGCTTGAGAGGGAGATTCAGATGTTAAAGTTCCTTTATTGATAATTGGTAAGTTCTTGTTATTAACCATACTATGTTCTTCTTTTTGGTTCAGTGTGTATTGTGACAGTTCTTGTGTTATCACTGACTCCTGTTCATGACTTTCTTTTAATTCTTGGTTAGCATAGTGTGCATTTAAAGTGGAGATCTTGGTAGGGCACTGGTTGGCAAGATGACCAGCTTGTTTACAATTGAAGCATGCCATGGTGTCACTTGTAAAGTAAATTCTATATGTTGTATTGTCATAAAATATGGTCATTGAATCTGGTACCTTGTTAATGTCCTCTGGATCAATAAAAATCTGCCTCCTAAAACTCATAATGTGTGAGAAACCAGGTTCTGTAACTCCTGCTTTGATGAAAGAAATGTTAGAGTGATTTTGTATGTTTCTCTTGATTAGCTCTCTTTCAATTACATCGTGAGGTATGATAGGACAGACATTTGAGATGATAATTCTCTTTTGTTTACTTATTAGGGGTCTGACTGTTAAGATATGGTTTTGGATATTAATATTACTATGATTATCAGTTATATAGTCAGCAATTTCCTTACTGCTTAAGAAAACACATACTCTGTTGTTATAAATCCTTGATATAAACCTTATATTCGTAGAGTCAACAATTGTGGCTAGCTTATTTAAATAGTCTTTTATAGTAAGTCCTTCTTTTGATTCTATTACTATAGCTTGATCCTTGTTGGGGAATACATCTCTTGTAGCTACACTAGCATATGACTTCTTACCTTCTTGGTTGTTCGTCATGTTGGTGGATTCTTTGGTTATGTTGCTGTTGTAGTCACCATTTGGCATAATAAGTCCAGCCAGCTGCACACGCAGGCGGCTTGACTGTATTCTTGTAGTTAGTACAGTAGATTTTCCGTATAAATAGATACCTTGACACTTTACACTTCAAAACTCGTATCACAGACTTCGGTGCGGACACGCAGCGAGAACGATGTTGTCCCTACGGAATCCACGAGTCGAATGAAACAAGCTTTGATTTCCGAACGCTTTAAATTTTTCAGTCGCAGTAAGGCGTAATGAAAAGCAGATGTCTTCTTGTGTGAAATGTCTTTACGTGAGTTTGCGTGGAAGCTTTATATATTAGCAACTGCAAATATTCTTTAACTCAATCTTTCGTGTCGAATTTTAAATCACTTGGTAGTGTCGTTGTTTGCGGTCATCACAACTCGTGGATTCAATTTGGTGCCGCAAACTCTGGACATCCTGCCTACTATTTTAACATTGTTGTAGATACCGAACAGTCAACTGCAAACTCCCTTAATCATTAAACTCCCTTAATATTAGAAGATACTTCGATAACGAAGTATCTTCTAATATCCATTTTTGGACTTCTTACATTTTGAGAGGCTCAGGACAATAGCTGTTGCCACTGCAGCATTTATGAGCTGGAGGTCTTGGGGTTCGAGTTCCGACGGTGTTGAATTTTCCAGACTAGTTTCATGACTGGGTGGAATTTAGGCGATGTCTGAAGGAGGATCCTAGCGGTCGGCTCTCCTGCTCGGTACTTCCGTGGTTTCTGTCATGAATACCAGCCGACGACGTATAGGTTGGCGCCGAATCTCACGTTTCCTCTGGTGAGAAACACTACCTTCCGCTATATAAGGTACAATACACTTATGGGACTAACGATCATATCATTTGACGCCCCCAGAAACGAAGTTAACCACTACCGGTCTGAATAGCCGAGGTTGGTAGAGATGAACGGCCGTGGCTTGGACTCGAAGGGTCGCAGTTCCGAATTCTGCCTTGGGAATGGATGTTTGTGTGTTTATGTTGTCCTGATTTGTTCCCCATACAGTTACCCCAAAATTAAAAATCACACTGGTCGCTATGTGACTAAGCACTTAAAAAACTACCTTAAATTAATAAATATTAAATTAATTCACCTGTCAATCAATAATATAAATAACTTTAATCAGTCTACTCCCTGTACGGACGGGTCGATATCACATATTACCAAGATACAGGCAGATGTACAAACACACGCCACTTGATGGAAGAATGATGTCTAGATTAATTTCATCTAACATCAACGGCGTACGTAGGTTTTGAAACAACCTACCAAGATGTCAAAATCAATGCAAATACACCACCACATCTTCATGTTCATTTACCCTCAACAAATACACTAACCCCATCAAGAGCACGTGTCGTTTGAGCAGGTGACAAGATCCGATTTGTTATTCCCTGCTGCGCGGGTCTTAAATCTTCGCTCCACTTCCCCGTCGTTGCGAATGGAAGCCCGCTGCGCGAGAACAGCTGCTGCGCTCCCTGCTGCGCGCGTCACACGCCGCCGCCCCCATCGCTGCCCTATTTCGTGTCCGCGCCACCAGCCCCGACACCCACGCTCGGCGATGCAGGACAAGCGGCGAAATGGTAATTGCACTCACAGTGGAACCGGGAGAAGTGGCTCAGTGCACCAACTGATGTCACTGCAGTGCCTCTGGCTCCTTGTCAATCTGTAGTATGTGTGTGTGCGTGTGCCTGTGTGTGTGTGTGAGGAATAGCCAAGAGGTGTGTGCTTGAAAAGTGTGTACAAAGAGTTCTAAGGGAAGCTAAAAAAAATTTAGAGAAATTTGATATTGAAAACTGATATTAAATAGGGAGTTTTTGCACCCTCGAACGTTAAGTACTATCGATCTTCTGCTCATGCGAAGTGTAAGTTTCGCATTTCTTTAGTGCATCTGCGCATGCGAGAAGATCGATAGTGCTTCGCGTTCGAGGGTGCAAAAACACTCTAATGTCGTGTGTGAGGGGTATTTAAAAAGTTTAAAAAGCTCTGAGCTAACGCGTTAGTGAAGTAGATTTAGTTTATTTGTTGTTGTTTTTTTATTTTTAGAACACATTGCGCTGCCACTGTCGTCATCGCCGCCGCCTCTGTTGTCCCGCGACGATTGAGTATCGATGACAGGTGGTCGTCGCTCTAGTTCTGGCGCGAGACAGGTGCAGGTAAGCTCCGCGTTGACGACACACGTGGGCGCGTGCCTCTTTTTCAGATCTCCTGCAATCTGCTGCCAAACTTGTATATTCTAAATCGTTTCTTTTCTTGGAGACACCCGTGATCGTTTCTACAGCTTCGATTTCTGATGTGTTCCTGTCTTCCCAACTCCCGGAGAATATATACTTCGATAGAAAACTTCAAAAATGTGAGCTTGTGTTTAGATAATAAATTCGAGTGATTTTTTTACAGGACTTGTTTTCCTTTTTTAACAAGTATTAAAATCCGATTACTTTCTCTTATACAAAATGTGTAAAAACTTTTCACTTGTATATTAATGCAAATAATAATGTATGCACATTTATATATTTCGTGGATCATAAGTTTATTGTTTGTTACTTGACATTCATTGGTTATATTTTGTTAGTTATTTACATGTCAATAGAGGAGCTATACTAATGGTAACTCAGTTGGTCGCAGTGCTTACACACACTCTGACTGACAATCTGTGTGATTGTGAAGCCAGTGCAACGTTTTCACAGTTATTCCCATGTGTAAGCTGTCTTTTCATTTTCATTCGCTTGTTTTATTCGCGTGTAATTGAAGAGCTTATTTCTAAAGTGACGTATCTCCATGAAACACATTTTTTTCAGGAAGAGAAAGTGCTCATATCCAGCTTTATTGTTCAAGATAGAATTCAACGGTTTTTGGATCCCTTTTTAATTTATCGCTACCGCTTACGCAGAAGAGAGAAAAGTTATGTAATGCTGAGCAAAAAACGGCGAATTTGGGGCAGAAAAACTCTTATTACAGGCCCGTGGTAAGGAAAAAGTGGATAAATTCAGTTGCTAAATTTAGGGGGAAAATCTTCTATCAAGTGGTATAGCCAGATTCAATGTTTTGTGGGTCCTTGATACCGAAGTATCGAATGACGGCAAAACGTCTGTCTGTTCGTCCGTCTGTCCGTCCGTCTATGAACAATGCTAGTGGCTAAAACGTTCAGCCGATTTTCTCCAAAATTAATATTTCCCAATCGATCTGACTGATGTCGCGGATCTTGAATTTGAAACCGATGTTTTAAATTTTAAGAGGTACATTACATGAAGCCCTGGGGACATTTTCAAAATTTTCAGAAACGTGGCTCCGTCGTTTCTGATTAATTTTTTTGTTTGTTGGAGTGAAGAACGTGGTGGTCTCATGGTGCAGGTCTCATGTGCGTTGAAAACTGATTTTTTTTCAAAGTTGTAAAAATTTCAAATTTTTGGCGTCTTGTTACAACTACAATTTTGAAGAGAGAGATTTTTCCGTTAATGAAATCTGTTCCTTAAAGGCAAATTTTGAAATAAGATCCTGTACAATGTTTTGAAAATTTGAGAACTTTTCGCGTAATCTTGCGTGAAAATACGAGCGAGATTGTACTACGTACTGTTTTAGCACCACTAGTTAACATGGGACAAACAACATTCTTTATCACAATATTTGGCAGCATGAGGGAGAACCGTCTTAAGTATACAAGATACGTCACTTTGGAAGATAGTCTTCAGTTTCATAGGATATTGTAACGGAATTTATCTCCTCGTCTATGTTTGTGGTTCATGTTATCAAGTGTTCGTCATTTAAGACGTACTGTTATATGTTTTTGTACACGATTTGGGCATACAAATTTGTTGAGAATATAGACGTTTGCTCTCGTTGTATACAGAAAAATCCTACCGCGTAAATTCTCATCTTTAGTGTCGAATAACAACACTGTTAACAAGAGAGGCATTTGCATGCTTTTGAAGTACTAGATAATTTGTATGCAAAGGCCCCAGTGGCATTATTGTGTTGTGCCGAGCACGTCGAACAGAGCTAGCTGAGCTTAAAACTACGGAGAGAAAAGTGGATTTTTTGCGTCACAAACATTTGTTGAAAGTTCGGTAGTCGCAGATGGCTCACTGTCTTGTCTGTAGCTTTTGGATTGTTCTTTGCCTTAAATCACCCAGAAATATAATTTAATTTATGAAACCTATTTATTCTATTAAATAAACTGCTTCTCTGATATCCATTCTCTACATTGACCGTTTGTCATTCGAAATACTTGTTCTGTACTTCAAGTCGATCTGCATTACATCAATTAGGTTCTCTCTGCTACCACCATTTTGTCTCCTTTCTTAGAATGTTCTTTCCATTTTGTCTATACGGAAACATGTTTGACAATCATTAATTTCGTTGTTTCAAGAATTAGATTTATCTATCACCTTAATCGCTCATCCATTTCCTCATTTCTCTTAAACGTTTCCTCCTTTCATGCCCTCCCTCTAGAAACATCTTCAGTTATTCTTGAGAGAGCCAAACCTTTATCTAGAATACCAAAGGTATTAAAAACCTACAAGAATTGTTATATTCGCGACTAGAGTGTTGTATTTATTTTGGAATGACCGGAGTTTCGACATTAGATCAGTGGTTTTAAATGCTATTTGTATCCAATTTGCTCTCCGGCTACGTGTTTCGTGTCACACGCCTAAATCACCCTCGCAGTATCATTATTTGTTCTTCCTTCAGTCCTGAACAAACATTAGCCAGCTCCTCCTAGAATACAGTGTTGTGTTAGTTGGCATGTCGTCAATCGCGTAAACACATTGCGATATTTACTATTTCACGCCTCGCCATTATCGAAAATATCTACATATTATTTCATGCTTTCTGAAACGCAAAATCGTGCATAATCATAATAAAGAAGCAGATGCATAATTTTGCACGCGCTTCATGTGGAAGAATTTAAATTTGTTTCTTCTTTTTCTGGAACCAGCATTCGTGGAAACCGGTCATTTGTTTCCGCGCCCATGAAGATCGCGTGTGCGCGCCTGTGTGTGTGTCTGTGTGTGTGAGTACGCCCGCATGTGTGTGCGTGAGTGTAGAGAGGGAAAGAGAGAGGGGGCGGAGGGAGGGAGAGGAGGAGAGAGCTTCCAAAACGGGCCCCTTCCGTCCGGCGCGTCCGAGCACCGCTGCACTTTGACCCTCGGCTGCAGGCTGTCCTCCGGTTAACAGGTCACTGGTTCCACTCCGCTTATCTCCCGGCGCCAGCTCAACCCCTGTCGCGTGCGTGCACTTTCACAGGGTGCCGCGCTGCCGCCCCACGTGTCTCCAAGTTGGTGTCTTTCTTGGGTCACAGAAAAAAGGAAAGAAAAAAAGAAAAGCACGTAGGGAAGGCAAGGAAAAAGAGAGAAAAAGGCTCTTAAAAGGGAGGGTCTAATTGTGAAAGAGCCGAGCGCTTAAATCACGGTCTACTTGAGTCGCCGGCCACGGCCAGCCGGCCTGTGAGGCGGGTGTCGCGCGGCGGCCCGTTTTACAGTCCTCGATCCTCAAACGGGAGCTCTGTCTTCTCGAGAGCGGCTGTCCGCGCGCGGCGGCGGTGGGGGCGACGACGATGCCGGCGGCGGCGGCGAGGGTCGCGTGCTCCTCGTCTGGGCTGTTTGCTATTAGGCGATGCCACTCGCCGTCGCCACCGCCCGGAATTCATGCTGCCTTCGCTGACCGTGTCGCCCCGCCCCCCCCCCCTAGCCTGCCACGCCCTCGCACTCGTCAGACGATGCTTCTCAGCTCTCGCCGGGACTTTCGCTCTCGTAGCCCTTACGGCAGTGTTGTCAAGGTCGATGCCACGAGTGGGAGTCCGTGGCACGAGTGCCATGACGAAATCGCCACTCCACGCAGTTCATCACCGCGCCGTCAGATACAACGCCATTCCTATTGTAAAACGACGGGGTTACAAATAGTTTCCTTTCCCGTCGCTAGTTGCGCAGAGAAGCTTGTGGCATGCTATGTGCCACGACGCGAGCCACTGCCACCAGTAGAAGACCTTGACACAACTGCCTTACGGGTCTAACACACGAGTAAAAGTTTGCGAGGCTGGCTCTTACTGGTTGCCACTCTATCTCTTCCATGTTGTTCCCGGTTCTTGGAACAATTAATCAGGTCGCAGTGTTGATATATTTGCAACCGGGACGAGGCAGGTTCGCCCTGAGAGCCCTATTTCGTGGGTGGGTGCATAGATTTAGAGTTCGAAAGCCACGTTGCTAGAGAATGACACCCTCGCAGCTCCTCCGTCCCCTAGGGGCCACGTAGCACGGGCGGCTTCACAGGGTACAAGCGGCTATGCTCCCTCTTTAAACGTGAACACTTTTAAAAATATTAATAACATGTATATATGCTTCAAATAAATTGATTTTAATGTTATCAGTTTAAAATGTAATATTTGAATGTTGGCGCCGTGTTTTATTTCAGACTATTTATTGTGGATAAAAAGTCATAGAGCAGAAGAAATATTAATAAAAATATTGTTATGTTTTATTTTCAAACTTCTATTAACTAAAATATACAAATTATTAGCAAAGTATACAGTTACGGCCATGACTATAATACTGGTCTACAAATTTTAACTTTTTGTTTGGGGTTTTCATTTTAATAGGTGAATCACTTTAACTTGACCATGCTGAATATAAAGTTGAAATCCATTTTGCTCTATCACGTGTCAGTTTGATACAATATAAGAATTAATAAAACAATAGATTTACTTTCGACTCAAATACATATATTTTTTAAATACAATAAATCAACAAAAATATTTTATAGAAACCATGTTTGAGCATTGTGATCATGTTATCTAATTTATTTGAATATTAGTAACATTTTCTAATTCGTTCTTTCAAAAGAACGCTATTTAGATTTCCTTGTGTGAAAAGTATTTTTTCATCTCTTGCCAGTGACCAGCAATAGTCTGCTAACATACTCACATTCCACATTCCCTGATAACGTTGTTCCATCTTCTCGATGTCTTGATGAAATCTTCCACCCTGCTCCTCAATGACACAACCAAGATTTTCTAACAAAAAATCCAAGTGGGAGAGTAGGAAATATACCACAACACTCGTATTACACCCTTGCTGTCTAAACTTTTCAAGCATATTTTTTACAATATTTTTATCATTTGCATCCTTGTGATTTCCTAGGAAGTTTTTAATGACTTCCTTGAAAGCCGCCCATGCTTGTTTTTCTGTCAGTTTCATTGTGTCTTCAAATCGGGTATCTTTTTTAAACTTCCTTATCTGTGGTCCAACAAATATTCCATCTTTAATCTTTGCTTCAGATATTCCTGGAGAACTGTTGTGATTGCTTGACGTCCTCTTTTTGCACTGGATCTGAGTCACTGCAATTATCTTCAGAGTTTATTTCAGTCTGATGATTCGTTTCCAAATGTTACTGATGGAGAAGGCACATGAAAACCTGATTGATGAGCGACGGGCATTTTTGTTGACAAGAGAATTGGATAGACGATATTTTCCGGGATTTTTGAATTGTAGCCTGCAAAGTCACATACACTAAAATAAAAATCATCTACAAGATTTCGAGGCTCATGCCAAATCATTGGAACAGCAAAAGGCATGCTAATTTCCTTAATTGTTCAACACAAATATGACACATTTTTTTGGAAGCCACTTTTCTGTCCAGATCTAGTTTCATACCAAAGTAGGCATGGTATGCCTTTTCACAAACTTTGTGATGTTCCATCTTTTTTGTGTCTCAAAACTTCCACAAATGTGACAAAATATGTCAGGATAATTTTTACATTTTCTGGAAGGCATATTATTTCAAAAGACATATCGAGGAAATAAAAGTGTCCACTCAGAAATGTAACTGCTCACTAACTAAAAACTGATACTATACTTAACAGGAATCTATGTAAATGTAAGAGTAGTGTATTTGCGTGCTACAGTGTTGCCAAACGTAACAATTTCAACAACGAATTTCATGATATTTGCTTACTTTCAACAGAAGTAACATACTAGATATGTCTAATAAATTGATCATAAAAGTAGTAATTGTGGAAAAAATGGTACGTGATAGAGAAAACCCGTTTGTATTTACAAAATCGGGAAGATGTACTTTATAAAGAAGACGTACTTAGAGGAAAACCCCAGAATCATGCAGACCAGAGAGTCAATTAAGAAAGTGTTTCCTTTCATTTTTAAAAACACTTACCTTGTCCATTGCCTCTTCCACTCTCTGCCGGTTTCCGGACACTCTCGTTCATATTATGTACATGTCCTGCTGTTCTTGTTTATTCTTGCATTTCGCCAAATAAATACGATGAAGGTTGTCACATATTTTTAGGGTGCAGGAATTGGTGCAAAAGTGAGTACCGTACATCAGAAACACTGGAGCTGTAGACTACTAGCCTCTCTCATGACTTATTTCCGGAGCAATCAATCGGAAAAATTGCATATCCGAGATGGATCGCAATCAGCAGCAGATGGGCTCAACTTGCCATCAGATTCGCAGGTAAATTTTGGCGACTTATCGCACCTGTGAAGAGAAAATGCTACTCAAGAAAGCGACAGACAGTCCGGTTCGAGCCTCCGAGGCGAGCACTTCGCGTCCGAGGCAGCTCTTATCGCTTGTGGCAGTGGTCAACCCTCAGCGTCAGTGCGATAACGCTAGTGCTTGTGCTTGTGCCGTTCGCGTGAGCGGTGTGAACAGTGCCAAATTTTGAAAACGGTGTGTTTTCTTTTAGTTGTAGAACAGTTAACTAATTAAATTACTATAGTTAATGGCAACAGGTAGTTGCTGCACTACGGGACAACTGATTCGAAGCGCAATGGACGCCACTTATGTTCAAAATGGTAACGGAACGTCGTCCAACGGCGAACCAGTGCAATCCATCCCAGTTCAAGCACGTGCAAAGCAAGTGCAAAGTGCAAAAATTTGTGAAATAGAGCAACAAATACTATTACTTCAGCAACAGTCACAGCAACTTCAACTTCAACTACAGCAGGCACAACATGATTCATTATATTCCCAACAGTTAAATCAGAGTAACTATTTAAACCAATCCGTTAATGTGCAACATGAAAATTCTTCACTACAAGGTGAGTGCAGTGGCACGAAAAGGAAGCGACCGTTATCAACGAGTTCCAATGAACAAGGGGAACTAAATTACAATGTACCAGCGGCAAACAGATTTGAACATTTACCAGAGGAAACTGAAGAAGGGGAAAGCGTAAATTCAGACTTAAATGAAAGTGAAAACTTAAATTCTGTCAATATCAAAATCCCATCAACAAATGTCTCAAAACCCCCAGAAATTATTCACAATTTTTCTGCATTGGAAGTTAAAAACATAGTTGATAATGACTCTTCAACCAAAATTACTCAAAAACACATATCAATATTATTTACTTCAATTGAAGATTTTCGAAAATATCGTCGTTTCTATGATTCGAAAAACATACCATACTTCTCATATAGAGACCCTACTAAAAAAACACTTTCGGTTCTTTTGTATGATGTACCACTGTCTTACACCAATGAAGAAATTAAAGCAGAACTAAGTAATCAATCTTTTCCAATTAACTCTGTCTACAGACTCTTTGGAAAAAAGGGAACAATTAGAAATTTGTTCAATTGAACTTGTAGACAACGATCAAGGCAGAGAAATAGTTAAATTAAACAGGTTATTTAATAGTATATTTAAAGTTAAAATAAGAAGTAAAATCAACTTCCCAATTCAATGCAAAAATTGAATCACACCCAAGCTAATTGTGTTAGAACCTAGATGTGTAAGATGTGTAGATAATCATCACTATACAAAATGTAATAAACCAATGACTGAAACTCCTAAATGTGTTAATTGTCATAAAAATCACATTGCGAATTATAGAGGATGTGATTATTTTAAAACTTTAAGTTCCAAATCTTATGATTCTTCAAAATCCTCTCGAGTAGAAATGTCTATGCAATTTAATTTTCAACCCAAGTCAAATACTTAAAGCATAGGTTTTTCAAATATCCCCCCTAACATAAATAATACAAGAAATTTTCCAAATTTACCAACTGTACCATTAGAATAAAAAATGTACTCATGAATAGATATTCCATTTCATCAGCTCAGCCAACTAATTACAATTCCATAATTCTAATTATAACATCTCAAGTAATAAACATTTTAGTTCCACAAATACAAAAATTAATTCAACAAATATTACCTACAATATTAAACAATGGACAACAATTCTAAACTTATATTAGTTAATTGGAATGCCAATGGATTATTCAGACAACTTTCAGAATTTAAGCATTTTCTTCATGATCAAAAGATAGACATTGCTTGTGTGACAGAAACACACCTTAATAACGATTTAAAAATTAATATACTAGGATACAAAATTTACAGAGAAGATAGACTCTCAACCCATAATGGAGGGGAGTAGCTATTATTATAAAAAGAAGACTTATTCATTCTAATATATCAGTACCAACTTCAAAAGACCTAGAAATGGTCGCCATACAAATAACTCTTTCCATTGGTAAGATAACAATAATTTCTGCATATAAACCTCCAAACAAACTACTTCCAATTAACATTCTAAAAACAATATTTACCAATAATGACAAAATAATTTTAATGGGTGATCTAAATGCAAAACATAGAGCATGGGGATGCAGAACTACCACTCCTCAAGGAAAAGTACTATTTAACATTTCCACAGCAGAGTGTTGGACAATACATGCTCCAGTTCAACCCACTCATTATCCTTTTAACACAAATTTAAATCCAGACACATTACCTTCTCTAATACCTCTTCTTTAAATTCTTCATTTTCTAATTATATTCCACAAGAATTAAATAGACCCTCTTATACAGTGCCAGAATGAATATCGGAAATTAAATTTCTTATTAAGAAACTTAAAAATAAAAAATCCCCAGAGATTGATAAGATCTCTAATATTATATTAAAAAAACTACCCCCAAAAGTAATAAGTTCACTCACTGCAATATACAATTCTTGGTTACGAGTGAACTACTTCCCTAAATCCTGGAAAATTGTAGTAGTAGTACTCATTTCAAAACCAAATAAAGATCATAATAAAACTGAAAATTATAGACCAGTAAATCTTCTTCCGACTTTATCAAACATTTTTGAAAAATCAATCTTAACCAGATTAAATAAATTTATTAATCAAAATAACATAATTCCTCATGTACAGTTTGGTTTCCGCAAAAATCATTCCACAACACACCAACTATTAAGACTAACAGATTACGTAGTTTCAAATTTTCAAAAGTCAAATCATACTCTCACATTATTTCTTGATATAAAAAAGCATTCGACAGTGTCTGGCATACTGGTCTTCTTTATAAAATGCGACAAATTGACTTTCCTCACTATCTACAACAAATTATTAAACGTTTCCTCACATCTAGAAGTTTTAGAGTTCAAGTTAATAAAGAAATATCTATAAATCATCCAATACTTGCTGGAGTCCCTCAGTGGTCCACACTATCACCAACCTTATTTAATATATTTATGTCTGATGTCCCAACTCTTAATAACTCTGAAATAGCTTTCTTTGCGGATGATTCTGCAGTTTTTACTTCACACAAAGACACCTACCAATAGGACGAGACAAATTACAGGCTGACTTAAACATACTTTCTAAATGGCTTCAAAATGGAACATAACTATTAATTCTAATAAATGCCAAGCAAAAGTATTTTCACTAAAAAGACTAAAACCCTTATACCCTTTAATTTTAAACAATAAAGCAATTCAGTGGCTTCCATCTACAACCCCGGCCAAATATTTAGGACTACTAATTGATAAAAGAGTAACATGGAAAGATCATGTTTTAAAAATAGCTAGCAACACATTTATTAAAATGCTAAAATTATATCCTCTGATTAATAAAAACTCTAAAATTAACATAGAAACATCATTATCCATCTTTAGATACATCATTCGGCCCTCTCTTACATATGCATGTCAAATATGGGGAGGTACAGCCCCCTACCAATTTCAATAAAATACAAGTCATACAAAATAAATTCCTTCGGTGGGCATTAAAAGCTCCCTGGTTCATTAGTAATAACAGATACATCAACTCTGTTGTACCATTAAAAACGTGGGTAACAAAATTAGCATCAGAATTCTATACTAACTTACCTTTATGTCCTGCAACTAAGATATTTTCAGTCGGAAAATCAACCTACCCACAGCCAAGAATTAAATCCCGTCATGCTAAAGACTTGTTACATCCTTCATAATTTGATGACAACAATTTCAAACGGTATTGATAATTTTTCAAATTCCAGTTATGTATCAAATTGTTAAATATATAAAATAGATAAATTATTTCATGTATGTTAGAGGTCCCTAAATGGTCTAGCCTCCAAAATGTTACTGTGAAATTGTACAATGCAAATCAAGTATGTAATTTCCGTTGTATGGAAAACAATTATGTTATTATAAAAAACCTTGAAAGACTAAATAAGTCGAAGAAGGATAAATAAATTTAAAAAAAGAAAGCGACATTTTCAGAAGACTGAGGAATTGGGTTTCAATAATTTTCCATTACGTACATTTCGTAAATAGCAGTTAGGTAAGTGAACTTTTTCGGATCCTTAAATTTCCTTTGTATTGTTTTCTCCGTGCCTCAATATTCCACCGGGGGTGCGTTATACTATTCTCGTCCCTACTTAAGCTCCCTCCATAGGAATTTTTCGTACCGTGTTTGTCCTTTGCCAAACCAATTCACCAAGCGGTTCTAGCTCCTGAAGTTCTCAAATTCTTTCCTTCCCTGCTGCTCCCCGCCGCGTGCATCTTCCAGTCGTCACTATAATCTTCGTCCGTCCTCCTGCCACTCTTCGACCCCGTTACAGTTTCCCCGTCGTTTCCGCCATCGTCGTCCCTCCCTTCTGGCCAGCCCTTTTCCGTCGCCGGCCGCTGCCTCGCTGGTCGCTGCCGCCCCCGCCGCTGCCTCCACCGCCCTTGCTGCCCCTCGCGTGTTTCTTGTCCGTAGACGCTCCGGGCGGGCGGGCAGGCGAGCGAGGGTGGGCGGGCTGGCGCCTGGGAGCTTGACTGCGGACGGAAGAGGGTCTCTCTCCGGCCCCGGAGGGCCGCGCGCCGCTGTCGACGCCTGCTCGGCGACTATGACAAACGCGCGCGCCCCGGGGCCCTGCCACCAGCTTCCACTGGCTCCTCCGTACAAATGATGGCTCTCTGAGTTCCAGGATGGAGAACATGAAGCTGCTTTCTTTCGAGGACGTGTCAGAATGCAAGTTTTCCTTTTTTTACGTGAATGGGTGAAAATGTGTCAAGATAAAAAACACGTTTTTATTTTGTCATCAACGACACTATGGCGCAGCCAAGGGCGTGCTTCATGAGACTTCATCAGCCTCCCTTCATCAGAAACCGATGATACATACTCACAAATTTAGGTTTTACTAAATTTTTATAGAAATTAAAATTGTTCAATGTTTCCATTCAAAACCGTGCAAATAAGTATAAATCAACAAAATAACTTGTACAGAAAGTGTCTTTGGCGAGCGTATGAAAAGTTGACAGGCGAGGCGAAATGGGGACCCCACCCCGACATTTTGATATGAGAATACCAAAGACATTTTCGTACGAGTTCACGGAAACAGGTA
The DNA here is from genome assembly GCA_031308135.1 of Acheta domesticus. Lineage (NCBI taxonomy): Eukaryota > Metazoa > Arthropoda > Insecta > Orthoptera > Gryllidae > Acheta > Acheta domesticus. Next base: position 40,594,578 of record JAHLJT010008446.1, on the reverse strand, counting down.
AGTCTATACTCTTGGGATCATTCTCAATAAGCGAGAAGCCAGCAATTCTTATGTCCTGTTTTATTTACTTTGCAGACCTCGATTGCTTTTATGGTAATGTCCTCTTTGCTGTATGCGCCAAAGTCTGAAAAAATTCTTGATGGGAAAGCACCTAGTCGACTGCACACTATACCTGTATCCCTTACCTTAAAAAGTCCCAATTGTGCCATTGTATTGGCATCATAATTATAAGATGTGTGTAAAAATTTGTATTGTAATAGTACATTATGAAACGATGATGTACGAGTATTAATACCCATTACATCAAGTTTCTTCCGGTACTTTCTCTACGACTTATGTTAAATTTTGCCTTGCATCGTTTCGTGGCAGTTGAGATACAGGATTCCGCCAAGGCAATCTAACGGACAGCTTCCTACCCTGCTCTGCCGCAGGTGGCTTTGATTTACCAGTCCGCATACGAGGGAGTACAAAAATTTTAACTTACTAAAGAAATGTATTTACATTTTAAACTAAAGAATTGGCCTATTTTTAAGAACAACAACACGGCAGCAATATATACAAAACAAAATGACGCGTACTGATCTTAAAGACAGTGTAAATATTCTCTCCAATAACTACCATTGCGCTAGTCAAATAGGATCAAAGTAAAATTATGATCCAATCTATTTTAAATAATATTCCACGTAAAAAATTACTAACAATAAAATAAATTAACATAATATTAAATGAAATTTTAATGTACACAATCGAATAAAAACATTCATTGGTTCAATTCTCAATGGTTAATTAAGTGTGAATACTCGGTTTGTAAACTTATCTGTGTTTTAAGAAACTGCATTCTAATGAAATCTATTATGCAACGGGTTGCAGACATCAAATAACAGTCATCAAACTCTACAATAATAGTAGAAAAAATAACTTTTTCAGTTGCCTGACGATGAAGTGTGGTATTCAACTTATTAGTATTTCTAGTATTATTTAGTTTATTAGTAGTTTCTTGGTTATGCAGTATTTCTGCTGATTTGTTGATTAGTTTCCCGAAGGGGACATTGTCGGTTAATATTATTCACTTCGCTATATTTGGGCGATAATTATTTGTTATACTTCTTGATACACCACTGTTCACAAGTAAATGCAGTTATCTTTGTTCATAAATAAATGCGGTTACCACCGTTTCACAAGTAAATTTGAGCGATATCAATTTGAAAATGTTCTTGATTTACCATTGTTCACAAGTGGATTCACTTCTTCCTGATCCCGGAACGGCCCCGGTAGCGGTCGGGGCAGTCGGCACTTGCGATAAGCGGGAACGTTCAGATAACTAGCGGAGCACTTCTGCTCGTGACCGCTGCTGAGCGTGAAACTACTTCCATTTCTTAGCCACAAAGAAATAAATTTAATGGAAGTTGTTATAGATAAAATAGTCACGGTACAAATTGTATGGATCGTTCACATTGTTCATTTATTGGTTTACATTGACTTTCAACCTAAAAACAAAAGGAAAAAAATGTAATTCTGGAAAAAAATATTAAAATATTCCAATTATTTTATTAGATTATTTTTCATTTGTATTGTTCATTGTTCCACTGTTCTCATTACGAAATTTTATGATGAAATAAACAAGTTACATGATTTACCAAGACACTATTTGTTAATGTCATAAAAGTAATCCCTAGTGACCATCGTTGCGTTTTCGCAACACCTAATTTCTAGAAGACGAGTACAAATCCCCCCTCCAAAAAACATTTCGTCATCTTACTTCATGTATAATTAAATCTACCAATATAAAGAAAATAGGAACAAAAAAGGTTCTGGGACTAAATGGGTTAATTTTGTATTATAATCAGTTTTAATTTTACAAATATAAGCAAGTTTTCAAAAACCAAATTACAGATTTTAATTGGAGAACAGTAGATTTTCATGAATGGGAATGATGTGAAATTGTATAAAAGAAGCGAATTTGTAAGTTATTATCAGATGTTTTTGAAGTATGGATGTAAAAAGACAATTATCAACTTCAATTATTTTCTTCCAATCAACGGACTCTTGATTTTACTGATGAATGATGATATTTGGCTTTGCAGATTCTTATTCCTCGTTCTACCCCTTGATCATCATTGACAGCCTATAAAATTTGATCGTCTCCAAAGGGGTCGATGAAAAAAGCCCATGAAAATCGCAACATTCTTTCACAGAAGAAGTTAAATGCAGGATTATTTTCCATAAGGCAAACAGATTTGCAGCAGTTTTATTAACCTAGTTTTTATTTCATTTGTATCACTACTTTCACTAACTTTTTTTATATTATATTAAGTATTTTTCTAGTTGAAGTATTCTATTTAAATCTACAATAAAGTAAAAAATTATCATCGGTATTACAAGTGCTTTGGAATCTATTAGAGAATTTTCGAAGTACGAGTGGTATTTAATAGGTTCGTTCACACTGAAATTTGGAATTAAAAAGGCTGTAAATTAAAATAATTGTATTTACGTTAAAAATAATATTGATTCTATCTCCTTGACGGAATTCAATGAGTATTCCGTTGAAAATGTTTTTGAAATTTCTGTTGTACATCTTCCTGTGCTAAAAATGATATTGCTTTGCATCTACAGGCCTCCAACAAAGAGAGCTGCAGATTACATTTTGTTCTTAGAAAAACTAGAGATAACACTTATCAAAGTCATCAATCGCTCTTTTGAATCCATTGTTGTATGTGGAGATTTTAACATTGATTTTCTGGTCGAATCTTGCGAGAAAGAGCAGTTTCTTAACTTAATTAATTCCTTCAATTTAGATATTACAATAAAAGTACCTACACGGATCACTGTAAATTCAAAGAAGGCAATCGATCAAATTATAATTAACAAAACCGCTACTCGACATGAAATTGAAACAAAAGATTTAGGATACAGTGACCACGATGCACAAATTCTTACCATTATACGAAATGCGAACAATGACACAATAAATAATACACGTATGAGTAGAGTGTTTTCTAAAAGTAAAATAAAATTATTCATTGATTACTTGCTGCAGGAGTCATGGGACGCAGTTTATAATACTATTGATACAAACGATAAATATTATTCTTTTTTTTCAACGCTTTCATTTCATTTTAACACTTGCTTTCCTCTTCAGGAAAGAAAATTAAATATTTCACGCAAAAACAATTCTTGGATAACACAAGGGATTAGAACATCATGTAAAAACAAACGAATTCTTTCTTTCATTTCTAAGCATCATAACGTATCTCAAGATTTCCTCCTGTACTTTAAAAAATACAAATCATTGTTAAGAAAAGTCATAAGGCAGGCTAAAATCATGAAACACGATCAGGATATTTTGAACTCAAAATAACAAAACAAAATCAATGTGGGATATAGTAAAAAATGCGACCAAACCAACTAGAAACCTTGTAGAGAATGTTGTTTTAAAAGATAACGATAGATATGTGAACGATCCGGCAACAGTGGCTAGTCTCTTTAACCAATACTTTTCGAGAATTGCTGTCGATCTCACTAAGGGTTTTCAGCCACAAAATTCAACATCTGACGTTTCCCTAAAAGTCTTAGACACTATGTTCGTTTCCGAAACCTCTTCCTATGAAATTCTCAAAATAATCGGTAAATTAAAAAATAAATATTCGGCCGGTTTAGATGAATTTCCGGATTGTTTGTTAAAGACGTGCGCGCCAGCCATTATACACCCGTTAACTCACATATTTAATGCATCCTTATAAACCGGAATTTTTCCAGATATTTTTAAAACAGCTAAGATTAAGCCGCTCTTCAAAAAGGCAACAAAAATGAAGTTCAAAATTATCGGCCAATTTCTCTTTTGTCAGTTTTTTCAAAAATATTAGAGAGACTTTTTTATGTACGAATGGAAACCTTTCTCAATAAACACGACGCGTTTTCAAATTGCCAACATGGATTCCGGAAATCAAAATCTACGGAAACAGCCATTTTTTCTTTTCTTAAGGATGTTGCCTCATCATTGGATCAAAACGAAGCAACTATTGGAATATTTTTAGATCTTTCAAAAGCTTTTGACGTCATTGATCACAACATTTTACTTTCAAAATTACCTTCGTATGGAATCCGTGGTATTGCTCTAGATTGGCTATGTTCGTACCTTAAACAACGATCTCAAAGAGTAGAAATACCTTACTGGAATGATGGAACTTTATGTACACACCTTTCCGGTTCTTTACCAATTGTACGAGGAGTCCCGCAAGGATCGATTTTAGGCCCTATTCTCTTCCTATTATACGTAAATGACATGCCCTTAGCGATTCGAAACGGAAGAACAGTTCTCTTTGCGGATGATACAAATATTCTTTGCAACAAAGAAACCGTAAATAGTACAATATCAGACGTTTCAAATTGGTTCCGTAAAAACAAATTAAAAGTAAATGAAAATAAAACAGTTTCAATGCAGTTTTCCATATCAAATAAAAAATTCTGTACTCCATTGAAAATGAACGGTGTGCCATTGACTGATGTTAATGTAACAAAATTTTTAGGTCTATCAATTCAGTCAAACCTCAAATGGAATGCCCACTTAAATGAATTGAACACAAAATTAAGCTCATTATGCTACGCGTTCAGAATTCTTTCAAATTCCGTCAGCCTTCATACAGCTCGTTGTGTATATTTTGCCAATGTTCACTCCCGCCTGAGATATGGCATAATATTTTGGGGAAACACATCTTATAGTTCACAGACTTTCAGATTACAAAAAAGAATTGTACGAATAATAAGCAAATCCAACCCACGTGATTCTTGTAAGTCACTCTTTATTAATCTAAGAATTTTACCATTACCTTGTCTCCTGATTTACGAATCAGTAGTTTTTGTCAAAAATGACTTACTTAAGGACGGGAATATATTTTCAGCAAACGCCGATGTCTATAAGTATAACACACGACGTAGT
>JAHLJT010008446.1:40442142-40584642 GCA_031308135.1 Acheta domesticus | reverse complement strand
ATATATTATTATTTAGTTGAGATTTTGTCTGTCAACTTTCATTTACCGTCTGCATTCGGAACATGTGTATGATTTCATCTTACCAATATTTTAATAAGCAAATAATAACCTTTTCTACTACGTAATCGGAGCGCGTCAGTTAAGGAATTGAACCGTATCATTCGGCTAGATTATTTCAGCGCTAGCAGCGCTATTGTACGAGTAAGTACCACACGTCGCGTCCACCTTGGTCGCCGACTGACCTCCGCAGGCGGAACACAGTGGCTGTGTGGAGTAGTGAGCGGTGGCGGGGGGGGCGGGGCGACATGTCCGCGCTACGTTCCACGGAGTGACGCGATCGCCGCGCACACAGAAAGCTGGCAGGAGACAGGCCCGCTGTTTGTCTGGCCTGGAATATGCTCCCTGTTCTGGGACACCGGAGACCAACGGGGGTCACGGGCTCCGCGACTATTGAAGCGCGAAAGAGCCGAGCCGTTGTCTTGCCGGGCCGTACCGAAGCTCAGTGCTGTGTGAAGGGGGGAGGGGCAAGGGAATTTATCTTCTTTCTTGTTCACTTTTTTCGTTTTCGTTACTTTTACGTTCACTTTTCACCTTTTCGTTCACTTTTTTTCGTTTTTCTTGTTTTGCTTCCTTGTTTTCTTCTTTCTTTTCTTTCTTCTATTTCATTTATTCATTATTTCTTTCCTTTTCATTCGTTCTTTCTTTTCTCTTCTTCCTTCTTCACTTGAAAGATTGGGTTCTATTTCTTCTGATATGAAGCTCATTTCATTCTTTCGACTTCTGCCCCTTTTTATTAGTCTGTATTTCAATGGCAATAATGCCGATACGTTGTACTTTTTCACTACTACTACAAGATAATCGCAACTTAGCAGTTATATCTTTTGATTTTCTCTTTGGGAGGTTCAATTTGTAGTTCTTTTCTTTTACCCATATTTTTATCTTTTATATTACCTGCTAGGGATCTTTTCGTAAATTTCATCTATACCACCTGAACTCGCTGAATTTTCTTCGGTGAAATTTGTGGCATCGTCGCCATACATTAATACTAATTGGCAATTAAAAATAATTTAGTATTTCTTCCCTCTTTTTCATTTTCTTTGGTTTAATAATTTGTTTTATTTCCGCACTCAAAGGATTTCAGAAGAGAAATTCATTATTTTTTTTAATATTCCAATTTTTCGTACTGATCACTAGACTGTTTTAGTTTAATGATGAAGTTATTAATTGCTTTGAATTAATAAATACATCGCGCTATTGCTACATAGGAAATTGAACAAGACTTTTATTTTATTGCAGAAATAATTAACATTTTGTAACGTTGGGATTATCCTTTAGTACTTGTTTAATTATTTCAATAACTAATGTGATCAATTCATTGTTCAGTAACACACAAAACTACGAGTGTTCGAGTTCGATCGTGGCAGGATTATCGAAACTAGGCAGATAACTAGGTCGAATTCAACCGTTGAGTGGAGGAGAATTGTCGCAGCCGGCTGTGCTGATGTTTCCAGTGGTTTCTCCGAGCAACGCCAGGCGAATGCCGAAGCACGACAAACAAACGGACCATGGACTGCGCGCTATCTTTCTTTCCCCTTTCCTGTTCTCACCCCCGGCGCCAGGTCTCAGGTCTCGCCATTCAGCGGGGCAAGAGCACCACCACTTTCTCTCCCGGAGGTAAATATGTACTATACTTATGTACTATAAAGACCGTATCAGTTGATGCGCCCGGAAGTACGAAATTATCAATAAAAATTCCTACAAGATTTTTACAACTGCTACACATTTTTTTTGTATAGATATAGAATCATATCACATGTGCTATTTTCAAAACATTTATATTCACATGTACTATTCGAATCTTTTAATTTTCAAACATTTCACAAAAAGTACATGATCTTTTTCCTCGGGGTGTTGTAAAAAGTGTTTCAAAAGGAAAACAATATATTATGTTTCCATCAAAGCCACCGAAAAGTAAAAAATAAAAAATATTTAAAACCGATTTCGAAATAAAAAAGACACTTGAAAGCAAGAACGAAGAACTACGAACGTACATTTAATCTTTTGATTGGCAATGACTCTTTAAAAAAATGCCTCAAAGTAACGTAAAGAATAAATGTATATTCAAAATTATTGTTATTTACTTCAATGTGCTTTTTTTTGTTTTTTAAAATCTGTTTTACATTTTTGTCAGATCGTAATATTACATTCTTATAACAATAAATAAACATGAAATGTTTGATTTATCTATTTTAAAGAATGTTTCTTGAATGATGCACAATTTACTTTCGGTTTGTTTATTTAAAAATTTGGTGTTTTTAAAATTTATAAAATTAATTAAAATAAAATAAAAATTAAATCTTTTATATTTAATTTTAAAACGTCACTGTAGCAGCATTACATGAACAAAGTTTTAGCACCCACTTACGAGAGTAACATTCGTCAGTGATAATCTGATAGAGATCTCTAAGCCTGTCAAATTCTTTATCTGCTGGCCGCACTCTGGTTCTCGGACATTCGGGGCTCATGAAACACACGTGTGCAAATAGCGGTTCATGGTGACCCGGGCAGGGAATATATTTTTAGGGTCACTAGCGCTCAACAAACGGAAAAAAAATAAAGACTAATGACAATATGATTAAAATTAATTAAACACATTTTGTTCCTCGTGGCGAGCGGGAAGGTCCATGAGCCTGTAAATTACAGTATAATGAGTGGCACGGAGCAACGTTTGTAATTGAGAGCAAAAAATCTGGAACTGGCTGTTGCCTCGTTCGTTCGGATGGCTCGGTCGATTCCCGTCCGTTCCCGCTGCCATTGTCGCCTACATCATCATTCCGCTGTTTCCGGGCTGTGTTCGCTGCACTCGCCGCCAATTGGGAATACGTTGTGTGGGCGTTTGCCTTGTTACACGTCGTATTTGCTAATTGTATGCGCGGTATTATGTTGTGATTTGAACACGTTTCCGGATACATGATTGTCATTGATTTTGTTGTATTGAAAAAAGATTTCACCTAGTTGCTACGTAATAGGAAGCGACGTATTTGGAATGTGACGTAACTACAAGCAAAATATACTATCAGCGGGATTTGGCAGAATAGCATTGTTTTTACCCAGCCGCCTTCTTGGGTTGTCTGGCGTACAACGAAATATTTTGAATGTCCACAACATCATACGAATTAACGTGTTCTTTTCGGCAAAGAAAACTGAATTTTCTTCTTTTTCCTCGTCTACTATTACCATCAATTCCCACACCTGACATACATGGTTATACGGAAATATTCTTGTTGAGTTGAATAAAATCCTGTTACATAGGACATTTGTGACGTACTTGGCTGTCCGGGAGGCGCCCGCGTCCTAGGTACTGTTGCCAACGTGTCGCCCGCCATACTGCGACCTGCCTCAGGGCGAAATGCACGGAGACGAAAATGTTCCCTTCAGAAGCGTCATTTCAACGTCTAAATATTCCTCGACACTCTTTCTAGTTGCTGTCATGACCAGAGTTTTGACACACACACCCCGCTTTAGATGCCAGGGCGAATCGATGGCGTGGTAATGTCTGTATTGGCCGGTTTCTGTAAACACTGTGCTCTAGACAGCCGTTAGGTTTCTGACTCTCCAACACGTCGAAGAAAGACCATTTACCCCGCTTTTCCATCTCCACAGTGGACTTAATTTTGGAGTGGGTGTTACTGAAGTACTGGAGGAAGTCAGCTGCAGTATGAGGGCATTACCAGCGAATCATCCACACACCGGAGCCACGGTGATGTTTAAGTGGGGCACTCCCATAAATCTATAATCAGCGTTAGTATTTGCCGATATCCTCTTCCAAATTGATCTATTAGTTGGTATTATCCTTTCAGAAAGAAAAGAATAATGTAATTTTGAGAGAAATCGAGACAATTAAAAAAATACAAATTTTACGATTTTCTCAAAAACGGCTTCAACATTTTGTTGCTCTATAGAGTCGCTTAACTCTTTGCGTTGGGAGGGCATCTTGGAGATGAGATATCATAGCACCACAGAGCTACAAATGACGGTAGGTCCTAAAGATCGGACGGCATTTCGGGGATGACATTGGAAAATGGTATTAATTAATTTGAACTCTCACTTGATGAAATCACAGGTATCTTTTCGGAAAGATAAGATAATACCAACAAATACTGTTACATGTTTTTGCAATTTTTTAGAGGAAAATGGAGGGAATGTAGAATGGAAACAGGGTAAATATTACTAGTAGATGTTTCGGAAAATGACATAAGTGATTCAGAGGAAGAAGGGATGGAAGACGGAGGAATTCAGAGGTGATTTTTTATTGCATATCCTGCCCTGGAGAACCTGCTATGCACCATGATGATTGTTTTGAGAAATTTCGTACCAAAAAAGATTCAAAATATTAGATGGAAAATGAAAGAATGGCAAATGGATTTAAATTCGAGTTGAACATTAAAAAAATGTTTTTATTTATTACCTTAAATTTCAGAAATAGTAAAATCACAAAAAGGGCTATATTTCAAACTGAAATTCACGTACTAAAACTATATATAATAATTTTTACAGCAATTTACGTATATCCCTGATTTATTAGCAAGCTCCTACAGAAAACAATATGAATATAATTCCAGGACCAAAAGAAAACATAAAATATATAAACACTGACGATAATTTTCCTGTGATGAATAAACAATGTCCGAGCTGACAGGAGTGCACAGTGCACAGTGTGCGTGCGTGCCGAGCCCAGGCGCCATTTTCCGATGTCATTCCAGAGATGCCGTCCGATCTGTAGGACATCCCGTCACTTGTAGCATTGTGGTGCTGTGATATCTGATCTCCAAGATGCCCTCCCAGCGCAAACGGTTAAGCGACTCTATTAGAGCAACAAAAAGTTGAAACCGTTTTTGAGAAAATCTTAAAATTGTATTCTTTTAATTGTCTCGATTTATCTCAAAATTACGCGAAAACTATTCATATTTTTTAAACAATCTCTATCGTCAATATGTAAAAGTAGGAAGGGTCCAACAGTTTTAAAATATTTTACATGTATCGTATTTTTCCTTATATGCTCATGTATACGCTCAAGTTTGCACTCTCATACAGACTGACAGAAATGCAATTTTAAAATCCCATATTTTCGGTATTCGGGTCCCCCAAAACTTGTACTTTTATTCCATCGATTTTTTTCAACATTATACAACGATCTTTACACCTACTACGTATAAAAGTAAAAATTGTTTCGCAAAATTCAGACCGGACCTCCCTTAATGAATATCTCTTACGCCAAGACCACGAAGGAAAGATAGAGCAGATAGGCAAGCAAAGGCGAATGTAATCCCATCCTTGCATAACCTAAATAATAGACGAGACTTGTATTAACACCTAGATTTCGGCTGAATTAAATCTTCAAGTCAAGGACCTCAGCTGAGTGCCCGAGTGCAAGGAAAACAATATGGCATGTTTCTAGAAAATACGAAATTGTCCTATATTGATCTTATTACAATGTAGCATAATATTGTTTTTCTACTCTTATTGTATAATTATATGTCTGCAGTTCGTTGCATAATGATAGTCATTATGCATTCAGCTTCAGCTTCATAATAGCTTCAGTTTATAGTCAGGCGTTTAATCAATCACACACAAATTCACAGTTAATTAGTACTCAATCATTGGTCACGTTCCATTTAATGTTTCATTGGATTGTATATATTACTGTGCTCAGATATCCCGTGGGTGAATGACGGTAAACCCCGTAAACCCACTTCTGCTTCCAAAACCTCAGACAAAAGTTCTGTATGAAACTTGATGAAGTGGCCATTAACACATTCGAATGAAGTTGACGATACTGACTCTCTTGTTTAGCTTCTGGGCATAAATGTAACTTCACTATCTGTGCACGTTTCCTTGAGTTGTGTAGAAAATGTAGATATTCCAATAATCATTCTCAATTTTCTCGTTACAGTTACTGATTACTTCACGTAGTACAAAATGGATAACAAAGGAACACAACGGAAGTAATTATAGCACAAATCCACTCCTGATTTGGCTTTGCAAATCGTATTATAATACGGGAGCGCATATTTTCACACCAGTTCTTGCCAAAAACGCTCGTTGCTATCTATATTCATAATTTACCTTAATATGAGTGTATTAGGACAGAGATCCCAGAGCTCAAGGGTCCGTGTACAGATTGCATTTTCTCCGAGAGTACGTCACACAGTTTTTAAATTTTTTAGGTTAAATAAATTAATAAATAAGTAAATAAAAGACCTCAAATATATTACATTCACAACGATACTTCACCATACACATCTGCCTACATCCAATGTTGATTGTATCATATTGAAACGAATTGTAGTTCTTATGCCACTAAAATGTATATTAATTTAACGAATTTAATGTTAACGAATTAAATGCAAGGAAAAGAAATTATGAAGTTAAGTTGTAAGAATTTCCGACATTTTATATTAATATTGTATTAAATCTATATCAGTGGGAGAAAGAAAGTAGATTTGAATTTTGAAGGTTAACGCATAATGCACAGGATGCTTTTTATTTTGTATGTGATAAATTTTGTAGTGACATGCCACATGTCATTCATGTTATGTGATATGTCATACATATTGTATGTCATGTGTATATTTATGCCGTATGTGATACAAACAATGAAGGTAAATTTTTTGGAATAGAAAGTAAAGTATATTATTAAATGAAAGTTAAAATTACGAGGAAATATAGGGTAAATATGTTCCTTTAAGGGACATAATTTCGAGAAAAGTGCCAGAACTCTCAATACAAAAACCTTCGAACGAGCATCCTGCTTTTCTCATGTGTCATCGTTCTTCCGGTCAACGACCGTTTACGGAAAGACACGCGGTCGAAAGGAAGATATTCGAAAAGACTCGAGCTTAATTGAAAGGAGTTCCACCTCTGGGCACACTCTCCCAACTGCCCCCGAGGCTTTCCCAAGCACCTGGGCACGGCGTTTTCGGGTGCGTAACGTTTGCGCTTTGCGGCGGCCAGCGGTACCCACGGATACGGACCGGCAGAGGTGGCTCAGGGCATCAGCTGGGGTCACTGAACTCTGATCGGGAGCTCCCAGGGTTTCGAGTCCCGACGGTGGCAAGATTTTCGTCACTGGGTAGATAGCTAGGTCGGATTCACCTTGTCTGGAGGAGAATTCTAGCTGCCAGTTTCTTTGATTAGTAGTTTTCCGTTGTTTTCTCCTATCAGTGCCAGGCGAATGGTGGAGTAGTATCATAACAAACAGGACATGAACCACAGCCATCATTCGCGCTATCATTCAGACCAGTGGGGAGTTTAGAGCTTATCCCGGCTGGGATGGTATCTCCCAGAGGGAGGAGATACCTGGATAGGGTAAACCCCGCAAGCCCGTGTGTAGGTCGGCGCCAGATCTCACAACCCGTTGAAGGAAGAACACCACCCGTAATATAAACGTGCATTACACTTTCGGGACAAAATGACCGTAGCATATGGCACGTTCAGAAACCCGAAATAAGCAGTCATACTGTTTTCGCCTTCGCGTACTTGAACGCTGCTCCAAGCCTCTATGCTACCAGGGTTTTGTGTTATTACTTATTAATGTATCATTATTTCAGATATTTTACAAATCGTGTTGATGAGACTTCAACGATGTCTGTATTAAACGATCCATAATTGAAAGCGCACCGTTGCAGGGAATGGGACTCCACACCTTCTCTTTATAGGACATCGGTTTTTGAAATACTTGCAAAATGAAATGAAGTGAATAACCTTTTGCGCGAGTGATCATGAATACCTGGTTGAAGGTTACTCGACGCGGAAGTGATTTTTATCGTTCATTCATTCAGAACATGAAGCCATACATGAAAATCAATACAGAATACCTCGAATGTACACGGAATACTTTTTAAATTTTATGTATGTTAAACACCGTGAACAAAGGTAACTTATCGATCTTGATTTGCCTCGCGAGAGCAGGCATTGCTAGATATTATCGCCAATAGAATCAACGAGAGTGGTTTTAATCCCAAGAGCCAAACTGCGCTTACAGAAGAAATTATAAAATGAAATTGTCTGTGGTAAAATATATCGTAGTGGGCAAATCTTAGGCTATTTCTTAAAAATAAACATTTCACCAAATTACGAAAGGTTTGAAATCCATATGAGGTGTTGGTTCTCCATCGTAACATCGTAAACATTGGAAACATCGTAAACACCGCACCATTTCCTACCATACGAAAGGTTTGTTTATGTTTTTATTACATTTGTTTAGATTTATTATTAATTCTGTAATTAAGTGTGGAAACTTGGTGATAGAATTTGTTGAATTCTGGGCCTCAAGGAAATGTACGCAGATAATCTCTTTCCCCACACGTCATATACAGTTTTTACTGTTTTTGACCAAATAAATATATAAATGAATATCTTAACTGAACGTTAATTAAGCCTACAAAAATTAATAACTGAACGTTAATTAAGCCTTGGTGAACAATAAGATATTAGCAATTATGGAATTGATGTTCAATTCCTGGACGATCTACTATATGTAATTTATGGTAGAAAAAGCTGGTTTGCGGCTGGTTTTATCGTGGTTCTCCAGTCGTTTTCTGTCTATCATTTTAGCAATGCTTCAATATCACATATTTTCATAGTTACCTATTCATCAAATAATTGATCCATTCCAGATATAGCCATATGGCTTGGACACTGGTTTTGGAATAAGGAATGTGGCTTCTAAGGTAATCGAGTTTGGAGTTCGTTTCCCTTATCAGTGGTTACGTAGTTTCCCTCGTCATTTCTACAATTATGCTAGAGCAGCATCTTTTGCAAAGGGCCACGAACCGCGCGCATTTACCTTCCAATTCTCGTCCCTTCCTATCCCCGTCGCCAATGCCCATAATAGTTGATGTGCTTTAAAATCACAATGAAGTAGAACTGCTTTAAAACTACAAGCAGAAATCACAATGAATTGGCCGAAAGGGAAGTATTCATAGACTTCATAGTCTTCATAGAGTTCATAGATGAGTCTTCATAGACTATCAAAAAGAATTTGATCTGATAAACAGAGAAAATATCATCCAAAAAATTTAAAACATGATGGAGAACCACACCCTCTCAGTGTAATGATACAGAACATTCTAGCATACAACTAAATTGGAGTGCCCGCTTCGAACATAATCACCCAAACGGAGTGTTACTGGGAGACCCACTTAGCCCAGTGCTGTTCAATATTGCTACAGCCAACATCTCAACCATCCTAAGGGTCACTATAAAGAACATGAATCATGTTTGCAGACGATATGGTAGGAAGCGCAAACAAAGCCGACTTGTAAGCAACACTACTCAACTTAGAGAAATGGGTTGATGAAAAAGGTCTTCAACATCAACATGGAGAAATCAGTACAGATGATCTTTAGAAAAGGTGGAAGAATCTCTACAGAAGATACACCGTATCTGAAGAACGAGCCGCTGAAAAGAGCAAAGAGTTTCAAGTACTTAGGAATGACCCTACAACAGGCCTGCACAGCATTTTGCACTTTAACTGACCTTGGGAGCCGCGCGCGAGCAACCTTTTTTAAAATATACTTATTGATACTTGTTCGACAAAAATTTGTCTTTCAAGTCTCCATTTGTCTTATGAACCTGAAACGAATTATATGTAAGTATTTGATTTCGATACCTTAAATATTATAATTGCTTGTTGTGTATTAAAGGTAATTCGCTTTGCTACAATGTAATTGCAAATTTAGCGTGCTGCTAATACAAAATTGTAATAATGAATCTTTTTAATTTGATGATGAGAGTAATACATCATTTTTCATTAACTATGTTTAATTGAATAAGACTGTTCGTCGCTAAATTCAAATCGCTAAATTCTAATCGCCTGTTTCGTCACCCGAGATAATACCTTCTTTCTCCGCTAGTTGGTGAAAGGAGCGTAGTGAAATTTGCGTGGGCAGACGAAAGAGCGGGCCTGATGGCCCGAGTCTCGCCACGTAAAATAAGGCACTAACTGTTCTATCGAAGCTAAAAAAATCTTATTCTTAAAAAATTGTAAATTCATCCTGCTCCAATTCTCTAGTTTTCGACAAGAGTACATTATATATTTCTAATTTGAAATCAACAAACACTGTTTATTCATTATCGTTTACTACATTATATTAAAAAGATAAAGCCCACTGCGTTCTGTTTAAAAAGACTCAGTAATTTTATGATTACCCAAACAATATAGTAAGAGCTTTGCATGATTGGTGCCTCTTATTCAGCTTCATAATGAGGGAAAATGGTCACAAATGTGTGCTGCCAAACATTAACCTTCTTGGAAATGCCTATATTTCATTTTTATATCAATTTCGATGTGATAGACTGTCCTCAATTTCCTTCGTTATGCTATAATTTGGAGATTATAAAATTCTTGGTGAAAAATCTATTATTACTCGTAAATTGTATTTTTAAGTTAAAATTACATAATACATTTTTAAAAGAGGTCACTGCTTTCTAATATTGTTTATAAGTTACAATGAGCATAAATAAAAAATAAAAATATGTCGATAAATAGCAGTGCACAGAAGAACATAGCCAGTGAAATATTGTATGGCCCTTCTAGCTAAAAGTACGGTAGATTGACCGTTTAAATAATTGGGCAAATTATTTCACAGCATGGATCATTGCATTAGACGCCCAGGAATTCAATCTACGCGCAGCGTTGACCGCGATCCAACGTCTCCCCTTCCCTGCAAAGATGACTACTTCCCACTACCTGCACTATCGCCACTCTCGTGTGCAAGTGGCTGGCTGTTATGTGCAGAATGCCCGCGGGAGCAGGCGTTGTGCAGGCCTGCCCTACAACCAACATTAACATCATTCAGCCAATATGTACAGGAGAATACAGCTACAGTCACCTAGGCGTCATATGGCATCACCAACATTAGACGATTATCACTAGCCACAGCCATGACACTATTCAGAACCACAGTTTCGCCAATAATTACATTGATAAGATATGGAAGAAAATAACGATCAGTGATCTAAAGAGTATAGAAAAGGTAAAAATCCGCTTTATTGAAACAGCCCTAGGAGTAGAAAATACAGCACCTTTAAGACTGGCATATGAGTTAGAGAAAAAGTTTTTTTACAAAGAAGACCTTAGAGCGACGCTATTGCAGCCATCTACCGCTCCGTAAAACACACAGAAGAAAGAAGACAGAAAATAATGCAAATAGAATCAGATTTCTACAACACCGGCGCTATGCTCGACCGAAACCTCGAAAAGACTAATCGAGACAGAAGACATGTTGTGACACGCTATGCAATATATGCACCATAAAGTGTGTAAAATAAAATTCCATGAACCTAGTGAAAAACGCAACTTTGGGTGTGTAATCGAAAGTGCGATGAATACCATCTAGAAAAGCGTTCAAAAATGAGAAATCGATTAGTGAATACAGTACAGTCTAAACAGCAATAAATACCATCTCGTGTGAACATTCCTTCTTTAATAAAACCACAATCAAATGAAACTTAACTCCCCCCGTCACCGTCCGGTCAAATAGTTTCCCTCTAAAGTAACCGATGCATTAAACCAGGTCGTAAATCTGCCTCTGCCACTGCCCTGTTGCCAGTATTGAGGGAACAATATAGAAGGTAGCCACGGCGACTGATTTACAACATGAAATGAGAGGTGCCAGCTGGGCTCACCTCACATACGTGCCACACTCGTATATAGCCACCTTAAAGGTGGCTCCACACATTCGCTATTCGGCGAACAGCGATCAACTGCTCGCCGAATCCCCAGTAGTGTGGATGGGTCGCTTGCTATTTGCCGTGTGACGAACATTCGGCGCTCGCCGTACCCACCGCGTGTCGGTCTTTTGGACACATCAAAGGGAGCGAACATTCGCCATGGTTATAATTTCATTCTTCTTGTAGTACGCTTTATTTATTTGTTAGTAAAATATATCATATTTATTTAAATGGGGAAAGGGGGCCAAGAAATATAGTTGCCCCTTGCCCCCTCTCTTGTTTTAGGC
Organism: Acheta domesticus; assembly: GCA_031308135.1. Lineage (NCBI taxonomy): Eukaryota > Metazoa > Arthropoda > Insecta > Orthoptera > Gryllidae > Acheta > Acheta domesticus. The sequence continues at coordinate 40,572,619 of JAHLJT010008446.1, read as the reverse complement.
TGCGCACGCCCATTCTACTAGAGCTTCCTCCCCCCCTCAGCTTTCTCTTTCGTCCTACGTGCTATGCTGCTCACCTTCCAACCACCTCAACGCCCACTTCTCCCCTCAGTCGCAGCCCCTCCCCTTTCCTCCTTTTAGTTCTCGCACCTCCCTCCCCCCACAGCCTGCGCGCACAAAAGAGCAGGCATGCGTAGCCACGAATAAACAAAAGCTCTTTTTATTCGGCGTGGCTGAAACGCGGGCGCGCGCGCGTGTGTGTATGTGTCTCTCTCCCCGTGGTGTACGGGGCCCCGCCGCGCGCCCTCCCAAATTTTGTTTCCCGGGACTGCATTCCCATTGGCGCGTTCCAATAGATAGCGTGTCACAAAGGCGACAATGCCCCGCTGTCTTTTTTTTCTGTCAACGCGCCTTTTTCCCCGCGCCGGAGGAGGTAACTTAGGGAAAATACAAAACAATCCGCATCAGAATATTACCGATGACGCCACGCGTTCGGTGTGAGCGGGCTGCGGGAAATTGCCCGGGGGAGGCCGATTCCATGGGGGTGCTAAGCCAGACGAGAGGCGCTTTCCGTCATTTAGATTTTATTAACATCAGGCAAACTGGAAAATTGTATGTGGCGTTGCGTAGACGTGCAGCCCGATGAATCCTTTTCAATGTTATCGGTAAAGCCACTAGAAGAATATTTTAGGAGTGCAGATGCTGATCGCCACTCCAGCATTGCTCCTGATCGCAAATTAAAACTTTTTTTAATGTGTAGAGATTTTTTATCTAGATTAGCAAATAGAGAACATAATTTTAAGCTTGATTTTAGAAATAGAACTTAATGGAAAACGATTTAAAATTCCTTTAATTTACTGATTGATTAAAAGGGATATGAGCGAATATATGAGTGAAGAAATCGAATAGGATACACAGGAATTCGGTGGGGAAAATTTATTGCATCTCGTAAATATGTTTTGAAACAAGTACCATTAAGATGATATTAAAATAGATTAAATCAGCGAAAATGCATTAAAATGACAAAAAGGTAAAAAATGACTAATTAGGGGAAATAGACAAAAAATGCAAAAAAAAAGACGTATAAAAATGGGTAATTTATTTTTGTCATAACATAAAATGAATTTCTATACTAAATGACATTGTTCTAAAGTGAAAAGAAAAGAAAATGACATTTCGTTCAAATCCGCCTCCTAACATTCACTCACGATAAGATATATAATCAAAATGAAAAATAACTCTCAGACGCAAATAATCAAGGCATCGATTATCAACACAGACAATGATTTGCTTCCACATGAGCTGATCCACGATAGGGCAGGTATGGACACTTGCCCTCGTCCTAAAATTTCGGCAAAAAGGTAAAAAAGTCAAATATCACAACAAAATATATTCGTGAAATACATATTTTTCCAAACAATACATTATATTTTTTTAATTTGAGAAAACGTACTATGCAAGTATCTACTACAATATTCATGTATAAAACATTTTTCTTAAGCATAAAACTCATCTTCTCTTACAGCACAGCCCATAATTTCCGTCAATGTTGTTCCTAGAATGTTACTTTTTAATCTTACTTTGATCGGTATTTGTGCACTACTCTGTATTGTTGGATATCATTTTCATTTATTTGGTTTGCCTTAAATTCCTAAAAAAAGTTTTATATTATTTAGCCTATGCCCCAACAAATTATTGTATATTTTGATTGATCCTCTAGCATAAATAAGTTAAAAGTGATACCGTAGAGCTCAAAATCAAATGTTAATCAACTCAAGTGTTGATATATATCACGGAGGAATTTAACTTGCTCATTTCCCTCTAGAGACCGTTCATTTCTGCTCTACTTGCCTCCCTTCGTTGTCAGAGGTCTGTGAAATATCCTTGTCGTTCGACTGTCACCATCGACATTCATTGCACTGCTTGAGCTGGCCTTGCAACGGGCGATGGCTGTGGAATCGCGTAGCGTTCAAAGCCTTCTTTATGACGAACGCCCATCAATTGAAAATATTCCCGATTCAATTGTTCTCTTTCATGTGGAGCATATAAATAAAGCCTTTCTCTCTCATAAAATACGCAACGTGTCGGTGAGTGATAAGGTCGGAGGTTGCCTCGCAATGTGTTCATACACAAAAGCCGCGAAGCAATGCGAGTTTCACAGTTTACAGAGATTTTGATGAGAGATATATGCTCCCTCTCTAAAATTAGATTAATTTGCAACAGTGAGAAAACATTTTATCGTCGGAAAGTTTATTCTGTAATGAGATAGAATAACTTGCAGTACGCGGTTTTATTCGTAGATAGAGAGTAAAGCGAATGTACTAAAATTTAGCGCAGATGAAGTAAGAAAACAATGCATAAGCCAGAAGCTATAATCGGGAGAGGGTGGCTCAGTGCATCAACTGATGCCACTGCAGGGTCTCTGACCGGGAGGCCCTAGGTTCGAATCCCGATGGTGGCAGGGTTTTCGTAAACTAGTTAGCTTGGTCAAATCGCTATGTGTAGAATTCTAGCGACCGGCTGCTCTTATTACTCGTTTTCCATTGTTTTTCCGATCAACAGCAGATGATTGTCGGGAAAGTACTCTAACGGGTCACAGATAGCGCGATCTTTCCATGCTTTTCCTTGTCCTATCTTCACAACTTACAGATACTTACATTATCATTCACTGCACTGCCACACAACACGGAAGTCCGGTCGGGACCTTAGAACTTGTCCCGGCTGGTGCGATGCCCCAATGCTGGGAGATACCTGGTTGGTGAAAACCACGCTTGCCGACGTGAGGTCGGCGCCAGATCTCATGGCCTTGCGGGGGAAAATCACTATTACCTCCAGCGATAAAAGCATACTTACAGACCTAATGACCTTAGCAATTGACGCGCCCGGAATCGCTAATCAATCAACCGAGGCAGTCATCCAAAAAAACAACAAAATATTCCATTAAAAAGCCGATCACACATGTGTATAATTTAGTAGCGAGCCGGCGCGGCGTGTGCACTGAGCAAAGCCTTCACCATTTTACGAATATTGGGACTTCCCCCAATTCTCTAATCATCGTATTGATCGTTAAACATTGAGTTTGTTGTGTCATTGGCACTCTCAGTTTCAGGTGTCTCCCTGTGTGTCCGATAAACTTTGTTTAAATTTAAATTGTGTTCTGTAATTTGTATTGTGAGTTTTGAAATGAACTCCAGATTATCCGAGGTGTTCGAGTCTCGTTTTCATTTACTTCGGAGAGCCTGCTCGAGTCTACTGTAGTAGTGGTGGCGGTGACGGTGACGGTGGCGGTGGCAGTGGTGGCGGCGGGGTGGTTGCATTGGTTGAGGAGGTGGTGGTAGTAGTAGTAGTGGTGGTGATGGTAGTGTTGGTGGTAGGGATGGTAATGATGGTGGTGTTAGTAGTAAAAATGGTAGTGGTAGTGATAGTCTGTTATGGATGGATTACTTGTCGTAATTACGGGTTTGCTGCAAGGAGAAGAGCTCATGATCTTCTAAATTATTTACCCAGTTGAATTCTTTCAATGAAGGACAGAAAAGTTGCATATGTATTTTAAGAGTACTTAATTCTATATTTCATTTTGTTGTGTTAAAAAGTATCAACAGGAGGATTGTTACAAAAAAAGATGACAGTTAGTATTTCTAAAAAAGATTGGTTGCTTACTGATTAACACGGTTAACGAAATAATATTCCACGAACACAAAACGTAATTGAATTGCTTGAGTTGAAGTTGATTATTAAAATGTACAAAATCTACTTGAATTAAACATTTTGGAACGTCTTGTTCTTCCAGAGTCATCTCAGAATTCAGAACGAGGAACCACTCGCTGAAACTTGTCATTATTTGCAGTGCAGTGAAACTCATCGAAAATCAGTCCCGTTCAGTGACCAACATTCCTGAACAAGACTTGGATTCTACATCCTCCCATTTCTTTCGAAGCTTATCTGAGGAGTTCGTATTTAGTTTTCTTTTCTTATTTGTTCAGCAGCAATCGCTCATGGTCGATTATACGTAGCATCGTTTCATTGGACAAGGAATTCGTAGCATCTGGAGGATGGGAACGTCACAATTCCTGCCTTATTAAGTTCTGGTCCAACGAATCACTTACGGCGAGAGTGATGGAGAAACGCAATGCATTAACTTTGTGAGCATTTCTCGTTAGTGCGTTCGTGCAGGCGACAACACATAAAAACCGCGATGCCGCTCTAATCCAGGAGCAGCGCGTGCACCAAGTGGCCTCTCATTACGTGTCGCCGCATTTGCACGTCCTTCAGGTCGCGTCGGCGGCGGCGGCCGGCGCGCACGCGATCACGCTCGGCGCTGTCCAGCCTGAAAGGACGGCTTGGCCGGGGCAGGACGGGGGCGGGGCGGCTCGGTGACGAGGACGAGGACGACGTGCCGGAAGAGCGTTGGAGGGACGGGTGCAGAAAGTAGACGGGGAGGCGGCGGCTGAGTGCAGCGTGCACGGCCAAGGGTGAGTGGCAGGGCGAGTCAGGGGGGTGCACCGCGGTGGTGAGGCGGGGAAGGATGTGGAATAACGGAGTCGCGGAGGGGCGGGGCAGGGTAGAGTTCGACAAGGCGGGTAGGGCGTGTGCAGGCAGGATAGTCGTGAGGAGTAGGGGACCCCGACTGGGAGGGAGATGGGAGAGCCTGGGGCGGTGGCAGGGGCGGGGATGCATGTGCAAGTTGCAGCTGCAGCGGGCAGCGCTAACAGCTACACAGGCAACACGCGAAGACCGACTCTGATGTCAAAGCCAGCAAATGGCTCTCGGCCAGTGCAGTGCTAGGGGTGTATTCATGACGTAGTGGGAGCGCATGTTATACGAACATTACGTGTCGTTTACGTGTGACTACCGAATGCGATATCTCAACGACAACACTGTTGCTTTGGCATCGTTGACCGGGATATCCTAGGCTGAGAGTACCGGTGGTGGCGGACTTTCGACAGAAGATCAATTTCAGTGGCTGTCAGGAGTAGAATTCTAGCGGCTGGCTGATCACTCGTTTTCCATTGTTTCTCCGATCAATACCAGATGATTGTCGGAAAAGTATGCTCTATCGGGCGCGCGCGATTGCACATACCCGGGCCGGATCTCACGTTTGAGTGGGGAACACAGCCTCCCAGGAAGTAAAGTGCACTACGCATACGGGACTAAACAGTAGCCCACGCGTTTGAAAGCAATTTTCAGTCCTGTTTGATTATTATAAGTTATTTCATTGACCGGTCGTCGATTTTGCGTATGTATGCATTCATTTTAACATTATTGGTAAGCGGAGTCCCCCCTCCAATATTCACGACCGTTATGTAATTTGCGCATACACATCCATTGGCGTCAACGTCATTGGGATTACCGTGTCAGGTGGCCCAAAGGTGTCTGAAATTTAAAAAAGAGCTCTTATTAATTAGAATGCTGCATGCTACTAGGGACAGATTAAGAAAGTTTATCCGGGGGAGGAGTATTGTCATTCCAACTCCTCCCGGAAATAAAATGTTTTGAAGTTTTTAAAATGTGAATTTATCTTGAAATAAAATTTTATATTAATAATTTATATTTATACCCCTCTCGTGACGATTTTCCTATGTTGTGTTTGTTTTGAATAAATTGAGAAGAATTATAAAAAAAAGTTGGCTGAGGGGCGACATGGTCCCAATGGTTTTCTCTTTCATCCGTCACGAGCTCTGAATATAACACTCGCTCTTTCACCCAGTTTTGCCTCACTAAACTTTAAACACATCAAACGAAATGCGTGGAGCTCATGATCGTTACCAAACGTTTTTCAGATAACATATCATGATAATTTAAAATTACAACAACAAAATGAGTATTAAATATTATATCAGTGACGTTCTTGAAGTTTGCGAGTAGAATTCTTGTCTAATGTGTCAAGAGATTATCTTTATTAGGTGGATGATGATGTGGGTGATAGATTGACTGTTGGGCTCTATTTAGAATTCTTCTCAACATCACTCACGCGTTAGGTAATGTCCGGACTGTTGTCGAATTGCAGTAGTCGAATAATAGATTCACACCCCCGTTTCCTTTTACCGCGAACTCGGCTTCGAAATTCTTCTATGTAAGTCTTATCTCTGGGATTAAATTATGTTCAGAATTGATTGTATTGACGAATCATGTAAGTGGGTTCCTTGGAATGATTCCAGTGTGGTCTAGTACAGAATAACCTGTCTGATGCGATAAATGAAGTGTTAGAAGGATGTTGATAATCACGATGGGATGAACGATGGGAAAATGATAGATCAAAAATCATGGTATACGGGAGAACCCCAAGGAAAAGAAATATCCTTTATCAATCGAAAAGTCTGATTGCAGAGACAAAGATTTGCCCCAGACGTGACTTGGCTTGATCGCTACGTTAAGTGACGTCTCTGATCTGAAGTATTGCATATTGCACATTTCTGCTCAGAAAAAGTGGCAGTTGATAAACATGTCCTCGCTGTCGTTCAAAAGCAGCTGGTTGGCTGAGCGGCTGGTCGCAAATGCAACTCAACCCTTCATTCAGGACTCCCACCCGCCTGACAAACACGTATCAGCTCAAAGGCAGAGTGTGATGCGAAAGAATGTCTGAATTAGCAGTGGAAGTTTAATTACCATTGTCGAGGTACTCTGCGGTCACTTAATTAGGTTGGCCACAGCTGTGTACACAAACGTTCCGCCTCGCTTCGTTTCGGATCACTTGGTCGCAGTTTTGGCTATAAATACAACAAAACTTCCGATCCACCCGCAGTGAAGCGTAGAAACCACAGGCAAAATGCGGAAGAATAGTAATCTGACGGGCATTGAACGTTACGCTATACGACTACGCTATTTGTACGCAAGATTGGAAAATGATGTGTCTGAGCTATGATTTTTTCTTCCATGAAATAAGAAATTCAGAATATTTTGTAATCCATTACATTCTCTAAAAAAGTAACGATGTTTTGTGGAGTAGAATGTTTATTCGTTTGTCCATCGTTGTTTGTTTCCAATAAATAGGAAACTTTTACTCGTTGCTTTTAAATAGAAATTTTACAATTTAATTTTCACTACAATACATTTACTGTGAACAAACTGTTTTCCTGATTTATGTATAATGGATTTCATTTCGTTATCCATACTAATGTCAACATAATTAATTTGAGTGGCGTGTAAGTACGTAATCGGGAGACTAATTATATGTTTCGAAAGGGAATTACGAATATTCATTGTGAAGTGTACGTTTTTGTGAAAATGAGTAAAACGTTATATTGCTATGTACAGAGTACATAATACATAACATGTTCTCACACGTGATAAATTATTTTGAAAATTCCAAAGAAGAAACAACAAATGTGTTACGTACAAACTTCTTTATCCGCTTTCAACTATCATTTTCTTTCCAAATTATATCGATTGCGATACTCCTCAAGTGGTAATTACAACACATTTATTTTCCTGAGCAATCTCGTTCACCCCACATCCTAGTCTCATCCTCCCTGTCCGTCTGTCTCTCTACCTCTCTCCTTATTTCTCCGCCTCTCTCTCGCTCTTTTTTTCTTTATCTCCCTCGCTTTGATACACACACACACACACACACACTAAATCTAGTGGTTTGCAATTGATTTCAGTATGACTGTGCGAATGTGTTTTATTCGTAATCCAACAGTCTTCCCCCGTCCTCAAACCTTCTCTTCCCAGAAATGAAAACAATGAGTCTTCATCGTTCACTTCGATTTGTATTCCGAAGATGATGAAATCTTTTCCGTCTTGAGGTAGATCCCCTACCGCCTTCCTTTCCGCTTAAAGATCGTCAGAGGGTACGGTATGACCGGTGCTCTTGTTTTCAGGGAATATTTCGCTCTCGTCAAAAATAAACAAAAAGATTCAGCAAGAATTCGTTTCAACTGTAACGTCAAGCGAGAGCGAGCACACGCGTCGTGTAATTTTTTTTCTCCCCCTAACTGACGATAATACTGAAATAACTTTACATGCATTTATTTCGATTAAGGCTTACTGCGGTCTTGTTGAGACGTCTACGCCGCAACACACCGAAACTCGAGCGTCGTGTTTCTCTAAAATTCGCCTCTTAAACCTTTCGCTCGCCGCACCGCACCTACCCGGTCCCACCACCACCACCGCCACACTTTCTACGGACAATACCTAAAGAGTATTATTATAATGTAAATTAATTTTCTCCTAGTCTGAGAGAGATCTAATAAGTCATGAGTGGAGCAGAAAAATATGTTCTATGAAACGGAGAAATATCTACATAAATATGTATTGAAAAGAAGAATATGTAAAAAGGTGTGTAATATGTAATATAAAATTCTAGAACATTTACGGCTGAAAAATAAATGTACGCAATTTAAAATTACACTAATAAAATATTTATTAAACCATTTAAAAAATAAATATTCAATGGCCTACTGGATTAATTTTTTAAGAGTACATTTTCAATTTTTTGGAGCAATTATGGATGGCATTGATGGTGTAGTGATTATCATGCCGCCTTGTCAAAGTCGGGAGATTTTTGAGGTGCCAAAAATCGACGGCATGCATGCGGACGCTTGGCGTCATGTAAAACAAATCCCAGTTTAGGCACTTGGCTGATCCTGGCAAAATTAAATCCTCTAGCAATTTAGCAACAATCGGAGTTTCCATTTTAATTACTGGAAAAGATTGCGGATATTGTACCTAGGCCTGCGCTATCTGGTATTCAAATCAAAGTCAAAATTCGCGCACTAACGCCCCTAGTGAAAGCAATGGCAAACTACTCTAGATATACTTGCTCAGGATAAATCTCTCAAGAAGGCGCTTGGGCCTTCTGGAGACAAGCCTTGCTCTAATCAAGGTATGGCATTAAAAGAAGAATAAATAGAAGAATTATTGAATCGTGAAAGCGTGGGCACTTAATTCCCGGCAAACAATCACTAGCATTGTGTTCCTAGTGTTGTTACATGACTGCGACAACTAATATTTCCCGATAATTGGTATTAACGATCAAGAAAATGACGTCTTCTGAAACTTTTCACTCCTAAAGGTGCTATTGTTAAAGCGCAAGTACGTTTGTCACAACCGAGCGGATTAGGTGGCTCAGGGCATCAACTGATGTCACTCCAGTGCACTAGGAGGTTCTAGTGTTCGAGTCCCGAAGTTGAAAGGATTTTCGACAGCGAACACCAAGCGAATGCCGGAGCAGTATCCTAAAGGTCGCTCTACAACAGCCCTCGAACGCAAACGGGAACGTAAAGAAAGTTGAAAGACGGACATCCCAGGAAGGTATTCACAACTCAACGCGAAGCTTGACGGGAACGGGAGCGGGAATGGAACGGGAAGAATTGCCAACATTTATCTTGGTCCGGGAACGGGACGATTCTCGACCAATGAAAGTGCAGCAAATGACCTGTGCGCGTCACTGGTATAGAGGGTTGAGAATGTAGTGCGATATTGAGGTTAGAGCGTGGATTTCCGATGTTACCATTTGAGGCGGCTTTTGTTAGTCATTGTTGAATTGTTTTAGTTATTTTTAGTAATTATAGTTCACTTTTGCTAATTGTATTAATACTTAGACTAAAAATTCCCTGCCAAAGTAGTTATTTATGCACCAGAGGCGTTTTAAAATGATTCTAAAGATCGAGCGGCGACAAAATGTCTGAGGGTCTTCGGCCCGAGGGCTTTTTTTCGCCCGAGATCATTAGAACCAGTTAACCCTCGTGGTTCAAACATCATTTTATTTTTTACCTAATTTTATTGATTCATATTGATTGACTTATTTACTAATTAACTGAGTGCTACCTTGACCCATTTTCGTTTTTCATATTTTCTTCCCAGAATTCCCTTTCATAATTCCCTCCATCAGAGAGCATGTAGCATGGTTCAACTGTTTTCACATTTCTCTCGTAACCACCATCCTTTCGATTCAGGTAAGTAATGAAATGTATATCGCCCTCCGTTTCCAACACAATTATAAGCTATAACGTATCAGTAGAAATAAATTAGTTTTATATATTTCGTTGAAGTACATTGAAGTTGTTTGTTTTATAATAAAATTTCAGTTGTATTTTCCGTAAGTTCGTAATGTTTTTTTCATTTTCAAATGGCAAATCAAAGAGTGAACAGAACAGCGTAGCTAGAAGTGCATTGATTTCAGTAACTGTTCCCTGTAGGGTTTTTTTAGAGCATATATCTAGCGTTCCCGTTCCCGTGTTTGGGCTATTGTGGAGCTACGATTAGCATACACGGACGGCGCGCGATCTTTCCCTCCTCTTCCTTGTCCTATCATCACTTCTTACTTACCCAAGCTTACACTTACACGCACTACACTACCACGCATGTCGGGAGACCAGTCAGGCACTTGGAGAATATCCCGGCTTGGGCGGTGTCCCGCGGGTGGAAATCTCTGGTTGGAGAAAACACCGACAATTGTAGGTCGACACCAGTCTCGCCACCCGGTGGTGAAGATCACCGCCACCTCCCGTGATAAAACATGCACTACACTTACGAGACTAATTACCATAGTACTTAACGCGCCGTGAAACATGAAATAATCATTCAAACAATCAGACCGCTTGCATCTGATTACGTATTCACAGGGAGCATTTCGCGTTGACTGAATCGCAGTCCATCCATGATGCACATCAATGAGGGTTTGATGTGAATGTATTAATTTCGATAAACGACGATCCCGTAAGTGAAACACTTCAAAGCTGGAATAATATGTCCCATTAAAGATATAATAAATTTTCTTAGAAATCATTTTTTTAAATAATGACACCTAATTTATTTTTTAATGCTCAAATTAGTGTATACTCACTCCAACAGCTGCAATTCCCTCTTACTTGTACATTCGATGAATATTTCTAGGCAGGTCCAGTAACAGATACACAATGTTATACCCAGGGATGTAATAACGCACAAAAATATTAAACACATCATTATTTAGGACGCCTGCTTGATAGATACCCAATTGTATTTATGTACTATTCGCTTTAAAATAATGAGTTTGGCGAAAAACGTTTCTAGTGTTCCAAATTTCGTCTCTGTAAATAATATGCTAAAGAAAGATGACGGTTTAGTACCATTTCATAAACTATCGACACAAAACCTCGTAAGTGTAATTCTGTTGGATAGGGATTTCCTTCTTTCCTGCATCAATCAAATTAAAACGAAGAAAATAAGTGTTCGTAGATTGACAAGGGGAAACGGGTGCACACGTAACCAGGTACACGCGGAACGCTGGATCACTCTTTTTTTGATTTATTTTGTCAAAGAACAGTAAAAGAAGCTGTATGTGATGTAAGGGAGAGAAGTACCATTTATCAGTATATCTCGAACACAATGCCTCGTAAATTCTTAAATCAGAGCTTTCATATCTCCCAGAGGACCCGAGTTTTGTTTCTGACACCGTATTCGACAAAATAAAACCTTTCGAACTTTTTAGTAAATTTGTGAAGATTTGTCTCTTATAGGTAGCCCCACTCCGTAGCATTGGTGAGCAGAAACAATATTTTCGTAAACAGAATTCGACGTACACATAATAGGTCGTAACGATATCGTTATACCGATATTGATATACGTAACGACACTGAAATTTACGTATGTACAATTAAATTAAAGGAATAGATACAGAAATATTCTTCCACGATAAAATAAAGGTGAGTATTTGAATTTCTGTGCAATTTAATCTCATTTATAGATTGTTTATTCACGCGCGGTAGCTTGCCTTAGTATTGTTGCGCACAGTTCAGAGACTGGCCGTACGAAGTTGGATTCTGCTATTACGTGAATCTCACTTTTAAAACAATGATTTACAAAGTGCGGGATGTTTCATTTTTCAAAAAAATATTATTTGTGTCTCTCATCCTTGATGTTTAGAATTTAATGCGTCCATGGTTATACCGTTCTCTTTGAATTATGCTCCTTCCCGGAGTGTCCCACACAGTTTGACATGGCGTCTTGCCTTTCGCCTTGGCAAAGTTTTTGCCATCTTTTTTTCTGTTGCTTCTCGGCAAGTGTGAAGCGCTTTGGTGTTTACACTGCGTCGACTTGCTAAATGCCAGTCTCGCTCGGCGCTCCGGAGGTCATTCAACCAAAGAGAAAACGGACGCGATTCCGCATAACTGCGATGGGGTGATGAGTCTTCTGCCACTCTTCTGCAAAAAACCTTGATCTGTCATCATTTTGGTTCATTAGTTAATTACTAATATGAAGTATATAAAACGGTTTATCCGACCTGAGAAAAAGGTCATCCAGGGGATAGAATCATAACTGTCTCTGTTCGAATACTCGTGAGTTCGAATCCCATCTCGGGCATGAATGTTTGTGTTTACGTGTGTGTGTGTGTGTGTGTGTGTGTGTGTGTGTGTGTGTGTGTATGTATGTGTTGAGACATAGCGGGGCCATACCAACCAGTATGTATCACCTCTCAAACGCCTTCCTTCATTTCCTGGCTGGTTTGGATGATGGAGGTGTTGGGTTTTGTGGCTTTGAGCTTAGTATGCGCTACATCTATTTTGTGGATTCGACTCTCTCTTTAGGAACGGATGCCGTAGTGTGTTGTGTCATGTTGTGCGTTCCCCGCTCACCTTGTATCAGTAAAAAATCTCAATATTTCCCAGAATTCCTTTCTTCTTTCCCGGTACTTGTATGAGTGTGAATGTGTATGATGAAAGGGCATACGGTCTTGCACTGGAAAATGGTATTTGGGTGCTACCTGGCGTTGTGATTGCGAGCCACATAGGTGCGATGCAGGAGAAAACGGGTACTTATTATGATATCCGCGCTTGAACAGGAAAAAAACAGTTGTGCTACAACATTACATAGTTTCTGGCATTATGTGTAACTTTTGCAATTTAGAAAATTCAGAGAGTTCAATGAAAATCGCATCTGTGCCATTTTTATATGCGCATTTTGCACTATCCGAGAAATAAATTTAAAAAATATTGGAACCGTTTTTGAGAAAATATTGATTTTAAAGTTAGCCTTTATTGCACACAAAACTCCGCTTAAACTACTCATATTTTTAAAAAAATAAATAAGACCTACTTTAAAGATATATTTTTGAAGAACAGATTTTATTGCGAACAAATCTATCTTCAATATTGTAACTGTAGGAAGATGCCGAAAAAATTTTAGCAATTTTTGAAAATTCAGGGATTTCAAAGAAAATCGGATCTGTGCCAATTTTATTAGCGTACTTTACTCTATTTTAGGGAACGATGTAAAGATACATTTGGGCAATTTTTGAGAACATTTTGTGGATTTCTTTATGACTTCATGTAAAGTATCACCAAAAAATATATCCTTTTAAATTCATCGGGCAGCAACACCAGTCATATCGATCGGGGAATATCAGTTTTGATTAAAATCCTGCGTACGTTTTAACTGCTAGCGTAGAAAACAGATGGACCGATAGACGTTTTGCCGTAAACCAATTTTTCGGTATTAAGGCCCCAAAAAAGTGGATTCTGTCTACAAAGAATGCCAAGAGGAATGTATTAGAGCAAGTGATTTCCTACGTATATGAACAATAATTATCTATTTTTTCGATATTAGGGATCCACAAAAGGAGATTTTTCTGCCGAGATATCGCCTTTTCTGCTGCAGCATGACAATACCTTATACTACGTAAGTAGCATGCGAGAAAGTAATAGACTCGGTCGGGGAGGGAAGAGCCAAGCTTCACCAAAGAAATCTAAGACGTAAAACAGGAATAAATATGTACATAAATTGAGGCTCAAACGTACGTTACAGCTTCATACTCTTCACACTGAGTTCGAATCCGGCCTAAAGGTGTATGTTCTCACCATGTCTTCACACAGCCCCATGTAGCTAATCGCCAACGCTTATTTCATAAGCTTCTCCCTAATAATATTAAGTGTTTCGTACCCCGCGAGAAAATGTTTTAGGGGGACACTTCATTCTTTCATTCATTCATCCATCCATCCATCCATTCATTCGTCCTTCCATCCATCCATCCATCCACCCACTCACCCACCCACCCACCCATCCTTTCTTTTTTCCTTTCTTTCTTTCTTTCTTTCTTCCGTCTTTCCTTCCTTTCCTCGTCAACAAAACGCCATTTCACTATTTTTATCCTCATCTAACCCTGAAAAGCCTGATATTGTCAGTAAAAAAATTGACTGCATATATTTTATTTTGTACTCTGATTTAACGAGTTCTGAAAAGTTCATGGAGTTGAAAATGACGTTTTAGTTTTACTGTGAAAATTTTAAAGATTCTCGTAATGTACGAATCTAATAATATTGATGTTTTCAAAAGAGCTTTGAAATACATTATATTTCGCATGTTTTATTTCATAACTTTACATATGTATCACTTGTAAACTTATTTTCATCTAATTGCTGTAAGAAAATGACTTGGCCAAGTAACGGGAAGCTTTTGTAACATACAATTTGTTACGGTACTCAGAATATTCGGCCCTGATGATGTGCAGTTACTTTGTCATTAAAATATGTCAATTAAAAATTAAATTGTAAACCTTTGATATTCAGTTTCTTGAACGACTTATTGGTCGGAACTGAAATCGTGTATCAATGTCTGCTTTTCAAAGCTTTCAAATAGTTTTCGTAATTTAATGAAGAAAAAGTGTTACTTCCAGATGAGAAATTGAAATACAAAATATCAAATTGAATGACTTCAATGTAGTTGTGGAATCAAATTTCCCATTCAGTATTATTTACGCACAAGAAAAACATCGGGAATGATAGTTTAACTACTAAATAAATATGGTTTATTAAACAAGGTAGTAAAACATCTGTGAAAATATGGTGGGTGGATTAAGGCCATAAATGCGGACAATATTAAGGCAAGACTCTGTGCTTCGTACAAAGCGTATGCCGGTTATCCAGCTTGGAAAGATATCCACATCCAGCTAAGTAGACCCACGTATTTTAGTAGGGGGGATCACAAGCAGAAAATTCAGTTCAGGCCACAGAGAACAGATGTTGGAAAATTTTCCTTTACAAATAGAACTATAACGGACTGAAATAAGTTGCCTGCGACAGCCTTGGAACCCTTTCCTCTAGGTGTTCAAAGATTTAAAAGTAAATTAACTAATGATATTTGTAAATTTTATTAGTTAGTAAGTTAGGTTTATTAGAATGGTTATTTTATTATTATTATTATTATTATTATTATTATTATTATTATTATTAATTATTGTTACCATTATTAGTATTGTGTTAAATATTAGATGCATTGGTTTATAGTATTTGTATTTAAGTGTGGTGACGTGTTGTCAAGTGTAGTGCAATATAGGAGTACAAAGAGAAGTGAAATGAAGTGAAGCGAAGTGAAGTAGAGTGCAGTGTATAAAAAGCCGTATATGTTAGTATAAATTATCTGTACAGGACCACCATAAATGTAGAATTAATGCGGTTATTGTTATTAATACATTTATTGTTAACATTATTATCTTATTATTATTGTTATTGTCTTAATAATTTTAAGTTACTTTGTATTTAATTCATAGTTATAATATGTAAATATAATATGTAAATTTTAATGTTCCGCCACCAGGTTGCATAAACCTACCTGCGGAAATAATAAATATCTATCTAATAATTAAAATTCAACCACTATAAAAATAATAGTTTCTAATACTCTCACTTCATGGGGTAAATTGATGCACAATTTTAGATGCTAGATCACAACCTGAGTTTTCCCGGTCTAAATTCGTAATCTATTCAATACATATTATAAAAGTTATACAATGGACAACAATTCAACCAGTGTTTGGGTATTCTTCATACTTCGTACACAATTCTAGATACTTCTGGGTCGTTTATCATCTGTTTATCATCCGTTTCGTTTATCATCTGTATTGAAGTCGGACCCATATAATAATAAACAGGTAAAGACTAGGACTACCAGAAAATTTTGTGGAATACGGCGGAAATATAGTGTTGTCAAAGTTGATATGGGGATTATCCAAGCTGCTTCAAGCTTTTTGTAAGTCAGTAAAAATTGTTTCAAACGTACTAGGACGAAATGTTTGCGAAGGGTCTCCATTAGAAAGAAGAACTGTGCGTTAAATTCAAGTGTTTAATTAATTTTATCCATTAAAATTTACTATGTCAAAATTTACAAATTTGTGCACAAATAAATTTGATACTATGCATATCGTAACTCCACGATTATACGATGTACATGTACTATATTTTTATTATCGATATTGTAATTGAGACGAAATGTCTAGCAGAATAATAAAATGATCCTGAGGCATTATGGAGTTGTGAAAGACAACGAAATACATCAGACCCAAAAGTTTTCCAGGTTTAAACTGTCGTAAACAGTCCGCTTTCGCTTCAAATAATTGGCACGCATTTCAGGCTCCAGATGAATCTGATGCGGCGCACCTACCGCGGTCATCCGCAATAAGTTGGCTTCTCCGGATTTTCGCAGTCGATCGAAAGGGATTTGCCGGCAATCCCCCGGCGCCCGTAACCTCGGCAGAAACAATCGTAGTGAATCTGGCCCGCGGCAGCGGGCGTCACTTGAGTTGCCGTGTGCAGCGCCGGCGTGCCGAAGGGGGTTTACCCAGCGCCCGTTCTGTGCTGCGCCGAGCGGGTCCTGCGATGCGGACGCGTGTTTGGACGGCGAGCAACGGCGATGGAGGCGGCGGCGGTGGCGGCGGCGGCGGGGGCGCTGGCCTCGTCGTGCGTCTGCCTGCGTCCGCGCCGCGCCGCCCTCTCTCTCCGACCTGCTGCTGTTCTCCCGGCCGCGGCGCGCCCCTCGCCGCCACACCCCCGCCCAGCCCCGCCCCGCCCCTTTCCTCGCCGCTCCCGGCTCCGGTCCGCTCGACACCGCGCCGCCCCCGCGCCAGCCCCGCGCGCCGGTGTCACGCCGCCACGCGGCTCGCTCCGCCGCCGTCGCCGCCTCGCCCCGTCTCGTCCTGCCTCGCCTCGCCCCGCCACCGCCGCCGCCACCCCGCCGCAGCGCCCCGTCCCGGCCGACGCACCCCGCACCGCCACCGCGGCTACAGCCGCCGCCGCTGCCACCACGCCCCGCAACCCGCACCTCCCCGCCTCGCGCCTCGCCACGCCACGCCACACCGCGCCGCCGCTCGCAGATCGATAGCACGCGTCGCGTCCCAGGCGCTGCGTGGCGTGGCGCGGCGTGGCGTGGCGCGATGCGGGGCGGGCCGGGGCGGGGTGGAGTGGAGCGGGGCGGGGTGCGACGAGGCGCAGCCGGGCGGGGCGCGCTCGCCCGCTTGCCACAGCGCAGCGCCCGCGCTGCGCCGCTGGTCGGTGCGATGCGTTGCGTCGGACGGGACACCACCCGGTACCCTACCCAGTGTTCAGTTTACCCTCTCCCATAGGCGTGCTCGGCCTAAAACATTAATGGCTTCAGTTGTATAACGCTTAACGTATCCAGCTCTTATACCGAAGTTCGCGGGTTGAAATCCGTGGATTTTTAAGGACGTTGAAGCCGTGGATTTTTAAGGACGAAGAAATTCTTCGTACGCCTTGCTTCCAAGGAGAAGTAAAGGCGGCTGCCCCATGTTGTAGATTTACTGCACGTAAAAGATCAAGCCTGAATGAAGCCTCTGAACAAAATTCAAGTCCCTGTTTTGTCGCCCGAGTGATATCTCCGTTCTCTCCCAGACGGTGAAAGGAACGTAGTGGAATTTGCGTGGTCAGGCGGTAGAGCAGGCCTCATGGCCTGAGCTACACCACGGAATATAAGGCATCATGGAATTGAAGTGAAAACAATATGTGGACTTCCTACTTTTCTGGATCGCTTTCCTATTAAACTTTTTTTTATTTACATATAACATATGTTGATAGTAAATGAATGAAACATAATGCGAGGTGAATGTATAAGAATTCTCCAAATTGTCACGTTACGGAAAGGGGAACGTCAGGGATTGAACATATTTACAAAAATTAATAATGCTTTACTGCGTAAAGCTACGGGGCCCCATTCAAAATTTTCAGGATTCCGCCTGTGCGCGAACTTATTTCACCACTCTTCAATATTTCTTTTTTTTTATGAATATTGAGTCAAGTCGTTAGGCGGAAGCAGCCTTTATAGTCTGAACCTCGCCACAAATTTAAAAAAATGTAATTAACAATCGGTAAATTTGCTAATTTCAGGAAAGTTTTGACGACAATATCTGCTTTTCCGCTACATTCGTTGCAACAAATTATTTTCTGTTCTGCAGAATTACAAGGTGTAACCCTATGATAAAACGATGTCAGTGGTGAAGGGCCAACATTGTAACAATGGTTTCCTAAGAGGATAACAACGGATAAAATATTCAATAGAGAGTTAAGGAGGAGGATGAAGGATAACTACGCCTGGCATAGGCTTAATTATCATGTATGGCATAAACAAACACGGGAAAGGGGGGGGGCTATCTTATGTTGCTTTCCGAACAGCGTATCTCGAAATCTAGAAATTTTCATAAATATATGTCTGCTTCAAACCCAAAATGCACTATTCCATTATCTCAATGAAAGTAATTCATATTAATTTTTTTGCACCCATTATTATGTATTTGATTTTACCAGTGCCGCTGTAAAGGCGACTCCACACATTTGCTATTCGGCGAACAGCAAGCAACCGCTCGCCGAATCCGAGTAGTGTGGATGGGTCGCTTACTATTTGCGGAGTGACGAACATTCGGCGCTTGCCCTATCCATCGCATGTCGGTCTTTAGGCACATCAAAGGGAGCGAACATTCGCCGAACACATCAGCTGGTCGGCCTCGGGCGAGCTCGGCCTCGTAGCTCGCAGCTCGGCGAATGCCGAATGTGTGGAGCCACCTTATGTTATATGTTCCTTTTCGTTATGACGAAGCGAACTGTAGATGAAATTATTTACACTTTTTTTAAAAGATTGGCTGGTGGTATTGCCATGTAATCTCAGTTGAAGGTTTGGATCATTATGCTGCATTACACTGACATTTGACAAAAACACTGTTATGCTCAGTAACCCAAGATTTCCTTATTTGTTTTTGTTTATTTAACACAGAAAATCTTGTGCCGCGTACTATGAGGAGAACTGTATTCTGTTCACTTTTCTTAAGTTCTGGGATACCAACCCTAACTTATACACAAATTAAATTATGAATGCAGGTGGAAACAAGAGTTTTTGGTGAGGACTGAGAAGAAAATATTCGCTCCCCGTGTGATAAAAAAAATTCCTAAGGCAATTTCAGCCGTAGATTTTGATTACTATCCCTCGTCGTGCCCTTCGTGAAGGAATCTACCTTTCGCCGCGGAGAACATGGAGAACGATTATTTGAATAACTGTATTCCCCACCGAACTCTAGAAATGGTGAACCAATAGTGAATTTACAATGATGTCCAGACGGCCATCTCAGCATTGTTCAAAGGTATAAGGCGAAAAACCTTGTGGAGATGGGTGTCATTCTCCCAGTAGCTTAGATACAATATTTGTCAATGGCATATTTAATTTTTTTGAATTATACTGTCCAAATGGTAACTAATACATTAAATGTCATTGTTAAAATCAATATTACTTTCCTTTTTGGTTATTAATATAAACTCTAATTTATGGAAATTAATTAGTAAAGCCCGGAACTTATTTTACTACCCGGCATTTATTTTACCTAAAATAGGCAGGCAAAAAGGCATTTATTTTTATTAAAATAGGCTTACAAAAAGGCATTTATTGTCGCTAAAGTAGGAAGCAAAACACAGAATACATTATAAAAATTCCTATTTAAAAGAAATTAATTAAAAAATTAATAATTAAATGATTCACATTTTTATTTTAATTCTAAAATTTACATTAGCACGAACATGGAAGGAAACTACTTTTTCTTCGTAATCTTCATCGCACTAGACCATCCGGTTGACGACTACAAATTTATTTTTACTCCCGACCGTGTCTCTACGAAATGCTATTGTGGACTGCCTTTTGAATCTTGAAATGATAGCAGTGAAACGGATTTGTAGATTTCGTTCTTCGCACTTGTGTAACCGCCAGAAGGGAAGAGAAAACAAGAAGGAACTATAATCCTGTAAATACAATCTCAAAAGTAATCAGAGGTCATACACAAACATGAGATTTCTCGTGAGCGAACAAGTCTATAAGCATTAATGAAAAATATCAAAAATCTTGCCTGGTACCTTTTTTCTTTTATTTTTAGATTTTTAACACAACCTGACACTGGAGCCTTCCGCGATCACAGGATACACAACCGGGCCACCATATTATCCAGGATACTGGATATGTTTCGAACTTGATAGAGACTGGTGCCAGGAAGGAAAAATGGGGAAATAATAAGGAAAAAGGCAGAAAATGCGACAAATAAGGAAGAAAAAGGCACAAATGAGACAAAATTTAAAAATGGGCATCAGAAGCTAAAATAGGCATAAAGAGGCAAAATGAAAATCTACTCAAACAACTCCAGAAGTACAATTAAGTGATTCCTATTGTTAAAAGTCATAAAATCGTAACAATTACAAAAGGCATTTCGCCAAACTTCCGGGCTCTATTAATTAGCCTTTAATTTAAAATCATCTGGCAATTTGTTTTAAAATAATGTTCTTGCATGTATGCGAATTGTTTGCAGTGAACCTGATGAATATGATTACTACGTCGAGTTTTTTATAGTTATAGATGTGTTCGTACCTCTAGTGGCCCCGCTCGTAAGTCATTCTTGACATTCGTTCTGGATATGTAAGTAGTACATTACATTAAACTTAAATTCACCTTCAGAATGTCTATAAAACATGACTGGATGCAATATCCTTTTTTTTCTTAGAGAATCATTTTAAAAAATACATAAAAATATGACACAATTATAGTGATATTGTTGTATTTTTATTTTGCAACATTTCAGGAACAATGTTACAACCCGTCTTCAAATCTACAAAAATCTAAAATTAATTACACGAGATTCGTTAAATTTGTGTTTAAAATATTATATTTTTACGTTAAGCAAATTATTTATTTTTGTTACAATAATTTAAAATTCTTAACATTATATGGATTATAGCATCTTACCAGGTGTTGAGAGTAAACCCAGTTTTCCGAAATATCTCCAAATAAAAATACAAAAAATAGTATCATGACAACTGCGTTATAAACTTTAAAACGTGTTAAAAACAAATGAATTTGCATCATGTAATTGTCTACATTTACCCTATTTCTAATTCTTTAAAGTTCGTCTTAATTTATAGCACATAAATATTGACACGCATGTGTTTTTGTTTTTTCTTCTATCTTATATTTTTACCAATCTATTTATATTGCGTGACTGGCCGCCTAATTATCATCAATACGGCATTGGTATTGACATCCTTTTTACGTTGCTTCCATAGTCTTGGGTCATTATTGGCGTGTACTCGTAGAAGAGTAGCTTTGCAGTGATAGCCACGCTGAGCGGAACTGTACTTGTAGGTTGCAAACAGTCATAAACATTGGAAATGTGTCAAGGACTATACTTGCAAAGTATCACTTCTGTCGTCCTGTGAAATCTATCACTTGAAATGTTCAGGAATGGAAATAAGGACGTTTTCTGTGAGCATCAAAAGTGAAATGTGGCTGGTGGGCATGATCTGAATAAGAATAAGTAAAACCCGTTCCACTACTGTCTTCTAGTATCACATTCTCCGTCTAGAGCCAAGCATAACTCCAACTCATCGGAGAAGAACATTATTGTAGCAGACAAAAATCTTCTTTATTTTATTTCCTTTCGAGGGGGGTGAATGCGAATCGACCTTCAGGATTGCTCGACCCTCAGGATGGAGAATTTGATGACTCCAAATGATCACCGAGAAGTCAAAAATCAGATCTTCGATTAGTCATGTACATTTTTTTTAAAAAATAGTACATTTTACCTCATTTTGAGGAATGTGACAACTTATACCGCACTTGAAATAACATTATAAATTATTCTGGCAGTGGAGAAAGTGGAAAATTACGTTATCGTCACAACCACATCCAAAAATTGAAACTGGAATAATAATCTTATATGAAACACAATTTTTGTCTTAAGAACCAACGTCTTCTTGGAATTTAGTTGCACTCTACTTATACAATAATTACCTGGGAACGCTGGTGATCACAAGAGGTTTTAAATGGTCACAAAAATTTTTTGTAGCTCCGATGTCACGATATAAGACGTACATAATTTGCAATACTGAACTATTAGGCTATCCAATTTTCAGTATATTTAGCAACGTTTCACTGCTGTTACAAATAATATGAGAAAAACTGTTGTACGTTTTTCACCAGTAGATTGAAAATAATTTTACTTATTACATCGAAACAACGCTCTTTGAATTTGATTTTGACGTTGCGCTATATGCGGTTTCAATGAATGTAAGTTAAGCGTTACCAGTCGATTTTTTTTAATTCGCCTGCCGCTGTTGTATTTTCAGGTGACGAGCCCACCTGCGTATAGAGTTTAATTAAAATCGTTCAAGCTGCTTCCCAGAATATTTCTAAAATGACTTTTAATCTTCGTTCTCGGTATTTTTAATACCGCCCGAGTTCTGATGGAGACGTGGAAGACTTGACAACTTTTTTCTCCGAAAAGCTCAAAAAGCCACGTCAAGGCGCTCTTTGAACGAAGCGCGATCTTGTTTGAAAAAAGAAGCCGTTTCCTCTTACTTCGTCGTATATTAACGAGATATAATGTAAACAGCGAAATTAGCTTTAATTCGACAGCCCATTTCCTGCTTTGTGTACGACAAACTGAGTTTTTCCGAAGCTCCGAAAGAAACTTTACATCGCCCTATTGACTTAAAACGTTTTTGTGGTTGTGGTCTAATGAAACATAATGTAAAAATACAGCCAACATTTACATTTATTTCATACAATACGAGACAAATGTAAAAAAAACAATTATACAACATTATAAGACGCGATATACTTTTACATTCCATTCAAAATGTAAAATTATATAATACTACATTTGAAACCTGAAAAGTTTAGATCCGGTTTAATAGGAGACATTCTTGGATTGGCAAACGAAATACTGATTTGATTTTACTGTATTGTTGGCAAACCTATTACCACCCCCTTGTCCCAATCCTCTCCTAACCACAACGGCAGATTAAAAAATGTAAAGATAGTAAAGCTATATTTATGTTCAGAAGCAAAACAGGGATCCGTCAGAGCATTTGCGCAATACGTTAATAGAAATTGGCCCAAAAACATGCTTTAAATTGGGATCAATGACTCAGAAGCCGAAGTTCAATACTTGTAATAAGCAAATTTTAGTAGGGTAGAATTATTCAGTTCAAATGGTAACAACTGCATTACATGGTTAAAATATACAGTATATTATTTCCCTTTTTGAAATTTAGCGTGTATAGTTCCACTTTCCGCAGAAATTCAAAGAAAAGTATGCAGCCTCCGGTTATGTGAGATGTGTCTATGGTTTCCTTAGATACCCAGTAATTCGGGAACAATGGAAACCTGTCTACATTACTAATTTCCATTACGCTCAGAAACTGAAAGAAAACTATGCTGTCTCCTCTTATCGTTTCGTGACACTCAGAACTTGGAGAAAAATACAAAAACAATGTTCAGATTTTACCTCAAAAATACGAATTGTGTTAATCGGCAATTTCTCGTAACTGATGTTACGGCTAATTTCTTTTAATGCGTAAATGGAACTTTTAAGAGCTTATGCGTATTGGGGCGATGGAACGCTGACGAAGATATCTGGAGGTGAAAAACCCGAAAGCCATGGTGTAGATAGCTGCTGGATATCACTTTCCTGTGAAGGAGAAACACTGCCATCTTCAGGCTGTAACATGTGCTACATTACGGGACTAAAGAGCAAAGTAGTTGACAACGCGCCCGAAAACACAAAATTCTTACTCGCTCACCCCAAATGTGGTGGTCCGTCTGGCATCAATCGCCGCGTTCGACATTTGCGCCGTTTCGTTGTTTCCCCGTCGTTGCTCTATTTTTACTTTCTCGCTACGGAGTAGAAATCGTTTTCGATTGTTGAAGGACGTTGAAGAGAACTGTGCAGGCCTCATGTTTGTTGAAACCCTCTCTTTCGACAATTGCAAAAGTTCAAAAAATGTCTGGAGTCTTCCTACAACTAAAATATTCAAAATAGAGAGTTTTCCCTTAATTAAATATGTTTCTTAAATATAGATTTTGAAATAAGGTCACATACAATG
The DNA here is from genome assembly GCA_031308135.1 of Acheta domesticus. Taxonomy (NCBI): domain Eukaryota; kingdom Metazoa; phylum Arthropoda; class Insecta; order Orthoptera; family Gryllidae; genus Acheta; species Acheta domesticus. The sequence goes on along the minus strand of JAHLJT010008446.1, from coordinate 40,548,506 downwards.
TTTTGAAAATTTGAGTACTTTTCGCGTAATTTTGCTCGAAAATGCGGGGGAGAAAGAAGTGCTGTTTTAGCGCGACTAGTTGATACGTGCTCTCAAAACAGCGACACGTGAAGTCGAGAAGTTTCGTATATGCTGATACCATGGCGCCGTGTCATCACAATCTGACATCTATCAAACTCGGTTTGATCGCCCACTTTTACTATTTTGATGTCAAACTCTCCTAGCCTGGCAAAGTGTCTTACGTAGTTGTATATTGCGTGTCATGTGTAACCCTGGCGCGAAAATCACTGTAGCAGTGTTGTTATAATGTACTGGCCCATCGGTGTTTCATGTTGAATTGCAAAATTCTATCATTTATTTTAGTAGTGTTTTCAATATTAAAACATTTACTAATTATTGCGGACTTCCGCAACATAATCAAAGATGCAACGTTTAAATATAATAATGTGTAGTTAAGAAGTGTAATGAAGTATAATGATAAGTATAAATAACGTATTAAAGTGTATATTTCAAATTCTATTATTCTAATGGACAAGAGTGAATGAGTTGCGTGTCTACAAACTCAGAGTACACCCCAATTGTTCCTAACAATTAAAAAAATTCTGATAACCATACTAACTAAAAAATTGTTGAAATTAGAGAAAGTAGGTATCCAGCATCATATCCAAACTGGTGGAAGATGTATATTTCGATTAATGTAGTCATACTCTGCACGTTTATGATAATATGAGATCTATTATTTTGAATAAACGACATCGTAATCCAAATTCGTGGGACAGATAATAACATATTTATTTCCGGATTGTTTGTTAAAGACATACGCGCCAGCCATTATACACCCGTTAACTCACATATTTAATGCATCCTTATGCACCGGAATTTTTCCAGAAATTTTTAAAACAGCTAAGATTAAGCCACTCTTCAAAAAAGGCAACAAAAATGAAATTCAAAATTATCGGCCAATTTCTCTTTTGTCAGTTTTTTCAAAAATATTAGAGAGACTTTTTTATGTGCGAATGGAAACCTTTCTCAATAAACACGACGCGTTTTCAAATTGCAAACATGGATTCCGGAATTCAAAATCTACGGAAACAGCCATTTTTTCTTATCTTAAGGATGTTGCCTCATCATTGGATCAAAACGAAGCAACTATTGGAATATTTTTAGATCTTTCAAAAGCTTTTGACGTCATTGATCATAACATTGTACTTTCAAAATTACCTTCATATGGAATCCGTGGTATTGCTCTAGATTGGCTATAATCGTACCTTAAACTACGATCTCAGAGAGTAGAAATACCTTACTGGAATGGTGGAACTTTATGTACACACCTTTCCGGTTCTTTGCCAATTGCATGTGGAGTCCCGCAAGGATCGATTTTAGGCCCTATTCTCTTCCTATTATACGTAAATGACATGCCCTTAGCGATTCGAAACGGAAGAACAGTTCTCTTTGCGGATGATACAAATATTCTTTGCAACAAAGAAACCGTAAATAGTACAATATCAGACGTTTCAAATTGGTTCCGTAATAACAAATTAATAGTAAATGAAAAGAAAACTGTTTCAATGCAGTTTTCCATATCAAATAAAAAATTCTGTACTCCATTGAAAATGAACGGTGTGCCATTGACTGATGTTAATGTAACAAAATTTTTAGGTCTATCAATTCAGTCAAACCTCAAATGGAATGCCCACTTAAATGAATTGAACACAAAATTAAGTTCATTATGCTACGCGTTCAGAATTCTTTCAAATTCCGTCAGCCTTCGTACAGCTCGTTGTGTATATTTTGCCAATGTTCACTCCCGCCTGAGATATGGCATAATATTCTGGGGAAACACATCTTATAGCTCCCAGACTTTCAGATTACAAAAAAGAATTGTACGAATAATAAGCAAATCCAACCCACGTGATTCTTGTAAGTCTCTCATTATTAATCTAGGAATTTTACCATTACCTTGTCTCCTGATTTACGAATCAGTAGTTTTTGTCAAAAGTGACTTACTTAAGGGCGGGAATATATTTTCAGCAAACGCCGATGTCTATAAGTATAACACACGACGTAGTAATCATATTCACCAAGTGGCAGTATCAACAGCTCACTACAAAAAATTCACATACAATTCATGTACATTACTCTACAACACTTTGCCAGAAGACATTAACGATTAAATTCGATAGAAAAGTTTAAGTCCCAAGTAAAATCTTTTCTGCTGCATAACTGTTTCTATACAATTCGAGACTATACCGAGCATCAAAAGTAAAGTAGCATTAATTTTAACAATGATAGTTAATGTAATTATTATCATTTGGATTGTATAATTCTAAAGAACCTGTAACAAGTATTGTACCACAGTTTCTGGGTTGATGGCCCCCATCTCGATCAGGTTTTTCGTCCAGTTTCCCTGATCCTTGAGCAAATGCTGAGATGGTCCCTTGTTTTGCTTCTGGACATAAATGTAACTTCACTATTTGTGCACGTCTTCTGAATTTCAGTGGGAAATATAGTTATTCAAATTATCGTTTTTCATATTATCGCGACAAAAAGTAATATTCTTTCATGAAGAACATGAGGGTTCAGGGCAGAAATTTATAGCTAATTTACCTTTGAAAATATATTTTATTATATAGGAGCGAATATTTTGTCCACAAAACTCGAAAAAAATCTCTCTTTTCTGTATTCAAAATTCGACTAGAATATGGTTTAGGATGGAGACCACAGAATTATGAAAACGTACACAAAATTCACTTCTCCCCATAGCTCGTCACACGCAGTTTTTAACTGTTTTAGACGTAAATAAATAAATAAATAGTATTTTTTCTGTAGTGTTCCAACTATATTTTTTCAGGGTTACATTCGAACTGTATCAACTAACTAAATGTTAAAGTTCAAACTCGACAAGTCGTTATCAATGATTTCTCAAATAAGTGTTCCTCGTCATCCCAAAACCTCAATGTTCGTAAATTTCCGAATTGGCCCGGGACTTCAGGGCATTGAGTATGTTAATCTTTAGAATAGACATGTATGCTCCATAGGCAAGCCACTAAGCTGATTTTTCATTTTTACTCTTAGATTTATGCAAATCCCTTGACACACTTTTTAAAATGCATCAAAACGAAATTTGGTCTGAAATCCGTTCAGTGTCTGCAGAGATCAAGGGAGAATGTGCACATGGGCAACGGATAAGTGAATGGTGGATGGAGAGTCTCATTTTCATTCTCTTTGCTCGTCCCGACTGCTGAAAAAGGGCAGATATTAATACTTAGGGGGGGGCATACATGCTGTGTATGACTCGTACAGAGCGGTGAAGCTCCCGCCCAATCCGACATTGAGAAGCTTGTCACAAGCGCAGGGAAGGAATGGCTTCGACAAAGCGTGGAGAGGAGAGGCAACGCATATTACCTGACCATATTTTGAAAGAGAACTGGAAATCGTTGTAGTACCTGAAAGAATGATGCTGGTATTAATGTGAATATTGAACGTCGTATGCTATTTCAATAAAAGTATAATGTGTGAATGCGAAGAAGACGGTAGTATAATTTTGCGATTGTAATGCATATTTTTTTTAGCAAGGTAGTTAACTATATCTTTTGAAAGGGAACAGATATTGGAGTGTACCCGAGCCAGATGTCAGAGATTGGTTTAAACATCTGTGGTAGCGCCATGTAGGTCTCTGTTCTAAGGGTCCTGGGTTCGTATGCCGCCTGAGCATTGATGGTTGTTTGTTTTGGCATTATAGATCCATATCAAACATCACGAGTCTTTGAACCTTTGAACCCTCTTATCCACGTTGGTCCGGTGGCGCAACGGCTTGTGGCAGTTCCACCCAAGTGCACATTTCTCCAAGGAATTCGAATTCCGCGAAAGGCACCGTGGGACAATCTCTTCCACTATGTAGCCCTACTGAATTCTTTCCTTGCCTAGTTTACGGACACCTTCTGCTGAACTGCCTTCCTTTGCCGCGACAGGCCTGCGAGATGCATCGGTAGGATAGTCTATGGGATACGTAGCTTTCGACCGGTCTCCCGGCATATGTGGTAGGGTAGTGCATGTGAGTATAACTGTAAGGGGTGAGGATAAAACAAGGAAGGGGAAGGAAAGATCGCGCGCGGTCCCTGGCCCGTTTGTTAGGGTACTGCTCCTGCATTCGCCTGGCATTGATCAAAGAAACTATGGAAAACTACCGATCGAGAGTAGTCGGCCGCTAGAATTCTCCAGACAGCAACTGAATTCGACCTAGCTGTTTAGCTAGTGTCGAAAATCCTGCTATCGTCGGGACTCAACCTTAGGATTTCCCAATCAGAGGCACTGCAGTGACAGTAGTAGATACCCTGAGCCACCTCTCCCTGTGTGAATGGCAGAGATGTTTAGGGCTACCTACATTCTTTAAAACGAATCTCTCCAACTTATCCACTTATTATTAACTATAAAGCAATTTCTTGGATTTCTAACCAGACCCCAATTACGTATCTTGGATTAAAACTCGATACTAAACTAACGTGGGAACCACACATTACATCAATAATAAACAAAACGAATGTCAAGCTTTTAAAATTATACCCATTTTTGAAGAAAAATTCTCATCTTTCTTTAGATTCAGCTTTATGTATATTTAAATATATAATTCGCCCATCATTGACATATGCGTGTCCCATTTGGGGTGGTGCAGCGAAATCGCATATTCAAAAACTAGAGGCTATACAAAATAAATATCTTAGAAGAGCATTGAAAGCACCTTGGTTTATAAGAAACAATCAAATATTACACGAACTCGGTATTCTGTCTCTAAAATCCTGGATCCTTCATCTCTCAGATAAATTTTATACTTCCCTTATATCTTCTCCTGCTTATACATCTTTTCAACTTGGAAAAAACAGCTAATCCTTTCCCGCGAATCAAATCACGCTATTCAAAAGACCGTTTACATCCTCCATAGTTAACTTATTTCATGTAACTATTATTTATTGTAAAAAAAATTATATGTATTTTGTACTATTTATAACCACAGTTTATTTCTAAGATCATTGTGAGTTCAAAAACAATAATACTTATACATATCTGTAACATGTTAGAGGTTACTTTTGAAGTTTCTCCTCAAATTGTACTATGTTAATGTAAAAATTCACACACTTGAAAGACAAATTTTTGTCGAACAAGTATAAATAAATATATTAAAAAAAAAGGGCTACCTACAGTAACAGAGGATGGTTCCGTTCCGACAAAATTATTAGGAGCAATGTAGCATGGGGTGTCAGATGTCAAAGATGTTTCGGCAGACAGGTGTCGAAGAAGGTCCAAAACGGCGAAAGAGCGCTCCGATTAAGAATCACATAGCCAATCCAATCCCTTGACTCCCATTATAAACGAGACATGAAGAACGTAAGTGTGAAATCCAAGTGACTTAACCCTGTACCTCTTGCGTGCTCGCATTGTCTACTACAGGCCCACATAACTCGAATGTCCGTGAATTAGCGGGGAGCGCTCGGGGAGCCCAGAAATTCGCCCGCGAGCACTATTGTGTCATGGCGGGGATCGTTTCTGCCCCTCCGTAGCAGGGGAAAGGGTTTTGGAAGGGCTGCAGCAAGACTGCTCGGTAGCGCATCACATATCAGGGGCAACGTGTTTTGTTTCACTTTCAGACCTTCGTAGGTGTAGGAAGCAATAGTTTGGCAAACAAGCAAGAAAATGCAGGAATTCAATTTGAGTATAATAAGTTCGCAATAACAGGTTTGGTGACTTTATAGCAAAGGACAGGGATAATGATCTTCATGCTAATCTCTTTCTTGTGGACATCGTAAAAATCAGATCATGATTTGCAATATGAAGCTGCAAATTTTTAGACTGGCGTGCAATTAAAAACGATGTGTAAAAACGTGTTTGGTACTTCAAGAATTTCGAAAAAGTTGTTTTTAGAAATTATTCTTTTATTTGATTTGAAATAAAAATTTGCCAAACGATTATGAAATATTTTAATTTCAAAAAGTATGAGTCATAAATACGCAAAAAACAATGTAAAAATAACTTTTTGCGTTATGTAGTGTAGTATGAACCAATCTAAAATCTATTTTGACTCAAAACCTTGTTCAGACATTCTACTTTATTTCGCTTTCTTTTTACGTTGTTTCCCTACTAGATCTTTTTCTTAAGTTGTACAATGCCTGGATAGCAATTTTCCTTTTAATACGGGGTGAATTGACTTTTGATCAGCTGGGACGCGGCTACCCTGTCGGGAGGTTCAATTTCAAAAATTAAGTCTCAACGAAGCACCCAATTGGATGACTGCGACCCAGCTGATCAAAAGTTAACCAAGTTATAATGAAATTTTTATTTTCAATTGATACGAAAAGATTTTATATTATTTAATAAATTACTATGAAATGCCAACGTCTTTGTTGCGCTTAGTGTTGTTCCTGATCACTGGGAACTTTTAATCGGGCCGCGGAGCACGAGGCGTACGCCAAACCGTTCTGAAGGTCACTCGCGTGCCCTTTCGTCTGAGGGCCCCGCCTGCTCCCTCTCCATTGCCCTCACCATCTGCGTCCATTTTCCTGCGATATTTCCCCGCCCCTCCCCGCCCCCCATCCAATCCCATTTCATGAAAGGAGGCCCTCACCCTCTCCAGAGGCTAGTTGAGCCAACCTGGTCTACACCATGACGTAGTAATGGAAAATCAAACTGAATCCGTCAAATCAACAGCCAAAATATTCGTTCTCAGAATATTCGCACCCGCACCCCAATCAAAATTTATAACAACACAATACTAACTACTATGAGATTCATGCAAGTAATCATTTATTGCAAACACTTGCGAACTCCGTTTCCAAGTAAAATTATTCTGGGACTCCGTACCTTCAAGATTGTTGAATATAACGCTTACGAACATCGTTTCCACATCTGTGTACGTCTTTAACATAAAGGGTCCCCCCCCCCCGATAAGATGGTAAAAAGTTCCCCTCAACCAAATTACATATGAGTGGTTACACTATAATTCTAACACAAAAATAATATTTTTGAAAGGTTTTTTAGCCTCCGTTCCACCACTCACACCCATATACAGCCAAAAACGTGTTTTTTTAATTTCAATTTTTTTCGACAACTGAACACTATTTTATCAGACTGAAAAATATGATAAATAAGAACACAACTTGTACTATCAGAAAAACATTTTTCAATATTTTCTCCGACCCAAATTCAAACACAAAAAATATTTTCGAAAAAAAATATCAAGAAATATTTTTAGTGTGTCTTAGAAGCCTGGAACAGGCTCGAAAAAAATGTCAAATGTCTCTTAAAACACAAATTGTCCTTTTTTTCAGATTTTTCGACTGCTGGGCTACAGTTAAAAAATAAAAAACATTTCCCGCCTTTAAAACACCTGGACTTTCAATATACTTTGAAAATAACTGCAACGGTTCTGTGCATTTATTTTAGTGTTTATTATACATTTGTATACATTGTTGTAGCACCCAATAAAGTTTTGATTTAAATTGTAATGAAAATGAGACCTGCGCCATTTTTAAGAGTCCTATGCTATAACCAGAAGAAACATTTAAGGAAAAATTGTGAACCATTGTTGTCAAAAACATTTTTATTAATTGCCTTTAGTTCAAGCGCAGATTACGAGAAAAATACTCGTTTTTTTTTTTTTCAAAAAATTGTGAAGCCGAAAATGAGCAATCTTTTACCGTTCTTTGGTACTTTCCAGAAAAAAATGGAGCCATTTTTAGAAAACAATGATTAAAAATTTCCTATTTGTCATGCAAATTACGCAAAAATGACTCATATCTTCAAAACATTGTGTCACCTAATTTTAAGATCGGTCTTTGCAGAATTCATTTCATGAAGGGGAAAAATTATATCTTCAATATTGTAGCTGTAGAATGACGACAAACAAATTTTGAACTTTTGCAATTTTCAAAATTTCAGAGATTTCAAAGAAAGTAGTATCTGCGCCATTTTTAAGCGTTCTTTACTCTATCCAAAGACAAATTTTAATCAAAACATTCAGAGCCATTTTTGAGAAACTTTTGAAATTGTTAAGCCGTCATGGAAAATATCCCCAATATACTTGTGATTTCTACTTATTAGAGTTAACTTAAAGGAAGAGTATTTAGAAATTATTTTGTGAAATCTATTTAAAAATAATGATTGCATAGTTATAATACAGTAGATTTTCCGTTTTTGTAGAGCAGCTGATGAGGCATGCGCATAACTACGGAAGACGCTATCTATTCGAATAACACAATTTGAATCAATAGTTTCTGTGGACTTAAACTACATTGTAAATTCAACTAAATTCAAGGAAATATTTTAACCATAATGTCAATAATTTAAAACTTAACTAATAAGAGCAGAAAAACATCGGTTAGTTCTTTATTTTACCTCACACGATTTTTCTCAGTCAGATTTTGTGCCCCATGAAATGAATATTTCAGAAATCACATTTCATGTGTTGTGACTCAATAGATTATTCAGACGCAAAGTTTTTACAGTCGGAGAAAGGCAATCCTGTCACGCGAACAGTATATTTCATAGTATCATCATGTTTTAGAACCGAGATACATACGCCAGGTTTGTAATTTGTCGATTCTACCTTTCTGCGTCTTTGTTTTATGCGGTATAAAATAGCATGCATAGCTTGGTCAACTTCGTGCGGCTAATGACGTTTGGTAGAAAATTAGATTCTTTACACGCGGCTCATTTGTTTTGCTGCGTCGTGAAGGATTTTAATATGCGTGCCACAGCTATACATATTTATAACGTCTGGTGCAACATTGAAATGTTTTTTTTTTCAATTTTCTAATAATCAACGCAATGATCTGTCAAGTAAACTGCGATAATTTAATTACCGTCTTCATTACTAATATTCATTCATACTCAATTCCAGTATTTCCCATCTGTTCAAATACGTCAGTATTTATAAAATTCAGAAGTTTAAATGTTAGTATTTGAACGGGTAAGTATTCAGGAAGACAATAGGATTTTTTATTTTTATTGCCAGAATTTTTTGTAGTAATTATTTCTATGATATTGAAACAATCTTCTTTGTTTTTGCTTTTTTTTTCCTGAAATGGTTTCATCTGCTTTGTCCATTCGTGATGCAACAAACTCTCAAGGAAAAGGAAATCCTTGACTAAAGTCGTGAAGTTTCTCTAATTATTTTCGTTATTTGCATAATTAACTTGAGGCTCAAAATTTACAAAATAATATTACACAAAATTTTAAAGCTCTATGAACATATACATTCCAATTTAAAATTAGTCTGGAGCATCATTTGAAACAAATTACTCAGTAGACTCGAAGATTTGCTATCGGAAGGAGGCGAATTGTACATGTGACAGTATTTAAGCCTTCCTTCGCTTGAAAGGAAAGAAAAAATATTTTGAAGTAATGGGGCGGGGATTGTTGGTACTAAAAAATAATTAGTACCAAAAAGGAAGAAAATCATATTTCGTAAAATACAATTATGCACTGTTAGTGTTATAATGAATATTCTGTCAAGGAAAATTATAAACCAATACCTTGTGTCTCAATAACGAACTTTTTGCATAGAAAAAGTTGACTTTAATGATTTAAATAATGAAATTACTAACAACTGAGAGAGATACAAGAGATAGAAGTGAATAAATCAACATTCAACAATCAACATTCATCAGTTGCCTTGTCCATATATTAAAAGCAGTCCCAATATCTTTCAAATTGTTTTTTGCATTTATGGCACTAAGCGTCCGTCTATTATTATCATACAAGCAGACCATACACTCAGCAAAATCGATCATCCGATCTGCATGAAAGTCACTAGCACATGAGCCGTTCTGAGTTTAATATTGCCAAATGTCTTTCACGTTTTGTAGGAAGAAGTAAAATAATACCATTGTTTACATGAAATGAGCTGCATCTACCATAACATGTGCATTAATTTATCATTGGCGTTTGGTGTTTCGTCGGAACATCATATATCCAAAATATCACTTTTTGAGCCGAAAGCATAAATATATTTATCTCTACTCTATTTGATATTTTTTTAAAAAAATAGAGACATTATTGTGAAAATCTAGTTTACGTATTTAAAAGAAATGTTTCTATTTCACCCAAAATTATCCTAAAACTACTATTAAAAGAAATGTACATAACTTACTTAAAGATCTACATTTGAAGAATAGATTTCATAAGAAAATATCTATTTTAATCAACGCAATTTGTTCTAATAAAAAAATTGAAAAAATAATTCGGAGAAATTTTTTGAGAAATTTTTGAAAAGAGTGGAAGGTCTTCATGTAAATTACCCACAAAAATTAAAACATTAAAATTAAAGAGGCTATGATAGATTGGGAAACAAATTTGGTCAAAAGTCTTTTTATTCCTCTTGTGAGTTGTACATACCACTTATAGAGTGTCCCGTTTAGGTGTCAGTGTTGTTTACAGACGGAGAGACACCGCAGGAAAATCACTTTTTCTGTGCCAAGGACTCCTAAAACCTGAATACTGTCCTGGACACATTCCATGAATTCCACAAAATAATTCTGTCAAAAAGAAGCACTTTTCTTTGCGGAATTAATTAACTTTCTCTTTCTTGGAAGTAGATACGATATGTAGTACTTCTCAAAGAGAAAGTGAGGCGTTCAAAAAATATTGGCAAATAATCCATCAATAGGGAGATAGGCATGGTTTAATTTTAAATGTCGATGACTTCTTCCTTCAGTATTTATTTTTCCAGATTAGCACCGGAGTCGAATTAAGCGTGACTTGCGGCGGGAAAAAGCTCTTCTTTGTTACCCTTGAGTAGAGACCAGATTTTTATATAATTACGCATTTTTTGTCTTTCTTCTTACCTCCTTTCTCAAATTTATAATCTTGGCGAATCGTCGCCGTCCTAACACAATATCCAATTTTTTGTCACAAATGTTTACAGATGTATTACTATTTTTACATATTTTGCTATTTTCACAAAATATTTTTTTATTCTGACATTTTTTCAATTTTATTACATACTTTTTATAAAAAGAAGTATTTTAAGAAAATTAGCATTTCTTCCTACATTATTACTGCGTTCTCCGTACTCGAGGTACACTATGTGACACGGTCGGATGTTCTGACAGTCCGGCGCGCCTGTTTCAGTTATCTATTGGCGGGAAGTGCCCACCAGCATCTGAGATAATTTTCAATTTAGATGTTAAGTGTATCACTGACCTCACGTTTCGTGACATTTAACCTTAATTTCCGAGAAACTTTGGCGATCGGCGATGTTTATGAACATAATAAAAACAATAATAAACACTTCAATGAAAGTGCTGCAGTGATTGCTTGCTGGTCGTGGATATCGCCAGTTTGTTCGATGGCTTCTATTGCGTCTAGTCTGGCTACTGAATTACGGTCCTGGATAGAAAAAGATGAAGGTTTTACTACTGTCGGGAAAGTTGTATGTTGTAAAGTGAGCATCACTTATGGTCTCCAAATGATTTTTAAAACTTTATAATTAGTATATTATAATATTAAATATTATATCCGACTTTACATATGTATTACACATTCTTACTGTTTTAATCACATATTTATGTACATAACATTTTTATGTACATTTTGACGTGTCATACAACGTATGTTTCCGGTCTCTATCCATGCGTATCGTGCATTGTCATGACGAAGACATGAGTCCGACTGAGACCTCCCGGGCCGACTCCTGGGCAGGTCGGATCCTACAGCCCACCTCCTCTCTGCGCACACAGCACTGTCATAAGTACAACCCGATGTTCAGGCAACGTAACGGGCGATTTTATTTCTTCCAATGGACTTCTCTGCATGTGGGTTTGCGGCAGAAGCCGCATCTCCAATCCTTCCGCAAAGCCGACCCACGATCGGGCCCAAATTCGTGGGTCACCCGGGCAAGCCAGAGCAACCAGGAACTTCTGCCAGGACCGTCTGCTCACTACACCCACTTCGGCACTAAGGACGGGAGGACCGCTAAGAAACTGGGGTCCGGAAACGTTTGTGCCCTGGGGGTAGTTTGGCCGTTCCACCTTCAGCTTCACGCCCCGCACCTCGCGCCCCGCTTCACACTTCCGCGCTTCCCGCACCTCGTGTCCCGCAACTCGAGCCATTCACACTGCGCCTCGTGCTCCGCTTCCCGCGTCCAACTTCCCGGGCCCAAGCCCTCCCAGGACATCGGCTCTTAAGATATTAAACCCCCGGACTAGGGAGCTTTCGATTTTTTCTTTCTCGCTACCGCTTGCGCAGTAGAGAGAAAGTTAATGCTGTGCGAAATAATGTCACATTTTCGGCCGAAAGACTCTTCTTAAAAGGCCCTGGTAACGAAGAAGTGGATAAATCCAATTGCTAAATTTAGAAAAAATCCTCAAACACGTGGTTTGTGACTTGTGTCCGGTCATGGGCATTGTGCGAGATTCGCCCCGCGCTCGCGGCGCCGCCGTCGTTGCCGACATCTCCTTATCAACAGCTGGGGGTTGAGCAGAAGGGGTGTAGCCCCCTGCCTGGGGTGGTGACGCGCGAGGAGGGGGGCAGAGAGAGGCGCGTGGACGAAGGAGAAGATTTTCAGACGCCGGAGTGAGAGGTTGTGAGGCCGTAACGAGAGGAGGGAGCAGGTGTTGTGGTGACGGAATCCGGAGGAGGACGGAGTGGCCGCGCTCATGTCTCGGGACGAGGGGATTGGCGTCGCTACAGAGAATGTGTGCTGCGTTGACGCACAAGCGCGTTCGAGCGCCGGCCGCCACCCCTGCTCGCTACGAGCTTCTTGCTGCTTGGGCGAGGCTATACCCTCCAAACTGAGGTCGGTATTCGGTACTTTTAGTTCCTCTTAGTTTGTTTGTTTTTTCTCCACGAACTACCACGATTGCGCGAAAGCTTTAGTTTGCTGTTTTCGCAAGAGGTGTGTAATGAAGTGCAATAAAACGTGTAGCGTAAAAATGCAGATGTGTTTTATGGTGACATAAGAGAAAATAATGTCATAGTAACTGTAGGGGTCACCGGTATTCCATATAGGAACTGAGAATTTTGAAGCAGTTGGCTATAAAATGCAGGTTAATGTAATGTTCACGCAGTTTACTGTCAGAGATTGTTTCTTCCGGTTGATATACTCTTTCATTGGTATTTTCATAGTAGCTTTGTACTATTTGCAGACGGTATTTAAAGTTATGTCTCTTTCTGAGGGGGGAACATAACTGATATTGGAAGGAATCTTGTTATGTTGATAAAATGCAAGTGCAGTTTCTTTTCTTTAAAATGAACATTTTGGATGATAGTGTTAAATCCAAGTCGAGTTAGAAATCAACTAGAGCTATTTATGAATAATTAATAGGACTATAAAATGATATTTGCTATGAACTGTTAAAGAATTTAAGTGAATTAAATATCTCAAAATATATATTGAAATTTTGGGTGCCTGTTGAAAAGAAATAAACATATTTTCAATTTCAACCAAAGATGTCTGTAAAAATAAATGGTAATTTTATATAGTTTTTCAAAAAACTTCTTGGGAATATTCTGTGTTTTAAAAAAACTATATTTATTCATTTTAATTCTATACAAGATATTTCTTTGTAATTTCAGTGAATTTTGTGCAATACAAAATCATATAGGAATGCCTAATGCAGTATATATTAAGGGACAATTAACTGCAATTTTCGTAAACAGAAAGTGCTACGTCATTCTGTCATCCGAAATGCAGTGCGCCCCCCTCTGATGTAACTTTATGTACACTCCTCATCTCCTCAGATCTCATTTATTCAATTTGTGGAATTTTAATTTACTTTTGTCACAGAAGATATTGCTGTGATTTTAATTTGTGGCAGTTTTAAAATTAATTCATGATAATTTTGCATTTCATTTTCTTTTTGATGTTTTTTGGATATTGTTAAACGTTTTGTTTGTTTTCTTTTTTAGTGTCAATGTTACTGTCATTCTGTAATTTTTATTTTGGTTTCAAACCTTTATGTTGTTCTGTGGTCACGACTTTGTGTTTTCTTCGAAATCTTCAGAAGAGCCACGATCCCACGAGAACCCCCCACAACCGATTATTGAAGGATGATTTCAGTTTAGCGAGAATCCATATTTTGTGGGTCTTTGATACAGAAAAATCGAATGATGGTAAAACTTCTGTTCGTCTGTCAGTCCGTCCGTCCGTCTATATCTCTGTCTGCCTATCCGTCCGCCTGTGAACAACGCTAGCAGCTAAACCGTTCACCCGGTTTTTGTTCAAAATTGATATTCCCCAAGCGATCTGGATGATGTCGTGGCCCCTTGAATTTGAAACCGATATTTTAATTTTGAACGTAATTTATATAAAGCTCTTGGGACATTTTCAAAATTTTCAAAAAAACTCCTTCGCTTTTGATTAAATTTTGATGTTGAATAGTGTGAAGGACGTTTAATAGAATGGTGCAGATCTTATGATCGTTGAAAACAATTTTTTCTGCGTCTTCCTACAACTACAATTATGAAGATAGAGTTTTTCCCCTTAATGAAATGTGTTTCTGAAAGATTCTTTTTAAAATAAGGTCATATACAACTTTTCGAAAATTTGAGTACTTTTCGTGTAATTGTCTATGAAAGTACGGGCGAGAAAGTACGTTCTGTTTTAACACTACTTGGGCCTAGCGCTTTAGTCTCCGTCGTATGGTCCATTAGTTGGTGAATACTTATTTACTGATTTATTTAAGGTCAGAAAACAGTTTAAAGGTTAAAGGACATAAATGTAGCCTCACTAAGCACACGTTTTGTTGAACTCTCCCTTTGCTTCTAGTGGTAGGGATAGAGCTGGTGGTTACTATTTTGATAGCAATGCAGAAAAATCAAATCTGGAGTTGGTTTACCGATGCAAATTAGTATTGTATAACTCGGGAACGAAAATGTGTAGGTTTTCAACTGTTGCTAATCTCTCGCTTTTTAAAATTGTATTATTATTTATTTTATTTAAACTTTTATTCATCTTTCAGATATTTATATGGTTCGTATGAACGAGGTTTTTCAGACACTGAGCCTCGACCACTTTTGAACGGTTCTACCAACTTATACTAATTCTCGCGGTTCTTACAACTTTCATCGTATACTTTAGTCTTTCTAGAAGATACATTAGCTGGTTTTTCACCGTCAGCAAGTTTGAAACGAACACATCACAACGAATCACACGTTGTTCAACCAATGTGGAATTTTCACGTGGACTTGCTATCGTTCAACTTAATTTCAAGGTTATAAACACAACAATACTGATCCTCCAGATGGCCAGGTCTCATCCCAGTGATGCCAGCTTAAGGTCCTAAAATTACCAAACTCGTCCTGCTCATTGTTTTTTTTCTCCAGACCAATTTGCCTCTTTAATTATAATGAATAATTATTAAATGACCTATGTAACAGCTGTTATTGTTGTACTCTCTCTTCCGAGCTCTGAAAACTTGTCTGTTGACCCACCCCTGATACGGACATTTTTTCAATAGATTTCCAAGAAAGATGTACTCCACTTTTCTTAAGGACTTCTTTGTTCAATATTTTATCTATCCATTTTATCATATTTATTTTTCTCCATAACCAAATAATCATTATTCCAGATAGCTCTTACCTTTTTTCTAAAGCTTCATGTCTAAGTTCCAATCAGTATTACACCAAATATACATTTGACAAACATCTTCCTCAGTTTTACATGTATTCGTTTCCGTTAGTAAACTGACATGATTTAATGTATTTTGATTTATTTATTGTCAAAAAACGGTAAACGCTGGTAGTGACGTATGGGAAAGATGTGTAATTCCTTTCGAAGTACACACATCTTTTTATATCAATTATATTTCGTAATTTTTCGGGACAGCTTCCATTCCAATTGAATATGCATCGTTATTTTTTAAGTGATTTTACTTGTCGCGACCCCGTTCTTTCCAACCACACAATATATTGGAAATTTTCTGAAATTCCTTCCTCGATGGACAGGGACTTGTTCTCTCCGTCATGAAATCCATTTGTGTCGAGGATTTTCTGAATGCAGAAATTTAGTCAACTTCACACTACAAAACATCAACTCCAATTTTTTTGACAATGAATGTCCATACGACAATTTTGTTATGATCCCTGTTTTTTCGTTTCAGTGTTGTAGCAGATTCGTTCCTTGTAATACACAAATGGGCTAGTCTCAGTTTGGGGTCGTATAAATAAATCATTCATCTGTCTTCCGATTTCTTATACCATTTTTAGAAACGCTTGTGTGATGTTCGGCAGTTTGTGACCGATCGGAACCTAGCTGGAGTTGTCTTTACGCGTATATCAGTGCCAAAGTGGATAGTCGGCGTGCCATAAATTTAGAATGTCCTCTCGCCATAGGTCACGCGATGAGACAGTAAAGACGACACCACTATTCAAGTGGAGCCGATACACGGCCTGACACGAGAGATTTGTTTGAAGAAAGGAATCGCCAAATGTGAAATCTGTATTTTTTCGTTTATGTTTATTTTCTGCCGACGTCCGTTAAATTTCAATGATGTATTTCAGTAAATTTACTCACTTGGTACCAGAAAGAAAACATCTGTAATTCGTTATACCTTTGACGTCCTAAGTTTTGAGTCTCGATGATGGTATTTTCTACACAAGCTTGTCAGCTAGGTCGAACGATTCGTATTTAACGGATATTTTCAATGTGACAGTCCACCATCAAATGTTACGCAGTTCTCTCCCTGCTAACGCGATCTCGAGGCGTTACAATATCCGTTAAACATGAGTCGCAGAAAATCAAAATTACTTAAAAAATGCATATCTAACATATGACAATATGCGTATCATTGTGTTCGTCATTTTACGCTCGTCATGATAAATTTAAAAAATACGTATAGTTCCAATTGAAAAAAAACTCAATATCTCGTAAAATGCAAGTGATAAAACGGAAATGAATACATGCATAAACTATCAAATCGACATATAACATTTCATCAAAATCTGAGATCGCGTGGGGCTTTTCTTCACTTCACAGGTAATGAACTCTTATAATTTTGCATTGTAAAAGAGGTTTCATCACAACAACACTTAATTTTGGAACCTGAAGTGCCCATGTAAATAGTGATGGCTAGTTTCCAATTGTCTTCCACTTAATATTCCTTTTCATTTCCAGGATACTATAAAAAATCGTTAAATTTAAACTGTAATATTATATTACCTAAGAGAACCTTTATGTTGGAAGCTCATGTATGAACTAGTAAAGCTCGTAAGTTTGAACTAGTAATTTCGTAGCGATGAGGATAGTCGATGTGTTACGAAGTCGAGGATTTCAACGCTTTGTGTAATAAACTAGCAACGCTTACATTTAAAGGGCAAGGAGACGATGCAGATGCTTCCATAAAAGCCGCATAGCCTGATCCATTCTCGTTGCCGGTCAAGCTAGGTCACCCCATGACAACGTGCACTTCAGAGCGATTGGAAATGCAAGCATGAACACGAGCGCGCCGCGTGCTCTGCTGCAACTGGCTCCAACCCAGAAGTAGCGGTCGTTGATTACATTTACAGTGACTCTCAAAACTGACCGTAATTAGATAAGAAAATACAGACTGACATAGAAAAATATTTATTGCATATTCTTTGTGAGGTACGAAATAAATATAAGTATTAATTCAAACCATCTTCACTCATCCATTGCAAACATAATTTGAAATAAGTGAATGAATTAGAAATAGAACTTCTGCTAGTGCATCTGCAATTCACCAGAAAAATGAAATTACACTGACAAATTGTCTTCGAGAAAAACGAAACTAGTGGTGCTTCCAAGGCACATACTTTCTCGCACTGCTTCTATATGGTCCTAAATACTATTCAACTACTACATAAACCAGCAAAAGTGTTTTCTTCCAGGAAACCTTTTCCATTCCGAGACCCGAAATCCGATCCTCAAAGTTAACTAGCCGGCACTTATACCACTACGCCACACTAGCACCGTATGGACGAATGGACGAACAGGGCCATAAAATGAATCAAACCGAGCTATGAAATGGTAAATGCATGATAAAGAAACAATTGATATGATGCTACATACACTTTACAAATCCAAGAAGGGATGCGAAAAATTGTTAACAATAACAGTCCACTCAAGGGAAACTCGACGAAAACCCTGATCGAGTGGAGATTGCATTAATACATTATCGATTTTCCATTTCCTCTGATCGGAGGGTCAAGTGTAACCGGCCTCAAGGAGATTAGCAAATCTGTCGCTGGCTTTCAAAACCCGTGGTTGCGGATTTAGATCCTGCTAGACGCAGATGATTATGATAGGACAAGAAGTTATTGTGGTAATACAGTCTCACACGAAGAGCGATGGTGGTGCGATTTTAAAGTAAGTTGGCGGCCTCTTTTGCACTTCCGCTGCTGCCGTCGCTACTCGCCCACCCATGCGTTTGCTCACTCGCCGTCCCACCCACCGCGTCGTCGTCTCAACACCCCCCCCCCAAAGCTGCCAACAAACACACACACCAAATGGACAGAATCGACAGACATTCAAGCGCCACACTCGGGCTGTGATTGTCTAGCGCAGTGGTGTCAAGACCTTCTACTGGTGGCAGTGGCTCGCGTCGTGACACCATAGCATATCACGAGCTTCTCTGCGCAACTAGCATCGGGAAAGGAAACTATTTGTTTTACAATAGGGATGGCGTTGTCTCTGGTGGCGGAGTAATGAACTGCGTTAAGGGGCGATTTCGTCGTGGCACTCGTGCCACGGACTCCTGCTCGTGGAATCGACCTTGACAACACTGGTCGAGCGTTCTCCTCTGGACTAGAAGCTGTCTGGCTTGGCTAAGCGGTCGCCACAACTCTCTTGATCAGGTGAGCGTCGGCCGGCGCCTCCTGTTATGCATTGCGGTGGTACTAGACACGGATTTCTCGTTGGCCGTAGAATGCTAACGACCGCCGTGCGCGACCCATCACGCTTGTACGTGCTACGCGCCAGCCTGCCGGCATGTCGCCTCTCTGTCACCGCCGCATTCTACTCCACACCCGCATCCGTTCCACAGTGACGGCGTATCGTGCGCGTAATGGTATAGAATAAAGTGTCGTTAATATACAAGCTGGTGTTCTGATTTTCACGAAGCAAATTCTCTTTCTTGTGTCATCACAACATATTGGTGTCAGGAGTTCCCTGCTCTGGTGGCAGATAGGCGACATGGCGACAGGCAGGTGCGCAGCTCGCGCGGGTGTGATGGATCCCAAATGCCAGACGATCGCAGTCTTGGCTCAGTGGGAGAATCGTTCCTAGGGCTCGAAGGAGAGGAGCCCCCCGGTTGACACGTACTTGATCAAGATTGATAAGCGGACTGTAACAACAGCAAGGCCAAACCTGACAGCGTTTGGAGCGGCCAACGCATTCCTGGTCAATAGAACTGTGACTACCGTGCATCGTTTCGGACATGAGAAAGAATACTGACTAAATTAATTGATTTATTTTTCATCATTTATTTTCTGACATTTAATCAGAATAAATTTGTTATCTACAGAATAAGGTGAAATCGATACAATAGTTTTTGTTTGCGGTTAGTGATATTTGTATCTTATGTAGTGTTAATGTCAGATTCTCTTAAGGGTTTAACTTGATTTTGACGAAACTTAAGAAAATAATTGTTTCCATTTTATACTTCGATCTACTCGGTCGTTTTCATTCTTTCTTCAATTAAACAGTTTTCGACCAATCATCAGCCTAAACATTGCCCGGCAAAATTGAATCTTCCGACATTTCCTGTCCTTATCAGATTCCACATTTGCCCAGAAACGGCGCGACGAAGTGAGGGATAAATACGATCGTATGTTAATTATAATTATTTTTTATTGGCTTTAAGTGTTTTACTTAGCCATAATATAAGAAATGGTGCCTGAAATCCATTAAATACATTTTCATATAGTAATTACAATTAAATCATTTGCCGTTCCCTGGTGGCCGAGATTGCTAAGACAGTAGTGTCGTAGCGATCTCGGACCAAAGGATCGGGTGTTCGAGTCCCGTCTCGGGCATGGTTGTATTTGTGTTCGTCTTTGCACCCCTATCATCACCATATCATGTCATCTTCACTGTTACCATAACGTTAAACCCAATAGTGGTCGCTAATGACCTAGATATTGACGCGACCTTAAATAGGAAAAAATCATTTAATATTTTACCACTTTATAAATGACATTCTATGTTAATAATAAAATTATAAGACTATTAATTGTTAGTGTCATGCATCAAAAAGGCAATAATGGAATATTTACCATATTTCTTTATTTTTCGAATATCGAGAGATTCGGTAAAATATTCGATCTTCCAACAATTTGCAGGCCCAAACTTACCTTCAATTGCGTTACTGGTTGCACCATACTTACACTTACTATTTTCTCATGATTCAAACGAGAATTAAGTGAATAATGATTATTTCTTATCCTATTGATGGATTTAAATAACCTGTCTATCTTACATAAATTATGCCTAATAAACCGTGCTTAGGTAGATTTACTTTTGGTAGATAAGGAGATTCATTAAAAAAATTTTCAAAGAAAACCTTTATCTCTACTCGTAATCATTAATCTGTATTTTCTGCACTACATTTTTGTTTATAGAAAGTGAATACATCAAAAGCAGGACTGAATCATCAGATAAAACACCATTTCTGTTCCCTAACTTCCCAATTTTAACGGCACTTACATTTCTAATTATGGCCATGTGTGCAGGAAACCGCACTAGTCGAATTTACTGTCCTGTACTGTTTTCAAAAGCTAATTTTTCTATAATATGATTGAAGAGAGGGTAATTAGATTTTCTGTTCACCTGAAAAATGTCACGAATTAATTGTGTCGGTCTCTAGCGACTAATACATGAGCAAGAGCCTATGTGGTGCCGAACTGAATATTCTCAACAATCCGCTCCATTACGAAGTTGACCTAATGGACACTTTTCTAGAGTGCAGATACTATTAGACAGGAACAAGAACAATATGCAAAAGATGGAGGACGCTTCCACATTACGCTTCTACGTATAGCTCTCTGATCTGGATTGAGAGGACAGAACAAAATACTTCGGTCATCCACTTATTTATTATTTCCTCACAAATGTGTTTTACCTTCTTACCACAAAGGGGGGACACTGCATTTAAAGATTCGAAAGCTGGGAAGTTCTAGTTTCAAGATTGACAGCATCGACAATAAGAATCTGGCTTGGACGAATCCTCTATCAGGGTGATAATCTTAAAGGATGACTACTGAGTTCGGTCGTTTACTACGTTTCTTCCGATCAATTTCTAGGAAATAACGCAGCAGTGCCGTGTATAACGGGTGATGGACCGCTTACGTTACTTTTTTTTCTTTTTTTAAATATGTTGTCTTCTTGACCAACTTACATATATGTTTTAAAGGTATAGAATGTAATAATGTGGTTCAATAAAAACCTACCAATTAAATTTTCCAATTAAATAAAATGTAACTTTGTACACCTAGACGGAATGGCTTAAATTTCAAATTCACCAGCACATTTAGTCGCTCGGGAACTAGCCGCTAGGAAGGATTCCGAGCAACAAAATGCGCTGGTGAATTTCAAATTCAAGGACGTTTCGTCTAGATGTACAAAGTTACATTTTATTTAACTGGAATTATTCAAACAACTTGCAATATATTTTTCATTAATATTAGTTTTCCCCTTAAAATTAACGATTTTCGAGCAAATTATCGACTGTACAAACAAGACTGTTACTAACTGCAGCTATCTAGCGAGTGTGGAAAATCCGCCACCGACGGGATTCGAATGCTACGCGCTCCAGGCCAGAGACGCTGCAGTGGCACCAACCGTCCTCCTGATCCATCTCAGTCGCTCCCAGAGCTCGAGCTCGACCTGGTGCTGCATCGCCATCGGGGAGATTTTTAAATTGCACTCTATAACAGTCGGACGCATAAATGAGGCTCGCCGCGTATTTGACCGCATCGCTGCTATCGCGCGCGCTCCAATCGCGCGTCCGCTGGGCGAATGCGGCGCAAAGGGCGAGCGTTGAACCGCGCCAGCAGCGCGGCTGAAGAGCGCCCGTCGGGTCAACTGGCGCTCGGGAGCAGCGCGGCTGGCTGGCATTCGCGGTTGCCGCACGCGGTTGGCTTCATTGATTTTTGTTTCCCGCGATTCCGGGCGCGTGAGTGCCAAAGGTCGTTAGTCCCGAAAGTGTAGGGCATGTTTTATCACGGGTGTTTTCTCACATGTTTTATCCAGTCTGTAAATCGACATGCGGACATGCGAGGGTTTTCCCCTACCAAGTACGTCCCACGAGCGGGAAACTTCAGCTTCTAGCGGGAAACTTCGCTACTTCAGCTTCCGGGTCAATGACCCCCATCTCGATCAGGTTTTTGTCCAGTTTCCCTGATCCATTGAGCAAATGCTGGGATGGCCCCTTGTTTTGCTTCTGGACGTAAATGTAGCTTCACTGAGCGCACGTTTTGTTGAGAACTCCTTTTGCTTTTAGTGGTAGGAGTAGAGCGGAGGGTGAGTTACATTTTTGCTAGCAATGCAGAAAAATCGCATCTGCATTTCGTTTACCGTTGCAAGTATGTTTTCTATAACTCGGCAAAGAAATATCTAGTTTTTCAAATGTTTGCTATTCTCGTGCTTTTTTATATTTTATTATTATATCTTTTTTATATTCTATTCGTCTTTCAACCATCGTATTTATAGTTAAAATGTTGGGAAGAGATTGTGGAACTTAAGGAAACGTGCGCAAATAATCTTCTTTCTCATACGTCACATACAGTTTTCACTGTCTTTTGACCAAATAAATCAAGTCATGTAAATCAAACCGTACCAGCCCAGACAAGCTCTAAGCTCCCGAGTGATCTCACGACATGTGCGATAGTGTAATACGTGTGTGTGTAAGTAAAGGGTGAGTATAGGACAAGGAAGAGGAAGGAAAGACCGCGCAAGGCCGTGGTTCTTTTGATAGGTTGCTGCTGCGGCATTCGCCAGGTGTTGATCAGAGAAACCACGGAATGAAAACAACCTATGGGAGCAGCCGACTGCTAGAATTCTCAAGATATCGATGAATGCCACCTAGCTGTCCAGCTAGTGTCGACAATCCTACCATGGTCGGGACTCGAAGCCTAGGACCCCTCCGGCCATAGGCACTGCAGTGACATCAGTTTGATTTCCTAGGCCGGTGCGCGGTTGGATTTCGCTGCTGCTGCCTAAATATAACTAAAAACGTCATAGCACTCTCAAACTTGTTATCTCTATGAAATTTTAAATTTGGCAGAATTTTTAATTTTACTTTTATTTCTAAAAATGTTTTATGTGTTATTGTTGTGAAAAAATGAAAATGTTAAATGTGTCGTATATGTCGTAACATATATTAAATGGATTTAAAATAGATTAAATAAATTATATTTAATTTATTTAATCTATTTAAAACATGTGGCTAAAAATATCAAATATACAAGCTGGACCCTTGTAAGCATTCTACTCACACACTGTAACTCATGGTTTTAAAAGTGAATAGATCTTCATACTGGATCCTAATTTCGAATGGCTGTGTTCCGGGCAGTGCGTATCAGTATTATATGGCCAGTATTGTGCACAGGTAAACATTATAACATTGCTAACCGTTGAGATTAAATTTCACATAAATTTATATACATTAATGTTGATTTGATTGCGGAATATTATTGCTGTCTGCATTTCTCAATTTAATTTTACTTAGATACCGAGTTACTGCTCCTATTTGACCTGACCATCAATGATAGTGAGTAGGAATCCCCAGTAGACGTAAGTCTCCAATAATGCAATAGAAATTTCAAAACTCATTTTGTAGAATGCTGCTCAAGAAACATAACATGAACCCCATATTATTTCAATCTGTTTCTGCCTCAACACGTCCCCGACTGTCCCTACATAGGACACATCATTTCCGAGCTGTAAGCGATTATAATATGATTTTAATGCGATTAAAAAGCAAACCGTTGTTGTTGTTTTGTCTTAATCTATAAACGACAAGTCTGTGTCAACACTTGTAGCAGTTCTTCGCAACTCCTTAATTACCCTGCTAGCCGTTATTCAACTACAGCCTAGAAGTTGTCGCTCTCCGTTCACTCAATGATCAGTAGTATTAAGACTAGTGTGTGTTATATGTGACACAGTGAGTGCTACACGAAAATCACATGTATTGTTAAGGGCTTGTGGACTATATATATAACAGAATGGAAAACTATTCTACTTCGCCAGATTTTAGCTCACCTGGTAAGTTCTTATTTGTGAGCTACCTCACCAGAGAGTGGGAGGCTTTTGCCCTGGATAGGGATGCTTAGCTTAAATGATAATGATAATGATATGTGACGCAGATTTGTTGTTTACGTTACAAATTTTGCAGACTATCTAAAAATGAATTCGTGTTTTCTAACAGAAGAGATTCGGAATAAACTTCTGACTAATAGAACCAATTCTTGGTAACAATAGAAAAGTGACGGCAGATAATTGGTACAGCTCATGTCGCGTTTTAGCCGAAGAACTGATCAAAATGTAAACTGGCCCTTGTGGGGACGAAGATATAGAATAAAACTGAAAGGCCTCAACATCTTTTGAATGCAAAATGTCATATTGGATCGTCATTTGCGTATAAACCTAAAAGAATGTTTTATACACTAAAAAAATCCGCGGATCCTGTCGCATCAGAAAGATCATGGATATGTGTTTTCTGCCATTATAAGAAAATCGACGAGGCACAGGATACTTTTTCCTTTTCCTGCAAATATTTTTTATGCAAATATTTTTTGTGATTTTTTTATTTACTGGCATAATATATAGATTTATGAATGTGAAGGGATATGTATCTGATAATTAGAAATAATTAATCCATTGAAATACCCAAGATATGCAATATGTGTCATATATGACACAGCTTTGCCATAAGTGTCACTCACAGGAGCCTTGTTGTTTGAAGGTTAAATATAATTTCTGGTGGTGTTGATACCTTTTTATAATGATAACTCCTGTCTTTTATTCTCTTACGTTCTTTTAATCATTGAAGGTTAAAACTGTTTGATGCCAAACTGTGGAGTAATTCCCTATCCAGCAGTAGCGCACAGGTTTTTGTGACGGTGGATTCTTATAAACTGCAAACTGGCAATTATCTTTAGCGTATAATATGCTAATTGCTAAGACGATGCATAATTTACCACATAAAAAATTGAATTACTGAAATTATGGGATTTATTGAAATCACGTTTCGCTGAAAAAATGTCGTACATATTTACATTCATTTCTCCAAAATATTAAAGAAAAGGAAAGAAGATAGATGTCTCGAAGATATTCAGAATACCAAATAACTTCTAATTATGTAATACCTACAGTCGAATTCGCTTATAAACATCTGTCGACTCTCATTTTTGGTTCACAAAATCTGATAATTTCAAAAATGAAAAAGTGTCTCCACAATGAATTTAGAATTAAATTTGTCAAAAATACAGTAAAATATCCAAACATCTCAAATTCAAAATTTACACAGTTTCACCTGACCCTAAAATTAACCGAAATTCAGTTATGTTTTTAAACTTGGGAACTATAGAGGTGGCCAAATTATTAAACTAGTGTTATTGGATGAGACAAAAATGTATTTGGCTCGAATTAAAGAACTACTTCACATGATTAAACTTCAAGGCTTATCAGTAATTTTTCTTCTTTTACCTAATCAACTGTATTCAATTATTACGACCGAAATACATAACAATGAAACTAATACAAAGATAGTAATTGATCTCCAAGGAAACAATGTAGGACCTAACCCGGGATATTCCAAGCAAGACGTCATAAGATTCATACGTAGAAAGATGATCCAGCAATGGGAACCAATATGGCGATGTTATAAAACTAGTAATACCCACAAATCAATCGATTTATTCATATCACTCAACTCGAATCCCAAGATGACTAGACGCGAACAAGTTTTAATTACGCGAATCAGAACTGGTCATTCTAAACTTACACACAGGTACTTGCTGGAGAATACTTCACCACCACTATGTGATATTTGTCAAGTAAGACTATCAGTCGAACATATTATTACGTCTTGTCGCAAATATGAAAATATTAGAACTATGTATTTTAATCCAAATGAAATAGATAAAATCCTGTACTCTGTCCCCTTTCAGAACCAGTTTGTTAAATTTTGCAAAACCACAAATGTCATGCTTGAAATATAATATTATGGTGAGCCCGCTCGTATCTCTTGAGCTGATGTGTCATGACCCTACCCCGATGATATTGAATGATTATGTTACGAGTTTGGTAGATAATAATATTATGTTATGATCTATATGTTAAGATGCTTTTGTTAATGTAATGATATGTAACCCTCGAAAAGATATGTTATGACCCTGTCCTCATAATACTGTATGTCAATGGTATGTAAGATAAATAATATGTGATACTGTATTATGTTATGGCCTCTACATTACGATACTTATGTTAATGTAATGATGAAGTCATAATTGTCTGTAAACACCTGTTATAAAAAAATGTAGTCGCTAATAACCTCAGTCGTTGATGTGACTAAAAATAAAGAGAAAAAAATGTATTTGTGACTATAGATCTTAATAACCGGCCTGTACAAGCTTGAATGTTTTACAAACTTTTTTGCTTCTATTCTTTATAATCGTATTAATTATGGGGTGTGAAGAAAATAAATTTTTAATCCATTCTTTCAAATTGAGTCATTTTGGAATATGCAAATGAGTTGCTTTATGAACCATTTTATAAAGTCTTTTATCCATTTTTTTAAACTATTGATCAAACATTTTCTATGGGATTCAGTTAGGGCTATTTGCAGCCCATTGGAGCACAGACCGAAAATATCTTCAAGAAATTTATTAAACTTATTTTACTATTGTGGCACGAGGTCAGGCATGAATATGCATGGATTTTTTCCAAACCACTCATTTATGTATGAACACAATTGGTTCCTCAGGATCCCAAGTTTTAGCCGTGCCTCATTACATTACATACTTACAACTTTGTAAACATTACAACTTTGTAAACATTTCGACTACTATTTGCAGACTTCCAATCACTACATTTGCTACAATTCCATTTGTCTGGTGCTTCTAAGGACACATTATAATCCGTTAAGTCAACGAAAAAAGTAATCTAATAATTTGGCATCTAAGCTGAATATTTGGGAAAATCTGTGGTTAGAGAATGATATTCGTACTTTCTGTTGCACGAAGTGTTTAATGATATAATATTTATTTATTTGGTCAGAAAACAGTAAAAACTGTGTATGACGTATGAGGGAAGAGATTATCTGCACACATTTTCTTGAGGCCCAGAATGAAATAAATGTCGGAGAAATTAATACCAATGATTCTTAACCATTGCCAGGACTATTGTACATTAGGTAGTCTTTCTTGAATGACAAATCTTGTCATTCATTTCATATAATCCTATTTACATAGAACCAAAGAAAACTTTTAACTATCTATTGAAATAAATTTGTCTCGTAAAAATAAGAAAAATGAAAATAAGTAAGAGCATGTATTATTTAGCCTACTGAGAAAGAAGTTCCTAACACTAATCAATTGAGTGAAATTCTTTTAAACCAACTCACCGGTAGATGTTAAAATTGGGTGGACCGGAATAGTAGTGTAAGCTTTAAGCTTATTGTTCTACATCCTACTTCTTTCTGAAAATCAATATATCCCACATTTAAATTGTATTAGTCGTAATTTTTAGTCTTATCTTTGAAGCATGAAATCAATTTGTTGATCGCCTATATTTTTTAACTTTTTTTTTCAAATGACAAAAGAAAATTTTTGAATGGAACGTAATTAAAGGTGTGTGTTATTATTCTCCTTTTCGATCGCAGTTGTCGCCAAGTTTCCCATTTATACATAAATCGAAAGTAAAATGGCAAGATTGGTTTCTAAGATCTTAGTGAGACCTTCTAAGTTAGATCATATCAAAAATCAACTTTTTTCTCTTTGTTGGAAAAGTTAATAGAAACTAACAGAAAAGGAAGGAATCCGTTATGCAGATGGAAGTTTAGTCTCCCAAAATAATTAATCAATTGTAAAGAATAAAGAAAAGATTCTTGAAAACTTACGGAAGGGTGGTAAGAAGCGTGAAGTCGAAATGGAGAATTCTCGTGAAGAAGATACAGAAAAAGAGGAAGAAAACAGTAAGTATGAAAGAACATGTTTTTTTAAGTTTCAAACTTACTTTCAACAAACGACCCCTCCTTGGTCAAGTTCTACGCACATGTTCTTCTACTTCCCTTAAAAATTTTTGGAAATTAGGCGTGAGTTCTTGACAACCCGCCAAAAGTGCAGGCAGCTGCTAATTTTCCCAAACCCTTTCTAAAGGGAATGGTACTTCCACGAACCACGAATATTACGATTGGCATAATTAAGGGACAGGAACACATTTCCTGCCTTGAGAAGGGAGAGATACTTTATTTTCCCAAATTTCTTCCTGCCGTTGGAGTTTTTTGCTGAAGCCATTGAGTGCAGTAGATAATGTGCAGGAAATTAGTATTCGTTGAAAAGTTTCGATAATAAACGCAAATTCAGATTTCACATCTGTCCCGAGGGTAAGTGGGAGCGCTTGTAGAAGGGAGAGGAATTTTCCAGGGGGTGAAGGCTAAATGAAAGGAGACTTTCTCACGAGAAATATAATAAAGAAAAGTGTGAAAAAACTCGTATTTCCAGCATAAGGTGTCGCATTCTGGCCTTTTATACATCTGTGCATGCATGATAAGGGCGAAGTTCTGTGAATGATACTGCAGATTTATAGGATGTTTCCTTGCGTTAAAAGGACACGTGTTTATGCAACAAAATGTAACTTTCTGGCATTTATGGTGAGATTCCACGTAGAAATATGATAAAGGAACAGTATATGCAGAGGTTTACTCTCTCGGTTAGTCTCTCTCTCCTTGTTTCTCCCCCTCTTTCTTTCAGTTTTCCTACCTCCTTTTTCCTGACTATCAGAAAGTGTCCCTCTTCATTTACTAAAGTACACGTCACTTCACAGTATTACTTCTCTTGTTTATCTTATTAAAATTGTGTAGCGATCCTGAGCTCGCTCAGTCACTATTTGGCGATAAGAAAGACCTCGTCTGCGTGCTTCGCCGCGCGATTACGTAACCCGTCGCCTTATCAGCGGTCGCTGGAGGGGTGGCGGGGGGAAGACAGTTGTTCCCTCCCCTACGCGGAAAAGAAGGGGTTGTAACGGCGGTGTCTGGAAAGTGCGCAGAATGTTTCGAGAAGCGGCAGCGTGAGGTAGCAGCGTGAATTTGGAAGCTGATGGTGTGGGGCCGCGAGCTCCAGTTAGCGAGAAAGAGGTTTGGCCCAGTGGTGGCTAAATTCACACCGCAGATGCGCGTTCGACGAAGGCATCTGGTCTTGGAGTAAGACGTGGTTGCAGAGAGAACCCGTGCTTAGGCCCAAGACAGAGCGTCGGCAGCCGCATTAGTTCGCTGTGAGTTGTGCGCTGGTGGCGAACGCCACGGTCATCGAAATAAGGTCGGTGTTAAAGACAAAACAATTTTGTATGTGATACTATAAAAAGTAATGAGAATTTGGAAGCAATTGACTGTAGAATGCAGGTTGAAGTGTTGTTCCTGTAGTTCACTGTCAGATTGTTTAATATTTTTTTGGCCATTAACACTCTTGCATAATGTATGATATACCCGACCATTGATATTTCTATAATCATTGTGGACTATTTTCAAAAGATATTTGAAGTAGTGTGTCTTTCTAAGGGGAGAACATCACTTATTTATGATAGAATCTTGTCATGTTAATACACTGCAAGTGCAGTTTCTGTCTTTAAATCAAAAAGAACATTTTGATGATAGTGTAAAATCCAAATCAAGTTAGAAACAATTTGGGTTATTTATGAACAATTAAAAGGTTATAAAAGTATATTTGCTATGAACTGTTGAATTTAAGTGAACTTAAATATCTTGAAATATTTATTGAAATTTGGATGCCTGTTGAGTAAAAATACAACATATTTTTTTAATTTCAACCAAAGGTGTAGGTTGTAATAAATGTTTCACATTGATGGTGTAAACACACATGTTTAGTTTTTTTTTTTGCAATTTCTTTTGAATATTCTGTGTTTTCAAAACTATGTTTATTCATTTTAATTGTACACAACATATGTCTTTGTAATTGAAGTGAATTGTTTTGCAAGAAACTACTATGTATGCTAATGCAGTGTATGTTGAGGAAGGGTTAATTGCAATTTTTGTAAACAGAAAGTGCTGAGGCATTTTGTCATCCGAAATGCCTGTGCTCTACCCTCTGATGTACTATTATGTGTACTTATCTCCCCAGAGATATCTTTGATTCAATTTGTTGGGTTTCAATTTATTTTTGTCACAGAAGATGTTGCTGTGATGCTAGTTTGTGCCAACTTTGAAATTCATAATTTCTGCAGTTGATTTTTCCTCAAAAAGTTTTTTTTTATGCTGTTCAGTGTTGTATTTTTCTTTGTTCATTTGTTTATCTGTGCATGTTAGGTAATTTTGTAATTTGTGTTTCTTTTTTTTGAGATTCAATTATATTAATGTTTGTGGCTTTCAACTTTGTGTTTTTTTTCCAAATTTCAACAAGAGCCAAATTACCCAC
Organism: Acheta domesticus; assembly: GCA_031308135.1. Taxonomy (NCBI): domain Eukaryota; kingdom Metazoa; phylum Arthropoda; class Insecta; order Orthoptera; family Gryllidae; genus Acheta; species Acheta domesticus. Next base: position 40,517,909 of record JAHLJT010008446.1, on the reverse strand, counting down.
GAAATTTCCCCACGGCCGACCTACACGAACGGTCACATAAATGGCGCCCAACTGGCTGGCTTGAAATTTTGAGAAATTTACACTATAGCCAAAGCTATTGGTGGTTCCAGCAGTGTTTTTTTAGTATCTTTGATGTTTGACAAGGTTGTGTTGTGTTTGTTAAAGGTATGCATTTCTATAGATATTGTAGGTGGTAAAATACTCACTGAATAGTTAATATTAATTTTTTGTCAATTTGAACTCAAATTACGACTGGTTCATTTTGTTAGATAAAATGGCTGATAAATACAACCAAGCTAGGGATTTGGGAGATCTTTCTTCAAATGAGGATGATGGGGAGACTACAGTCAGGGAATTAGTTCAACAGGTAGAATCACCGGTTGCTACCGAAGAATATGCTACTCTTGGTACGTCGGGAACTGAATCTGCGTCTCCTCAAGATCCAACGACATCAGAAACTGACATTGACAGGGCGAATAATATGATGATAAGATTAATGTCGCAGTTTATGATTCAGATAGATGAGAAACTTAGATCCTCGAATTCGGAATTAAAAGACAGTTTATCTTCTCAATTAAATGATAAATTAGCGGATCAATCTAATCAATTAAAAGACAGTCTATCCGCTCAGTTAAATGAAAAATTTGCGGAACAATCTATTCAGTTGGAAGATAGATTAACTGCTAGTTTTAATGCAAGACTAGTTCACTTAGAACAAGCCATAATAGAAAAGACTTCGCAACTTTCATTAGAAACAAAACAACTATCTGAAAATATAGTACAGATGGAAAAGAATTTTCAAGATAGGACGGAACAGTTGTCAAGAGATCTTTCGGACAAAACTTCACAATTGGAACAAAAGTTAACCGATACGACCTCTCAAATTAGAACTGAATTAGAAGAAAAGCTGGAGGAACAGATGTTACGTTTGAATATTAATTTTGAAACAAAAGTTGATAAGGTCAAAACAGAAGTCGACAAAAACGTTTCTGATTTAAGGGCAGAAATAGTAGGCAACGAGCACAAAATTTTGTCGCAATTAGACTCAAGGAAGCGGGAATTAGAAGCTAAGGTAAACGACCTCCAAGACAAAATTGATGGTTTACCTGCGGGCCCTATGACTACACATCCTATGATGGTTAGCTTACCGCAAGGTTTAACTTTTGGAGCCCATGGGAAGGAGAACCCCTGCGCATTCATAAAGGCAGTAGAAAATTTTTTTACATTGTATAATCTGCCTGAAAGCAAGAAAGTCAGATTGGTTTATCAGATGCTAGTGAGTAATGCGAAAATTTGGGCGGACACTCTGGATCCATTACCGACTTCAATGGAGGGATTTAAAGAAAAGTTCTTCATGAGGTACTGGAATCACGAAACCCAGGTTAATTTTCGGTTGAAGCTTATGTGTAGTACCTGGAAAAAAGGTCAGAGCATGCAGGACTACGCTACGGAAAAGCTAGCAGGCTTCAGATTATGCTCTCCCACGATTCCAGAAAGTGAAACCGTTTGCCTTATAATTAGACATTTTCCAATAGGCATTCAGAATTTGCTAAAAAGTCAACTGCCCATGACAGCAGAAAAGTTAGTGACGCAGTTAGGTCTGTATGATGCAACTTATGAGATGTCGGGTAAGCAGGATACAACAAAACCGACAAGCATTTCATCAGCAGCCATCATACAAACTTCTGGCACTAATATGGAAAATGGAAATGCGAAGAAAAAGGGAAAGAAACACGAGATATCAGGAGATCATGAAGACACTTCTACTCCGTCGAAAGTTGCTAAATCGGCTTATTATCAACCTGAAGCAGCTGCACAACTGTACAACGCAGAAAAGGGAAAGCAGAAAATGGGCAAGGATAATCCAACACCATCTACTTCAAAAGATCCTGGACGAGGGTTAAACTAATGAGGTTTGTCTCGTGTGGTCACCCCGAAACAAACCAAGAAATCAAGGAAGTAGAAGAGGTGACGATACAGTCTGTGACGTGTTTGCAACCATACTCAGAATCTGAAGGATGCCGTTTACCAGTGTCAACGCAACCAGACGTAGGTGCCCGATGATCAACATAATATGCGAAGGAAAAGAAATCTCAGCATTGGTTGATACAGGGTGCACATGCTCTGTGATTGTAGAAGATCTGTTAAATGAAATCTCTAAATTGAATCCGAATATACCGCAATTCCCTATGCACAAATCATATATTGTTGGAGCGAACAAAAAAAACGTCGTGTCCAATATCTCGACAGGTCCTATTGCAGTTGACAATTGGCCTAAAGATGTATGATGTTGTCTGCATAGTAGCAAAGGAATTGCTGTATCCACTCATATTAGGGATGGATTTTCTGCACGACTACGGAGTGGTGATTGACCTATCTAGGAATGCTATACAATTCCCGTTGGACAACACTGTAAACTGTAATCCAGAAGACGACGAGCAGTGCATGGATCTTCACATCAACTGTGTTACTTCTACTAACTTATTAACATCCATTGAAGATACGATTAACAAAAATGAAGAAAAAACCATCAGCAAGGAAGAAGGGCGTTGAATTTCAAGATTATTTTTTTTACCATTTCAAGACGTTCATGATGCGAAAAAAAAATCTTATTCATTGGGGGGCTATGTAGCGATCCTGAGCTCGCTCAGTCACTATTTGGCGATAAGAAAGACCTCGTCTGCGTGCTTCGCCGCGCGATTACGTAACCCGTCGCCTTATCAGCGGTCGCTGGAGGGGTGGCGGGGGGAAGACAGTTGTTCCCTCCCCTACGCGGAAAAGAAGGGGTTGTAACGGCGGTGTCCTGGAAAGTGCGCAGAATGTTTCGAGAAGCGGCAGCGTGAGGTAGCAGCGTGAATTTGGAAGCTGATGGTGTGGGGCCGCGAGCTCCAGTTAGCGAGAGAGAGAGGTTTGGCCCAGTGGTGGCTAAATTCACACCGCAGATGCGCGTTCGACGAAGGCATCTGGTCTTGGAGTAAGACGTGGTTGCAGAGAGAACCCGTGCTTAGGCCCAAGACAGAGCGTCGGCAGCCGCATTAGTTCGCTGTGAGTTGTGCGCTGGTGGCGAACGCCACGGTCATCGAAATAAGGTCGGTGTTAAAGACAAAACAATTTTGTATGTGATACTATAAAAAGTAATGAGAATTTGGAAGCAATTGACTGTAGAATGCAGGTTGAAGTGTTGTTCCTGTAGTTCACTGTCAGATTGTTTAATATTTTTTGGCCATTAACACTCTTGCATAATGTATGATATACCCGACCATTGATATTTCTATAATCATTGTGGACTATTTTCAAAAGATATTTGAAGTAGTGTGTCTTTCTAAGGGGAGAACATCACTTATTTATGATAGAATCTTGTCATGTTAATACACTGCAAGTGCAGTTTCTGTCTTTAAATCAAAAAGAACATTTTGATGATAGTGTAAAATCCAAATCAAGTTAGAAACAATTTGGGTTATTTATGAACAATTAAAAGGTTATAAAAGTATATTTGCTATGAACTGTTGAATTTAAGTGAACTTAAATATCTTGAAATATTTATTGAAATTTGGATGCCTGTTGAGTAAAAATACAACATATTTTTTTAATTTCAACCAAAGGTGTAGGTTGTAATAAATGTTTCACATTGATGGTGTAAACACACATGTTTAGTTTTTTTTTGCAATTTCTTTTGAATATTCTGTGTTTTCAAAACTATGTTTATTCATTTTAATTGTACACAACATATGTCTTTGTAATTGAAGTGAATTGTTTTGCAAGAAACTACTATGTATGCTAATGCAGTGTATGTTGAGGAAGGGTTAATTGCAATTTTTGTAAACAGAAAGTGCTGAGGCATTTTGTCATCCGAAATGCCTGTGCTCTACCCTCTGATGTACTATTATGTGTACTTATCTCCCCAGAGATATCTTTGATTCAATTTGTTGGATTTCAATTTATTTTTGTCACAGAAGATGTTGCTGTGATGCTAGTTTGTGCCAACTTTGAAATTCATAATTTCTGCAGTTGATTTTTCCTCAAAAAGTTTTTTTTATGCTGTTCAGTGTTGTATTTTTCTTTGTTCATTTGTTTATCTGTGCATGTTAGGTAATTTTGTAATTTGTGTTTCTTTTTTTTTTTGAGATTCAATTATATTAATGTTTGTGGCTTTCAACTTTGTGTTTTTTTTTCAAAATTTCAACAAGAGCCAAATTACCCACGAAATTTCCCCACGGCCGACCTACACGAACGGTCACAATTGAAACACCTTGGAATATATTTCAAAATTATCCCTATGATTCCGGCGGAAATTTTGTTGAACTCCATTATTTTGAAGATACGGAGAAAGAAATAATCTTCCTCAATGTATGTATTGAAAATGTTTTCGGTTTAAATATTAACCCGATATATTTCAGGTATTATTTCCCCTTCATCCAACGATGTTTTTGCAGTAAAATGAATAAAAATGTGATACTACCTGTATAATAATAATAATAATAATAATAATTTGTAAGCAAGTCTTAACAAAAATGAACAATATAGTTATACAAATAATCGTTCCATATTTGCACATTTAATACTGAATCAAAAGATTTCTTTCTTAATTCTATTTGTTCCTCAGTATTATATCTTTAATTTATTTTATGTACAATTTTAGCAAAAGAATAATATCATTAAGAATTTTCAGAAGCGCCGAAACGAAAGGGAATTGCGGGCAGTTCCTAGAGGCCTATTTAGTGTACGATCCCGTAGTGAATATGGGACGGCATTTGAACGAAGTGCTGGAGATCTAGGGTTCCACACATTGCCCAATTAATTTTTTTTCTTGAACGTTTTTGTAAATGTAAATTCCAGTAAATTGAATTTAAAAGCAAAAGTGCAATATTCATTAAAACTTTTTCAAGAGATTTCAAAGATATTGTAAGTTTTGTAGATGATTGTCTTAATTGGACAAAAATTGCAATATTATATTCCGAAACCGTTGCAATAAATACGATGTATGTTATGTAACATCAGTCTTTTGCATGCAAAATGATTTAGATATAAAATTTGACATTTATGTTTAAAGTTTATTTTCGTGTTGCTTTGTTTCTTTTCTCAATATATTTGTGAATGTGATGTCTGAAATCAAATTGAATTTGAAAAAGTTTTTAAATATTATTGTTAATGAATCAAATCTATTCCGTCTCTGAAGAGAGTAAATAACAGGTCCGGAGATTTTAATGAAAATGGGTTTAAGAAATCATGTTTCTGTGGAATTTTTGGAAACGATGTACAAAAATAATTAAAAATAATTGACATTCCATGTTAATCAATATAGCCCGGCGGGTGAAGTTTGTCTGCAAAGCATAATCACCACCAACATTTCCAGCATATTTCACAGTTCCCTTATTCCCCAACGAAGTCTCTACGACTCGTCTTGTAAAGTATTTACAAGCGTTTTCATATAAAATATTTGTGCTCCATTTATACGGAAGTTTGAAGTACATAATATTCAATTTTATCGTATTCCAAGAAAGAACGCGTCGGGAAAGTAAATTTCCTTTCATAAGGGTTGGTTTGTGCGGAAGCGGTAGAAAATGTCTGTGCGAAGAAACAGGGAATGCAGCGTTTCATCTTTTCCTCACCTCACTCTTTCCTTCCACATTTCTCTTTTTGGTTGCTTTCTATTGCCACGCGCGGACATCACTTGCATGTCTTCCGCCTGCTCTCGCCTCCAAATATAAGTTTGTGTGCTCATGGAAGCAGCACAAACGACAAGTTTTCTTCTCAGCAAAATTGAACTTCACTAAAAATTTTATTTCGTGTTATACACGAACGTCCAAAGAACGAAGAAGAAATGTGTCATAAGACTGTTTCTTCTAGAAAATTTGCTTATTCGTTTGTTATTGCTTTTGTTTTTAGGCATCGAGCATGGAACTTAATTTTTTCGAGATGAAAATGTGAAAAATTCGCTGATAAAAACGTAGTTTTTCTGGTCATAGTTTTTAAAAAGAGTAGATAAGGTAATTTCAATATTGCAACGGAACGTCCTATTGCAAAAGACGCCTCGCAAAAGACTCTTCTTCCGGTTATTATGTAGTTCATAGAAAATTGCTGTCAGTGAATTCTACATTTCACTTCTGTGGAGGCGTTTAAGAACATATTTTCCAGAAATCGGAGGGTTAAATTTCACCAGTATTGTGATGTTGACGTATCTTTTTAAAACACATTTAATTCACCTAAATTTAGCTTTGTTTGTCGGAAGGATTAATGCTCATTCACCTGCGAACTTTCTGCCTGTTCATTAGGTGTGGTAAAGATTCGTTGCTCCTCTTTAAGTGTACCGACGTGATTTAAAGGAACGCCTATTGCGGACATGTTCTCAGGATATAATGTTTAATTAGTCCTCTACATGTAAATAAACTATAGTAGATACTCTGCTGACTCCTAAAAATACTAGTTTATGGCTAACGTTTATGTTCAGCTTTATACCAATAAATTTTGAAATATCTAAATGTCAAGAATGTTTAGGTTTATTACTTGCCTATTTTTTGTAACATTCTTTTAGCTTGAGAGGGAGTATTGTAAGTGCATTGCATTCTACAAAAAAATTCGGAATCATATGATAACGATAGTTGCTTTTTGTTTCAATTTAATGTTTATTACTTTATTTCTGTTAGTTTTGGTTGCTTTTGGATAGCACAGACAGCATTACGAAATAATTCTATGAAATGTAGAAATACTGCAAAAACGAGTGCCATTAACGCTATGAATACTGTTCAATGAAATGTATTGTTACTAGTTCAGTATTGACAGAAAGAATTGCAAGAAAATAATCCACCCCGCACTGTGCATTGTGCGCAGCGTTTCCAACCATTTTCTTTCTCCTGAGGTAGATCCGCAGCACGAAGGCAGCCAGCAGCGGGAGCCAAAGAGCGGAGACAAAAGAGCGGGCGTGGCGTGGGCGGTGACCGCGGCGGGCGCGGGACGGAGCGGGGAAGGTTGGGGGGACGGAATGGGACGGAACGTAGCAGGTTGTGGGGGGATGTAGGGATAAGGACGGGTGCGGGGAGGAGTGAGAAGACGTCTGTGGCGTCGCGCCGCGCCCGGGACAACGCGAAACGTTGCGGGGAGGGGGGGCGGGGCGGGGCAGGGCAGGGCGGTCACGAAAGCGGCTGCCGCCCCGATTTCGCCCACACTTCACGACACGCCGGGGCTGGAAGGCGCGTCGCGTCGCCCCATTCCATTGGAACCACCGCGCCGGCTGGGGTTGCTCCACGACAACACCATCCTTTCAGGAGCGTAGTTGACCGGGACCCTTTCCTTTCATTATTATTATTTAGATTGATTTTAATTGCAATATTTGCTGAAAAAATAAATTTGTGATAGTATCATTAGTTAGTAATAATGCGACGCTCGGCAATAGCTAATGTATTTTTAATAGGATCTAATCATAATTGTAATCATTGTATCCAACATCCTAGTACTCGCAGGAATAGGAGAGAAAGCAAAGGTCTATTCACCTATTAATGAAACGTCGCTCTGGTTCGTCGTAACTGTTTGGTAATTTATGCGAAAACGTCAGTTGGAACGTCACTTCCAAAGATGAATGGATATGTTTGCACCATCGAATAAAAAAACAAGCATATAAAAATATATCAAAAGATTCACCTGTTATAAATTCGAGTTTCGACTTTGCATTTTTTCTCTCTGAAAAACACTAACTCTTTCGAACTAATTCGCTTTTCCACGATCATTTTGTTTCTTCCTACAAATATTATCTTCCTCTCATCTCATCTTTTTTTATTTGTATCTGTGTATACTTTCACATATTTTTGTACTGCTTAGATTAACATCTCTCATCACTTGAAGGTAAAGGCTTAAACTACCTGTACAATTCTCAATTTCAGAATGTAAAGGCCAGAATGGTTTTTACTTATAGGCTACAATATATCTTAAATTTTGAGTAGAGTGTCGTATTTTTCCTAAGGTTTTTGAAAGTTTGTATATAGTAGTCCATGAAAACGTGTGTTACCTGTTTTACCTTGTACAAATATGAATTTTCGAAGATGAATGTAGGAAAATTTGTTCCAAGGGCGTAACACTAGCCTTCAATTTTTAATGCATTTTCGTTTACAACTAATAATACATTTTTTAGGAGGGCGCTACAATCTTTATACTCAAGCTACCAGAACCAATATTTTGGGAAACTCCAAAAAAATCTAAAATTCGGAAATACGGTTCTTAATTAGTCTAAAATTAGCCTTTAGTATTGGTTTGATTGTGTTTGGTTCTTGAGCGCTGCTTGCTTTACATCGCTTCTTTCCCTTAATCTCCCGCTTTTCCAATTTCCTTTTACTTTCATTGCTTCTCTTTCGTTCTCTCTCCATCTATCTCTGTCTCTCTCCCTTATTTTACAAACCGTTCGCAACATCTGGGTTTGGCTGTGGACTGCATCGTTTTCTTGCCGGAGATTTTACTATCTCTTCCGATTTTTGCCTTCATCACCTTTTGGTTTAATTATCCACGTTAGAGCATGCAAATGATCGTTTTTAGTTTTTTTCGCCCACCCATTCGACTTCATTGCTTTGTTGCTCGTCTGTCCCTCTTTCGATTTGTTTGCCTCCTCGCCACTGCCGCCAGAGTTCTCTCACACAGCCCTCTCGCTTCCCCATGTGTTTCCCTCGTGGAACCATTAATGGGTTAGCCTTAGTTAGCCTGTGCACTGGTTCGTAGATTTCGTTTGCTCTCCAATCCACCGACCGTTTCTAATGTTCTGGGTCTCCACTGGAACACAGTTAAGTGCTGACCATCGAAGTTATATGTCAACACGTAAGATCAATTTGCAAAGCTGAAGTACTTTGGAGATAATATTCGTGAATTATCATTACTGCATTCTCCAAAGGCCGACTTTGTCTTTGAAAAAAGAAATTTTAGATAAATGGATAGAGGGGGTAAATTGTGAGACAAAATTTACTTTTTTGGGCAAATCATTTTATGTTTGAAAAAAAATAAAATGCTTAACACATATTTTTTTCGAGGTTATACTCAAGCTAACGAGTAGATTGGAAATTTATAATATTTGAAAATTTAAAACATACGGTTACGTATCAACTTTTTCCAATACGAATTTTTACTTAAACATATGTTTTTGACTCACTGAGTACCATACATGACCATACACTCTGAGATAGGACGTAGTACACAATGAGGTAGAATGTTTTTTCAATATTTTATTATTTTAACACAAAAAAAATGGAGTGTAAGATATTTTTATGAACAGTTATATTCAATTAAGTAAAATTATTAATATATTTTGCTTCCAATTACATATTTGTATTTAATACATAACTCATACTAAACTTAGTCTACTTCAAAAAACAAAACATGCTTGTATACTTTACAATTAAAATCATTATGTTAAAAATAATTAGATATATTTTAAAATTCGTAAAACAATTAGTGGAATGGCAAAATAAAAATTGAATTATATATTTCCAAAAAAGTAAAGCAATTTTAGCGAATGCAAAGATTCCCAAAATGGAATGGGAAAATTTATAATTTCTGAAAATTTCTTGGATATCTGTGTTTTTCCGGTTTCTGAAGAATCATCTCTACATCAGTTCCTTGTTTACAAATGGGATTATGTTGAATATCTGTCAACAACTTTCTAAATAAGCGTATACCACATCTAATACATTAATTCGGAGTTAATTCATTAAAGAATTGAGCCTACTTATTTCATGTAGTCCAAACTGCATCTTCATTTAGAAATGTCCAGATATATACTAATTCCCCCACAGATTCGGAAAAATTTCAATAAAGAATGTATCTTGGTGGCATGGATTTGAAATGACTTTTCCTCTGAAGCTGGTGGAGGGTCACATTTAAATTGAGTGGCACAAAATAATCCTGCAGTAATGAATGTGTTCTAGACAAATACTACGACTGAAAATGTCCACTCAATATTACAAGGCAATAACTATCCATTTTGACAATCAGAAAGGCAGTGATATGGCAATAAAACTGTTTAATATAGCTTTTCTCTTTCCTGTCATTATTGTTGTATCTTCTGTATAAAAATATATGATGAAATAACTTTGGTCTTTGATAGTTGTAGTAATTTGTCTTGGTATTTATCGTAAAATTATTGCATGCGGTGTTACGAGTAGATTGGAATACACTGAGAAGTTTTATTCACACACAGCAAAAGCCTGAAAAGTAAGGAGAATATACTTTTTTTGATCACGTCTTCGATTAATTGATTGATTCGTGATTTCAAGTGCGTCAACTGATAAGTCTATTAGTCTCAAAAGTATAATGCATATGTTTTTTTAGGGATATAATGGTGATCTTCCCCGCTGGATGGTGAGATTCGGCGCCGACCTACACGTTGCTAGCGGGGTTTCCCCATCCAAGTATCTCCCATCAGCAGTACACCGCCCTAGCCGGGACAAGCTCTAAGCTTCCGACTGGTCTCCCGGCATGTGCCGTGGTGTAGTGCATGTACGTTTAAGTGTGTGTAAGTAAGGAATGAGGATAGGACAAGAATGGAAGGAAAGTTCGCTCGTGGTCAGTGGCCCGATTTTAGGGTACTGTTCCGGTATTCGCCTGGTGTTGATCGGAGAAACCACGAAAAACTACCGATCAGAGCACCCGGTCGCTAGAATTGTGGCGAAAACCCCGCAATCCCAAGTGTAGATCAGCGACGGATCTCACCATGTAGAGGGGAAAGGACATTGCCTCCTCCCGCGATAAAATAATAGATTACATTTGCGGCACCAATGACCACAACAGTTGACGCGCCCGTAAACACGAATCAATCAATCGTTCTGTTCGCCCATGCCGTAAAGACCCAGTGCGCCAGTGCGCCCGTCCGTGCTGTAGAGAAGCGTCCTGGACAAACACGAGAGAGTCGGCCCATGGCCGAGATCGCGAAGACAGTAGTGCCGTAGTGATTTGGGATCGTGGGGTCACGGGTTCGAGCCCCGCCTCAGGCATTGATGTATATGTTCGTCTTTTCGCCCCCTATCACCATATCGTTTCATTCTCATACCATGACGTTACATCCAATAGTGGTCGCTAATTACCTAGTAGTTGATGCGACCTAAAATAAAAAAAACGAGCGTGTGAGGTCACAACTCGGCGCGCAAAACTCTCGATCGAAATCCATCATTCATTTCCTTGAATTCGTATTCGCGGTTGATCAAATCAGGAACGCCTTTACGCATAATTTTGTTCCAGGTTCCTTGCATCCCGGTAACACTCATTGTTTGTATAACGGTAAATCCGGACAAATAAAACAGAGTCCATGGGCGCCCGTGGGATACTACTAAAGATGAGACGTGCATACCAGCCAGGTAAAACTGTCACTTATCTAGGTTTATCACGATGCGGGGTCAAAAAGGAGGTCCCTGCACAAAGTAGTGGATACTAATTCTTCGCATATATTAATAAGACATCTTGGAATTGGATTTAATTAAGTTGTACTTCTCTCTCATACGTCACACATAGTTTTTACAGTTCTTTCACACGGAAGAATTACGGCACAATATACTGGAACTGATACCACAAAACCACCAAGTGAGCCAGAACTTGTGTAGATGTCAAGAAAGCATCAGAGCATGGTGCAATGCAATGGTGAGTAGTTCCAGCATTTACTGTAACATGAGTACAATTTAAATTTTCCGGTAGTGAAAAAGCCACCTTCCCTCTTCTGCAATTCTACCGGCCGCCCGTCTCGACTTCCCCGGCATCCGTGGTCTCGTTCTCCGAGGTCAAATCCCGCGCGACCGGCACATTTATAAAATGGTCGCACTATATACAAGGGTTGGATAAAAAGTAATGAGAATTTTTCTCTGAAATGACTTCATCTACAGAGGTATTTACATATACGCACCAACATAATCGCCCCTGTTATTAATTAACTTTTGTCAAATGTTAGGAAGGCGTCGTACACCATCTGAGTGTCTATTTCTGTTGATGTCCCATATTGACCGCCCTATAGCGTGAATAATTTTTTCTCTGGTATTGTACCCGGTTCTTCGCAGTGGTTCTTTCATTTTGTTGAAAAGATTCTAATCACAGGGACACATATCGGGTGGGTAAGGTGGATGTTCCAGAATTGCCCATTGCCAGCGACGCAAGACTTGGAGTCGTCCTGTACGGAGTTATCCTTCACAGCACCTCTGCCTAATCTGAACGCTTTAACACATCATGCGACTGTGGAGTATGGCAACTCTTCATCACCACATGCTTCATGTAGTCCCTGAAATCATTCTCGCTTATTCCGTTCTCACGTCACTTCAATTTTGGGCCAGGAACGTTGCTCTACCTTAGTAAACATGACGTAAGGGCGCTTGCACTATTGCTAAGTTCAACGATTTACACACTGCAGTACACTGACAGAGTACTGTTCCCGCTCGATGCACACCACACACTCGTCTAATAGTCCTTCCTTTTGTTCCGGCAGATGGCAGCACGCCGACTCACCGGCTTTAAGTTACAGCAATATTTTCATTACTTTTTTTCCAAACTGTGTATACAGGTGTCCCACGAACTATGGACCACCCCTATAACTTTTGAACGGTTCAGGATATCGATATACAGTTTTCGCTGAATATTGCAGAATCATGGGGCAAGCAACATGCCATAGAGAAATTGTCTATAATATTTTAGTTTTCGAGAAATTTAATCACCTTTAATTTTTTAAATGGAACTATATATTTTTCTCACCATCAATGGATAGATGATGAAAAGAGGAATAAAATGATGTATCATATGCTAGTATTTTGATAGTAATTTGCGTGTAAAAATTAAGACTTTCTGATACGTGATTTTGAATGAAACGGACATTTCGTGTAGCAGCCCTTGCAACAGTCGCCGTAGGAGAAAGCCTTCGCGGCGTCAAGACAGTTGCGTGGAGAGAGAAGACTGAAAGGGGTGGCAAAGAAGCCTAACTACAGTAATCCAGGGCCATGACACAAAAGTCACATTAAAAAGCACCAATTTTAACGATCAGAATGAGAGATTTTTTCCATTGATTTATCTGCATTTAACTTGTCTTCTTTAGCAATAAATACCATTTTCAAACTTGACAAGAATGCAGCCCCCGTCTCTTCGTTGGTCAATTTCATTTTTAATTAAGATGATCTTTCGTCCACTTCGTAACCATGCATCTACTGCTCTTCATAAATGGAAAAGAAAACAGTACACTTTCATCTTCTGCTGTGGTTTTTCAAGTTTGAGGCAGCACGTGTCGTCATAAAGTGAGAAACTATCCAGTCAGTATTAGCAGTCGGGACTGCAGCTGTACATTTGTATTAAAGTTAAAAACTCTTTCTGATTTGTTTCCCATTTGTTCATCTGAATTGTTCTTCTAATGAAATTCCAAAGCAACGTTCATCGGAAAGTGCGGAATAAAAATAATTTGTAGTGGAAGGACGATAATAATAAACGTCCTTTTCAAACTTACAAGAATCGATCTGACTGTGTTATGGCAGAAAGCAGCTATCATTTTAAAACAAGGGAAGGGAATGAATGCTTGAAGATTTTATTGTAATATCGATTAATTCATCAAATAATAGAGAGCTAGACATTTTCTCTTTGCATTTACTCTTCACAAACGTCTTATTTAAACACGTACCAAAAGAACAAAGGAATAAAAATTTTGAAACACTCTTAACAGACTATGTGTTAATTTACTAAACTTTAACACAAATGTACATGTGCAGTCTCGACTGCTCATGTTGATTGGAAAGTTTCTCACTACATGACGACACGTGCTGCCTCGAACTTGAAACTCCACGGCAGAAGACGGAAGTGTACTCTTTTCTTTTCCATTTATGAAGAGAAGTAGAGGTATGGTTGCGAAGTGGACGAATGATCATCTTAATTAAAAATGAAATTTACCAATGAAGAGACGGTGGTTAGCAAAGATGTTTATACAAGGGAGAATTCATTAAGAAAATAAACATCAAATAAGTAGTGAAGAATATAAACATAATACAATTCTCGATTATTTGATGGAAAAATATCTGGCAAACATTTTCGTACGAAGCGATTATTCACTGCTTCCCCGCTTAAGCATGTACATTTCTTTCTGGATTTTAAGGGGAAATGAGTTCGGAGTCAGGGGAAGTTGCCCGTGCCCGTAAGAGCGCCAGGCTTCCCAGGCGTGCAAGAAGCTCATGCGGGCGTGGTTTGACGTGCATGGCATAGAAGCTGAAAACAAACCTATAAGAACGCAGCACAATACCAGTTACTTTGACGTACTTTATCGCCTCGTGACACGGCTGAACGGACTCTTCACCCTGCGTCACGGTCGACCATGCATGTAAAGGATACATAAACTGTAATTAGTGGAACTTTTACTCCTGCTGTGCGCTGCGCACTTTCTTGGTGTAGCATTCAATCTAAACATGGCTGCGCGTATTTCCGTGGACATTTCACACGTGTTTGCTTTTCATCATAGTTCATAGTTGATAAACCGTAATCGTTACGCAATAATAAACCGCCCAACTTCATAGAAACATTCGATATTGCATCAGCACAATGGTGTTTTATTATGCATATTGTTATTTACTTTTATACTTCCCAAATATGGACATAGTTACGACTTTCTATGGTAACGAGAAACAATTTTGTAAACACTAACAGCAAAAAGTGAGGATTTGTCGTGAGAAAAACATGTATTTTGTTACACATGATATCGAAAAGGTTGATGTTATTTTTGGTAATGTTGCTCTCTTGTTTGAAGATTCATTCATTTACAATTTCAGCGGAACATTTCCTCAATAATCCTTACAATATAATTAATTTTCCACAAGTTTCGATGTCTGTAATACAACTGCAAAAATAAAGTCATCAACAGAAAAGATAAACTACATCCTAAACCTGTATATTCTACTTACGTAATTCGGAATTCAACAATATAATTCTCTTCCAAGGCCCATTAACTAACCATAATTTTCAATAAACTGACATTTAATATTGTACCTTCAGTATCAGTGATAATATACATTACACGGTTAGATGAAGTGCAAGCTTTTATGAAACATTTAACAGAGGCAGAGGTCAAGCAACATCAAAAGAAAGAATTTGGAATGTATTAGCACTGTTACAGTTTATATTCTAGAGAGCGTCCTCTTCATCCCACATTCCTTTCCAAATATCGTCTGCGTCCTGCCTTTGCGAAACATCACGTACCTTTCTGCGCCTCCATCCGGCTGCACTTCGGCAAGACTTTGGCGCAGCGAGCTAAAGAGGCTACTCCACTCCAACCCACGTCGTGGCCCAACAAACGCTGTCGCGGCGGTCTCTCCCCGGCGCTGCTACCACCACCGTCATTGCCTCCACCGCCTCCTCCGTTACCACTTCCACTACCGCTGCCGCCGTCCGCATTATCGCCACCCATCGCCCCAATCTCCGCCTGCGCCGCCACTACCACTATCAGCACCCTATCTCACACCATTACCACCACCGCTGGATCATCTCATCTAAAGCCGGTCACCGTCTCAGGGCCTGCTTTACCCCTCGCTTCGACCACTGCACCTACCAGCGCCTCCGTTCCCACTGCCCCGCCATCAGCACCGTCTCAGATCGCAACCCCTCCCCAACCCCATCTCTCACCCAGACGGAGCAGACCCTGTCGTCGTGCTGCAACCGCTCTCAACAGCGCTCGCTCGCTGTCAACCGCCCTCATTTTTCCACCCAGTGGCCATTCCCGCTTCCATTCCCGCCGCACCCGCCCCGCCACAACACCACCTCCGCTCCGCGCTCCTCAGTTTCCGCCATCCCGGCGGCGCAGCTGCTGGCCGGCCACGCTACCTCCTCCACCCTCACGCCACCCTCCTCGCCACGGCCACGCCGCCGCCGCTGCCACCCCCGCTATCGCCGCCGCCGCCGCCCCGCCTGCCCCGCCTCCCGTCCGGGCGTCGAGATGAAAGGCGCGCCTCTAATTGAATTGCCAGCGCCCGCGCTGTTCCGTGGCTGGAATCGGCACCCGGGGCTCCGACACAGCGCTTCACTGCGCCGCGCCCGTGCTCGTTCGCCCGCGTCGTCCTTGCCGCGTCTCGACTCTGCCGCGCCCCGCCCCCGCCGCCGCTTCCGCTCCGGCCGCCTCCGACCTCGCACTCGCCCACGCCACGCACCCCCTCAACCCGCTCGCACCCCTGCCGTGGCCCTCGCCCGCACTCCCGCACTGTGCACTCTCTCCCGCACCCACTCCTTCACCCTCTCCCATGCCTTTTCTTACCCTCTCTCCTACACCCTCTCCTGCGCCCTCTCCTACAACCTCCCCTGCGCCGTCTCTTACACCCTCTCCTGCGCCCTTTCCTACACTCTCTCCTGCGCTCTCTTCTGAAGCCTCTTCTACACCCTCTCCTGTGTCCTCTCCTGCAACCTCTCCTGTGCCCTCCCCTACGCAGTCTTCTACACGCTCTCACACGCCCACATTCCGCCTCTCTTCCTCTCTCCAACCTTCTCTCGCCCCCTGACGCTCTTGCCCCGCTTGGCTCACCCTCTCGCAATCTCCCCCATCCCTACCCGTTCTTCCGCTTACGCCACACTCCCGCCAACTCCCCCCCCCCGCCTTTCAATCCCGACTTTACTCAACCTCTCCGGTCCCTCTTCGTCGTTCCCTTACCAACAGCTCCCGTGCCCCGCCGCCACCCACCAGCGTCTTGCGACTCGCGGTCTTACGCCGGCCTTTGGCTTCCTGTCCGACAGCCGCCTCGACCAGCCCCAAACCGTCTCCGCGCCAAACAGGGAAGGACGTGCCTCGCTCTATGGCCACGCCCAAATTCGTCTGGAGGCATCGTTCCTGCCCTAATCTCGATCCACGCATCTTGGCACCTCATCGCCACGACCCTTCTATTCCCACCACATCCCTTATATTCTCTTCTTACAATCCCCCCTTATCTCATCGTCGCTTTTCCACAGCTATCTCAAGGTTTTCAAGAAACCCTTTCGCACAACCCCTTCGTCGTTCCATTCGAGATGTCACGCTCGCGTCAACTGTTGTTCATCGGTGTCCACGCCCCTTTTCAATCAACGCGACTTGCTCCGTTTTCTTTTTCGTCGTATCTTTCGTCATGCCGCCCTGTCCTCACGTTTGTATGCCAACCGCCCGCCCAAGTTCCTGTTTCTTATTCTCTGTTGAACTGCGACTTTACGCCGCCCCCTGTTGTTTCTACCCAGGGGCGACTCCAGAAAACATTTTTGCGGGTGAGGGTGCAATTAAGAAAGGTCGCCCATTCATAAATGTTGTTGAAGTGCGATTTTGTATTGTTAGCTTGAAATAAAAAATGAATATCCGTCAAGAAAAAATTCCTTCGGATGATATGCGATTAAATGTAGCAATTTGTTCCTCACAAATCGTGAAATTTTATTTTCACAAAATCGTTGGCACTGGAGAAGCATACTACGACAGAGAACATGTGGAACCGAATCTACCTTCACCCTATTGCACCTTTTCGAGCGTCGTCCTTCAAGTGGCATCGTGCATTGACGCAGAGCCACGCCCTGCTTCCCCTTATTTTTCTTGCATTCTCATCGCGTCGTCGCTGGAATTCTTCTGACATCCAACCCTTCTCGCATCAGTTGTCCAAGTAGTGGGAGAGTGTATGTATTTATTAGTTCTCGAAATATGGAGTCCCGTAATAATGCCTTAAGAGACTGTCGAACCACTTTCGGCGCCTTTTTACCTTTGTACAGCAATTGAAAGAGAGAAAATTCAAGTAAATTGTTTACGTCGCTCTATTAAATTCTATGCTGACGTATCACAAGTAAATCTGAAGGACGATAAGACAGTGTGTAAGACTAGAGGGATTGTAAATACCGAACCCACCAAAGGTCCTTGGTGGAGGACGGCAGAGTACTTGAGTTTTCGATGATGATTTTGATATTTTGTTTTACTTGATCAGCTTGTCCCGCTGCGTTTCGAATATGAAGGAAACATCAGAAGCCGAGTTGATGACGTTTTTTGCAATAACGAGATTATAATTAATCTCCATAACTAATTTAAAAGACAAAAATCTAAATATCCAGATACATTTTATATAAAAAATTTAGATTTTCGAAGTTCTCTTTATTTATAAAATGTTTTGAGTTATAAAATTTCCATTTAAAAAAATTAAGTAAGTATATTTTAAAATGAGTGCGATAGTAATTTCACTCAAGATCTCTGTAAAACCTTCCCGCAAGAAGGTAGTTGGAATGTTTTTATTATATTATATTATATTTTAACTATTAAGATAGGATTGAAAATTGTACAATTTTGAGGAAGAGCGCATTTGAATTTTTTTACGCGAGACCCCCACTGTCTCACACTTATTTTTTATTTTCTCGCTCATGCGAAGGTAATTCGTAACAAGAGAAAGTTATGTAATCGTGTACTAGAAAACGAGGCGAATTTTCGGAAGAAAAACTCTCATTGCCGGGTTCTGGTAAAGAGAAAGTGGATAAATCATGTTGCTAAATATAGTAAATTACTTCCTCTAGCACGCGTTGAATTTGAGTTTTGTGGGTCCTTCATACCGAAGAATTGATTGAAACGTCTCTCTGTCTGTTCGTCCGTCTGTCGGTCCGTCTGTCTGTCGGTCCGTCTGTCTGTCGGTCCGTCTGTCTGTCGGTCCGTCTGTCTGTCGGTCCGTCTGTCTGTCGGTCCGTCTGTCTGTCGGTCCGTCTGTCTGTCGGTCCGTCTGTCTGTCGGTCCGTCTGTCTGTCGGTCCGTCTGTCTGTCGGTCCGTCTGTCTGTCGGTCCGTCTGTCTGTCGGTCCGTCTGTCTGTCGGTCCGTCTGTCTGTCGGTCCGTCTGTCTGTGGTCAACACTAGGTCAACCTAAGCCGTTCAGCCGATTTTCTCCAAAATTGCTACTCCCCGATCTATCTGATTGAACTCGAGGTTTTAGGAGTTTCAAACGGATATTCTGATTTCTTAGGGTACTTTACATAAAGCGTAAATTAATTTCTAAACTTTCTCAAAAATGACACCATTTTTTTATTCAACTCTGTCCTCGGATAGCGTAATGGACACTTAAGAGAATGTTGCAGGTCTCATGTTCGTTGAAATCCCTGATTTTCCGGTAGTTGCAAAAGTGCAATTTTTTTCACGCATCTTCCTACAACTTCAATATTGAAAATAGAGATTTTTTCCTTAATAAAATCTGTTCCTTAAAGAGAAATCTTCAAGTAAGTTCATGTTCATTTTTTCAAAAATATGAATAGTTTTCGTGTAATTTTGAGTGAAATATAGGCAATTTAAAATTGTTTGAAACAATTGTTTGTCTCAAAAACCACTCCAATTTTTCTTTAAATTTTGTTCCTCATATGTAATAAGGGACGGTAAAAAATATAGTGCTAGTCCTATTTTCGGTGAACTCTTATTTTTTCGACAATTTCAAAATTTTAACATTTCAAAACTACAAAATTGAGAATAGGGAGTTTTGCCTGAAAGTCTGTTGCAAAAAATCGGCTCTTTAAAAAAAGGTCACGCACAATTTTTCTGAAAAAAACAAGTGGATTTTGTGCAAATTACACAAAATTAATTTTTCAGAAATTTATGAAATTCCTGGTATGTATTAAGGGACTATAAAAAAAAGATTGTGCTTGTCCCGACTTCAAACTTTACCGGTCTTCTATAGCGTTGTGGTGTGGCTGACGGCGAGTTAACTCGGAGGACCTGAGTTCTAGTATCTGTGCGGAAAATAATGTTTATTGTCTGTAGACTCTTTTGCGTGATTTTTTAGTAGAATGATATGGCGGAGCACTTAGAAATAATGTAAGGAAGTATGTGCTGTTGTAGCAACACTAGTTTCTTTGTTAGCTTCTGTTTTCACATTGGAACTGCAACAATTAGCCGACTTGACTTTGCTGGAGACGGCGATCTAAGATGATGCGATGCTAAGATGCCCGCGATCGTAGAATTTGAGAGCCACTAACCTATGCCAAAGATTCTAATTGACTGTTCTGGTTTATATCCGGGTCAAAATGTTCAGCTAGTTGGTTTTGGGAAAGATCCGTCTCTCTCTGAATAATCCAAAATCCACTCCTGGATATTTGTAATTATCTGTTAAACCAGAAACGCCGAGCGAATCGCTTCAGTGATCTGAGAGACAGACTTTAGACGCTTCCAGACGTCTGCGGGAAGTTCGATCTGCAACGCACAGCGTTACTAAAAAGTTTTAATTGACACAATGTCAAATTCGGGGATCAGATACTGAGCTTGTGAGTACGATGCTGATCACGGCACAGTTCGTGTAAAGACTTCTTTGCCCTCGCCCTCAACCTCACGCCGTTGTTCCATGCATCAGGCTCGCCTGTACAATGCAAATCTGTGTATGTCTACTTTAGGGAAAACTAGAATGAAACGCATTCACAGAAGAAAAAAATAATTCTTATTCCTTCGACATTACAGTCCATTTCGGGCCCTGACCTGATCTCCACGTACTCGCATTACAGTCGAAATATAGCTATATAAGGCCTGGGCGCACCGCGCTCTTGGAGTACGAGCGCTAGCCAGCAGCTCGCGAGCGAGCGCGCAAACCCGGAGAGGGGTAGGAGAATCACGAAGGAGCAATGGTTGCGCATTCGTGGCAAGTTGCCACGATGGCGCCGGTACATTTGTGACCAGATATCCTCCATAATGAACCCAAATATATCCCATAATACAAACGGTCATAGAACGTGTGTGATGATTCGTTAAAAACAGTCCATTTTCTTGCAGCAACTTACAATTTAAAACCACGTGCCGTGTTGTAACACAAACACTGCACAACCCAGCGGGTAAACCATACGGACGATTGTTAAAAAGATGATGTTATTTTCGAATTGATTCAGCACAACCTCAGGGCGTGGGAAATTAAAAGGAATATTTTTTTTAATTTATTATTAAAGCCGCATCGACAAATGAGGTCATTAGCGACTACTTTAAGTACAACTTTACAATATTAACATGGCAGCTTTACAATAGATATGAAAATTTACAGATATTACAATATATATGAATATGTAGAGACAGACATTACATGTATTTTGATGTTACAGAAATAGTTTCTAGCATCCATACCAATACATCTATTACAATTAAATTTCTTTAAGAATGTTGCTGTCTTTACAGAATTGTAATATTTTATTTTGGTAGTCGTTGGATGATAGCATCAGTTCAGGGTTTTGCTCATCTTCTAGGTATGTGTGTCTGCTGTATTGAAACATAGGACATTGAGTTAAAATGTGTTCAAAGTTAAGAATGATATCACAGTGCTGGCAGGTGGGTGGGGGATTTCCAATTAGCAAGTGTTGATGACTGAACTTGCAATGACCGGTTCTTATTCTTGTTATTGTCACCTGATCTTTTCTTGAGAATTTTTTGGAGATTTTCAGGGAATAAAAATTGTTAACGTGTTTGTGGTAGAGGGCTGGATTTCAGGTTTTTCCAGAGGTTGCTCCACTTTTCATCCATTGCTTGCTTGATGTGGGTCCATAAATCCTTGCAAGTGTGTGAAATTGTTAAAATACTTTCTGTTTCAGGCCTTACATTTTCCTCTTCAAGACTCATTGTATTATGTTCACGGGTGGTTTTGTAATCTGGTATCCAGGCAATTATGAGACTTCTTTTAGATTGTATAATGTCATGATATATTTCATGAATAATGTTTATCATTGGTAGGCCAGGGTAGTTATTGAGAATGTTGTTTATTGCTTCAAGAGAAGTGGAGAATATGACAAACTTGCTATTTCTGAGTTTCTGTGACATTTTGAAGGCTGTCATTATAGAACATATTTCAGCTGTAGTAGTACTAGAGTAGGAATGCAGTCTGTTTATAATTTTAAAACATCTTTGGTATTGTAGTTGCATATTTTCCATCTCTATTATTGATAACTTTAGTGTAGATTTTATAGGAGTCCTTGGTATTTCTTTTCTATTTCATTAAATTTTATTTTCCTATAGTTTTTAGCCATTTTATTATTTGAAGAGAGTCTAGTGTTATATCTGTTACTATTTCAGGAATTGTCCATGGTGGTATACTATTATTTCTTTTTCCATTAGTATATGTTCCTGAAGGTTTAACTGTCTCAGAAGGTTTTTGACTTAGGTATATACTGGTGAAAAAGCATTTTGTTCTTTGTAGTAATTTTGAAGTTTTGGGTATATATCGTGGTAAATTATAGGGTTATTTGATTCTGCTGATTTGATGGCATATTTGAGAGTTAGCATTTGTCTACGGTGAGCTAGGGTTGGTTCTTTGACTTCTATTAGGATGCTACCAATGGGGCTGGTTGAAAGCAACCAGTGCTTATTCGTAGAGCTTTGTTGTGTATAAACGTCAAGTTTCTGTAGGTCTTTTTTGCTAGTTGAATCATATAATATGGATCCATAGTCGATCTTGGATCGAATTATTGCTTTGTAGGTCATCAGCTGGAGATGTTTATCTGCTCCCTAGTAATTATGGAATATGCACTTGAGTATGTTTAGCCTTTTCTTACATTCCTCAGATAAAATTTGTTTATGCCTTTTCAATTTCATTTTTGAGTCAAAATGCATGCCTAATATTTTATGTTTTGTTCAAATTTTAGGTTATGTAGGTCCATTTTTAATGTAGGCTGACTCCATATTTTGTCTGGAGAATACTATACATTGGGTTTTGGAAACTGAAAATTTAAAGCGTGATTTGAGAGACCATTCATGTAGATTGTTTAGGGCAGATTGTATAATTTCATGACTGGTTGTAATAGATGATCCTCTGCAGAGAATGGTAATGTCATCAGCATATTTCCTTATGATTACCGGATGATTGATTTCAGAGCCTGCATCGTTGATGGTCAAGGAATAGAGTACCGCACCTTGTGGTAGCCCATTCTCCCAGTGTTGTACTGATGATAGGCTACCATTAACTCTCACATTAAAGGTTCTTCCTTTGGTGAAAGGTTCTTTCTTGAAGAATGGAAATATGTTGCCTTTAAGTCTATATTCCTGTAATTTTGTCATGATTATACGGGTCCACACCATATCATAAGCTTTCTCGATGTCTAGACTCACTGCTAAAAACATGTTTGTTAGGCAAGGGCTTCTTCGATGTAATTATCAATACTTACTAGGTGAGAAGTAGTTGAGTGTCCAGCTCTGAAACCAAATTGATTGTTGGATATGATGTTTTTAAAGTTCTAGAAACCATCTGAGTCTTATGTTAATTATTTTTTCCATGAACTTGCACATACTGCATGTTAGGGAAATGGGTCTGTAATTTTCAGTTTTTGTGGGGTCTTTCCGAGGCTTTGGTATAGGTATAACAATAGCTGATCTCCATAACTCAGGAAATACATTTTAAGGAATATTTTACTTTAAGGGGTAGGCTTACTTTATATGAAGCCTCTAGGACCTAGAGTCCAGGTCATTTTAAAAATGTTTTCAAAAGGTGCTCGACACTTTTACTTTCTCGCACTTACTGCATAAGAAGAAGAGAAATGTAATCGTGCGCCGGAAAATGGGCTAATTCTCCACTGAAAAAACACTTAAATTCTCCACTGAAAAACCCTTGTAACGAAAAAGTGGATAAATATTGTTCCTAAATGTACTAAATTTTTCCCCAACGTTATGTAGTCAGAGTCTCTGTTTTGTGCATCCTTTATTCCGTATAATCTATTGACGGTAAAACATGTCTAGCTTACATGTGTCATTTTCTTTCAAAATTGAAATTCGCCGGCCGATTAAACGAGGTTGAAGCAGTCTTAGTTTGAAAACGGGTAGTTTAATTTTGGGGAATATTTTACATGAAGCAACAGTATTTTCTAAATATTCTTCAAAATGGCTCCAATTTTTTTGATTAAACTTTGTCCTCGAGTAGCATAAGGGACGCTTAACAAAGAAATGAATTTACATACACACAATGTAACTATGAATGGGCAATATTATAATAGGAAGAATTACATTTATTCGTGCGTTTTTACAAAAAAGGAACAATGAAACTCATGCTTGCATGCAGGAAATAATTTTTATTCCACATTTATCGCCTTTACTTTTACAACCTACTATGGTATTCGTTAAAACCAATAATTATCCATTAAGATGATTATCTACATTCCTGAGTCAATTGGGAGACCGATTTATAGTAGGTGAAGATTTAATGCTAAAATACCGCTTGGGGCTCTAGATTATTAACAACAACAACAACAACAACAACAACAAACAACAAAAGGTAGAGAATTATTAAGTATCATAAAAGTAATTGATGGTGAAGCTCTGTCAACTGGTAAACCTACGTACTGGCCAATCGACCCAGATAAAATCCCCGATTTAATAGGCTTCTTTTTAATAAAAATGTATCGTCTAAATACTTGCAAATTGAAGAATGTCACCTCTTAAGTTCAGATCATTCTCCAATTATTCTCACAGTAAGTGACTATTTGATTCTCAAACAAATCAAACCAGTACTAGTTAACACTCGCGCGGACTGGAAATGCTTTAATCAATGTTGAGAAGGAAAAATAATTCTCCATGTTACATTAAAAACTAATGAAGAACTAGACAACGAACTGGAAACTTTTACAAGAGATATTCAGCTGTCAGCTTGGAGAAGTACTCCAGAACTCAAAAGAACAATAAAAGAACACAATTACCCAGAAGAAATTAGGAACCTTGTTATTGAAAATAGGAAACTGAGAGGTCGTTGGCAAAAAACAAGAGCACCATACCATAAAACTAAACTTAATAATCTCACTCAACAACTCAAAAGAAAGATAAAAGATTTAAAAAACGAATACACGAGTACGTACCTAAAAGAATTGGCACCTGATGAAAACACTGATTATTCTCTCTGAAAGTCCATCAAGAGAAATAACAAGACCTATCATTCAGAGCATCCAATTAGGACAAAAGATGTCAAATGGGCTAGAAGCAACGGATAGATTTGCTGAGCATCTAAAGAACTATTTCAGCCTCATGAGAAGAAAGAAAAATGAAGCAGAAATAATTAATGAACACCGAAGTAGCCAGAAGATTACGAAAGTATTGCCCCTAATACAATATCTGAAGTACAAAACGAATACAAAGACCTGAGACTTAAATAAGCTCCAAAATTTGATGAAATAATAGCAGAAGTTCGAAAGGAAACTGCCGAAGAAGGGTATATAAAATTGGACATCTCTTATCAATGCTGCATTCAGAATTAATATGTACCCAGATTTTGGAAAGTGGCAAAAAACTATAATGATTCTCAAATCAAGAAAACCACCACATGACGCTACATCATACAGACCGATCTCACTGCTACCTATTTTTGCTAAACGTTTTGAAAAATTGCTGCTCAAAAGAATGAAACCAATTATTGAGGACAAAAAGTTAACACCAGAACATCAGTTCCGATTCAGGACAAAACATTCCACAATAGATCAGGTGCACAGATTATGCAGCGTCATCGAAAAAATCATTGGAAGAGAAAAAAGATTTGTTCTTCAATCTTCTTGGATATAGCGCAGGACACAAAGTCAAGCACCAGGGTTTAAACTATAAGTTGAAGACTGTTCTTCCCAGAAAATATACAGATCTTCTAGAATCTTATCTGACAGATACTTTAGAGTTCAACAAGACGATGCCGTACGGGACTGAAAGAAATTAAGGCAGGGGTACTGCAAGGAAGTGTGCTGGGACCAATACTATATCTATTGTATACCAGTGACCTCCCCAAACCAGAAAACAGTGTGATAGGAACATTTGCCGATGAAACGGCAATTTTAACAATAGGACGAAGCAATGAAGAAGCAACCTAGAAGCTACAATCAGAAATAACACATGTACAGAAATGGACCAATGATTGGACTATCAAGTTAAATGAAAGGAAAAGTGTTCGTATGATCTTCAAAAACAGGCTTACTGAACATATTCCAATGTATATAAATAACCACATGATACCATACGCAAATACAGCTAAATATCTTGGCATGACGTTGGATTGTAAGCTTCGTTGGAAATGACATGTAGAGAAAAAAGAAAATAATTGAATATCAAATACAAAAAAATGTACTGGATAATTGGATGATATTCCTGTCTTTCAATACACAATAAAATATTACTATACAAACAAATATTGAAACCAATGTGGACCTATGGGGCACAACTCTGGGGATGTACCAGACATAGTGACATTGATATTATCCAAAGGTGTCAGAACAAAGTGCTAAGAAATATCGTCGAAGCACCTTGGTATATAAGAAATAAAGACCTACATAAGGACCTGAGAGTTGAAGCAGTGGATGACGAAATACAAATGTTCGCGAGAAAATACGAAGAAAGGCTGCATCAACCCAACAAGCAGCAACATCCCGCAGCAATTCTACTTCTGGACAACACAGACCTAGGGAGAAGATTGAAAAAAAAGAAACCTTTTGAACTAGTGTGAAATGAGGTGACAAAGTGTCTTAAGAACTAAAATCTAAAATATCAATGTAAATATCAGTGCATCTACAAACACAAGAAAGGGTGTTTTTAATTTCAATTTGAAAATTAGAGTACGCTAATGGGCTAGCTCTTAGAACAAATTTTATTTCGGAGTAGTTTAGGGCCAACAGAAAATTACTTGTTAGTCCTAGAAGACTAGATGTTTATGAAAATAATTTTTTTAAAACTTTTGAATATACGTCTACAGACAATTAATCCTACTCCATACATCTATAGTAGACGAACTCGAAATGTAAATAAATTTGTAGAATCTATTTTACAATTCTTTATTGAAATAATGATGACTAGTAAGTAAACTTTAACTCAAATAATATCAGCAAAAGCGTATACAACAAAATATATAAATTGCATTTAAAAATGACAAAATCAGAACCTTTCATAGAAAGATAGTATTTCATCTACGAGTAAGTTACAAATTAAGAAAGAAAATCACATTATTATGTGGAAATTTGATGTCATTTCATTTTCATCTTTGACTACGTATATATTGCGCTTGTTTTTTAAAAAATAAAATTTGGATGTATGATATTCAATTTCAGTGAGATTAAAAGTGAGTATATAAGTTATTTCAATTTAAGTTCAAATATCAATACATAAACAAAGTTTCGCGACATAAATATTTTCAATAAGATCCACTATTCGCTCTCCTTTTCTACCTATTCTAAATAAATTGTTCGATCCACCGTTTCTATTTCGAATTTTCTACGTTACATTCAAATTAAACGATTCCAATTCTTGTTACACCTGAAAGTATAATACAGATAACTTTGATGTAATTCTAAATTTTCTCTCCATTTCATTAGTCTTGTACTCTATTAGTCTCTATCTGTACTGTATTAGTCTTGGAGTCTTCCTGGCGTTGCTCTCTCCCAATGTTTACTACACGCTTTGCCAGGTCGTGCCCATGTTCATTTCCTAGCCATCCGTCGCGTGCGCTTTGCCACTCGTTCTAACTTGCTCCCATCCTCTTGTATTTGGCTATGTCACTTCACTTCTATCGTATCTTTCTTGTGAATATGAATTTGTGAAATAACATGTTTATCAAGTTACATTACGTTTCATTGGAAATGACTATTTTCCTGCGACATTCTGTCAAATATTTGAAGATTAAAAAACTGAGGCTCGCCAATTTTTATTTACAGCAGACGAATAAATATGGATGAGTTCTTCAGTGCATCATATTTGGCTCGGTTTTTACTGACAGAAATTACACCTTGAGATGAACAAGGTTGGATGAATTGTCCCCATTTTATGAGAATTGACTGAAATATAAAAGCCCTCTGTTCAGTAGATTAAAGACTGAGAAAAAGTGCTTTTTTCTCAACGCTTACAAAACGTAGCTTTATTTTTATGGTACAGTTTCACAAACACTTTTCTGGTAACTGGGAGCGTATATGCGAGACACGGTCGCAAAAAAAACCAGACACTATATTTTGTTTTTTTCTGACGTCGCGTCGCACACAGTTGTAAAAAAAGAATCTTCTTTTGTAAGCTTCAAAGCGAATTGTGAAAAAGGACCGGCTAACGGGTCTCATCACAGTACACAAAAAGTATAACTATATATGCATGCTTGTAGCAAACGTAAGAACGGAATTCTTCACTTATTCGCAGCACGTTCCTTCTAAGATGATTTTATCAAGGGCAAAATGCAGATGTAGTGGTTATTAAGAATAAGTGAAAGGTTACGTCCTGACCACAAATGTGCATGATATTAATGTACCTGTAATTGCGGAATAATACACAAAAAGCGTTTTGTTTTAACTTCGAAAATTGCACATGTTAGTATTCTTATGTTATGGTTGGCATCACATATTACAGTATTTATCATTTTTGTCATGAATACCGAGATTTCTTAAATATTTCATATGTTTCTGCGGTATACTGAGATATCGAATAACAAAAACCATAGGTTTTAAAAGATATGGTTGGGAAAATCTCAATTGGGAAATTGGGAAAGATGATTACACAGCAGTTACACTCTTCTTTTGTTAAAGACATGTAGCTGATAGAATTTTAGCGACAAAATATCATAGAAATTATACTTGGCTTTAATACGCAGAAAATAATCCATGGTGATGTAGATATTGGATATCTGGTCGCCCTTGATGTTGGTTTTTCTTTTCAACCGACACCCGAACTTATATCACAGAGCGGTGCGATATTTGGGATAGTTTGAAAATATACTGAGGTAACAAAAGTCGTGGGTAGCAACAGGCAAATATACAGATGGCAGTGGTATTGCGTACAAAAGGTATAAAAGGACAGTGCATTGGCTGAGCTTTTATTTGCACTGAAGAGATTCATGTAAAAAGATTTTACACTAAATTATAGCCGCCGACGGAAATTAAACAGACTTTAAACGCGGAATGGCAGTTGAAGCTAGACGCATGGGACATTCCATTTCAGAAATCGTTTGGGCGTTCAGTATTCCAAGATCCCTAATGGCAAGAATGTGCCAAAAATACCTCATTTCAGGCATAATTTTTCATCCCGGACAAGGGAGTGACCGACGGCTTTCACTTCATGACTGACAGCAGCGGCCTCTGCGTAGAGTTGTTAGTGCTAAAGACAAGCAACACTGCGTGAAAGAACTGCGGAAAACAATGTGGTCCGTACGACGATCGTATCCATTAGGACAGTGCGGCGACATTTGGCTTTAATGGACTACGGTAGCAGAAGACCAACTACAGTGCCTTATAGTGCACTACAGTGCACGAAATCACCTCCAGCGTCGCTCCTGGACTCGTGACCATATCGATTGGACCATAGACGACTGGAAAATCGTGGCCTGGTCACATAAATCTCGATTTCAGTTAGTACGATGGTAGGGTTTGAGTTTGGCGCAGACCCCAGGAGAAGACATGGACCTAAGTGGTCAACAAAGCACTGCGCAAACTGGTAGATGCTCATGATGATGATGTGAGCTGTTTTTTGATGGAATGGACTGGGTCCATTTCATGATTGTAGCTTCTAGGTTGCTTCTTCATTGCTTCGTCCTATTGTTAAAATTGCCGTTTCATCGGCAAATGTTCCTATCACACTGTTTTCTGGTTTGGGGAGGTCACTGGTATACAATAGATCCATGACTGGTCGAATTGAACCAATCATTGACAGGAGATGATTATGTTCTGCTACTTGGAGGCCATTTGCAGCCATTCATGGACTTCATGTTCCAAAACAATGATAGAATTCTTAGGGATCACAATGCGTCATGGCACCTTGCCACAATTGTTGGTGATTGGTTAGAACATTCTGGACAATTTGAGCGAATGGTTTTGTACCCAGATCGGCCGACATGAATCTCATCGAACATTCATGGGACATAAACGAGAAGTCAGTTCGTGCACATAATCCTGCACCGGAAATACTTTCGCAATTCTGGATGCCTACAGAGCCAGTACGGCTCAATATTCCTGAAGGGGATTTCCAACGACTTGAGTCCTCGCCACGTCGAGGGCCCTTTTCCGGGTAAAAACAGTTCCGAAACGATATTGGGTCCCATGGCTCTTGTCACCTCAGTCTAGAGGCTTGACATTTTACGCATTCGGGATCGCAGGCCAAGAAGGTAGGCGGGAACGTTGCATCTTCACGCTGGGGAATGAACGTCTGCACGAAAAGTGACTGTTAATCCAACGACCACCCGATTTCGGGGTTCCCGAAATGCTTATACCTACAGATTCAGATTTGATACTGCCGGGGGTTTTATTTTGATGCAACTTTTCTAACGATTCTTTGCTTTGATAAGATCTAGACGCCTGAGGATAAGCCCTTCTGACTGTTGTGCAAACGTATGATATCAAAGCCAACAGCCACAGATTCCTTTATCCTAGAGGTTTGTTGCTGCCAGCAGCACATGACATAAAGAGCACTCACTTAAATATAACACTTTCTGCAGAAGCACAAAACAAAAACTAATATAATAACATTAGAGCAAGGCACACACACACAATACAACTCAACTTTTTTCTCAATACGTAATACATTTACATTTTCGTGAACTAATTGCGGAGAAAACTCGCTTGCCCAAGTTTGCATGGTATGACACGAGATCTGTCGTCTACTCGACTTTCGACATCTCTTCAGAATTTTGGAAATGTTCTTCACAGCCAAACGCTTTATATTGGATTGACACGACAAAAACGCTAAGGTAGTAATGAAGGTGCGAAGGACGAGATCAACTACACAGTTCGAGGTGGTCGCAGAATGAACCCAACAGAGACCAGAGCCGTATTTTTGGTATTCCGTCGCCGCCGCCGCCGTCGCCGCGCGCAATGAAAACGTGGGAATCGCCACTGTGTTAGCAGCTTCCTAGGTCAGCACCTCGATACGTAGGTGGAGAAATATTCCATTTGATTTCGTGCATGGGATTCGAAATTCGTCACGTTCTGGGAAATTATTTTCTTTCAGTGTGTGGAGTGCTTAAATGCCAGCGACTGATAACGATAGTTACTCTTACACTCAGCTATCTGAGAAATTTCTATGGAGGTCTAATGTGCTATAAAAACACACTTGGCCCAAATATGCAAATTTATGCGTTATGGTGGAATATGGAGAAATATGCAAAATAGAAATATGATACATTGATTCTAAATGTCTCAAAAGGTGTAAAAGTGTTTCAAACAGGAAACTCTAGGTAACAAAAAACCCTACGTAAATGCATACAAATCACGGCCCTCCTCGTGACGTAACACCCATACAGCTTCCGGGTTCGATCGCTGTCAAGTGTACGTGCCACCTGCAAAGCAAAGCTCGCGGGCCGATCGCGCTAGCCACAAGTTAACGAGCGGGAAACAGACACCACCAAAGGGATAGTAATACTGTTGCTTCGAAGCCCGTACTGTTTGTCCCTGATAGCAACCAGACCCGCTAATAGAGATACGGTATAATTTAAAAAGACTAAAGTTGACTGTAACATGTAATGTACTTGATTTTCTGGACCAATGATCCCCATCTCTATCAGGTTTTGCATTTATGTTCCCTGATCCATTGAGAAAATGCTGAGATGATGACCCCTTGTTTTGCATTGTCATAAATGTAGCTTCGCAATGCGCAAGTTTGGTTCAGTTCTCGTTTTGCTAGTTGTGATAGAAATAGAGGCTGCGGTGTCGGTTGCTATTTTTCTAGTAGTACTACAAAATCAAATCTAAAGTTTATGTTCGCAAATTCGTTTTCAATAATTCGGGAGCGAAAACGTCTAGTGTTCAAGTCTTCCTAACCTCGCATTCTTCATTGAATCACTTATAGGAACGGTATTCTAGAGCGAATAAAACGCGCCGAAATTTATATTTCTTCCCTATACGTCATTTACAGTTTTAACAGTTTTTTTATGAAAAATAAATCAAATTAATACCGGAGAAGAACTGAGAAATTAGCACTGTCGGAATTCCCTGCGAATATGACTGACATACATGCTCCTACTCTGCCCGTGCGACCTGCGACCCCTTGTTTTGCTTCTGGACCTAAGTGTAGCTTCACTACGCATAAGTTTTGTTGAACACTTGTTGTTGCTTTTAGTGGTAGGAGTAGAGTTGAGAGTGAGTTACTATTTTGTTAGCAATGCAGAAAAAATCGCATCTGCATTTCGTTTACCGTTGCAAGTAAGTTTTCTATAACTCGGGAATAAAATATCTAGTTTTTCAAATGTTGCTAATCTCGCGCTTTTTTAAATCGTATTATTATATCTTTTTTATATTTTATTCATCTTTCAACTATTGTATTTATAGTTAAAATGTTGGGAAGGGATTGTGGAACTCAAGAAAATGTACGCAAACAATCCTCTCCCCCACACATCATATACAGCTTTCACTTTTTTTTTTACTAAATAAATCAAATCAAGAGAAGAAAGGTGATGCCACAATGCAAAGGTAAACAACCACGCCTTCATAGAACTCGAACTCGAGAACTGTCAAACCGAGTTCGCCACGGCATTCGGGCCGTAGAAAATATCAGTTCGTTTAATCATTATGACTCATAGGGATATTTTTGCTGGAAGATTACTGTTTCAACATGTTCCAATTCCGATATTCGCACTAGATTTCATTTAAACCCGATCTCCAGCGCGAAAATAGATGAGCATTCGGGCAGGTGTTCCTCGTGAGCCTCTCACTCACAGGGACTGAGATTTGATGTTTATTATTCCTTTCAAATGGTGGGATCACTTAGTGAGGTTTCGGAAGTGTGTGGGATTTCATTTGCACGGGATATTACCGGAAGCATTTAATTGGGTCGGGCAGTTGCCAGAATAATTTGCATGCCACTCGCGTGAAATTATCAATTGCGTGTGTTTTTTTCCAACCTTCGAAATTCTACAGCCGCCTTTACAGCAAGCGCAGCGCTGGTATACAAGAATTCACGTAAGAACAAGCAAAAGTGACAGTTCACTAAACAAGTGAACATCACATGTAATTCAGAGAAGTATCCCTCCGCCGCGGCAGCTGTTCAGAAACACATACACCAGTACGCACCTTACATTCAAGACTCGGTTTTAAAATAAACATAATACTTATCACGCAAAAACTAAATTCCATATAATGTGTATAAAAAATAAATTTTCACAGAAGAGCACAGCACTGCACTTCCTAATTTCAATTATTTCTCGTGGCGCACTATATTTTCGTCGGACGAGGATATCACAAAAGGAAGCGTCGAAACCATTTACAAGTTAGCATACTGCAAACGAACGAATCGAGGAAGGAGAGTTCAATGGAATCAAGGACACAACGACCACAGAACCTTCGGTTATGTTGCCAGCACTAGCTGTCAAAATTGCTTGTTCTTACATGAATCTCTCTTTATAAACTCGCATCTTGCCCGGTGGCACGTGTCCCATCCGCGCCGCTGCCACTAGCGGCCCACAGACCGCGCGTTGACCATGACGCGCGCGCACGGCAGATCCAAATGACTGTCGTACCCAACATCCGGCGTTGGCTTGCGAGCTATTTCCTCTCCAGGTATCTCCGCTCAACGGGCCGAGCCGGACTCGAGTCCCAGATCCTCCACGTCACCAATGCCACAGAGGCAAGAATGTTGCTGCTGAGCTATTGCAGCCATGTTATAATAAGATCTGATATAAGTCTGATATAAGATTATATAAGAACAATGTCACAGATCTGAAGGTGGCATGCTGAGAGCAACAGAGGTCTGAAAGCGGTCTGTTACCGGTCGCCTCAGTGCGAACTACCTATCTCTCTCATTACCTAGTTCAAGTATATCATTTAGTCTGTTGTTCGTTCTCCAAGATCATATCAGATAGGAAAAACACATGAGAATATGAGAGTCAAGATAATTTTATTGAATAACTTTCGTTTATTACAATGCATTAATGTAAACGTTACTTTCCATTTGCGTATTTTTCAATTATACATATTTTGAAAATAAAACATCTACACGAAATGTTTATTAAATTTACATTTGTACACCTTTTTATATTAGAACTAGATACAGTTTTTATCTCAGTGTCATAATTTTAAATATTGAATTTTGATTAATTATTTACACCAGGGCTGCTTCAATGCAGGAATTCCGGCTATCAGAACCTGGAGAGCATTTTTGAATCTACTCTTGAAACTTTTCGCCTGTAGATTTGGAATCTCACAGTGTCAACATTTAATGTGTCTTCTAACCTAAATTCCTCTAGTAAGCAAGAGCGTGTAAAAGTGCAGCGGCTTGTAGTACGTCCCGGGAGCTTCAGATCATTGCGTGTATAGTATGTGGGGGACGTATGAATTTCGTGACTGGATTCAATGACGTGATCTATTTCCCTGTTTTGCATCCCACCACTAACTCCATCTTAATTTCCTCTACTTACCTCATCATTCTTAACCGTAATATATCAAGGCGAATGCCGGCACCGGGCAGTCGCAACGTCGGCCACGCTGAGATTTGTCTGCCGAACTACAGGCATCGCGTCTCTCCCCGCAATTCCAGGTTGCCTCAGCTGGCCTTGTGAAGGGTGACAGGCACGTAGGTAACTACAGCGGAGGCAGTCTAGCCGGAATTCTTGCATTAAAGCAGCCCTGGTGTAAATAACTACTCAAAAATCAATATTTAAAATTATGACACCGAGTTAAAAATTGTATCTAGTTCTAAAATAAAAGTACAAGTGTACAAGCGTAAGTTTAATAAACATTTCGTTTAGATGTTTTATTTTCAAAATATGTATAAATGAAAAATACTCAAATAGAAAGAAACATACATTATGCATTGTAATAAACGTAAGTTATTATTCAATGCAATGAATTGTGCTTCCTTTAAGTTTAAAAACGCCCCGTTCCCTAAATTTTCGGCGAAACCGCCCTTAGTGCTAAGGGAGGCTGAAGCGGGGCGCAGAGGCTCCGCAGGCGATCTCCGCGCTGTTGTTGCCGCTTCATCCACCGGGCTACGACTCCATTACCGGGAAATTGAATCGCGCGGCGGTAAATACCGTTTATACACGCCGCAGGGCCTGGGCAGGCGCACCGCGCCCCGCTCCTCCCCGCCCACCGCGCCTCACATCCCACGCCGCAGGGCACGCGAGCTCTGCAATGGAGTGGGGCGGATTGGGTAGGGCGGGGAGGGTGGGGAGGGGCAGGTTGAATCGGAGCGGTACGGGACTGGGCGGAGCTGGGCGGGAATGGGTCACCCAGGTTGTGGGCGTGTCTGTGCGGGGCTGAGCGGTTGTGGGCGTGTCTGCATGGTGCTGGGGCGGCGCCGGACGGGGCTGGGCGGAGCCGGGTGAGACTGGACGGGACTGGACAGGGCTGGACGCGGCTGGACGGGGCTGTGCGTGGATGAACTGGGCGGGGATGAGCTGGACGAGACCGACCGGGGTGATAGACATGAGGCGAAGCCGTGTGGAGCGGGGAGCGGGGAGGGGGGAGGGAAAGGATGGGCAGTACGGGACGATGTGGAGCTGGCGAGGCGAATGACGAGAGGCGCGGCGGATCGGGGAGAAGTGGGAAGCGGCGAAGTGAGGCAGAGTGTGGTGGGATGGAGCAGGGAGGGATGGGGCAGGACTTGAGAAGAGATGCTTGGCGTGGCGGGAGAAGTAGAGTGGGGCGGGATGTGGAAGGGCGGGAGGAGAGGCGAGAGGCAAAGGATAGGATGCGCGAGGCGTGTCATCCCAAATGAAGCCACGACGCCCCGAATTGCCTTCATATTCATACGTTGTTGCGTTGTGCCCGTCGAGAGAGTTTCTTTGGAGATGGAGAGTTGTGGATTAATGACAGGAGATTCGCTTCTAACGAGAAAATGTTTGTAATGTTTCTATTCCCTGAAAATAGAAGTGTAAAAGGAAATGATCGAATCATGACATGGAGGAAAATATATTTTTTCGGAAATGTTTCTAGGAATATTAATTGCACTGATTTTTTTACTGTTTAATAGACATCCCATTAGTGCCTAGGCTTAATGCATAGAGTTAGTGCTTCCTATTAGTGCATTTTCCTAAGTGATTTCACGAGTCTGAGTTTGTTGGTGTATAGTTCTATGCCAGAATAGAAATATTTTGAATATTAGCTGCAATGAGATAAAAAGGAAAACCCTTCTTGGTTCATTTAAGAGATAATACTTTTCTCAATATTGTATATATGAAATAATCTTAACTACCCTAGTAAATGTGGCACGCAATAGAACACTATCCTCCAAAGTTGACACAAATATGGACACCAACGCGAAGCGTCCCACCGAATTGCCTTTATTGTTACACGTTATGCTAATTCGCCAATGCAACATATTCTGAACTAGCTATAACAGCAAGCTGTGTCCACCAGACACTGAGTTATATTCAAACGTTTAATTCGCCCACTTTTCGCAATTAAACGATCTAATAATTTGAATATTAATAATTCTTATAAAACATTTCTCTTCTAAAAAAAATAGTAATATGCTCATCAGAATTGTTTTATCTGTTTCCTTTCTTTCAACAGAAATGACACGGTTGTAATAAACCGTTTAATTACATACCATCACTTAACACCAAAGGACAATCTTCTTTGACTTTTTTTTCTGGGCTATTTAAGGTCGCGTCAACTACTAGGCCATTAGCGACCACAATTGGATTTAACGTTATGGTTTGAGGACGAACAGATAGGCTGGCGAAAAGACGAACACATACAGACATTCCCGAGGCGGGACTCGAACCTGCGACCTCTGCGGTCGAGAAACCTGCGGTCCGAGATCAGTACGGCACTAGTGTTTTAACGATGTCGGCCACGGGGCCGACTATCTTTTGCAAGTTGTTTCGTGCTAAAGAAACTTACATCGACCACTAAAAACAATTTTGTCCAAAAACGTTATTCTAAATTGAAATAGAATAATAGTTTATGATCTCCTGTATGCGCGCTTTATACTGTTTTTTTACATGTTCCGAGGATATTAAATGGCTCATTATTGCAACAAAAGTAATAAAAATTCCTGCAGTAGATAGAACGGTACATTATTATATTTAATGTAGTAAAGGATACTGTCAGAAACAATTAGAATAAAGGCATACAAGTAAAAAAAGACTGGGTGAGAAATAAATCAAAGAATAAGTAAATATATTGAGTAACAAGTCTCCTATCTGAAACGAAGACGTATGGAGTGATTTTCTTGTTCAGATAAACTTAACTCACTTGACTTCTCTTATACTTTCTCGCTACGGAGTAGAAAGTAAAAGTGAGTTCTTGATACATAAAAATCGAATGACGGCAAAACGTCTCTCAGTCGGCCCGTCTGTCTGTCCGTCCGTCCGTAAGTCCGTCCGTCCGTCCGTAAGTCCGTCCGTCCGTCCGTAAGTCCGTCCGTCCGTCCGTAAGTCGGTCCGTCCGTCCGTAAGTCGGTCCGTCCGTCCGTAAGTCGGTCCGTCCGTCCGTAAGTCGGTCCGTCCGTCCGTAAGTCGGTCCGTCCGTCCGTAAGTCGGTCCGTCCGTCCGTAAGTCCGTCCGTCCGTCCGTAAGTCCGTCCGTCCGTCCGTAAGTCCGTCCGTCCGTCCGTAAGTCCGTCCGTCCGTCCGTAAGTCCGTCCATCCGTCCGTAAGTCCGTCCGTCCGTAAGTCCGTCCGTCCGTAAGTCCGTCCGTCCGTAAGTCCGTCCGTCCGTAAGTCCGTCCGTCCGTAAGTCCGTCCGTCCGTCCGTAAGTCCGTCCGTCCGTCCGTAAGTCCGTCCGTCCGTCCGTAAGTCAGTCCGTCCGTCCGTAAGTCAGTCCGTCCGTCCGTAAGTCAGTCCGTCCGTCCGTAAGTCAGTCCGTCCGTCCGTAAGTCAGTCCGTCCGTAAGTCAGTCCGTCCGTCCGTAAGTCAGTCCGTCCGTCCGTAAGTCAGTCCGTCCGTCCGTAAGTCAGTCCGTCCGTCCGTAAGTCAGTCCGTCCGTCCGTAAGTCAGTCCGTCCGTCCGTAAGTCAGTCCGTCCGTCCGTAAGTCAGTCCGTCCGTCCGTAAGTCAGTCCGTCCGTCCGTAAGTCAGTCCGTCCGTCCGTAAGTCAGTCCGTCCGTCCGTAAGTCAGTCCGTCCGTCCGTAAGTCAGTCCGTCCGTAAGTCAGTCCGTCCGTAAGTCAGTCCGTCCGTAAGTCAGTCCGTCCGTCCGTAAGTCAGTCCGTCCGTCCGTCCGTCCGTCCATCTGTCTGTCTGTCTGTCTGTCTGTCAATCTGTCTGTCTGTCTGTCTGTCAATCTGTCTGTCTGTCTGTCAATCTGTCTGTCTGTCTGTCTGTCAATCTGTCTGTCAATCTAGCGGCTAAACCACTCAGCCGATTTTCTCTAAAACTGATATTCCCCTGTCGATCTGACTGATGTCGCAGCCCTCGAATTTGAAACCGATATTTTCATTTTGGGGAGAACTTTACATGAAACCCTTGGACATTTTCAAAATTAAAAAAAAATGGCTCCATCGTTTTTTATTAAATTTCATTGTTGGATAATATGAAGGGCGTTTAAGAGAATAGTGCAGGTCTCATGTTCTGATTTCTCTTCTGATTCTTCTCTGTGATAGAAAAATCTGATTTTTTGAAAATTGCAAAAGTCAATTTTTTTTCGGAGTCTTCCTACTATTCCTATTAAAGATAAAGAATTTTCCCAGGATAAATCTGTTCCTTACGGTGCGTGTCCAGTAGAGAGTAACTAGTGCGAGCTAATCTTGAAAGAAGCTCGCACTGCCCTGTCCACCTGCGATAGATTCGCAGAAATTTCTTCCTCTCGAGAGTGCACTCGCCGCGCCCTCTCGAGAGTACCCCTCAGATGCATGTCCACTGGAGAGCCTACTTCGGCTCGCGATAGAGATTTGAGAGTTAAGATGGTGGCGGAGAAGGGAGCAGTGGCGGTGGCGGCGGCGGCTTTCGTTACTTAACACGCTTCTTTGTAAAAGACGAAAAGTATGTGGGTGGATCGTCGACCACAGACGAGTGCTTACCCAACACCTGTCAAAGAATTTGAAATAGAGGATGCGCAAAATTTTAGACAGTTTGTAAGCAACACAGCTTGTTTAATCCAACCTCAAAATTTTAAGAACACACGATAGTTGCTATTAGTTGGCTACTTTCTTAAACTTTTACTTGAATATCCAATACGAGTAATCACACAACAAGTGTCTCAGAGTAGTTTTTTGCTTACCTGGTTCCGTAAATTATGAATTTACTTTATATTATCTCGTACAGGTACGAATAAACCAAATAAAATACGTTTTATAGAGAGTGTTGTTGCGGGTGCTTGCAGTCACTTCCAGCACGTTTCGAATGCTGGGAGCAAGTCCGTACGAGTCCTCGCGCAGGCGTGTCCACTACCAAGTATACTGCGATTTTTCTAACTTTGCCCCTCAAGGCCCGTCATCACAATATTTCACGATATTTCGCGATGGTCATATGTCACGGTATTTCGGTACTTTCAGAGTCGTGCCGCCAGATATCGCACGATCGCGACCGTATCAAGCAGTGCTTGCGATCATGCGCCTTCTAGCGGCATGACGGAGAAAGACGCGAAATCCGTGTGATATTCCATCGTGGTTATAGGTGTTTGAGGGGCAGAGTTAGAAAAATCGCACTATAGTTCAGATGGTGACCACTATTTGCGAGCATCACACCACTCTCTGTTGCCGTCTCTCAGAACTGTGTCGATTGTCGAGAAATGCTCTCGACACAAACTCGCGAGAGTGCAGCTCTCAAGTGGACACGCACCTTTAAAGATAGATTTTGAAATAAGGTCATGTACAGTTTTTGAAAAAGGTGGTTTTTTTTCGCCTAATTTTGCGTGAAAATACGGGCGGGAAAGTACGTACTGTTTTAGCACCACTTGTTTGGAGGGTGCCAGAAATGGTGTACTCAACGGAAATCATACATGCAAAACATTTGATTGACCGCATTCAATATTCTTTTTAATATCCTCCGTGCCTAAGAGATTTCATCCAAAAATGAGATGAATGATTTCAAACAGGAGAAACCCGAAAAAAAACAGGGAGAGGGAAGGGACCCTTTTTCCTCACCACGAATTCCATTGGGTTGATTAGAAACCCGGTACCTCCAGGTAGAATGTGATGCGCTATAAACACTTCACGGTACGTCAGTTAGAAACGAACAATGAATGTTTTAAAACTGTTTTTATCATATCGAGTTAACATGAATTTTCCAAATGGTATCAATTCTTCTGACCGATAATAATGAAAATAATATTGAAGGTGTTAATTAATATTCTAATTTAGTATTTCGATTTAATAGAATCCTAGGTATATTGCATTTCTTAAAAATATGTATTTTTGCTTGTGTGCTGACTGCAGCATTTCGGTTTTGTGCTCTGTATAATATACTCCAACAATTGAATGTTCAATCATTAACTCAGAGTAAGTTTCTATAGAGAATGTATTAACCTGTAACTGACCGCCCTGGATAAGCCACTGCTCTAAAGTTTATTACTGTTTCGCGAGCAGTAATGACGCTCATTGCCCACTAATTGCAACAGATTATAATTGCATTGCATTGTAGTTTAGTTGCAAATGTATTCTAATGAAAATCGTGCACATTTTCCAGTAAATATATTTAGCACATTGAACGTGTCGAACGGTATTTAGTAGTACAGTAACACCGCAATCATTCTTCGGTGTCGTCATTGTTAACCACGTTTCAGGTCGAAGGCATTGACTACGGTAGTTGGGCTGCACACTCGTAGAGGTAAAGGTGGTAATGTAGGCCATGAATATAACATGAGCCCCCTTAATATCTGTTCATACTTCGCAAACACACGAGCAGGAACGGTTGTAACTACTAGTTTAGTGTCTCCTTTTCCCATCAAAGCTCTGTGGTTCGGTTGTGAATGAGAGCTGATGTGTAATAGAGGTGTTCGTGTTTTTACGGTTCTGAAAACTTTAGAAAGTCTTTGGCTTTAATTACAGTTTGGGTTCTCTTAGACAGATTCTTATTCCTAATGAATGAAATACATTTTATGTCCACCAAAATATCAGTGTTTTAGAACAAATTAACAAATTGTTTATTCCATATCAAATACAAAAACAGGGCATTTTGAAACTGAACCAAACACTCATGGCATGAAGTTCTTCCCGGCGCGAAGCGCCTACCCGTCCGCATCCAACTCGCACGGCACAATAGCGGACTGATTCTCGCGCTCACCACGGTGTAAGATATATAGGTGTGTCAACTAGCCGCCTTTTGGACAAAATTGTTGAAGCCAGTTTGAGGCTAGTTTCCTCGCTTATCCGTACGGTGCGCACGATCGAGTTGGGCATTCATGATGGCGTCTCGCGATTTAGTGGCTTCCACCAGAGGTTACAAAGCTATTAAATGGATCACCGTCTTGTCCCAAAAATGCTCAAGTCGTTCGCAGCGCTTACATAGCGAGAACTGTGAGAACTAGCCTCACATTAGCTTCAGTTTTAGACCGGGAGTGAACTCACCTATATATCTTACACCGTGCGCTCACTTAGCGCCTCCCGTAGACTTAGTACACTTGAAACTCGGTAGGGCCAAACTGGGCTGTCGATTACTGGTTCCGGACTGAGTGGCCAGTGGCCCCTTTTTATTCGCCTCCAGCTGGAGGCGAGTCTACTCCGGCCGTCAGCTCCTCCATCGCCAACGGTCCGTGCTCCTGCGAAGGGGAAAAGGAGGGGGGGCAGGGCCTCCCCGCAGCGGCGGACCAGCGCCCGCGGGACCACTGTTTTTGTCCACAGTGGGCCGGACCAACCATGACCATAGCAATACAATATGTTTTAAACATTGTTTTTATGACCGAAATCTGTAATTTTGGACGTAACGAAGTCCGATTTTGGTTAGCAAAATTTTAAAATGGCGAGCCCCCGAACTATGGTGAGTATATGAGCTCCAAACGTGAAGGGTCTCGTATTACATACACTACAACTTGAGTTCGTACTATTTTTGTTTTAAATGCCACGAAAAGTCATCAAAAGGAAAAGGAAAAACTGGAATACTGAAGACATGGTTAAGACAACGCAGTTTGGAGAAGGAAATGGATTTGAAGGCTTTCAAAACATTTCTCGCACCAATACTTGCAATTGAACGCGTATTCGTGTTGACAAATCTTCAGAAGGAGCAGCTTTAACTAAATTACGGAAAAACATATATTGGAACTGGAAAAAGAGGTAGTCGAGTTCTTGCTTGTCATGAAAAGTAAATTCTACGGTATCACCAGAAAAGATGCTCACAGGACAACATACCACCTTTCTAAATGAAATGGAATTAAACATCTATTCACAGATGATGCATTTGCCGGCAGAGCTTCGTTCGACCATTTTATGAATTGCCACAAGCATGCTTTAACCTCAAAGGCACCGTTATCACATCATCCCCTTAAAAGGAGGCTCTTATGGCGGGTGAAAAGAAAACAGATGCCTGCAGATATAAAACTAGTGGTGCTTCCAACGCACATACTTTCTCGCTCTGCTTCTATACGGTCCTTATTGCTATTCCACTACTCCATAAACCAGCAAACCATTTCGGTACCGAGACCCGACAAACGAAACTCAAATTCAACGAACCGGCACTTATACCACTACGTAACACCAACACCACCTCTGTCGAACAGAGCCATAAAAGAATAGAACCGACCGAAATGCTCATAATTTTACTTAAATTGGTTCATACAGATATATACTAGACAACTGTTCATTTGACATGTCATACGCTTCAAAAATCGAATAACAGAGTTGAAAAATTGTTTAAAAAACGCAGTGAGGAAAAACACAGACAAGTCCTGTCTATCTATCTATATTGAACCTATTCGTGAGTAGAAAATACTTCAAATGATTTTCAATAAAGTATCTACACTCTTCAATGTTTTTTTCCTGCAACATCACATTCATCAAATTAAAATTCCCCTCGGGGGATCGAAACCTTCCATATTGAAGATCACAACCCGAAGGAGCATTAACCAACCGCGCTACGAAACCGACTTGCGCAACAACTGCTTTTATTTCAGTCAAAACGTACTTGTATCAGTTCTATCATTACGAAGCCGGTATAGTCAACATGCGAAAAACATGTCTTTCAAAAAACATGACCAAGAAAGGCAGCGGTGAACTGTTTACTCCACATAATTTATCGGATGATCGGCATTTGGAAAATAACTACTGCGAGAAAGTATGTGCCATTCTATAGCACCACTAGTTTATTTATATATTTACCTTCCCTTCTTACACACGTGCAGAAAATTTAAAGAAAAAATTTGGAGCGGTTTTGAGATAATTTTTTTTGTAAATTTGAATCGCAATTTACGCAAAAAACTATTCGTTTTTCCAAAAAATGGTACATGACCTTATTTGAAGTGCTAATTTTGTACAACCGACTTTGTCTGAGGCGAAAATCTCTATCTTCAATTTTGCCGTTTTTAAACAGTTTTTTGCAATTTTCGAAAAATAGGGCCTATCAACGAAAATGATGCCTACGTCATTCCCTTCAACGTTCTTCGCACTATTCAACAACAAAATATAATCAAAAAATTTGGAGCCATTTTTTTAATTCATAAAATCTCAAAATGGGCTTCATGTAAAGTATCCTCAAATACTAAGATATCGGTTTCAAATTCAAGAGGCCTTGAGACGAGTCAAAACCATCGGGGAATATCAATTTTGAAGAAAATCGACCGAACGGTTTAGGCGCTAGCGTTGACCACAGACGGACAGACGGACGGAATGCCGTCAATCGATTTTGAAGCATGAAGAAGCAACAAATCATGGATTTTGACTACACCACGAGATAGAGGATTTTTTTTTCTAAATTTAGCAACAGGTTTTATCCACTTTTCTGTCACCAGACCCCTGCTATAAGAGATTTTCTGTTTCCCGTTTTCCGCCGAAATTTCCCGTTTTCCGCCGCACGATTACATAACTTTCTCTTCTTACGAAGTATTCGTAAGGCGAGAAAGTAAAAACGTAAAAATGGAAAGGCGAAAAACACAAAACAAACTGGTAAGGAAACCAAATCCGCATGTGAACAAGATTTCAAACGGAAACTTCTTGAAGATAAGGAATCAGAAGAATCGAACTACTGGATCATTTCAGGAGTCTCTGGTTTTGGAAACACTAGTAGAGGTTTGAAAATCCCTGTGATGACCAAACCCCTTATTTATTTTATAGTGGATTATTTTCAACAGATGACTGTGGAAAACTATGAATCCAGTGTATGGTGTGAGAGGTGGGATCACAATGGCTGTGCTGGGGCCGGAAACATCATTTACATTTGTGATATTTGTATTTTTTTCTAAGTTTTTGTAAGAAAATAGCCTTGACATACGTATGTAATTAGTTTCTCTATTAAAGGGGCTCAATTTTTTTTTCAAATATGACTTATTTTGAATTATTGCTTTTTTATCCACGTTCTTAACAGTTATGAAAGTTATTTTTATGTAATTTACACAAATGTTGAATTAGTATAACTATTGGCGGTGTAGATACCTTTTTCAATAATTAATGAAAGACGGATTTAGTCTGGTATCAAATATGTATTCTACTTAAGATCTTTTCGATCGCTATCATCCTCAGAGCTATCTTACAGCGTCTGGGCGGAAAACGAAGTTCTGATCTTCATTAACTTTTAGGGATGGACATCCCTAAAAGTCAATGTGTAAGATTTATGTATTATGAACACCACTGTAAGGCAGAAATGCCGAGCAGGCAGACATTTTTTTTAAGTTGTCACATATCATTGAGGGTTTTTAATAATATTTTGCCTCTCTCAAATTTTTCTCTTTTGATTTTAATTCGCTTCCATTCGAACCCTTATAAACGTGACAATAATCATTACAGTATGCAACAGTCGCGAAAGTACTTAATCTTTTTTTTGTATATCCAAGGACCTTTTCTGTTGTAAGAAATCGTTTATAATCGGGCATTTTACGGCACAAATGATGACGTATTCAATTTTAGGGCACGAATGATTGCGTCATCACACATTCAGAAAATTGCAACGTGAGAATGGGGGGAAGTAAACGGAACAGCCGACCACTGTTTTTCCTCGCTCAGATGCCAAATACCCGAGACGTCACAAGAAAGTTGTTTCGCAAAAATAAGTTTGATTCTCTTATA
Organism: Acheta domesticus; assembly: GCA_031308135.1. Taxonomy (NCBI): domain Eukaryota; kingdom Metazoa; phylum Arthropoda; class Insecta; order Orthoptera; family Gryllidae; genus Acheta; species Acheta domesticus. Next base: position 40,473,011 of record JAHLJT010008446.1, on the reverse strand, counting down.
ATGTTGCTTTATTGCATTCGTACAAATTTGAAAACTCGCTCCCAACGTCGCTCGTTTTCACAACATGTACTCGTGCAATAAACTTAACACTATATACCAATTGCATAAACTTCTATTATTTATTATCAATTAAATGTTTAAACTTCGAGTAGCATGGAATGCGAGTAATGATAGCGTAATTGCTAGCGCATACGCCTTTCATCCTCGGGTCCCGGGGTCGATCCTCGATCGATCCATGTGGAATCTGGACCAATTCATGTAGGACAAAGCGAGCTCTCGGTAGATTTTTCTCGGGGATCTCCCGTTTTCCCTGCATCTCGTTCCATCATTTTTCAATAATGGCGTCTACTCATTAGACCATCCCTCATGCTCTTCAATATCGTTAGTAGTTGAAGCGCACATATAAATAAATAAATGTCTTTTTTCCACTGATCATTTTTCAATATCTCTTAATAAAACAACAACAAAAACAACCACACAGTTGTTTGTTTTTCCCATTTCAAAACCACGTTTGTTTTTCCCATTTCACAGCATTCATACGGCATGCTGACTTTTACTTTACTTCTGTCGGAAACTGTTAAGGATTCATGAAGAACGACTCATATGAAAATTCGATCTAAAAGTCATTCGCTACTCCGCCAGAAGGCCCTGCTGTATAGTTTCTACGGGATATCAATTGAATCTTCGTGTGGTTTGTTTGATTCGGTGAGGAAGGAAAGAAAATTTTTCCACTAAACTGAATGACAAGTCACGTGTGTTTTTATATGAGCGCAGAGAGGAGGCAAATGTTCCTAAATTCCTTGTCTAAATTGTTTTCGTCATTTATGGTAATTAAAAATGTGTTAAAACAACATAACTAATTTCATAGCACCAATTGTGGTGGCTCAGGTCATTTCATTACCACTGACCGAAAGGTTCTAGACTTCGAGTCCCGACGGTGACAGGATTTTCGACACTAGCTAGATAGCTAGGTCGAATTCAGCCGCTGTCTGGAGGAGAGTTCTGACGATTGGCTGCTCTGATCGTTAGTTTTCCCTGGTTTCTCAGACCAACAAAAGGCGAATGCCGAAGAGGTATTACCATAACAAACGGGCCACAGACCGCACGCTCTTTTCTCTCCCTTCCTTGCCCTATTCTCACCCGTTTCCTTTCACCCCTATCCTCACCACACCTTATAGGCCGGCGACGCGCCAGATCTTGCAATCCAGCGGGAAAAGAACACCACCATCTGCTGTGATAAATAGGGCCCGGATTTTAATGACCCAAAAATCAGCGAAATACGCAAGCATTTATGACCTAAAACCTATATAAATATGACCTAAAAAATAAAATATCACTTTCCATAAGTTTATTTTTTAAAAAATCCAGTTGATTTTTTAGGTATAACGTAAATATAAAATTCACTCAAGAACAGCTTGTGAGTGTATTATTTACGTTTTGCAGTCTGTGGAACTATCTAGCATTTTTTTAAAAATTGTTTGTGTCTGTAAAACAAATCAAGTACAGAACTACAAAACCCGTCAAACAAAATGTCTTGCATTACTTGTCTTGCTTGTATACTTCTTGCTTAGTGTTTACCAATTTCCTCTCAGTCTTCAGTTTTTGGAGAGTTGCATTGGATCACAAGGAGCATTTTCAAGTTTTCCATCTTAAAAGACCTACGGTTCACGCTGAAAGTAGTTTTGTGTCTAGAAAAGCTCCTTTCCACATCAAATGACGTCACGGGAGCGTATTTGAAGGCGGCGATGTCACTGCAGTGCATTTTTCGTTCATTGTATCCAAATGTTGCCATTTATTTCCATTTGTTGTTAAATCTTTCCATTATCACAACGCGCAGGATGCAAGAAAGAAACGCATGTTTGCTTCCTATCAGAGGTTCATCGTAGCACTAGGAGTAATACGTTTCAATAATCCTTTGTGGTATAATTGTTTAGTTTATTAGTGACAATTTTACCTGATACATTGTCATGCGAGACACATTTTAAAGCTTTTTATTCTTGTGTCCTTAAAAATATGACAAATATATGCATTTAGGGCAAAATTCGACAAAAATATGACCTTTTACTAAAAACGGTCTTTAAAAGTATGACAAATATATGCATTTTAGGACAAAATTTGGCCAAAATATGACCATTTACTAAAATAGGTGTAAATATGTCATTATATGCACAATAAAAATACGTTTTTCTATTCGACAATACCTGGTTTCGTGCATAAATTGTTTTAAAAGTCACCCGAAGGTTCAGAGAAAATATATGACATGTCATTAGAATCCGGGCCCTAGTGATAAATAATGCACCACACTCTCTTGACTTCCGACCACAGCAGTTGACGCAGCCGGAAACACGAAATAATCAATCAATATCCATAAAATGGTTCTCAATTAGAGCACTCACATACAATTGTAACTACATTTTGAAAAAATGGACTTCGAACATTACGGTTCTAGTCTATCGGTACATTGGTGTGTGGTGGATGCTTTATCACAACGCTCTTAAACAACAAACGTGATGTCACTTCCACATTATAATCACTCGCTCTTCCTCTTACTCTGACAATGAGTCACTTTTGTGAAGTCCTATTCTCATCTGTTCCGTCTCTAGAAACACGTCATGTAAAGAATGACACATATCCACTCTTTGTGCTCTTCAGAATTTGTTGAAGGGCGGCAGAATGCTTTTCACTCATTTTAGCCAGAAGGTCCGAAAAACGCCGTTTTTAACGGCCTCAGCATATTTTCGAAAAATTAAAGTTGAACATATGCAATTCGTACGCAATTTTATCCACATTCATTTTATATACATGGACTCCCACCAACTATGGAGCGTCACTACAATTTGTAAACGGTTTACGATATCGAAATGCAGTTTTCGCTCAACAATGTGGAATCATGACGAAGGAATAGGGTGTTGAGATATTGTTTGAAATATTTTCAGTTTTTTTTAAATTAATTTTATTTAAAGTCGCATCAAGGACAAGGTTATTAGCGACTGCAACTATACCTGATATATCTGATTTTAGTTTTCCTTCGGCATATTATTTGCCCTATGATTCCGCAATTTTGAGCGAAAATTGCAGTTCGATATCGTGAACCGTTTAGAAGTTACGGGTTGGCCCGTAGTTCATACGACTCCTTGTATCACTGTCTTTCCAATAAGACGTGTAAATTCTGACATGTAAGCGGAAAACTGAAAAAGTGAGAAATGTTTATGATTTTGGGAATTGTTTCTCTGAAGCCACTTTTTTTAGGTGGTAAACCTAAAATTCGAATTTAGCACCCCTAAAAACTTGAACTGGGAAGAATGAAACTTCCAATTTTTTGCCTGCACCAGACACTAGTTGACGGGAGTAATACAACTGAATCAGTAACGAAACTGATTAATGTTTAATGGGCCAGTGTTAAGAGAACAACAATTTTGGGTCACCTCCATTTTTTCTGCTTTTATGTCATCTTTTATACCACCAAATTTTTACATTTTTATCACCAAAAAGAATACTCATATAAATTAATTTAGTACTAAATTAAGTGCATTATATTATGCATTCGGTTGGCCTTCGTACAGTTCGTTGCGCGTAAAAGTCCAAATATCCCTGTAACAAGTATTATATTTCACTTTTGGGTAAATAATCTCTGCCTGGTCAGCATTTATCGTGCAATTTCCCTTAATCCATTGAGCAAATGCTGCAATGGCCTCTTATTTTACTTCTGGACAGAGATGTACCACCTTCGTTTTTTAACTATTCTACAGTAGTTGGGATAGGAGTAGTACCGCTAGAGCTGTTATTTTGTTAACAAAGCTGCAAAATTAAATTTGTTGTTTATTCACTATGTCACATAGGTATTCGGGAGCGAAAATTTATCGTTTTCAATTGTTACCCACCCCGCCTTTTGGTACCTTTATTCATAACTGATAATCGACCTACTAGTATTAGTAAAGGAACAAATCGTGATCGACGGAGTACATCTGTGATCCCAGGCATGGAGCAAAAATCGCAAATTCAAGTACATTCATGTTAACAACAATACGATTATGAAAGTTTCTTCTTCGAACATAAACGTTCCTGATTAGTGAGTTTATATTTTCCTAAACGTGGTTTTGTAGTTTATATTTAGTTTTGTAATAATTTATTTTAGCTAACCTACGAATTGACCTGCACATTAGAACGGGCACGCGAGAGAGTTTGCAGGTTTTTACATCTATGGCGTGATTACTCTCGTTACTTCTCGAAGCAATTTAAGAGATACGTTCCTTATTAGCAGGTTTATATTATTCAATATGTGAAGGTTTCGTGTATATTTGATATGTGGGAAAAGGATTCTGAAATTCAAAATGATGTGCGCAGATTATATATTTTCCCTATAAGTAGCACAGTTTTTTACTGTTTTTTTTAAGATAAATATATTTACGTAAGTCTCTAAAGGTACAACTTTGGATCCGAACAAATATCAAAACGAAATCTCAATATTATTTTATGAAGGCAACAATATACTATTTTTTTAAATCACTGAAGAATATGAACTGTTTTTCCAAAGATCACACTCTTGACTGCGTGAAGTGCCGATACTTTCCTGCGAATTTGTATTCTCGCTCTCGAATGTAGAAATCATTCAATGACTAAGACGGCTAGGAGATAGCAGCATGAGATTGGCAGCTGATAGAGGAATGTACGCGGCTGGGTAACGAAAGATAGCGACCTTGGTAGGAATGCGCCAGCCGGTTGCCCGGAGGCGAGGAAATCCTGGTCGGTCGGCAGGCGTCTACGGAACAAGCGCGGGAAGCACAGAACGCAAAGACTCTATGTAACATCTGCGAAGCTCGCTCACGAAGCGTCATGCGGATGAAAATAGCAAAAACTAATGGTGCAACAACAACACATATTTTCTCGTATTATCTACAACGGTACGTAATATTATAATACTAATTAAACATATTAAAATGTTTTTCTGCTGAAAAAAAAATTCGGCTCGGTCATAGATTTGAATTGAAGCACTTAGACTCCACAATCAACCGACTGATCAGATACCCTATCAGCGCTGGTTGAATATACCCACGTTAACCTTTATAATGAATTTGACCGTTTATAGTGAAATTGGCCGTTTGTGTCGCCTGCTTGAGGCCCGGCATACACGTTACGGTATACCTGTCAGGTAAACCTCTGCAGGTAAACCGGAAAGGTATACCTGTGCAGCCTAGAGCACACACACAGTATGCTAAACCGGAAGATTTTAACTCAGTCGAGATTTGGAGAGCAAACAAGAAGACGACACAATCGCTCTTGTCGGTTTGTTTGTGGCCATGACGTGTAAAAAGAAACGAAAACGCAAAGCTTGGTGTAAAGATTGGCTTACAAAGAGAAATGACTACACTTATACAGGATTACTAAAAAAGTTAAGTTCAGATCTTACGGATGACCATAATTATTTGCGGATGAATGATGAAGTCTACCTAAAACCGTTGTCTAAAACTTCTGAGCATCGACTTGATTCCCTCAATTGCTGCGAAATACAAAATGAAACACATACGACTGTTTATATGTGTCAATCGTGAGACTGATGTATTTTATGGTTGAAACAAGGGTGAAAATTTGATTACTTGCACAATAATTGAATACTGCCAGGAACAGGTCACACACAGACATGTATTAATATAAGTGAATTGAGGGGTGTAATTACTCGAAACTTCCTAACTACCAATTTTACTTTTTTGTTAGCGATTTCGAAAAACATTGAAGGCCATGGTGCATGTAATGTGTGTAATTTAGCGAGAAGTGATGTCTCATTTTTCAGGAGAATGTCACTTAAGCAAAAACAGCAAGGTCCTCGAAAGGCGCGGCATTCATGGTTGCTCTGAAGCAGTCCCGACTTGCGTGAAGGAGACATCTGTAGAGATGATACCTTCACATTATTGCACGCGATACTAAGAAAGACGTACAACTGACTTGTGTTTTAGTGAATGTTGCAGTCCTGCACGACTCGATTTCGCTCGAGCGCCACAGACGTTAACAAAAAGTCCATTAAATGGCAGCACAGTGTGTCAGTCTTCGCCCGCCTCGATACCATAAATGAAAAGCTTTCGGCCGAGAAAACCCAGGATCTGACGTTGAGTCTTTCTGTCTTGCGTCTTTGTGTCCCCAAACACAACTAATTGTGCTAAAACAGCACATACTTTCCACCCTATTTTCTCCCAAAACTACGCGAAAACTCAAATTTTCCAAAACTTTTACATGACCTTATTTAAAAAACTAACTTTAAGGTACAGATTTCATTAAGAGACAAATATCTATTTTTAATATTTTAGGTGTAGGGAGACTCCGAATCAATTTGGAACTCTTACAATTTTCGAAAAAGCAGGGTTTTTAACGAATATCAGACCTGCACCATTCTCTTAAACCTCCTTCACACTATCCAACGACAAAAATTTTATCACAAACGATGTACCCATTTTTTTTTACTTTGAAAATGTCCCAGGGGCTTCATGTAAAGTACCCCCAAAATTAAAATATCGGTTTCAAATTCAAGGGTCTGCGACTTAAGCCAGGTCCATTGGGGAATATCAATTTTGGAGAAAATCGGCTGAACGGTTTAGCCATTAGCGTTGTTCACATTCCGCTGCGAGCAGTCGAGCAGTGCAGACCTCTGAGCGCAGCGCTACTGTCAGTAGCAGTTTACGATTCGAAGTGTTAAGGTGTATCAGTGAATAGTTGTCTACACAGTGCAATCTCAATCTAAAGTGCAGTGATTAACTAGTTATTAATTCTTCATCAACATTCAACAACACTGGCCTGAGCCAGTGCATTGCCGATGCCTTAGCCCTGGTTTATCCAACTGACGGCCAAATGGAGGTCGTGGAAGGCGACGGCCGTGATATTTCAGCTTCATACGCACCAGCGTATCTGCTAACTCCACCACAACAAGCGCAGATATCTCAGCATTCAGCACCGGCAGTGTATTCAATGCAGACAACAAGTATGCAGCAGCCTATGCAAAATAACATTCAACCAAATCAGGTCAGTCATTACGCGCAAGCCGAAGGCGCGACCTCGTCTCCAAGCTGCAGTGACAATGTCAATGCAAACTCTGTACCAGTCCCCCAAGTGAACAGTGGCAAACGTGGAAACAGTGATCCTATCCAAAATCCAAACCAATCTAAAAAAGTAATTACCAATTCGGGTACTAATTATGCTATTCCCACTCAGAATAGTTTCGGCATTCTAGCTAACCTTCCTGATAATGATGATTCAAATCCCTCCGACCCCACTATGCCTGAAAATATTAGAATCCCACCTATCCACATTAACAATATTACGAACATTATTGAACTAAATCAGGAAATTAAAACCCAAATCAGTGCGCAGTTCACCGTAACATTCAATAATAACAAAGCCAAAGTTAACTTCCAAAAAATAGAAGACTTCAGAAAAGCAATTCAGTATTTCGTGAAAGCTAATAAACAGTTTCATACGTATAAGGACCCAACCAACAAAAAGTTTTCCGTGGTTTTTAAAAACATTCATCCTTCCATCACGCAAGAGGAAATATACAATGACCTGAAGGAACAATACTCTTCCCTTAACAGTGTCACTAGTTACATAAAAACAATGAGCCCATCCCAGTTGTAGCTGCTGAGTTCTCGGGCCAACAATCATTGAATCAATTCTCCGAACAACTCAAATCTGCAACTTAAAAGTTAAAGTCGAAAGAAGACGAAAAACTAAAGGAATAATCCAGTGCCTCCGATGCCTAGACTTTGGACATACTAAAAATAATTGTTACAACAAAATCTCATGTATACATTGTGCCGAGAATCATTACTCAGTAAATTGCCCCAGCAAGAACGACCCCCCGAAATGCAGAAACTGTGAGGGGACTCACCGTGCTCATATCCGTACTAATGAATGTCAGTATTTCAGAAAACTATCAGAAAATAAAACTAGAACTTCCCAAAACTCCATTTCAAACATTAGAGCCAGCAAACCAACCTCACCCCCACCCCCACCTCCACCCCCGCCTCAAAACGCCTACCACTTCCCTGGACTCCATAGAACTGCTAACATACCAAATTTTACCCATGAATCAGCTTTTAATCGCCCACCAAATAACATCCCGACATACATCCCAACTCACAACCCACAAAACAGGTTCCCCCAAAACTTTCTGAGTACTCCTTTTATTCATAATATTATCAATCAAATAATAACTCATATAATCAACATCATCAATTCAGTCATCCCAACTATTATTCAAAACATTCAACAAGCAATTACTTCTAATTTTAGTTTCCCCAATGGCACAAAATAATTCAAATCATAGGTTAATCCTAATGAACTGGAACGCATGTGGCATCAGTAATAAAAAAAACGAACTCCATTATTTTCTCCAAACCAATAATGTTGACATTGCTTGCATCACAGAATCTCATTTAAAACCTCCAGCTACTTTCAAGCTACGAGGATACAATACAGCAAGAATGGATAGGGCCAACTCCCCAGGCGGCGGAGTGATCATACTCATCAAAAACACTATCGCCTATTTCGAAGAAAACACAACATCCATCAATGGCATCGAAACAATAGCAGTTTCACTTACCAACACCTACCCGAATTTTACTATCATTGCCGCGTATAAACCCCCCCAACAAAAGAACAAATTTTACGGATCTAATAATTTACTTTCGCGCTTATCATCTTATATTCTTTTAGGAGATCTAAATGCCAAACATGTACAATGGGGCTGCAGAGTCACCAATGCAGCAGGTGCCCAACGCTTAAAATATGTAGTAACTAACGGAATTAAATTGATCTCACCCCCAGAACCAACCTATTATCCCTATGACCCAATCAGGCTTCCTGATATACTAGACATAGGAATAACAAACATTAATGTCAATTTCATTCAACCCCGCATTTTAAACTCGATTCTGATCACATCCCAGTGTTAATTTCTACAGATCAAATTCCCCCTCCCCATTCTCCCACTCCTGCTTTAAATACTTACAATTTAAACTGGACAAAATTCAAAAATTTAATCCAAAAACAAATACCCAATTTTAAAATACTTAACTCCCCAGCGGAAATAGACCAGGCAATAAGTCAACTAAATAATATAATAATTAACACAATAGGCAAACTCAACCCCGTACGACCGATCACTCTTCGGAAACACACAGCAGACAAACTACCACAAAGCATTATCAAAATCATAGAAACTAAAAATAAAACCAGGAGACTATGGATGGCACTTAGAATCCCTTCATTAAAAAAAGAACTCAATACTCTAACCAAAATCAGTAGAAAAGCACTTGAACACTATAAACAAACTAAATACAATAATATCATTCATTCATTAAATACAAAGTAATAACTCACTCTGGAACTTCACGAAAAGAATACTCAGAAAAAAACTATAATCCCCCCACTAACAACTTCAAATGGGAAAACACACGCAACTGCTGATAAAACGGAAGTATTAGCCGACCATTTCGCATCAACTTTCACACCAAACCTCACATCTCCCCACCCAGATCACACTCAAATTCAACTTGTCGCGAATTCCCCTAATTTTAACGTTCCACAACAAATTAAGTACATCACTCCACAAGAAACTCTAAAAGTTATCAAATCCCTTCCAAATAAAATAGCCCCCGGTCACGATAAAATAAACAATGTAATTCTCAAAAACCTACCCAATTCTGCCATAGCTTTCATTGTAAACATATATAACTCATCTTTAAGAACTGGCTACTACCCTAATACCTGGAAACATTCTATCATCCTCCCTATCCCCAAACCCAATAAAAATCATAGCATCCCTGACAACTATAGGCCCATAAGTCTCCTCCCCACTTTAGCAAAAATTTTTGAGAAATTAATTCTAACAAGATTAAACCAATACCTGAAAAAAATACACCTCATACCATTCTATCTATTTGGGTTCACAAATAAACTATCCACAGCACATCAACTTTTGCGCATATCTGAACACTTCCACTCCTCCTTCCAAAAAAAAACAATTTTCAATAGCAGTTTTCATGGACATCGCTAAAGCATTTGACAGGGTATGGCATGAAGGACTAAACTATAAACTCTTATCAATAGGCACCCCTACGTACCTCTTCAAAATAATCAAAAGCTTCCTAACCAATAGAACTTTCTCAGTTGCAATAGAAAATCATAATTCTAACCCCCGACCCATTACAGCAGGACTACCTCAAGGATCACCTCTCTCTCCATTACTCTACAACTTATATACAGCAGATATGCCTACATCAAGATTCACTCACATAGCCCAGTTTGCAGACGATACGGTAATCTACATGTCCCACTCCTCAATTAATTACATAGCCAACGAAATTCAATCCCATTTAAATGAAATAGAAACCTGGGCAACGAAATGGAAAATCAAAATCAATCCCTCGAAATCTACAGCTAAAGTGTTCACTTTCAGACCATATTCCTTCCCTACGCCGTTTAAAATGAACAACAACATAATCCCTTGGACTCCCCATAACCAATGTCGTTAAATACCTTGGCCTCCATATGGACACCAAATTAAATTGGAAAATACACATAGACACAAAGTTCAGCAAGCCAAAGCAAAATTAATACAGTTAAAACCACTCTTAAATCACAGGAAACTCTCACTAAGCAATAGCATCATCTTGTATAAAACCATCATAAGACCTCTTCTTCTGTACGCTTGTCCAATTTGGACAAATGCAGCAAAATATAACATCAACAAAATACAGATAATTCAAAATAAATTTCTAAGAACCATCACTCAAGCCCCTTGGTTTATTTCCAATAAGCAGTTACACCACGAATTTAACCTTAATCCCATCGCACACCACATAGCATTCCTGGCCAATAACTTCTATTCCAACCTAACCCTCATCAACCAAGATAGACACATCAGCATAGGTAATTTAATGAAACCCCAACAAGAATAAAAAATAGATATCCTATCCACTCATTCCTAAACATTTTTGCAAATATTAATGCTTCTTAGAGGTGCTCGGTGAGTCGCTCATCAATTGTAGTGTTCAATAGATTTAGTTTATAGTATTAGATGTAAGTCAACAAAGCAAATGGAGAGTTGTAAAAACTGAACTTTGTATAATAATCCTATTTAAAATAAATAAATTAAAAAAAAGCGTTGTTCACAGACGGATGGACACAGAGACGGACAAACATTTTCCCGAGATTCGAACCCACATATCAAGAACCCACAAAACGTGGATTCCGGTTACACCACGTATTAGAGGATTTTTTTCTAAATTTAGCAACTGGATTTAACAAAATGTTCGTGACCAGGGCCCTGTAATAAGAGTTTTCTGCCGAAAATTCGCAGGTTTTTTTTCGCGCATTACATAATTTTGCCTCTACTCCGTAGCGATAAAGTAAACAGTAGGAATTAAAAGTGCATATTGGTTTAGACTGGCGGAAATAGTTCTTACTCCTGCTGCTAATTCAAGTAGTGTTTTGTTGCAAGAGTACATACTTTCTCGCATTATTTCTAACTTCTCATTCTTCTTATTTCTAACTTCTAATTAATCTTCTCCCCCGTAAGTCACGCACAGTTTTTACTGAGCCAAATAAATCAAACTAAATCAACATTTCGCAATTTTGGAAAATTCAGAGAGATCAACGAAAACGAGATCTGCATGTTTTTGAGGCTTCCTTTGCTCTATCCGAGAATTTTTTTAAAAAATTTTTAGCCGTTGAAGAGATTTTTCATAATTTAATTTTAAGCACTACTTACAAGAAAACTTCTCGTTTTTAGAAAACTTTACTTGACCTTATTTAAATATCAGTCTTATAGAACAGATTTCATTTAGTAAAAAAATATCTATCAATATTATTACACATACTACAATATAGGTTGTAGGAACACACCAAATCATTCGAATTTCCAATTTTCGAAAAATCAATGATTTCAACAAAAATTATACTTACACCATTAATGTAAGCGTCCATTACCCTATTTTATGCAAATTTTAATCAAGCCATCTTTGAAAAACCTTAGAAAGTGCTGTTGAGGTTTCAAATGAAGTATTCTTGAAAATACAAAAACGCCTCTTCCTAACTCGTAGGGCCTTCAATTTGTTGGGGACTATCATTTTTGAGAAAATCATCTGAATGGTTAAGACGTTAGTGTTGATCACAGACAGACAGACCGGCGGACTGACAGGCAGATAGATAGGCAGACTGGTAGACATACAGACAGGCAGACACTCAGGTATGACTGAATGTTGTCAACATGCCAAAAAAACAGTAGGTATATTTATAGTTCAATATTTTTCAAATTACTAATTTTAATACATATACACAGGCAACATAAGCATTTGAAGGAAAATTACAAAGTCAAAGAAAGAAAACAATATGCGATAATAATTACAACAATGAGACAATATAATGAATCTGAGAATTGGCTGTCTATATAATTGAAATAAAACAGAAGAATTACTAAATAATGTTGTAAATATTAGCATTAATGCTGCCGAGTCCGCCGATACCGACTTTGTGGTTGCATGCTCTAATATTAAATTTAAAACATGTGTTTGGTGATTCTCTTTTTTAAATCCCCTTTTTTATCTATAATTGAGGTTTCATTGCAATCAAAAGTATGTTGTGAATTTATGGAATGCTTGGCTAATTCACATAATGATGTTTGGTTTTTCTGTCATTTATTTATTAATTACATTACAATACACATTGTGTTTGTTAATGTGTAGTGAATGTAACTATAATAAATGGAAGAGAAAATGTATAAATGGAATAAATGAAATGGCCTGAAATGTTCCTCATGTATATTGCTTGCATAATTCCACTATGCTATTGCACATGACGCGTCATCTTTTTCTTACCCAAGAGGAGAAGCGAAGCAGTTTAAGCCTATGCCCTGAAATTTTATCAAAAACGATGTAGGCATTTTTTTGAAAATTTTGAAAACTGTCCCAGGGGCTTCATGTAAAGTACCCCCAAAATTAAAATATCGGTTTCAAATTCAAGGGACTGCCACATCAGCCAGGTCCATTGGGAAATATCAATTTGGGGAAAATTGACTGAACGCGAGTACAGGACGCTTGAACGTACGGTGCTCGGGAATGAAACTTGCGCAAGTACATGGGACTGTTAAAGCACATTAGAATATAGTTTTGAGTCCGCAAGATAAGCGCCATTGATCAATGGGATTGAAGTGAATGTAATGTAGGAAACAATTACCAGAGAATCCACTAACAAGAGAATCGCGCTTATGAGTCAATTTGGGCTGTCCCAAGACCCAATGTAAAATTCATATGTACTTTCTACCCACTTGTAAGAGTTTTCCGTTGATGAAAGGCAGGATATTAGCTCATAAGGAATCTTCTTCTCCTTGAGTAAGTGTCAGAAGTAGAGATGACAAATTTTCTCACGCGTCGAGCCGAGTGTCTGATTTTACTCTCAAGCACAATTAACAAAGATATATTCCGTCCGCGGAAATACCCTTCCATAAATAACCCAGCTCATCCGTGAAAGGGCAATACTCCTCCCGGTTTCTCTGTTTCGTGAAAATTTTGTTTTGTGGAAGAAGCGAAGATGTGCGGACTCCGTCGAGAGCTCATTCATGCTATCATATTGCATGCATATAGAGCTGCCTTCATGCTTCATATCCTTATTGTGTTGAAGCGAGTGAGAACAATCTGAGCTGTGCAGTATTTGACAAGGCGTAAGGCTCATCATCTTATCGCATTGTGTACTTTGTATTACGCTTTCCACCAGCATGGTGATATTGGTGTTGGTCGTCTGGTAAATAGTGCTCCGTTTGCATGGAACGATGCGTCTCAAAATAGATTATATTTAAAATTCTATTTGAGTTAGCTCTGAAAAATATGTTTGTGCCAATGTCGGAAATAAAAATATAAGAATCTAGTCGCTTGCAGCAGCAAAAATGCACAGTACAACAGCTCTTTACATACCAAGAATACAAAAAAGTTGCATAACGCAACACGGGATATCGAATATTTAATGACAAACGGCCTCTTCCTTGAATAATTCCTGTCGCATGACGTCAGTTGAGACGTAAGCAGTGATGCACTGGGTATGAGGATCTCGTCGGTACGTTCAATATGAGAATGCTCGCAATAACACCATCATCTTTTTGGATTTTCCAGTCAAATCGAAACAATTTGTTTATTTTTTCGAGTAACTGTGTACTAAACGAAACCATATACAGGTTGGCAAAAAGATCTCCCGTATTCAAAAAGCAGTTACAAAGGAATAAAGATGCAGACAAAATACACTCATCATAAAAAAAACTGCACCCAGAAGGACAAAGCGAATTGCGAACACTGTTGGCAGGCAGGTAGAGGGTACCACGCATACAAAATTATTACACTTTCACATTTGTAGTACCAACATTTATTGCGCTACATGGCCACAAACGATACATGTTAGTATGGCGTGGGGCCGCCATGTTGACGAACACACGCGTTCAGACGTTGCGGCTTGAAGTTGTTCAGGTCTCGAATGATGTCCTGTGTTGGTGCATCCCATGCAGTTTCCAACTAGCAGGACCAACCATCCTCCCGCACAACTACGATGCAGCCCCTCTCGAATGCGTCTAACTGGACAACCGGCTGTCAAAAGCGTCGCTGAGTCTTAGTATACGTGCAGATGACGCTCTGTCGACGCTACCCGATGTCGCAATGGCCAGCGCGGCCGTTTGAAGCCCTCTTATCTAGACCGATGGGCGCGACGCACCTACCCCCCCCCAGTGCGCAGCCGACTGTGAAAACGAAATCATTGACTTAGCGAATGGTGTGCAAAACAGCCACCGAGTGTGCAGCGGATCAGTAGGGTCCTTCGGGGTGCAGCTTTTTTTATGACGATGAGTGTACATTTACTTGTGAACAAATTTTATGCAATTTTAAATTATTTGGTTTTAAACATGATGCAGGGTAAACGGCGTCCTCCAATGTTGACACATTGGCGAAGCCTTTCTCGGAAGTTGCCGATAGTTCAAGTAATTTCCAGTGGAATGGCAACTACTGCCTGAGTGATTTCTTCCTTCAGTGCTTGCACGGATACAGAAAGATGTTTGTAGCCTTCTGTCTTTAAATGTCCCCAAAGAAAAATAGAGGTGCTAAATCAGTTCCTACATTCTCGCCCTATTTTCTCGCAAAATTACGCAAAAATTACTTAAATATTCGAAAAATTGTACAAGACCTTATTTCAAAATCTATCTTTAAGGAACAGGTTTCATTAAGGGAAAAATCTCTATCTGTAATATCTTAGTTATAGAGAGAGATAAACGGTTCCATTTAAATTATAGACATTCCATTTTTTTTTATTCTTATAATTGTTGTAATGTTCCGGCTACAACTTAATAGCCATCATTAGGCATCTGTTCTTTTCAAAAATGGTTGGAATCAATTTCTTAAATCAAAATTATTTACATTATATACAAATTTAAACAAAAGAAACTAAACTTTGCTTGCGTAAAAATTTTGCTGTTGCAGGCCATCTGCCCATCATTAACACGCCATCTGTGTTGCATATTCACCTCACGAGTCCTCCGAAACGTTATTTACATTCACAAGAATTTTTAAATAAACTATTAATGAACTGTTAAACTTGATTCCAATTTAAATGCATGATTGGCTATAAATCGGTGGAGCCGGTTTTAAGAAATTGATAACAGACAATCAGTAACATAGTTTTATAAATATGTTTATTATTAAACAAAAATCTATGATGGCCCCCTCCAAATGACCTGCTGGATCCGCTCCTGATGTCAACACTTCATCAGTATTTGAACACAGAGGCAAGTTTTAGATTGGAGTGAGATGGCAATTATCCTTATTCGTTTACTGGTTTCCATTTTCGGGTATAAAAATATATCTCGCAAATGAAACACTCTGTTGGTCAGAGAAATTTTGCCGTTTCAGAGATTATTTTTGTTGCAGAAGAATTCAAGATTGTTCTATGAAATTCCTAGACTTGTTCTTTTATGAAGGCACGTGTGGCACTTTGTGAAGGCACTTTTATGAAAGTGCGCATTAATAAATAGTGCTCTATACACAAGACATTTGAAAGAATTAACGCGCTTAAGCTTCTTTTTCAACTCAAATCTTTATGAACATGTAGCCCAAATAGTCTGTGTCGTTTTGTATTCACGGTAGTTGGACTTTATTTCGTATAGTAAGCATTCACGTTTTCAGGATTCGTTACAACTTCCAGGCTGGCGTTCGCTTTACACCAATATGCGTTGTTTCTTTACGATAACACGATCTGTGCCTTCTCATTTCTCATTTAGAGATACGATACAATAATTATAATCCTGCCTAATAAAGTGCCGATAACGGTAACCGATTTATCTTCACGGGTGTGCCCCAACAGCCTCGACTCGAAAGATCTTGGGTTCAAATCCTGCCTTAAGCATGAGTAATTATGCTGGAGAATATATCTGGCTTTCGCCGCCGTGGGAGCCACTTGTAAAGCTGTGCAAAAATGTCCCAAATGTAACAAAAATTCTCAAATATGTATCTATTTAGATATAGAAAAAGACATTATGTACTCGAACACATTATTTAATGAATTTAACAATTAATTCATTTCGTTACTAGTTTTACATTAATTTAGTTTAAATTAATTTATAGTTATTTATTAAAAGTCTCCAAGTGTAGAACTGTTGTGAATACAGAGCCATGTACTTAATACATTGATTAGGGGCCCTAGGCTGTAGCATGGGCTGCCCGATTTCATAGAGTACATAAATGTAGTCCTAAGTCCATTGTCGGTCCTCGGCAAAGAAAGAATTGCATTGAATTCTCAATCGACTTTTGGAAATAAATTTCAATTAGTTTTATAAATTATATCGATGTTTGTGTGTGTTTTCATTATTATGTTCGTAAGAAACCACATCTAATTACAGACCATTGGGTTTACAACTACACATTCCTCGCATTTGTAACTTTTGCAAATTTTTGAAAATTCAGAGAGTTCAACAAAAACTAAATTTGCTTCATTTTTAAACGTCCTTGGCTATATTCGAAAGAAAAATGAAAGAAAAAATGTAGAATCATTTTTGAGAAAACCTTCCTTTATAAATTGTCTTTAAATCAAGTAAAAATTATGAGAAAACTGCTCTTTATTTTTAAAAAATCTACATGATCTTTTTAAGGCTCTTTTTTTTTCAAAATCTGAAACAAATTGTCTACATTTCACGCCAAAACTACTCATATTTTCGAAAAACTGTACTACATGACGTTTTTCAAGATATATCTTTGAATTACATCTTTCATTGAGGAAAAAATCTTAAATATTGTAGTTGTTGGAAATCGCCGAAAAAATTTTAAACTTTTGCAATTTCCGGAAATTCAGAGAGTTTAGGGAAAATGAAATCTTCGCCATAGTTTAAGCTTTATTTGCTCTTTCTTAGTAAAATTTTAATAAAATCAAGTGAAGCTGTTCAAAATATCCAATTAAAACTCGCAAGGTCTTAATTTGTTTAGATTGATCGGGGAATATCAATTTTGGAGAAAATTATCTGAACGGTTTAATCCCTGATGTTGGCCACGAAGGACGAACGGGCGGATGTACGTACGGAAGGACTGACTGACACATGACAAACACACGGACGGACTGATGGAGAGCAAGCAGTCGTTTTGTTGTCAACGAACCTTTTAGTGTTAATGACCCATAAAATGTGGATTCTGACTACACAAGGACTAACAGAAAGTAATTTACTACATATAGCCACAAAATTTTACGATATCAGTGTCCCACAATACGAGTTTTCCTGTTGAATGGTAGCAGTTTTTTGTGCCGCCGCATTACAATATTTTCTCTATACTACATGGTAATATGCGAAAAAGTAAAATATAAGAAAAAAATACTCAAATAAAATACCTGGGAATACTGACATATATGTCGGGGTTTATGTTTTAATATTAACACAATCGCTGGCACAATTTCTCTCCACAAAATATATCGGTCATTTCGTGGCGTTGCTATTCCAACATTTGCTACGGTAAATTAATAAAATATTATTTAGAATATTTTTCTAAAATTTGAAGGACTCAAAAATACTGACATCCCAAGTGACTGCTTACTATGTGAATGCATTAAAATGTCATTGCGCAGATGTAAACGCTATGAGAGTTGGTTGAAACACCTATTTCCTGCAACATGTTTAAAATTGTTGGTATGTTGAAATGCCAATACATCCCATTAATTACCTGCTTGAACGCGTTACTTTACATTTATATTTTTCAGGATCCCGAGATAGAAACTGCTGTTCGAAGAAAATATTGAAATGATCGCTATATTATGTGAGAAAATCAGAATATCGGAAATACATTGCTTCAAGTAATTTGTGTAAATGTTTCTTCAATTTCAAATTCAAATCATGTAAATGTTAATTCACTATATAAATTTATTTTATAGATCTCAGAAAATTGTTTATGAACGTTTAAAATTAATTATAATCATTAATTATTCTAATTTACATTAATTATAAACATTAATTAATCTAATTATAATCA
Source organism: Acheta domesticus (assembly GCA_031308135.1). Taxonomy (NCBI): domain Eukaryota; kingdom Metazoa; phylum Arthropoda; class Insecta; order Orthoptera; family Gryllidae; genus Acheta; species Acheta domesticus. The sequence goes on along the minus strand of JAHLJT010008446.1, from coordinate 40,454,487 downwards.
TTAATCATAAATTATTCTAAATAATCTAAATTATACTACAGAGGCACAATAGAATATCGTCGTAAGAGACATCTGGGGATATAGATTTTTGACTTTTGTAGCCAGAAAGTCTTAAAAGTGGAAAATTCTCATGCAAGTTCACATATCTATAGCCAATGTTTTCTTAATTTGTAATTGTTCTCGACTAAACGTAAGTCATGGTATTTTATTACTAACATTAACTTTCTTTTCGTTACCATTACTTTAAGCTTTTCAAACAAATCTGTCATACTACATGAATAATACACAAACCCCCATCCATTGAGTAAACTTCCATTTTGAGTGAGGTCACGTTCAGCATACCATGGAATGCAATCATACGAACATTTTTCATTTATGAAGGTTCAGTTCATTCATGATTCGGCTAGTATATACAGGATGTCCCACCAACTATGGACCACCCCATAACTTCTCTAGGGTTCAGGATATCGAAATGCAGTTTACGATTAACAATGCGGAATCATGGGGCAAGTAACATGCCATAGAGAAATTGTCTATAACATTTATTGGTTTTCGAGAAATTTAATCATCTTTGATTTTTTAAATAGAACTATACATTTTTTTCTGCAGCAATGTATAGATCATGAAAAGAGCAATAAAATGATGTATCATATGCTAGTATTTTGATAGTAATTTGACTATAAAATTAGATTTTCTGATATGGGATTTTGAATTAAACGGACAATATTTTCGTGAAGCAGCCCTTGCAACTCTCGTCTTCGGGAAAAGTGACCTTCACGGCGTCAAGACTTGCGTGGAGAAAGGAGACTGAGAAAGGTGGTAATAAGGAATAAGAGGCCTAACTAAAGCAATCCAGGGTCTTGTCACAAAGGTCACATTAAGAAACACTAATTTCAACGATCAGAATAAGAGATTATTTTCATTGATTTTTCTGCATGTAACTTGTCTTCTTTAATAATAAATATCATTTCAAACTTGACAAGAATCCAACCACCGTCTCTTCGTAGGTAAATTTAATTTTTAATTAAGATGATTATTCGTCCACTGCGCAACCGTACCTCTCCTGTTGTTCATAAATGGAAAAGAAAACATTACACTTCCGTCTTCTGCCGCGGATTTTCAAGTTTGTGGCAGCACGTGGCGTTATGAAGTGAGAAAACTCTCCAATCAGTATTAGCAGTTGTGACTGCAGATGTGCATTTGTGTTAAAGTTTATTAAATTTACACTGAGAGTCTATCAAGAATATTTCAAAAATTTTATTGCTTTCTTCTGTTTGTACGGGTTTAAATAAGAAGTTTATTAACAGTAAATAAGAATAGAAAATGTCTACCTATCTATTATTTAATGAATTAATCGAGATATTACAATAAAAATCTTTAATCATTCATTCCCTTTCCATGTTTTAAAATGAGAGTTTGTTTCTGCAAACACACTGAGCTCGATTCTTGTAAGTTTGAAAAGAACCTTTATTATTATCGTCCTTCCGTTACAAATTATTTTTATTTTGTTCTTTTTGATTATCGTTGCTTTGGAATTTCAGTAGAAGAAAAGTTCAATTCAGATGAACAAATGGCAAAAATCTCTCATTCTGATCGTTAATGTTGATATTTGTTCATATGATCTTCATGTCAAGACAATGAATTGCTGTAGTTACTATAAAAATAGATTGTGCCTCTATCCCTTACAGCCGCCCCTCTCACACACATTTTCTCCACGAAACAGTCTCGACGCTGCGAAGGCCGTCTTACCAACTGCTACTGTTGCGAGGGCTGCTACAAGAAAAGACCGTTTACTTAAAAATCACGTGTCAGAAAGTCTAATTTTATACTCAAATTACCATCAAAATACTGACATATGATATATCATTTTATTCCTCTTTTCATGATCTATACATTGCTGCTGAAAAACATATATAGTTCCATTTAAAAAATTAAAGATGATTAAATTTCTCGAAAACTAAAAATGTCATAGACACTTTCTCTATGGCATGTTTCTTGCCCCATCATTCCGCATTGTTAATCGAAAACTGCATTTCGATATCCTTTAGAATTTATGGGGGTGGTCCATAGTTGGTGGGACACGCTGTATAAGAACTATGCCTTCACGAATTGTTCGTTTAGAGTGGATCTACTTTTAACTTATGCGTATATTACATTTTTCACATTTGCATTTTCACACTGTTTTGTCATGATCCCTGTGTTCTTCGCTGAGTACTACTACTCCATTTCGTATTGGGTCTCCGATTCTATTACGCGGCATTTTCGCCAATTACAACGCCGCCTCTGCGACGTCAGAATTTGTAATTAACGACATCTACCGCCTGACTCCATTTTCACAAACTCAACTCTAGAACTTCGCGTCTCGACTAGCTTCAAAGAGCGGGAAGTCAGCCCTTCGCCAGCGGGTCCTTAGCTCTTCAGAAGCACGCCCCAAACCTGATAGAAAGCTCTTCAAATGTTCGGTCCCTGTTGGAGGTGTTTTATTGGGTATAAGGGCGGTACTTACTGAAAACAACGGGCAGTCTTTAGCGCGACAAAATTGAAACCTTCGTTCCTGGAATGACGGCCTGAACAAAGTTGGTTGCATCGACAGTTGCTCTTCGCTGGGGTTGTGGTTTCGAATCCCACGTAAGGCAAGTTTTGTTGGCCATATATTTAAGTTCGCTTTTAAATTACTAAGGTCACATACAGCCCTCTCTAATTAACATTGGTTTTGTAACTTTGAAGTAACTGTAGTGCAACTCGGTTACGGACACAGTCAAATATCCATGCTCCGGACAGGATTCGAAACCGCGACTTTTCAGGAAAGAGGCATGTACGGCCCTCCGGCCCTAGTCACCTCGGCTATCCGGGCCGGCGAAGAAAAGTTTGTTTTCACATTTTAATTATTCGCGAAGGCAAGATCCTCACGAATCGCATCTAATTGCCTGAATCATTATTTATCATTTCATAATTGGCAGGGGCGTCTAATATTAATTCTTTGAATTTGATTGCCAACGTCGTTTTGGTATAGTATGTAAAATACGGAAAGAAAATCTATCTGGAATATGCGATTTAATTTGGCCGTAAGGGATACTAGGAAGGAAGGATGGGAGGAAATTTGAGAGGTCTAAAGACCCAAGGGCAATTAAATCCTAAACTATCAACAGTTGATAATCAATAGTTGCCGGTGGTCACGCTGAGCTAAAATAGTTTTCCATTACGTGCCGGTAGCTTCTTGGATATCTTTACTTCATTTATTAGTATTTCAAAGGAATATTAATACTGCACTACAACCTTTCCGCTTCGAGTCTCCAATTTCACAACTCGACTTTTCGACGTCTTCGCTCCATTACTGCGTCCGCCACGAACGCGCCGTCACAACACCCAATCCCTGACTGCATTTTCGCAAATACAACGCTACAACTTTGCGTCTAGTCTAGCTTCAAAAGGCGGGCGAAATTAGCAGTACTTCGCTACCGGTCCGGGGTCTTGAGGCGGAGCCGGCGCTTCTGAAGGGCGGGGATCGCGCCGCGGGCGGTGGGCGGGGTGGGGCGGGTTGGGGAAGGGCAGGGAGAGTCGGGGAAGCTTGGTGAGGGGCGGAAAGGCTTGGGGAAGGGCGGGGAGGCTTGGGGAGGGGCGAGGAGGCTTGGGGGGCGGGGAGGGTAGGGAGGGGCGGGGAGGGGCGTCCAACTCTGCTCTCGCCCGCCGCCCACAGCTTTCGGCGCCGCCCGCCCCCCACAAAAGTTGAAGAGCGCCGGCGTGTTTTATGCAAAGGGCCTTATGACGGTAATTCGCTGTGAAAAGAGCGCCAGGCACCTGGCGCCCCCTTCTCCCCTCTCCCACTCTGCGTCCTCCCCTCCCCCGCCGGGTTCGCCCCGCCACTTGCATCTTGCCCCTGCGGCCCTTCAACCGCAAAGCGACGGGCAGCGAGAAATAAAAGGAGGAAGTGAGGACGGTGGAAGAACTGGCTGTGGGCGAGGTGGTAGAACACGCAGGGACGGGGCAGCAGGGACAGGCCGCTGCGTGGGTGGGTAGGTGGCCGACGGACGGTCAAGAGAGCGACCGTAGATGGTTTGTTTTGCGGTGAGTGGTTTGTTTGCGGGTGGGCGGGCAGTAAGTGGGTGCGTGGGTCAGAGAGTTGCAGGAGGTGAGGAGGGCAAGAAGAGAATGAGCTGACCGGCGACCGAATGGGGAGGGGCGTAGGCAAGCGGGCGGGAGGATGAGCAAACGGATGAGCGGAAAACAGGAAAGAGAGCGGGCGAAAGGCAGGCGGACAGGCGGCAATATTGGGTGGGCAGGTGTGCGACAGGCTGGTAGGCGGGTGGGAGACGGGCAGGAGGGTACGGGTAGATGGACGGGATATGGGCGGGGGGTGGTAGGTTGTTGAGGAATGGGGTGAGGAAACGTATGGGTAGACGGGTATCAGAGGCGCATTGCAGAAGCGGGTTGGCAGGCGCATGAACAGGCGGGTAAGCAGGTAGGTGGGTAGGCGGTTGGGCAGGCTGGCGGGCAGGTGGCTGGGTAGGTGGGTAGCAGGCAGGTGGGCTGGCGGGTGAGTAGGCGGTTGGGCAAGCACGTGCCTGTGTCGGATGGGCAGGCAGATGGGCAAGCGGATGGGTAGGAGGGTGTGTATGCGGTAGGTCTGGCGGGTGGGCAAACGGGGGTTTAGTGGAATGGCAGGCGGGTGGCCAGGCGACCGGCAGAGGCGGGTGGGTGAGCGGGTGACAGGCGAAAAGGTTGTTCCGCCATCAGCGAGGACGCACCAGGGGAGATGGCTCAGTGCATCAACCTGATGTCGCTGCAGTCCCTCTGACCGGGAGGTCCTATGTTCGAGTCTCGACGGCAGCAGGATTTTCGACACTAGCTTGTCAGCGGACCGTGGACAGCGCGCGATCTTTCCTTCCTCTTCCTTGTCCTCTCCTCTCCTCTTACACACACACACTAACATACACTACACTACCACTCATGTCGGGAGACCGGTCGGGAGGTTACAGCTTGTCCCGGCTGGGGCGGTGCCCCACTGGTGGGAGATACCTGGTTGAGGGGAAACCCCGGTAGTCGACGCCAGATCTCGCCATCCCGCGGGGAAAAGATCATCGCCACCTCCCGAGAAAAAACACGCATTACACTTACGGGACTAATGACCAAAGTAGTTGACGCGCCCGGAAACACGAATCAATCAATCAGTCAGCGAGGACGCCTGGAGAGCGGCGCGGAGCGGGAAGAGGAGCGAGGACGAAACAGGGGAACAGGCGAGGAGGGGCTGTACGCAGATTTCCGATGCGCCGCCGTGTTAAGTGGACCCTCGTGGCCGGCGCGAATCCGCGCGCGCTGGTCCGGAAATCCTTTTTCCCCCCTGACAGCGCAACGCGAAAGCCCCAGGGCGCCCCTGGCGACTTGCGTAGAAATCAGGTGGTGAGTCGTGCTGTGAAAAGGACCAAACAATAGGTAGGCTGTGTTTTTTGTCAACTTTTATGTAAATTGTGAATGTTTCAGAAAATTAATTCTATTGGAAACAAGACAAACGAATAAAGTGAATTTTTATTATGTGACTCGTACGTGACCCGCATCTACCATGAGACATCACACAAATTCGTGTTTCGAACACATGTAATCCAATTTTGATCCATTAGTATGGCGTAATCCTCTCAATCTGCTCTCGCTACATCTCAAGTAGAAGAAGGCTTTTCTGGAAATCGGTACGTACGTGTGTAATAGAGGTCTTGCATAATCTTGCCTCTCACGCCGACAGACTAACACGCTCTCTGCCACGCTCTCTAGGTTCATGAAAAATTCATATTCATTAAACGATATCCCGTACAAAGGTAATATGCATTTCTTTAATTAAGTTCATGAAGCAAAGCAAATTTTGTGTGCATATACGGGATTGGATGATAGGGCAGGATATACACCTTTTACTTTCTCGCCTTTACTTCGTAAGAAGAGAAAGTATTGTATTTGTGCGACGGCGAATTATCAACAGAAAAATCTTATTGCCTGGCTTTGGTAACGAATAAGTGGATAAATATTGTTCCTATATATAGTAAATTACTTCTTTTAACGTGTAAAGATCACGTTTTGTGGGTACTTGATGTCTGCCCGTCTTTGGTCAAAGCTACCGCCATAACGGTTCAGCTGATTTGCTCGAAAATTGATATTCCTCGATCAATTCAAAGCAACTAAGACAGCAGATAATTTTCCAGAAACAAAGGGGTGTAAATGGCAAAATGAATTGGCTCAATGAACTTTCTCTTCGTCACTTTCGGTATAAAAAACAAGTTTATTAGAAAACCAAATTTCACAACATGACAAATGCTGACATACATTTACAGAAAAATAAATGAGTGCTGCCGAAACGAAAATATTTAATGTAAAGTATTACGAAGTTTTGAAGACACTATGTCCACTAATTAAGAACAATGTGCCAATACATAAATTGTTTTACGAAAATTGTCATGATTAAGTCGCTTTCGTTCTTGATAAATACAGCTCAGAGAAATAAGACGTGTTTTTTGCCTGATTACTTTATACAGGTGGACCACCGAAGTTGTCCACAGCAAACATCTTGAAGACGGTTCGAGATATCGAGATGCTATTTGCGTCATGTTGTTGCAGATGGGGCAAGTATTAGCAAGCACATTTAGTTTTCTTGTTTGTAACGTATGTAACTATAGAGATATTGATACAACTTGATACTACTACTGATTTTTTTAAATGGAAGTATATATTTTTTCTCCATAATTCTAAAGATCTTTCAAAATGCAATGCAATGATATAAATATTGTTATAATTCAAAAAGTATTTGTTGCAAAAACAGTGCAATGAGAACTTGGTAAATGCCATGCTGCAGCGCACAAGGACTGCTAACCTGCTGGTATCGTATAAGTGAGTCGACGCACCTTGAAAACGAGAATGTTCGTCGATTACGAGACTTACCTTCGTTACGAGACTTACCTTCGATTACGAGACACCGTCGATTACCTGGAACCGTTTTCAAGATATTTGCTGTGGACAACTTAGGTGGTCCCAGAGAATGACGGAATGAACAGAGACGGCACTCAACAGAGACGGCAACTCAAATACGTTTCTTATCATTGTATAATTTAATACTCTTTATTTTAACGGCCTGCACTTATTTGACCTGGTGGGGGAACCAACGGAGAAAGTGGGGGACGCCGCTATTCCCGGGCCCCAATAGCGTTTAACAAAGTGCCGGGAATACGAACCAGCCAATCACAACGACCCACTCAAAATGAGTAGCGAAAAGGACCCCGGGGTCACTTCCAATATTATTTGTCTTACCTTTATGAATTTAATTATAAGTACATATAATTTGCAGATGAATTAAGAACAAAATAAATGTTACAAGATTTAGGAATTTGAAGGCAGGGAAAGATATCGAGGATAAACATGTAATATAAAAGAAAGTGATTTCACATTTTAATAGTAATTTTTAAATTAAACATTAATTCCTAATAATACAAAGACAAAATATACATATATTGTAGCAATTACACATTACACATAGCATCACAACACACATAGCTATTGTAGCAATTTGGCACCCAACATCGCCTTCGTTGTGGCATGTTGCATGGAAGAAACAAAGTTTATCCACAAACCTCTCAACGAATTTCCTCTTTAAACGAAGAACTCTTAACCTCATAACAAAGTTAACAAAGATTGTATCCACAGGTTAAACGAAGAGGGTATCCACTAGAGGGTACGTACGCAGCCACACTTTGTGTATGGTTCGCGATCGAAACGATCAAAACTTTCAAAACATAGAAACAGGAAGTTACGGTCTCTTCGTTAGTTGTCAGAAATGGTCGCTAGAGGATACTGATGATCCCAGAAACCGTACGTAATTTCCGGGCCCGCTGATGGCGGACACAGTCAGGTCCCCCACCAGCGTACATTCGAGAAAGTGGTGGGAGGTGTGGTGCTTATCCTTCCCTGTGACGGCCCCCAGGGTGGACCATCCTGTATAATGCAAACTCAACTGGATTCTCAAGACTGGACATTTGCACGAATTACTTATGCAAACTCGTTCGCTTCTGCCCAAGTCGCGAATCCGCAACGTGTATTAAAACGGTCTTCAAGAACCTCCTGGGTGAGGTTTGTTTTGAAAATATCAAGAAACAAGTTCTCAATATTCTCATTTTCATTACATGGAATTAGTCTAATTACTTATTATTCCAGATGTACTGCACCTATTGTATGTTCTCGTTATTGTGAAAACGGAAGGTAAAATAATGTTTAGAGACCTCTACGCGGGAAACTGTAATTAATATCATTCGAATCTTCTATATTTGTTCCTTCCAAGCGAAAATTCACCAACTGTTTTAGGTAAACTCTGTAATCTTTTTATCATTTGTACGTATTCTCATCTCATCCATTGTAAATTTGAGAATCATCATTTATTGTAACACAAAACACAATGTTCTGACTGTATCTAGAAATGGCCTCTGGTGTCATTCGAGTAACTCTGCGGGAGCGTAGCATGGCGTATCAAGAAATAACCTAATGCATGATTTGTTCTTGGAATGTGGTCATTTCAACGAGAGTGCTTCGAACAGGAGAAAATCAATTAACATTGAATTTTGCAATTTGTGTGCAATTGTCCGATTCAATGATCAGCCCTTCCACCCAAATTCCACTGAATACCTGTTGTTCATGGAGGGACTGAGTTGCATATGAATCCAATTGTGAAGGCAAACGCCCGACGACCGGTAGTTCAGATAACAAACGCAGCGGAATTGAATCTCAATTCATAGAAACTATCTCAAATGCATGGAGGCACATTCGTATGCAAATGTATATTGCTTCACGAATAACTCGCCTGCCACAACGCCTCATTTAGACACGTAAATGTACCACGTCAATGCAAACATGTGATAGTGTATTTAGCACGGTAGAAATCATATTCTCGGCTCATACAGTGGTCGAGAAGTATATATCTAAAAGAAAAGGTTTCCTACAAAATTTATTTTTCCTCAGTTTCACGTGATCTTCCGTGAGCTGATAATTTCGCTATGACAAATCAGTGTTTTATAAATACGTTAAACAATATTTGTTCCTAACCTAAACGTAGGAAATTAATGGTGGCAGGTGGGTACTCTTAAACAAATGCTTGTACTCTTAAACAAATGCTATTAAGAAACCAAGATCCCTTTGATACAGAATGTTTAATTTTACTCCCAATGGATAACTTCAAATATTATTGATATTTTTCATTTTAGTAGATAATATCTTTGCTTTAGTAGTATTTGTTCAGAGGAAATGGGAATTATTATTTCTACATTTTGGGAGCAATTACTGTCAAGTGTCTTCTCCAAAAGACTGACATGAGGCAGGTATCTCCAAAAGACTGACGTACCCGCGATGCAGAAAGGGTCCCCTCCGATAAGATGGTAAAAAGTTCCCCTCAACCAAATTACATATGAGTGATTACACTATAATTCTAACATAAAAATAATATTTTTGAAAGGTTTCTTAGCCTCCGTCCCACCACCCACACCCCTGTACAGCCAAAAACGTGTTTTTTTAATTTGAATTTTTTTCGACAACTTAACAATATTTTATCAGACTGAAAAAAATATTATAAATAAGAACACAACTTGGACTATCAGAAAAACATTTTTCAATATTTTCTCAGGCCCAAATTCAAACACAAAATATTTCGAAAAAAATATCAAGAAATATTTTTTTACTGTGGAACGGGTGGAAATATTTTACTCAAAAATTGTAATTTTCTTACTCTTCATTCATACTACATATGTGTCAAATTTCATCTGAATCTAAAGTGGTGAGGTAAAATTTTAATTAAAACTGTGTTGATTTAATATGGAATCACCAGGCAGTGGCTCTGGGCGCAGTGTCTTTGTGGCGTAATTTAGATTCTTTAGAATAATGTATTATAAAAGGTCAAATTCACCATTTTATCAGCCTTTTTAGCTTTTGTTGCCTTACGTACGGGCCATTCATAATTCAGTATGGTCAGATGTTTAGTTGGAAGTTGAGGTGATTGCTGGGTGATCGAAAAATTAATATACAAGGATTGAAAAAGACCAATGGATGAGTCTACAAACACACAGCATTTGTAATTAAGTCATATATTTTTTCTTTCTTTTCTTAAGGTTTCGTAAAAATAAATTTTACCTCCTCAGAAAACTGGACTTGGGTGAGATGTTTCTCCTAAAGGTCAATTGAACTTTTGGTGGCGATGTGCAGTCGGAGTTTCCACTCAAGCCAAAGTCGTGTGCACGGCATTTGAAATGGCCCGTAGCCCAACCACACCGCCACCAATACCACCGACTGCAAAAACCGTCTTCGCCTCCACCTCTTCCGACGACGCCCAGCCATCTCGACACTCACTGCCATCTCCATACCCGCCGTTGCGAGCCCTGCCACACATCTCCGCCGTCATTTCCACTGCCGCCACCACCTATGATATTGCTGCCAGTCTCTCGCCGATCATGCATTCGCCACGTTCCCTCTGGCGCCGCTGCCACCACCGCTACCGCCACCTCCGCCGTCATTGCTTCCACCTCCGCGGCCACTCCCTCTGCCACCGCCGCCACGCCACCTCCACTGCCACCGTCACTGCCGCCACCACCGTTGTGTCGCCGCCATCACCCCACTGCCGCCATCATCGCCAACCGCCTCGCTATCATTGCTCCCCACTGTCATCGCCACCAATCACACCGACTCCGGTCTGTATTTCCTCCGCCACCAAGCTTATGCAACCTGCGCCCCTTCTTGCGCTGCCAGCAAATCCTTCTCACTAATCCAATCCGCAACTCCGCCTGCCTCCGCCTTCCTCGGTACCTCTACACCTCCGCATCACCATCACATACCGCGGGAAGATTATCACCGCACGCGCCACCCACCGCTACTAGCATCATCGCTTCCGCGCATTTGCCGATCATATCACACCGTCCACCACCTCCACAAACCGCCGTCTCGCCACCATCCCCACTCTACCGATATCACCTCGTGCCGCCCCCACACGTCCGCAACGACCCCACACCGCCACAGCCAACTACCATCTATCGACCCCGCATCCACCCCCACCTCTTCACATCTTCACCTCAACTCCCTCCATCGTTGCCGCCACACCTCACGACTTCCTATGCCGAGACCGCAGCACTACGAGACGGGCTGACCTCATTTCTTATTTATTCGCAGGTTCACCTGCCACCCCGCTGCCGGGCGCTGTTTTGTGGCTTTGATTACGTCGTCGGCCGGGTCGCCGCCCGCCCGGCACCTCTGCCGCCTCTGACCGTCCCCCAAGTTGCCGCCTGGGGCGTCCCACTGCTCCCGTTCCCACCTTTCCACGCGGTTCCCGCTCCATTGGCACCGGATTTACATGCCCGCGCCCGCAATGCCAGCGTGAGACGCGTATGGTCCTGACTAGGGACTGACCGTATTATTCTTTTACAAACAACAGACAGAGATGGTTATATTACAACGACAGTTCTGTGAACACGGGGTAAAAGTCAATTTTTTGGCGAAAGTGGGTTAAGTATTGAAACTACAAGTTCCTATATTTATTTTAGTAAAACGACGGAATTCAAATTGTTGCCTTCTTTTTTTTTTATTTATTAACACCATTGTTGTTTACATGTCAAAACTGGTCTTTAAAGACCAACCATCAACTTTCTTTGATAAATCTTAATCCTAATCTGCTTAAGTGCTAAATTCAGTCCAATGACATCCTTTAGTTAGTTCGGTTGTTTAAACTAAGCACTATCACTTGCACAATGTTTTGCTATGATAACACTACACAAGTTCAAATGGTTTGGTCTTCTCAATCTTCGGAACAGGTGTTGGTTTTCCAGCAGTTGAAGAACTTCTGCATTTTCATGTAGGCGAAGCTTTTTTCATGCTTCTACGCGAACCTTTTAATTCTTCTTTAATGTTGGTATTCCAGATCTCTAGGGGATATCAACCATTCTTACATACCATGGTGCATTCCACCATTTCTCGCAGAACTTTGTTTTGGTAAGTTTGTATTATTTTATGTTGCTATCTTTTGCGCATCCCCATAAGCTGAATTCCTATAGCCATATTGGGTTTAAGTATCTGATTATACAATAATATTTTGTTATATAAGGATAAGCAGGAAATTCCTCCTATTAGCCATTTATATTGACGAATTTTATATTTAGTTCTTCCTTTTTCTTCTTAAACATGTTCTTTCCATTCAGTTTGGTGTCCAAAGTCATACCAAGTATTGGCTTTATTTTCAATAAGGAACGATCTTTCCGTTTATAATTACCTCGGTGGTGGGATGTTTAATCTTTTATTGGCGTTAGTTTACATGTACCGATTTTTTTCATTTAACTTAATATTCCATTC
>JAHLJT010008446.1:40391410-40441142 GCA_031308135.1 Acheta domesticus | reverse complement strand
TCTCGTCACCGTTAAGAAGTCTTTTTACAAACAGCTAACGTTTATAGATAAATGGAAAACGTGTGGAATTCGCTACGTAGATAGCACCCATTCAAAAAATTGGTATTGAGGTGGTTACTTTTGGTGTTGGTAAAAAAAATAATTTAACTGACGCAGTCAATTCTAGTCGGTTTGCGCATTTCCAAGTTAACGGCACGGCTCCTACCTTCGGTTACCGTGATTAACGTAAAACACCCACATTAACTTAAACGGGGCCCCATCCGATATAGAATTTCTAAATAATTTATCGCCACAATAGTGAAATGACGAATGAATTTCGAATAGAAATAAAATGGGAACACATTTTCACACGCAACACACGTTATACGTATTGTTTTGAACGCTCACCTCTAATGTTGCATTTAACGAACTTTAGAACGGAACGGAATTTTAGAGACTGCTGCGGTTCTTTTCACAAACTAAAGTGTCTTAATCACGTGTGTTTAGTTGAACGTTACAACTTTTTGGATCACCTTCATTTCTCCTCTACTTTAAGTACATGTCGCTTTTATTTCGGAAAATTTGTTATTATTTCCTGCTAATGAGCTTTCGCTGGGTGGCAGGGTTTAAACAGATTATATAAAGACACACAGAGATAACTTAAAAATACATATTTTAGGGAAACAACAACTAAGTAACTCAGAAATATAACACACACAAATATTTCGCATCACACGCAATTCCCTAGACGATTCCGGAAGCAACGTGCACTAGAGGGAAAAGTCGCTAGCGCTGCAGCAGGTAGATTGTTCCAGTCAGTTATTGTCCGGTTGGCAAAATAGTATCTACAGCGCATTTTCGTGTGCAATATTTTCCATTTGTCGAGTTCTTTCGTCGAAAAAGCACTCGCTCGCCGCTAGGGCTGAAATGCGATGCCCGGCGGTTCCCACCTCCTCCCGCCAAGAAGCCCAGGGGTCGATCCTCGCCGCGTCCGTCGGCGAGTTGGCAGCCGGTTTGCGAAGCCCCGCGCGACCGCAGACCCCGCAGACCGCTGTGCGACGGGCAATTCGAGATTCGATTTGCATGCACGTGTGACGGCGTGCAGATGGATATCGGCGAGTGGGGTGGGGAAGGAAGAAAATTGGAATTGAAGCGTGAGATTGATGCCTACATTTGTCTCGTCTGAACTGTACGGATTCGTACGGTTGTGGATTGTAATTGGGACGTGATGAATTTTCTTTTAAAAATATCGAATGGCAGTTTCTATTTCGAAATAAAAAATATATATATATTTCGGCGAAGCGAATAGAGAAATAGAGAATTAAACAAGACATATTTATTATGCATTCGTTATTTCCCAGATTGTGTGAAAACATACAGCTTACATTGATTGATCGTTGATAAATTATTCCAATATTTTCCATCATGAAGACAAACGTTTACGAGGTCATGAAATGCTAAATTGTGCAAATACAGGAATGGACCCTTGTTTTGATTTTTTGTCATAAATGTAGTTTCAGTATCCTAAGGTTTTGTTGAGCTCTTCTAGTTTTGGTAGGAATAAAGGCGAGTATGTGGGTTGTTATTTTGTTAGCAGTATTATAATGGGTTTTATAGCAGTGGTATTTTATAGTACTTTTTTGTATTTCCCACATTCAGGTATCTCCCCCAGCGGAGCACCGTCCCCAGCCGGGATTCTAAGTTCCCGTCTGGTCTCCCGACATGTGTGGGAGTTTAGTGCATATAAGAGTGAGAGTGTGTAATCAAAGAATGAGGATAGGACAAGGATGAGGAAGAATAGATCGTGAGCGATCTGTGGCCCGTTTGTTAGAGTACTACTCCGGCAATCGCCTGGTAGTGATTGGAGAAACCACGGAAAACCGATTGGTGCAGCTGGCCAGTAGAATTTTCTTCCAACGCTGAGTAGTGTGATCCGACGCTCCTGGTAGCAGCTGAATTTGACCCACGTATGTAGCCAGTGTCGAAAATCCTACCACTGCCAGAACTCAAACCCTACGACCTCCCGGTCAAGAGGCACTGCAGTAACATCATTTGATGTGTTGAGCCACCTCAGCTGATGCTAACTAGGTCTGCGTCCGGTCCCATCCTTTAACCTAGACCAAGCGCCGATAGACATACGCGCATCGCTTAGTCTGAAGATTTAAAATGAGGTTCTTGACCGATAGGAGCTTACGAGCTACAACGGCATGATCAATGAGGAGACAGCTAGATACCACTGTGGATGCACCTCGAAGGATATAATTCCTCATCCAGGGGGACACTTGGAGGCACTCAAATGTGTAAAGGACTAAAAAAGGAATTCCATACCAGAACATCTGAGGTTTGTCTTCTAAATATCAGATGTACTTGATCTACTCTCTGAACCCAGTTCATCTTAGGATATTTCTATTTTTTTTCTTCTTTTCTCTATCTTCGCACATTGTTCTTACGGGAATCTCCACGATCCTGTCTATTCCTTCCTTCCACATCCCCGCCCATTCCTTCCTTATATGTTATTGTTGAGGAAATCGGGAATTCAACGACATATTCACTCCAAAGACTTCAAATCATTATCTTAAGTATGTTTATCATGTTCCACAATACTCCCAGAGGGATGTGGGACGATATTTTCGTTACTATTTGACAGGTTACCGGAGGTGCTGTAGTTCCCAACATCGGATTTTCCTTAGAACATCCTTGATAGTGTTATGTCGCGCTTATCACGTCACGCGTGACTTTTGGATTTGGCGCGCGAGCAGCAAGACAGCGCGCTCTGACGGGAATCGGCGGAGGCAGCGGCAAGCCGTGGACATGGGCTAGCAGCCTCGAGCCGTGAGAGCGAGTCACCGCCTAACATCGGCCCTTTAAAGGGAGCCGGCCGGCACCCCGAAGGCAGTCCCGAGAGAGTCCCGAGAGTATCCCGAGAGTATCCCGAGAGTATCCCGAGAGTGTCCCGAGAGTGTCCCGAGAGTGTCCCGAGAGTGTCCCGAGAGTGTCCCGAGAGTGTCCCGAGAGTGTCCCGAGAGTATCCCGAGAGTATCCCGAGAGTGTCCCGAGAGTGTCCCGAGAGTGTCCCGAGAGTGTCCCGAGAGTGTCCCGAGAGTGTCCCGAGAGTGTCCCGAGAGTGTCCCGAGAGTGTCCCGAGAGTGTCCCGAGAGTGTCCCGAGAGTGTCCCGAGAGTGTCCCGAGAGTGTCCCGAGAGTGTCCCGAGAGTGTCCCGAGAGTGTCCCGAGAGTGTCCCGAGAGAGTCCCGAGAGAGTCCCGAGAGAGTCCCGAGAGAGTCCCGAGAGAGTCCCGAGAGAGTCCCGAGAGAGTCCCGAGAGAGTCCCGAGAGAGTCCCGAGAGAGTCCCGAGAGAGTCCCGAGTGGAGCCACGAGTCCAGTCCAGAGAACCAGCAGTCAGGAGTATCGTCGTGGGGCGACGATCTCAGCTAGCAGTCGGCGGGAAACGTCCAGGAGCCGGACGTGTAGAGAAGCACGGAATTGGAGATTGCCAAGGCTGGCCGCTATTGTAATTAAGGAATCAATAAATTGTTGTTGAGTTAGCGTGCGACTTTCATTTATGGACAAAACAGATAGATAATGAGGAGCATTTAAATTTACTGCTTGCCTTTATAGAATCAACACTGGAATTGTCCTAAATGTGGGGTCTTGTTTCTCGTACGTTTAGCTAACTAATAATTACATATTTTAACGTTTTAACGTGATTTCGCAAATTATCATAATATTACCTGATGTATATCTTGTCTATCTTGACACATTTCAAATAACTTTCTCTCATCTGTTGTGCTTGGTCGTAGTTGTGTATCCCCGAATTATAGGATGGGTAGCATGTGTTTAGCTACATCATATTGATCTTCATGAATGTTTGAAATCAGTCCAAATCTACTCTATTTACTGTGTATATATACTGTAAATATATCCTCTCATAATTAACTTACGCATTACTCATCGTTCTGCAGTGAAACATTTTTACATTAACGATCTAATAATCGATATTTTTCGATATATAACCTTTCTTAAATAGAAAATAATTATGAATAAGTATAAAAATAATTATTTTCAATATCGAAATGACAAAGTATACTTTCAACTATATCCATATAAACGTCCTGTTTATCCTATTTATAATCTACAAAGCCGAGATTCCTCCCTCCCCATTGTTGTAAAATTGGACTGAAATGATCCCTACACTTGTGTATTGTCCCATAAATTTTTATCGATTCTTATTTCGAAACAGCCGAACGTTACGCGTATGTCTTGTTAGAGAGAAACATATTTCATAAGTTCAACATTTTTTAATATTGGAAATCAGTGGTGTAAGTAATAATTACGGGAATACAGACGAACGTTTAGAAACAGTTGAAACATTAATGAAATGCAGTCGTAGGTCGATTTTTGCAAAAGAGAATTGATTTGTTTTAAGTGGCAGTGGGACGTTTGGGGTGACGAGGAGAAAGTCAATATTCAATTTGCAAATAAGAGAGCCATCATGTAGAACGAAACGATAAAATTAAATTTCTGTCACGAATTTTGTTTCGTCCGTCAAATGATATCATCTTTCAATAACCTTGTCATTTACCGCCCTGAAACCCTCTTGTTAATTGTTCTTGTTAATTCGTTTCAATGATTTCCTACCAGATCGCAGATGTGTGAAAAATTTTAGTTCTCACAGAAGTATGGCAGTCTAGCTATGAGAAGGGAACGAGCGCGTTTATGCCTAATGTAAAAGGCATACAGAGGGGACACAGCATGGGCAGATATCGGCAAAAGATTACAGAAAGGCCGGTATACAATGTAAAAGATCAGTTCGCGCTTGAGCCTGGAGCAGTGCAGTTGTATACTGTATACTCTGCGTTCTTCGAGTGAAAAGTTAAATCAACGTTTCAAGTGTTATACCAATAATAGATTAAGTGTTAACCTGAGGAAGAGAGTGCCTCCAAATGCAGAAGGCATCTCGTTCGATGCCAATGGAAGAAGAAATACAAATACCACCGAACCAACAAACCACAAGGTATGAAAATTCAGCTACTGTACCACTTCAATTAAACAGTAATTCTCAGGTAAAAAGCTACGCCAACGTGACATCTAACATAATGTTCCCGAAGAAAGATCAGGCCATAATTATTGAAGCTATAGAAGGAGCAGAAATAAGAGAATACCTGTTAGCCAAGTCGAACATAACCAAACCGACCACTATGAGATTTATTTCACGTATTTCCAATGCACATATCTGTATTTATCTTGACTCCAAACAAACAGCAGACCATCTTATAGACAACAAGAAGGAAATAATAGTGAAAAAACACAAAACTAATTATTA
Source organism: Acheta domesticus (assembly GCA_031308135.1). Classification (NCBI taxonomy): domain Eukaryota; kingdom Metazoa; phylum Arthropoda; class Insecta; order Orthoptera; family Gryllidae; genus Acheta; species Acheta domesticus. The sequence goes on along the minus strand of JAHLJT010008446.1, from coordinate 40,435,841 downwards.
AACCACTGATTACAAGAAACAAAAGAATAGTAATTTTAATAGAAGAATAGTAATAGTAATAGTAATAGTAAAGAGTAGTAAAAGTAAAGAATAGTAATAGTAAAGAATAAAAATTTCAGATACGATGTTTATTCCCGAAACTTCTCCCAACAAAATCTTCAGAATAGTCAATAAACTAAAAAATAAATATTCATCTGGTTTAGATGAATTTCCGGATTGTTTATTAAAAACTTGTGCACCTGCCTTTATACATCCGTTAACTCACATTTTCAATGCTTCTTTATGTAAAGGAATATTTCCAGATATTTTCAAAACAGCAGAAATTAAGCCACTTTTTAAAAAGGGAACAAAAATGATATTCAAAATTACCGGCCAATTTCTCTTTTGTCAGTTTTCTCAAAATATTAGAAAGGCTTTTCTACTTACGAATGGAAACATTTCTCAGGAAAAACAGAGCGTTTTCAGACTCACAACACGGTTTTAGAAAATCAAAATCTACGGAAACTGCGATTTTTTTCTTTTCTCAAAGACGTTGCTTCATCAATAGACCAAAATGAAGTACCCATTGGAATATTCTTAGATCTCTCGAAAGCTTTTGACGTTATTGACTATAAGATCTTGCTCTCAAAATTACCTTCGTATGGAATTCGTGGTATTGCCCTAGATTGGATAACTTCTTACCTTAAACATCGGACTCAAAGAGTAGAAATACCATACTGGCAGGAAAGGACATTACATACTTATATTTCCAATTCTTTGCCAATTGTGCATGGGGTCCCGCAAGGTTCGATCTTAGTCTCTTTTCTCTTTCTGTTATATGTAAACGATATGCCCTCGTCTATTAAAAATGGAAGAACGGTTCTGTTTGCTGATGACACGAATGTTCTTTGCAAAAAAAGAAGCAGTAAATAGTACAATTTCAGAAGTTTCAAATTGGTTTAATAATAACAAATTAATTGTTGACGAAAGAAAAACTGTTTCAATGCATTTTTGCATCTCAAATCGAAAATCGCATGTTCCATTGAAAATGAACAATATGCAATTAGCTGATATTGAGGCAACAAAATTTTTAGGTCTTTCAATTCAATCAAACCTCAAATGGAATGTACATATAACAGAATTAAACACTAAATTAAGTTCATTATGCTATGCATTCAGAATTCTTTCAAATTCTGTCAGCCTTCATGCAGCTCGTTGCGTTTATTTTGCAAATGTGCATTCCCGCCTGAGATATGGCATAATATTCTGGGGAAGCTCATCCTGTAGTATTCAGACCTTCAGATTGCAAAAGAAAATTATTCGAATAATGAAAAGATGCCTTCCACGCGATTCCTGCAAGCCTCTTTTCATTGATCTGGGAATCCTACCATTGCCTTGTCTATTTATTTAGGAATCTGTAATATTTGTCAAAAATGACCTACTTAACGGAGGGAACATATTTTCATGCAATATTGATATTTATAATTACAACACACGCCGTAGAAATCACGTGCATCAAGTGTCAGTATCAACAGCTCAGTACAAGAAATCAACATACAATACATGTACGTTACTTTACAACGCATTGCCAGATGACATAAAACAATTAAAGTCGGTACACAAATTTAAGTTAAAAGTAAAATCTTTTCTGCTGCAAAACTGTTTCTATACAATTAGAGACTATACTGATCGTGAAAAAGAAAAATAATGTTTAATGTAACAAAACAAAGATATATAATGAATTAGTTTATGTTTGCATTGTATACATTTAAAAAAATATTTAATACGCCTGTAACAAGTAATGTACTTCAGCTTCCGGGTCAATGACCCCCATCTCGATCAGGTTTTTGTCCAGTTTCCCCGATCCATTGAGCAAATGCTGAGATGGCCCCTTGTTTTGCTTCTGGACGTAAATGTAGCTTCACTGTGCGCACGTTTTGTTGAGCACTCCTTTTGCTTGTAGTTCATTTACAGTTGAAATTGATTTTCTATAACTCGGGAAAAAACATTTTTCAAATATCTTTATTTTTCTAAAATAATTATTTTCTAAATTCATTTTTTCGTTTTTTTTTTAATAAAATTCTGGCCCTCAAGAAAATGTGCGCAGATAAATTTCTTTCCCCACACGTCATATACAGTTGTTACTGTTTTTTTTGACAAATAAATAAATAGTATTATCCAATGTGTATCCAGTCATCCCTCACTCGCTAATAGAAGATAAGTTCAATGAATTAAATATAAAGATAGTATCCCCTATATGATTCATGAAAACTGGAATGAATGAGCCTGGGTTTTCGCATGTGTTAAGTTTTTGAAGTCTACACCAGCTCAGATTGAAAATGGTCTGCCCCCAAGGTTCGGTGCTGAGTTTGTTACTTTCCTGATTAGTATTAATGAAGTATTTCAAGCAATACAGGTTTTTACCTGTAAAAGGTTTCTTATTTGCAGACGATTTAACGATTATATGTCCTGGAATAAATATTCAGCACACATCCAAACTTATCCAAAACACCTTGAACAATCTTGAAAAGTGGTCAGAAAAAACAGGTTTTAAATTTTCAAAAACTAAAACCGAATATATAGTATTCTCTAGGAAAAAAGAGGAGAAAAATGTAATTTTAAAATTGGTAACAGAATTCTCAGAGAGGTACCATATGTCAAAATATTAGGAATGATATTTGACAAGAATATGCAGTGGAAGAAGCATATTAACCAAATAAGAACAGAATGTTTTAGATAAATAAACATCTTAAAAGTTTTATCAGCAATAAATTGGGTTCTGACAAAAAATGTCTAATACAAATTTATCAAGCCTTAATTAAATCAAAAGTAGAATATGGATGTATATTATATGATTCTGCTGGAAGAGACATATTAAATAAATTAGAAAGTATTCAAAATACAGCGTTACGATTATGCACAGGAGCTTTTAGAACTAGTCCTACTTTTAGTATATTAGTTGAGGCCAACTTGCTACCACTTCAGCTGAGAAGAAAAGAACTAGTTATGTTCTATGCAAACAAAATGATAGCAAATTATCAAGCCAATGGTATGTATGAAAATTCTTGGAAAAAAATTACAAAAGAAGTAGAATACCTAAAACGACCAAGTTTACCTAAGCCTCTTTATAATAGAATGATCTCTACACTGAAGAACTGAAGATGAAAGTCCCTCCACTTCTACCTAAGAGGAGACCAGCAGACCCGCCCTGGAGTAACTTTATAATAAAAGTAAATATGGAGCTAGCAAAATACGAGAAGAGTACCACACCTACAGAAATATTAGAAGTATGTTTCTGGAGATGAAAAACAACTACAAGGATTACCAGAAATAATATACAGATGGGTCAGGTACAAAAGTAGACGTCATAATTAGAGATAATTTCTCGTACTCTGGAAGTTGGGGGTCATGGACCATGATCGATCGAAGTCATTAAAAATAAAATTAACGGGCTAAGGATTTAGTATCAAGGTGAAAAAATGAAGGTAAATACACTTTCAAATGAAATTTAAAAAAGCATTTATTTTCATAAGTTTGGAATGTTATAATTGTACATTAATGATAACATTCACCTCACTTTTTTTATATTACTAATAGAATAAGAAGTGGTGCTTGTGGGTCGAATATCTACAAACTATTTGGTTTCCACTGCACGGTTTTCTCAACAACTCGACACAAGCAGATGAATACATATGCAGCATTGACATGGAAAACATGCCTTATCAAGGAAATGGAGAAGATATTTATTAAATATAATTCTCTTGCCAAGGCACTTTATCTGCACCATTGTTGTATCTTTTCAAGCACTCTCTTATTTCATGAAATGTCGATTTTTTCCATCTCTCTGTGAGCTTACGGCTTGCATTTTAAGAAGTTCTCTTCTGTTTGGACTTCTAAAAACCTATTTCCCTTCTCACTTTGAGTAGTGATGCCATGCCTTGTATAGTGCTCATTTTTTATCAATTAATCTATTGTGCAATACACAAGCTGCTAATGTGATTAATTTAACTTTGTCAGGTGACAAACTAATAGATGTTAAAAAGACTAAATCTTCTTGCCAAAATCCCCTGGTAAATATATAATTGCATATTTGTTCCTCCCTTGTTATAGTTCTCAGGGGGTATGGCTTCGTAACAAATTACGATAATGGAAAGGCATCATCAGCAACAACATATGGCGTTATAATATTATAACCTGGCAGTTTTTTGCCCTCTGGAATGTTCGGTATTGACCTATCCATCAGGCATCATTTTAACTGACACTTGCAAAGACTCCACTGTAACCAATGCGGCTATTCGTTCCTACATCAGTATATATAAATTTGTATTTTGCACCAGTGCGCGCAAATAAAACACTGCTGTGGAATGACTTGTAATTGTAGAAATGGGATCCTCCCAGCTGAGGACGGTTCGTACGGATATACTTGCTATCCATTGCTCCTATAGTATTGAAGTCATTTCCATTGTTTCCCAAATTCTATTGCAATGTCCTCCCATTTCTGTGCTGTTGTTGTTATTTGCAACAAAATACAGCCAGTAGTATAAGTTAATCTTTAAGTATTGACTAAGTGCACTAGGAGAAAATTTGACTAAGTGCACTAGGGGGGGGGGTATTTTTATGAGGAGGGAAAAAAAGTCCGTGTCCTCATTGACACATGGGATGAGGCAGATTTTGCTGTGCCCTCTACTTCAAACTTATTTGATGTAGTAAGAAATACTATGTCGTCAGCTGACATTGACAATATTCCAGAATAAAAAATTTGAGAAAACTGATTGTTTTCTTTCTTACCTTGAGAAACTCTCTTTTCAGTGCCTTCCAAATGGCTTGACATGTCTCTGGAACAATTACAGACAAGTTACAGTGTGGAAACTGGTGTAAGTTTCACCTGTTGCCAGAAATCTGAGGGTACAGAGAAGGCGTTCCTCAACGCTGGTTGGGTTTCTTAAAAGAGTCGTTTGCCGGCAAATAAGAGGCCCCACTTTTGGACAAAGGAAATTGAATGTTGCTTCGTCCATCCTCAGATACTTAATATAAGTCTTTTGGTCTTCAGTTCTGAGATCATTAAAGTGTGGTTAATGCCTCTTTGTTCGCGACGTGCGATCCAGAGCCTGACCTACAAACGTTTCCTCTTTCCCTTCCTTACCCTTTTCTTCTTAAGTAATAAACATAATGATGTTATTACGGAGCATAGTTTCACCAAGAACAGCTATTGCTTCGTCATCCATCTCGAATGGTCAAACCTACGTAAAATGTTGGACGCAGTGTAACGATATTAATCAAAGGTTTTCGTCAAAGAATCTGTTGTCGAAGTTCAAAGACTTTACAATAAGTTATTTATGTAAAAGATATTTGTCAAATATCAATTACAGTGTAATAGCGGTCAAATCAGGTTATAAAAACATAGGAGACCTTGGTAAATGTGAATATATAGAAAGCCAAGAACTTACATACGCAAGTTCTCCTTTGTAAATCGCACTGTAGTAGATCGGACCAAACTACCACCAAAGCACTTGAGGCTCTTCTTTCTAATGTCAAATTTAAAATATGCGTAATTCCATCACGATCATCACTAATAATACTGAGACATTTGTCGTTATTATTATTATAGATATTATATTTGTTAATACTGGTATTGGCTTTCGTGTAATTTTTAAGTTATTATTGCTTATATTGTTATCGTCTCCTGTATTATTTCAGTAGTATACCTTTGGGTTCCGGCTCTCACACGCAACCAATCTTTATAAATGAGGGCTCCAAAGAAAGAGAATTTCACACGAATTTGACGAATTCCGCTTTGACTTTAAAAATATGGATGATTTCTTAAAAAAAAACGCATCGAAATATTCATGTAAAACGCAAATCCGCATTATATGTCAACCTATATCGGCTAATAACTCATAAACAAACCGTTTTGGAGCCTTAAAAAGTAAAATTTTGAGGCCAAAGGTCTCAAAGAAACGTTTTCCACACCATAATCTATAAGATGAGACATTCTCCGATCCATTCAGTTAATTTTCGGTTTCACGCTTTAATATTATCAAGGCCACCTCAATATTTCAGCCCTTCCTGCGGGTAGCAATTTTTGTGGCGACACGCTTAGAAAGGCTTAGATTCGACAATCTTTATTTACGCTTTCTGTTAACACCGTAGTTTGTGCAGTCTGACGAGGTTTATTTGCATAATCATTAATTGAAGATTTTTTTTCTCCAGCAATAACTAGAAGTACTATTATAGTGGCTTGATACCTATGCCTATGAAGATTGTTTCTTATGCGTGTAGTGAAAATATTCAATTAACGTTTTTTCATGGTCTATAAGTGCTGTGTACTTAATTGTGGAAGGATGTGGGTGTTCAGTGAAGAGTGAAGACTGTGTTTGTGTTTTACCCGTACCAATATTTTCGTTATCATTCGATGAAATTTTCAAGTCAACGGGTTCAGACACGTAGCTTTCTCAAAAGTAAAAAGCTAATATTTTTGTGGCTATCACGAAAAACTAAAACCTAATTGACAAAGAATATTGAATAATTACTTCAAATGTCTTTAAGTAAGTGTTGGGAATTGTTCCAAGCAAATTCTCCATGATATTGAATAAATATTTATTGAAAATTTCTTTTACACATTAATTGCATTGTTTTTTATTTTTATTTGTAATTGTGTTAGTACATTGCAAGTTACCTTTATAGATACAAATAAAATTATAGTAGTATAGATAGTAGTAAGTAGTATAGATACAAATAAACACGTTTCGTTAACTACTTTCCCTCTTAGAATGAAAATAGAAGCAGTGTGGGGTCTAATATGCGAGAGTTCTCGCACGGGTATATACGCAGAGGTAGTGGGGGAAAACGTGTGCTATGGCACAACACAAAGAACAAACTTTTTAAAGTAGCTAAAGTAAAATAGCTTGAAATAAATGAAAAACAAAAATCAAAACGCCCTAGCCTATAATACTACGTAAATGAATTAAAAAACAACTAAATTTAAAATTATGGAAAGAATAGTGCAAGTCACCCGACAACTGCCAACGATCGATTTAAATGTTGGCGATATCTGGAAGTATGTACACTAACGCCCAACTGCAAACTCATATTGTAAATAAAACACCGTTGATATTAAACTCAAGGTGTCGGTTCGTTAAGATATTAAAAATGCAAACATAGTTTGAGCAACATTCCCATGTACCGAAGTGGGCTTACTAATGCCTACTAAATTGTTTCTAATTCTAACAAATGGTATTTAGTTCTCAAAGGTGAAAACTTTAGTTTGATTATTTTTTGTCTCGGAATTGTTTTTCTTGAGGTACGTAAGGACGCAGAAAATAATTCAATACTTTTTAGTTTAGAAATAATTTTTCAATATTCTCACCCCCAGCAAGATGGCACCCTGACTCTCCAAAACCCTCTCGGTTCTTCATAACAAATCAAGGAAAGTTAAATAATATTGCAATGAGTAGGTCTGTTCTTGCCCGATCCGGTATTTTCGCACTACTTTACTAGGCTTTCTCAAGAGTAAAAACCTTTTCTATTATTTGACTATCAAGGAAAGCGAAAAGCTAACTCTCAAGGAAGATTGAAAAATTTCTTTCAAATGTTTTTTTTAAAGAAGAATGAATTGTTCCAAGAACATCTCTCTATAATTTAGAATAAACTTTAATTGAAAATTTGTTTCAAACATCAATTGCATTGTTATTTTGTTTGATATTCTGTAAGTACATTAGTAGTTCCTCTCCTTTATGGAACGAATAGACAAATGGATAGGGAAAGGGTGGGATTTAATATGCGAGAGTTCTCGCACGGGTACGCTAGTTATTTTTATTCCACTACTTCACAACTAAGATATTATGGGTCGGTTGAATATAATATCTACTCCATGTTGCAACCATCTACCTAAGGAGCAGATCTAGGGACTACCGGTGCTTCTACTCTGCACAAAATGTGGGCTGCTCCAAATAAAGCAATTTCTTGCACGTCCCAGTCTTTTAAATTACCTGGGAAATTAGCCAAGTTTTTGCCCAAATTTTGCGGAAGAATATCCCAGAGCTCCGATGAATATCGGGACGACCCACATTCGGCTTATCTCGATTTCCAAACTCTTGTATTTAAGACGTTTTTCTGCCTTCTTGGTTACGATTTGATCGCAAGGCACAGCAACATTGACAAGTAGACACGACTTTTTCTCCAAATCCCGGATAACAATACCGGTTTGTTTGACGCTATCGTGCCATCAGTTTGAAGTTGTTGGTCGTCTAATATTGTATAGAGTCCAACAGACGTCAGCTGTTTTGGTGAGTGTTTGTTCCACTTGGAGCATGTGTTTGGAACTTCGAGGGCGGTAGAGATCTACCAGTGGAGGTAACTACACACCCTGTTGTGTCTTTTCAAGTAATCAGTCTTTGCTAGGATTTGACAAGACGATATGATCAATAGTTTCTACTTGTACCTGGCAGATGCGGTATTTATCATCTTGGGAATTCTTGAGAACCGCTTTATCATAATGTCGTGTTCTTAAGGCTGATTTGGGCAGCTATTAAAACTGCTTCCAATTCTGGCTTCATTTTTCCTTTTTTAGCCACATAAATGATTGATTTGCATCTTGTTCATTATTTTTAGATACTGTCCATGCAATGGGTTGTCTCTCCACGGTTTCTTTCACATTTTTTTATCTCACATTTCATGTTTAGTTACATCAGAAGTTCAGTTCTGTGTTGTTTTGCGTGTCATGCATATCTTTCTTCGCAATGCTTCTTGCTACACTAACAATACCTATGTCTCCCATTCTTCGGTCAGATATCATGACCTGTGTCATTAGTGGGTAGTCTTTATGACTGACTACATACTCTTTCCCATCCTGTCAATTGCATTCTGCCAGGAGATGTGAATTTATCCGACGCCTCTTCGTTCTTCCTTACGTGAAACATGAAGTCTATGTACATCAGTTCGAGGGTGGGCGACATCATGCATGGAAAGCAGTTTTTTGTTTTTTTCGATCTATGACTCGAATACTTTGCTCAGTCCAGGCCACGAGTAGAAAACTGTACTCGACTAAAGGCACCGCCAAACTGTCAATTGCAGATATGTATTTCTGGAGTTCGGAGGGGACCGCAGGACCAATCTCACTCTTCCGAAATACTCACTGCGAAGTGTCTTTTTCATTATGTCGTTCGCGATGTTCTCACTTTCTTCCATGCCAAGATATTTGTAAGTTTTACCTGGCTCAAGATCTTGCATCACAGTGTGCATAACAACATCAATGCTCTCTGACGATGTCACTCCGCCTCTCTTTAAATTGATTTTTGTACACTTATCAGAACTAAACGTCATTCAGATGTCATTGATAAATTCATTCACGACAGCCAGCATTTGGAACAGAATCGCTTCAATATTAGCAAACACTTTAGGATCATCCATGTGAAACAAATGCAGTACTGGTCTTTCATCTTCATGGAGCTTGTAATCAAAGTCAGTCTGCGACAACAGTGTAGAAAGTGGGATCAAACTAATGCAAAACAATAGCGGGGATAGCGAATCTCCTTGAAAAATACCCCTGTTGATCTGAAAACTTCTTGTTTCTATTGCTTCCTTTCCGCTGTATATTAGCAACCTGGTACTCCACGACTTCATACTAGCCTTGTAAAACTCATACGTCGAGGATAAAATCGATAGATCTCCGGGATCTTCAAAATTCAGTCGTGTGGTGCACTGTTAAAGTCTTCTGATAGTCAATCCAAGGCATGCTTAAATTACGTTTTCGCTTCTTTACATCATTTAAGATGACTTTATTTAGTAGCAAGATTTCCTTAGTCACATAAAACATTACGACATCCTTTTTGTTCAATTGGCAATAGATGATTCTTCTCTAGATGTTGTAAATTTTGTCTGCTGTGTCTGCAGATATAACTTAGTACATTACTGAGAGATAAGTGATTCGCGTGTAGTTCTTCTCCAAAGAACTGTATTCCCGCTTTAGGCAGCAAATTCGTGATGCCGCTAACATTTTATTAACTGCCTTTGCTTCATGAGAAGGTATTTTTGTTAATTTATTAATCCAATAGTTCTGAACCTTATAAATCCTGGGGATTTTGAGTTTTCTATTTTCTTAATTGCTTCGAAGAGTTCCTTTTTCGAGAATTCGTGAACATGTTACAGTATTTCCACAAGTTCATTGGCAGCGTCAACTTCAGATTAAAGCCAAGATGCGTCTTTGTTGTAAAATCTCATTTCCTCCCAAAAAATCTGCTTTCTACCCAAAATGGTTCGACGTCATCTTTTGAAAGAGAGGCAACGTTGCCATTCCATTTTCGAGTCAGATTGCGATAGAATCTCTACGCGTCTGTTTCAATCAACCGATTCTGCACGAAAATCTACTCTACGTTTGTAACGCCTAATGCGTAGACTCATTCTTGGATTTTCTCTTTTAGCTTCTCAGCTATCATTAGCCTCCTTGTGTCATTTTCAATTTTTTTTTTGTTCAACATAGAATATTTTTCGTTGAACTTCAGAGGTGTGCGTTGATTTAGAAGATGCTTCGGCTAAGAGTGATATTTGACGCCGAGTGTCGACTTTCCTTTTCATAATGTTTTTCTACCATGAGGGTACGAGACTGTTTACTCTGTTTGGCTGGCGGCCGTCGGTATTCCTGGCTGGTCCCAAAATTAACTGAGATACCAGAGATCCAGTTGCATACTCGATGTGATTGATTTCAGTAATATCTAGATCTCTACCTGGGGTCTGTACCACCTCATTTATACTTCGGTCTTTCTTTCTTGGCGCGTGGGGGTGTGTTATAAAAATTGAATATCTCACAGTATTTTGCGTCGTTCTCGGTTGTGCCGCTAGTAGTCGCATGCGCGCTACTGTATCGAGCAGTGCTGGTGATCATTCGATTCCTAGCGGCAGAACCGAGAATGACGCGATTGTTATAACTCAAAAAACACTCACTTTCCATAAGAATATTTATTTACAAAATCTGGGCCAACTCGGCCGCTATGTACAGTTACCACAAAACTTCATATACAAAAACAATCTGCCATCTGGCTGAAAACCACGCCGAGCGCTCTACTGCCGGTGATCCTCCGCCGGCGTCCTTTTATTTGGGCCAGCTCCCGCGCAAGGCTTCCCGCGGCTTCCCCTGATTGGCGGGTTCACCAGTGCGCGGAGCCCAGGTAACAGGCGTGGCTGGTTTCTGAGCACACCCTTGGCGCGCTTGACGAAGCTCAGCGCGCCTGATGCCGACGCTCTGTGCTGCGCGCTGCCGGAGGCGGGAACATGCTGCCGGCGCTCTTTGCCGCGCTGTTAGCGCGGCAACTTTGAACTGCCGTCCGCATACTACACCCTCCCCACCGAAGTTGTGATGTAGGGGGTGAAACGACGCAGTCGGTTGCTCCTCCGCAATGCCGGCCGCTGCTGCGACTGTAAAGATGGCTCCTCGATGGTTGCGCCGGAATCCAGTGTGGGCCGCTCCTCCTGCTGGCTTGAAAAGGGAAAACGCATTACACTTTCTGTTGCCCTGCTCTGCGCTGGCCCCCCCGCCTGTTGCTTATCTACTACAGAATCGTAGTACCGTCTCCTAATCTGTGATTGATGCCGAGAGATTGCTCTATCTTCTGTCCTGAGGACGTAAACTCTGCCTCCTCTTACTGCAGTTACTATTGCTGGTTGCCACTTACAATTACTTCCGTACACTCTTACCAGTACCTTATCTCCTCTCTTGAATTTAGCGCCTTTGGTTGACACTGGCACTTCTTCCGGAAAATAACAAGGACAATAAGGTACGGGGCTGCCGACCATGCAATACTTGAGCGGGGCTTCTACCTGACATATTCGGTAACGTCCTATAGGTGGTCAACATGCTAAGTAACGCCTGCTCTACTGATGCACCCGCTCTAGTTGCTTTAAGCATGGCTGACTTGAACGTCTGCACTAATCTTTCCACCTCTCCATTTGACTGAGGATGGAACGGTGGAGCCAAAATGTGCTGTATCCCGCTACTTTTACAAAATTTTTGAAATTCCGCTGATATGAACTGCGGGCCGTTATCGGAGATCAATACTCGTGGGAGGCCTTCTGTTACGAAAACTTTCTTCAAAGCATCTATTGTATGTGGTGCAGTTGTTTGTGTTGCATGCGCATCACGTACGGATAATTGACAATGCGTCCACTACTAACAACCACATATGCCCTAAGAAAGGACCCGCAAAATCTACGTGTATGCGGTCCCACGGCTCGCAGGGTTGGGGCCATGAGCTTAAATCCGCTCTCGGCGCTGCCTGACTAGTTTGGCATGCTTCGCAATGCTTGCTCATCTCCTCTATATCTTTGGTTATTCCTGGCCAATAACAATAACGGCGGGCTGCTTGCTTTGTCCTGGCTATACCCCAATGACCCTCATGTAAAAGGCGTAATACCTTTGGTCGCAACTTATGCGGAATCACTACCCTAACTCCTTCATCACTAGCCAGTAATAATACGCCGCCCTTAACCGACAGCCTGTGTTGGAGCTTATACCATTCCGTCAGCGCCCTGGTTCGCCTATGCGCGCTGGACCAACCAGTTTGCACGTGGTACAGCACTTGCCTGAGCTGCGGATCCTTCTTTGTTTCCTTTGCCACTTGATATGACGAGACTGGAAAACCTGATACTGCCTCCTCTTCGGCTTGGTCCAGCTGGAGACAGGCGATGTCCTCAGAGTCAAAAGTTGCATCCGGCCCTTGCGGAAGACGGGATAGTGCATCTGCGTTAGCATGCTGATATGTAGATCTGTAAAGTATCCTGTAACTATAATCAGACAGGAAAAGCGCCCACCTTTGCATCTTACGCGCCGTATTATCTGGGATACGCTTGTGTGGCGAGAACAAAGACACCAACGGCTTATGATCAGTAATGATTATGAACTTTGACCCATACAAGTATTCATTGAATTTTCTCACGACCGTATACAATTGCTAAAGCTTCTTTTTCTATCTGAGAGTAATTCTTCTGGTGAACATTCAACGTTTTTGACACACAAGCAATTGGCCGCTCAACACCCTTAGCATCCTTCTGCGAAAGGACTGCCCCAATACCATATTCTGATGCATCTACAGCTAGTATAGTCGTTCTATCTGGCAAAAAATGTTCCAATTTAACTGCCTGCATTAAATTCTCTTTCAACCTCCGAAATGCCCTTGTCACAATCTGCCGACCAATGCCATTTTACGCCTTTCTTACGCAAAGCGTTGAGGGGTGCTGCTATTTCCGCCATGTTCTTGATAAATTTGCCATAGTAATTAATCTTCCCCAGAAATGACTGTAGCTGCTGCAAATTAACAGGAACCGGAAGCTGCTGAATCGCCGTTGAGTTTTCTCCGGTTGGCCTGATCCCCGAGCTATCCAACACGTGACCTAGATAAGTAATCTGTTCTTTAAAAAAATCACACTTATCCAAGTTAACCCTTAGGCCCCATTCATTTAAAGTCTTTAATAAGAGATTCAAGTTTTGTAGATGTTCCTCCTCCGACTCGCCCGTTACCACTATATCATCTAGGTAGTTGGCGCTGCCCTTCACCTGGGCTGTCAGCGTATGCAGGCAGCGCTGGAAAATAGCCGCAGCTGAAGCGACCCCGAAAGGCAACCGGTTGTATCGGTAAAGCCCGAACGGTGTGTTAATTACCAATAAGTTCGCAGACTCTTCATCTAACGGGATCTGCAGATACGCGTCCCGCAAATCTATTTTGAAAATCTCTGCCCGCCCGCTAGCTTCTGAAAAAGCTCTTCTGCCTCTGGGATGGGGAACTGCTCTACCATGAGTTGCGCATTAACGGTGCTCTTGAAATCTCCGCACATTCTAATTTTACCGTCTCTCTTTTTTACTATGACTACTGGAGTTGCCCATGCACTAGTACTGACGGGGGTCAAGACGTCCAAATCTACTAACCTGTCGATTTCCTTTTTTACTTTATCTTTCACTGCCAGGGGAACAGGTCGTGCTTTAAAAAATTTAGGGGTGGCATCTTTCTTCAACTGCAAATGCGCCTCAAAAAATTTGCATTTTCCCAATTGCTCCGAAAAAACTTCTGAATTCAAATCTATCACATTCTTTACCTCCTTTGGCAGGGCGCTAGTCTGAATGACAAACGCGTCCTGAACCGTAAATCCAAAAATTGTGAAAACATCCATTCCTAGAATGTTAACCGCATCACGACTGTCCACAACCACCAGTGTTACTTGTCTTTCCATCGCTTTGTATTTCGCTAGCAGGCTTATCTTACCTTTCGTCTTGATCCTCTGTCTAGCATATCCATAAAAAACTGTGTTCAGCGAGGCGCAAGGCGGAGAACCCAGCTGCTCATAAGTAGTCATGCTTATTAGAGTTGCTGCTGCACCTGTATCCACCTGGAATAATACAGATTTACCACCTATTTCCAAGTTTACAAACAATTTACTCTTGTCATCACACTGCATAACTGAATAAATACAATCACCATCCCCTTCATCGATGCCTCTTTCTTGCCGCTGGCTTTCGGCATAACCACTGCTGCGTCCTTCTCTGACGTGCCCGCTCACCTCATCGATGTCCATTTCTTGTCGTCTGTTTTCAGCAGAACCACTGTTGCACACTTCTCTAATATGCCCTTTCTTACCGCACTTGTAGCACTCCGCTCTGAGGAATCTGCAAACCTTCCTGTCGTGACTAATAAAACACTGTCTACAAGACTTCAATAGCTTGCCTCTGCTGGTGGAAGGACTTTTCTTCTCCTGCTGCTTCCTGCTTCGTGGCTTGGCTACCCAATTTTCCTCCTGTACACTCATTTCCTCTACATCTCTTGCTGCTCTATCGCCTAACGTCATCTGATGCGCCGTATGCTTCGTTACCTCATACGATGTTGCTAATTTTAAGGCGTCTTCCAAAGACGGGTTGTTTTGTTGCAATAATGCCCACCGAACTTCTTTTTCCGGCGTATGCATTACCAACATGTCCCGTATCAATGACTCCGCATACGATTTCTCTGTGTTGCATTCAAACGCACAACGCTTCGCCAAACCCTTCAACTCCGTCGCCCAATCGGCATGCGTTTGGCCCTGGCTTCATTCTGGATGAATAAAACTTGTAGCGTGCCGCCACTAAATGCGTCTCCCTCGAAAAATGAGCTAGCAGCCGCTGTTTAAGTATATCGTATGATACCTGCGAAATCTCTTCTTCCTTGCTTAACTTACGTAACAACCTATTTAACGGTGCGCCGATTGTGGCCAGAAAAAATGCTCTTTTACGAGATTCCTCTTTAATATCATAGCATAACAAATGTTGCTCCAATCTGGCCACATATTCTTCGCAGGTTTCCTCTGCTGCATCGTAAGTTGCGAACGGCGTGGCTGGGCTGCTCGGTCGTGACGAAATTGCCGCTTGCTGCAATGTCTGCACCATCATCGCCATCTGCTGCTGCTGTTGCTGCTGTAGACACGCCATCAGTTGTGAAAATTGTTCCGCGTTCATTCTCCTTTTTACTCGTCGCCACTGTTATAACTCAAAAACACTCACTTTCCATAAGAATATTTATTTACAAAAATCTGGGCCAACTCGGCCGCTATGTACAGTTACCACAAAACTTCATATACAAAAAACAATCTGCCATCTGGCTGAAACCACGCCGAGCGCTCTACTGCCGGTGATCCTCCGCCGGCGTCCTTTTATTTGGGCCAGCTCCCGCGCAAGGCTTCCCGCGGCTTCCCCTGATTGGCGGGTTCACCAGTGCGCGGAGCCCAGGTAACAGGCGTGGCTGGTTTCTGAGCACACCCTTGGCGCGCTTGACGAAGCTCAGCGCGCCTGATGCCGACGCTCTGTGCTGCGCGCTGCCGGAGGCGGGAACATGCTGCCGGCGCTCTTTGCCGCGCTGTTAGCGCGGCAACTTTGAACTGCCGTCCGCATACTACAGCGATATACCGTGAGATATTCCATTTTGATGAGACACCCCCACGCGCCAAGAAAGAAAAACCGAAGTATAAGATAGCGTTCGCTGTCTCTATCACTCTCTTAGCTTTGGCATTTCTGTTACAAGCAGATTTTGCATCATGTCCTTATCGTGTGATTCATTGCCAGATAAATTTTAATACTGACGGCTGTTTGATTAGATAGAGTTGAACTTTCAACAGGACCATCGTTTTCAAGTTCTACATGTCCGTCATGTGGCTTGTTCGATTGAACAACATACTCCGCAGTTCCGTTAATGTTTGCAAGATGTTATGCTGTGAATTTTACACTGCTGAGTATGTATCGTCGCAGAATGACAAGTTTCTCTGAATAGAGGGTCGGTCTCATATCTGGGCCCCGTGTTCTCCATGTCTTGAAAATTTCCAGTGATGGCCAGGCGTCGCCAAAGTGACATTAGCTCGGTTTCTGAGCAGCAATGGGACATTGGTAGAACAATGTCGTTAGAATTCTTGTTTTATCCAGTTTGCTCGTTGGTTTGAAGGGAAGTTTCTCAAGAAGCACGTTCGAGTTCACAGATAACGCTTCTCATGGGTTATTTCCTGTCATCCGTTACTGCGACCCACAGTGGGACATCCCTTCACAATCCCCAGCAAGAAGACCCTCCGATCGTCAGTCGGCTTTACTAAATATTACGCGATTTTCACTGACTACTGAAGGCAGCCTCCATCTCCGGGTGATGCAAAGTTCAGGCCTTCAATCTAATCAGTGGCCTAGTGTGCCAACCTTGTTTCTCTCCTGTACCCTCCTTGGACCGATAACAGGGAGTCCAAAGGTTCATGACCCTTCCCTTTCTTCTTACCTTCCGCTGTGAATGCACCCGTTCCTGACAGAGACAGGCGGTGCAGCCGCCCGCTGCTGATCAGATGCTGCGGTTATTTCGAGGTGCCTCTTCCGCCAACTTTATTAATCCTCCTTTCTTCTGCGAAGATGCCGTTGAGGCTCTCTTCTGGAGTGCTTCTTGTCTGAACCCTCACCTTCAACCTATTTGGCAAGGGAGGCCCTACCAGTAGCTAGGCCACCGCTGATACGAGTATAGCTCTCCGGCTCATGCGGGTGTTCAAGCTCTACCACCTACTACAAAGTTGTGTACTCCCTAGGTGTTGTTATTATTATTATTCCTCCATATCACAACTACAGATATTATGAGTCGGCTGAGTATAACATCTACTTCAGTTTGCAACCAGGTACCTAAGGAGCAGATCTAGGGACTGTCGGTGCCTCTACAGTACTTTGCGCGTAAAGTGAGCTGTGCCAAATAAAGCAATTTCCTGCACTTCCCAGTCCTTTGAATGACCTGGAAGTTTCGCCAAGTTCTTACACAAATTTTGCGGAACAAATCCCAGACCTCCGAAAACTATAGGGAAGACCTGTGCTTTTAGGCCCCACATTCGGCTGATCTCAATTTCCAAACTCTTTCCTACGTTTCTTTGCCTGCTTGGTTACGACATTTTGATCGCATGGCACAGCGACATCTACAAGTAGACACTACTAGAGTAGATTTTTTCTTCAAATCCCGGATAACAACATCCGGTTTGTTTGCTGCTATCGTGCGATCCGTTTGAATTTGTTGGTCGTACAATATTGTACAGAGTCCAACCGATGTCACCGGTTTTGGTGAGTGTTCGTAACAGTTGGGGCACGTGTTTGGAACTTCGAGGGCTGTGCAGATCTGCCAGTGGAGGTAACTGCAGACCCTGTCGTGTCTTCTTGAGTATTCGGTCTTTGCTAGAATTGAACAAGCTTAGACAATATGATCAATGGTTTCTACTTGCTTCTGGCAAATGCGGCATTTGTCATCTTGAGAAATTTTGAGAACCGCTTTATCATGTCGTGTTATCAACGCCTGATCTTGAGCAACTACTAGAACTGCTTCCGATTCTGGTTTAATTCTTCCCCTTTTAAGCCACATAAATGATTGTTCTTCATCGATCTGCACCTTGTTCATTTTTTTAGATATTGTCCATGGAGGGGTTTGTCCCTCCACGACTTTTTTAACATTTTTTGTCTGACATTTCATGTTTAGTAGTACCAGACGTTCAGTGTCTGTTATTCGACGTGTCTTGCATAGTTTTCTTTGCAATGCTTTTTGCTACACTAACAATGCCTCTGTTTCCCATTCTTCGGTCAGATTTCATGACCGAAGAATGGGAATTTCTCCCTCATTAGAGGGTCATCTTGACGACTGACTCCATACTTTCCCATTCCAACTATTGCATTGTGCCAGGAGGCCTCAATTTGTCTGAGGCTTCTTCCTCCTTCCTTACGTGACACATAAAGTCTATGTACTTCAGCTCGAGTGTGGGCGACATGATGCATTGTTAGCAGTTTTCTGGTTTTCGAGCCATGATGCGAACTTCTTGTTCGGTCCAGTCCACTAGTCTGGAACTGTACTCGACTGCAGGCACCGCCAGACTACCAATTGCAAATATTTTATTCCTGGAGTTTAGAGCAGACTGCATGACAAGTCTCACTCTTCTGTAGCCGTATACTTCTTGCGAATTCTATCTTTCATTGTGTCGTTTGAGATGTTCTCACATTCTTCAATGCCCAGATATTTGTAAGTTTAACCTGGCTCAAGATCTTGAATCACAGTGTGTATATCAACTTCAATGCTCTCTGACGTTGTCAGTTTGCCTCTTTTTAAATTGATTATTGCACATTTGTCAAGACCATTTGCCATATAAATGCACATTTGCCATATAATTTTTACTTTCTCGTTACAGAGTGGAGAGAAAGTTATGTAATACTGGGCGAGAAAACGGCGAATTTTCGGTAGAAAAACCCTTATTACAGTGCCCTGGTAACGAAAAAGTGGATAAATTCAACTGCTAAATTTAGAAAAAAGCTTGAACACGTGATGTAGCTAGAATTCATGATACCGAAAAATCGAATCACAGCAAAAGGCCTGTCCGTCTGTCTGTCTGTCCGTCCGTCTGTCCGTCCGTCTGTCCGTCCGTCTGTCCGTCCGTCTGTCCGTCCGTCTGTCCGTCCGTCTGTCCGTCCGTCTGTCCGTCCGTCTGTCCGTCCGTCCGTCCGTCTGTCCGTCCGTCTGTCCGTCCGTCTGTCCGTCCGTCCGTCCGTCTGTCCGTCGGTCTGTCCGTCCGTCTGTCCGTCCGTCCGTCCGTCTGTCCGTCCGTCTGTCCGTCCGTCTGTCCGTCCGTCTGTCCGTCCGTCTGTCCGTCCGTCTGTCCGTCCGTCTGTCCGTCCGTCTGTCCGTCCGTCTGTCCGTCCGTCTGTCCGTCCGTCTGTCCGTCCGTCTGTCCGTCCGTCTGTCCGTCCGTCTGTCCGTCCGTCTGTCCGTCCGTCTGTCCGTCCGTCTGTCCGTCCGTCTGTCCGTCCGTCTGTCCGTCCGTCTGTCCGTCCGTCTGTCCGTCCGTCTGTCCGTCCGTCTGTCCGTCCGTCTGTCCGTCCGTCTGTCCGTCCGTCTGTCCGTCCGTCTGTCCGTCCGTCATTCCGTCCGTCTGTCCGTCCGTCATTCCGTCCGTCTCTCCGTCCGTCTGTCCGTCCGTCTGTCCGTCCGTCTGTCCGTCCGTCCGTCCGTCTGTCTGTCCGTCCGTCTGTCCGTCCGTCTGTCCGTCCGTCTGTCCGTCCGTCTGTCCGTCCGTCCGTCCGTCCGTCCGTCTGTCCGTCCGTCTGTCCGTCCGTCTCTCCGTCCGTCTCTCCGTCCGTCTCTCCGTCCGTCTCTCCGTCCGTCTCTCCGTCCGTCTCTCCGTCCGTCTCTCCGTCCGTCTCTCCGTCCGTCTCTCCGTCCGTCTCTCCGTCCGTCTCTCCGTCCGTCTCTCCGTCCGTCTCTCCGTCCGTCTCTCCGTCCGTCTCTCCGTCCGTCTCTCCGTCCGTCTCTCCGTCCGTCTCTCCGTCCGTCTCTCCGTCCGTCTCTCCGTCCGTCTCTCCGTCCGTCTCTCCGTCCGTCTCTCCGTCCGTCTCTCCGTCCGTCTCTCCGTCCGTCTCCGTATTTCCCTTCGTCCGTCTGTCCCTCCGTGTGTCTGTCCGTCCGTGTCTGTCCGTCCGTCTGTCCGTCTGTCTGTTTGTCTGACTATCCGTCCGTCTGTCCGTCTGTGAACAACTCTAGCGGCTAAACCGTACAGCCGATTATCTCCAAAATTGATATTTCCTAATCAATCTGGGTGATGTCGCGGACCCTTGAATTTGAAACGAACATTTTAATTGTGGGGGGTACTTTACATGTAGTCCCTGGGACATTTTCCAAATTCCTACACATAAGGAAAAGAACTGAAAAATTTGGAATCATTTTGAGAAAATAATTGTTTACAAAATGCCTATATTTGAAACAAAACTACGTGAAAACTACTCATGTTTTCGAAAAATTGTACATAATCTTATTTTAAGATCTGTCTTTGAAACTTTTATTGAGAAAAAAATATTTATCTTCAATATTGTAGTTGTAGGAAGAAACCGAAAACATTGAATTTTGCAATTTTCGAAAATTCAGAGATTTTAAGTTACAGAACGTAATTCACTACATATAGAAACAAAAATTATTCACTGTACTGGATAATTGCAAGATGCAACTTGTATGCCTTAGATGACCCACACGATAGTGTTTGTTTCTTTATCCTTATTTTAATCAGTCCTATAAGCACACCAACTCCATTAAAGACTTTCCCGGAGCTGAAGCGTGAAAAAGCTATCACGGCTAAATATCCAGATCTGATGGAATCGGAGTGCACGCTCCCTAAGAGATGTTTAGTAACGGTTGAACGAAAATGATATTTTTTAAGATCGCGCTGTAACTTTTACTCATTACTAATTTTTTTCAGAAATTATTCAAAAATTTGTTAATGATTCATTGGACTTTTGTTGAACTTCAAAAAGGACAAAATCGGTTTCTTGGGGAAATGGAAAATGCAGAGAACCCATGAAACTATTTAGGCATGCTTTTAAAAACATGGGAGAGAATAAAATAAAATCGAATCCAAAAATTAGAGCTGCAGCAAGAATAAGGGTTAAACCAAGTAAAATCTCATCCTGCGTCAACTTTGAGTCCAATACTAGGCCAACTTTAAGGAACGAAATATTTGAAAGAATTTGTATAGTTCTTTTGATGAGTTCATTTAAAATTATTACAACCATAGATATGTGGTTTTATGGAACAAAATTATATTATAAAAGCTTGTTTCGTAAATAATTTGTTTCATTTGAAATTAAATATTTTGTTACGTAGAGCTACGGAACCCCTTTTGAAATTTTCAGAGGGTCATGACCCTGCCCCACTTTGTGCACATCTGTGATCAAAAACTATTATTGTCTCTTTATGATAATAAACCAGTTTTAATAATTGGTCGTGGATGAGTATGCTAACCAAATATACACTGAAATCAACAATACCAGTAGGCAAAACCACTGAAATGATCAGAACTATTCCTGTGACGATATCTCTTCTTAAATCTCTTGAAAAAGAATTATGCAGTAGAATGCATTATATCAGTGGAATAAAATAAACTAGTGGAGCTACAACAGCACATACTTTCTCCCGCGTTACTGGAAACAGCTACGAAATATTGAAATATTATATTTTCTGCACTGCTAACACCTCGTCTGCTATTATTTGAAAACTTCAAAATCAACAAAGAAGTCAGCAACTCTCTGTCGCCAGCGCAGCGTTGTCAAAACTATGTGCATTCGCTTGCCTAATAATATCAATACAGTAATTAGAATATATGCAATTTACAGCAAAATAATTACGAAAATTCTGGCTGTTCATTCGTGAGTTGCCTTTTGTCGTAAGATAACAGTTCCGATAGCATTTCATCGTTTTCTTCTATTTAACACGCCGTTGCCATCAATATCCTCACTGAGTCCATCCAATCTGCCATTTGGTCTGTATCTAGCCCTCCTACTTACAAACCCAAAATTCCCAATCAATTGGTGATCCCCAACCATATTCGAAAATTAATTTCTGAGAAAAGGAAAGCACGAAGGAACAGGCAAGAATACCGACTACTTTCTTTCAAATCAATTCTAAATAAAATAACCCGTGAAGTTCAAGACGCTCTCGCGAACCAAAGAAATGCTTGCTTCCAGTCCCACCTAGCAAAATTAACTCCTAACTCCTAAAACCTATGGCGAATAACAAAAACCCTAACTCATACTAACTCTTCCATTCCCTCCTGGAAAACTTGTTCTACAACAGCAATAACCAATTTTGAGAAAACCTCACTTCTAGCACTCCACTTTCAAACATATTCTCGCCTAACCCAGCCAATAACATTACTTTCAGTGACCAAATAGAAACCTTCATGAATCTACCGTTCATTCCGGCTCCTCAGCCGAGATGAACGGTATTCACGGTATGAGTTATACTAGTCCAGCAAATATTCAAGCAGTATTAAAATCACTTAAGAAAACAAAATCATCCGGCTGTGATAAAATTCTCAAAGTTATGCTAAAACATCTCTCACGAAGATCCATCGCTTTCTTAATCTCCATTCTAACCGGCTGCCTTCGATTAGGGTACTACCTCATTGCTTGGAAGCATTCAATTGTTATCCCCATTCTCAAACCAAATAAACCACCCACTAATCCGAACAGTTCCCTGAAGGTTTGTTCCACCATAATCACCAGAATCACTTGCCTTATGCTAGATCAGTTTTACACAATGCGTATGCATACGGAAAATGTGACTGGCACTAAGAAGTTTAAATAGCAAAAAACTTACTAATGTTATTTCTGAAATACACTATTCATTTTTCAAACTTCAGACATTTGAACACTGTCAGTTTTTCTCACATAGATCAATCGTAATAAAATATCCATAGAGTGGAAATTAAAATTGTTTAAAAAATCTTATTAAATACCAGTTTAAATTCAAAAGATTATGTGAGTAGCGTAGTGAATTCGCTATGGTGCTGATCTGGAATTAATTGTTGAGGGTATCACTTTTTCATTTTTGTGAACCAATTTTGTTTAATATTCCTTGACACACTTATAATATCACTTTTAAAATTAATAAAAATTATATAGTAGTTCAACCTTTCACCCTTATTTAATTTGTAAATTACATATGGTGGAACCTTCTAATTTTTATTTAATGTGAATATTTTTTTATTTTGTTTTCTTCCAAAACAATCGTATTTTCAACGAAGTTATCTCTAGAGAGACCACTTATTATTCACGAGGAGTTATTATTATTATTATTATTATTATTATTATTATTATTATTATCATCATCATCATCATCATCTTGTGATTCTCAGCAGCTTGTGCTGGGTTCAATTTGCCCAATCCTGCCACGAATAGGAAAGAGCTCAGTCACTGAGGAGAGAGATTTCACTCTGACCCCCCAAGACCAATATGGGAGCCTCATTTGTGTTGGTTCAAGAACTTGCGAACTATATGACATGTCTGCAGGATCACTGATTCCGTCCGTAGTTTATTATTCGTTGAGGAAATCCATTTGTTTTAGATTTTCCTGAAATTTTTTGAGACTACACCTTCAGCCGAAATAACAAGTGGATATTTTGTTACACTCTGTAGTTTCCACATTTGTTTTATTTCCAGAGCAAGATCTTCATACTTAGTAATTTTCTCGGTATCTGTTTTCTTTAGATTGTGTGTCAATAGTACGGCAATATCAACAAGTATAGCTTCTTTCTTATTCCTGTCATTCAAAACTATATCAGGTCTATTGAAAGTCGCAGTTTTATCTGTAAATATTATTATTATTATTATTATTATTATTATTATTATTATTATTATTATTATTATTTCAGTAAATGTCATGGCCATACTGAGCAGCGGCTGGGCAGCGGCACCGAGCCCCTCCGAGACCACCGTGTCGCGACGACCGTGCAGCGCTGCGCAGCCGGCGGTGCAGGCGGGCGATGCAGCGCGGCGCGTTGGCGCAGCGGTGCAACGGTGCAACGAGGTAGAGATGTGGCCCGACCCGGATTTGGAGAGAACACGTAGCCCTGGGCGCAGGAAGCATCCGCGCTTTCTCCTCTTGTAATGAATGGACGAATAAACGAACGAATTGATGAATAAAAGTATCGGCGAATGAACGAACAAACGAATGAATCAACGAACAAAGAAATAATGGAAAGAAGAAATGTCGGAATGAATATATGAAAGAGAGAATGAATGAATATGGATTAATAAAATAATTAATTACAAAATCGACGTAAAGTGTGAGAGGTAGTGAAACGTGCGTAAAATACATATACATTGATGTTTGAGAAAATTGCAACACAAAGGAGGCATACTATTACAATAAAATTTTTCCGGAGATTAGGAATATCACACTATACAAATTATTAGAGTTACAGAACTGCACTTGCATTTTCACCTTGAGAATTTAGTACAGTGTGAAGCCGCCACGCGCTGCCATCAGAGACTCTGGACGTCATGGCATGGAGTCAAAGAGAGCCTGGATATGCTGCTGAGGAACTCAACCACGCTGTTTCTATGCGTGACCACAAAACATCGACAGTGGCAATAAGAGAACAAGAACGAACATGTTAGCGGCCGATCATATCCAAGACATGTTCGATGAGCAACATGTCAGGCGAACGTGAAGGCCAGAAAAGCAGTGGTACACGTCGTTCTTCACAGAAAGCTTTCATATATCCTCGCCACATACGATCGGGCATTGTCCTCCTCAAGTACATCATGTAGAGTTGTTTGCTGGAGTGGCAGTACCTCGAGCTCTAAAACCTCCCTCATGTAGCGGTTGCTGTTCAGATTGCTCTCAATACGTATGAGGCAAGATGGCGTTAATCTCACACACATGGTGTGGTCACATTGTGTGGTCCAATGCCCGTTCGTCGCTGTGTACGATCCTCCTCTATCCATTGATTCCACACACACATCACTGTTGTAGCAGCGCGCCCCGTTCGAGCCGCTATGTCACAGCACGACAAACCCGCTTTCCGGAGACCGATCATTCTCCCCCGTTCGAACTCACTCAAATGCTGATATTGCGCCTTTTGGCGTAGACGAGGCATACCGGAACTTGCTTGCACTTTTCCACGTCGTTTGACGACTCTACACCGACTGAGTGTGGCGTAACACTGACCTGACACAAAAAGGAGGGCGCTTATTACCATTACGTATAAATAACAACAATGTCAATGACGATCAAGAAAATTATATTCCTTTGGAATCAAAATAAAATAGTTGTGAATAGAATGTCTAAAATAAGAATACAGTCAGGTACTGAAGGAGCAGTTCCATAAGGATCATTTCATGATGGTAGGTGTTAGAAGGCAAGTGGAAGGTAAAACTAAATGATTCCGCCTCTCGTCACACCGTCACTAAATGATTCCACCTCACGTTCATGCATTTGTTCGTTCGTTCATTTGCCTTTATGTTACTTTATTCTTAATTACTTCATTCAGTACATCTTTCATGTACAATATGCTTATCGAAGTTGCTAGTTTCAAAATTATTTTCTGTATCTAGATTCATTTTGATGTGTTGATTTTTTCACATTAGTTTATTACTTAAGATAGAGTCAATTGTAAACTTTTCTCTGATTGATAACGTTAAAATTTAAGAATCATCGAGAAATGTTTTGTTAATTGCATAGATTCCTCAAAGCTGATCAGTAATCTTAAGGCTGATCAGTTTATTTTAAAACTATTTTGGACTAAGAAAATAAACTAAATCCATCTCGAATTGAGCATACATTTGGACCACCTTCTTTCCGAACGCAATCTTAAGACCGGACTCAACGGACCGGACCTTCCACGGATAATCATAGGAAAATGAGAGAGTTTGTGTCAAAACAGTGCCAGCAAAGAATTTCTATCTGAGATTCGAAAATGCCATATGTCGACTTCGTGGAGGGTTGAAAGACTGTTATAGGGTCCAGCTGCCTCTTTTGAAAATCCCTTCACCCCTTGCGGAATAAAGGTATTGGTGCAGCGATATGTCGTACATCGGTGTCACCGGAACATAATTGCATTTATTTATTTATTTTATTGAACGCACTGTCCTAACTCTTGAAGTACATATTAAGTTGAGTTGTCAATACCGGTAGCAAGCAGCGTTTCTGATAATAATTGAAAATATTCGCTCCCGTATAATAAAAACACTTTTCAAAGATACATCATGTACGAATTCTGGCCATTATCCCTTTGCTCCACGTGAACTAATCGACTTACTGCAAAGAAAAAATTCAGGACGATTGTTTGAATATCTACATTTTCTACAGAGCTCAAGAAAACGTGCACAGATATTGAAGCTACATTCATGTCCAGAAGCAGAACCGTGATTGCTGCGAGGGCTCCCCTCGCAGCATTTGCTCAAAGAATCAGAGAATCACGATGAAAATCCTGATTGAGATGGGGGTCGTTGGCCCAGAAGTTGATGTCAATGTCACAACACTCGCTACAGGCATATTCTGTGTTTTAGAATTATACAGTCCAATTTTCTAAATCGTAACTAATACGTTAATTATCATTGTTAAAACCAATATTTTTTTCCTTTTTAAAGTTCCGCAAAGTCCCTAATTGTATAGAAACAATTAGACAGCAGAAAATATTTTATTCATTTCAACTTGTGTAAAAGGGTAATTGTTGGATCGAAAGCCGAAAGTAACCCAAAATTTGCTCTGTGATATTCAGTGGACCCACTCACAATCATTTACGTAGATGCCAACGTGAATGTTGTGCATTGATACGAACTTTTGTCAACTCAAAAGCTTTTACATTCTCGATAATGTGATTTGAAAAAATCACGGGCGTACAATATAGTAACAAATTCTCGTGCGGGGTAAACCCTTTCATGAAAATATTACTCTTGTTTTTAAACTGCTGTCTTCATGCTCGCAAATTCGCAGATCATCCAATCATTGCATTGAGAATATCTAAAGGTTTCACTTGTTAATGTGCCATTGTTTTGTGTTGTTCGATTGTTTGTATTCATGGTGCGCATGGTATAGACATGTTTATGTCTTCATCATTTATTGCTTTTATGTTAATGTTATAGCTTTCATTCCAGCTTTATAACATGGTACGTGTTTGGGGCGTCTAATATTCGGAAGTATTAAATGTGACAATCTGACAAAACTATAACAAAATATTATCATCTTTTGTAAACAATCTCTTTAAGATATTCCCTATTATTCGAGAAGCACGAAAATTATTTGTTCCAATGATATCTTGCAATATGTGTCTCGTTCGCTCCCGTTCGCCTCTGAACATAACTCATTTTGCAGATTTAGATCTGCAAAACTGCAGATTTAGATCTGCAATATTCCCGATTTTCTGACTTATAGAGACTCTTCTGTCTATATAGAGATTCTTTAATACTATTGTACACTATATAAAAATTATGGATTTGCGGAGATATACTATGGCAAAGAAAATGTTTTTAATGTGGTGAATTCCCAAAAAAATTAACCTAATTACTATATTTATTATTCCACAATTAAATGTTTGGACGTGGTGCTAGAATATATTAACTTTATATTAAACCTACATTGATCAACAATACAATCCTTTAGAAAATAGTGTGTAATTTCAGCGTACAAATCTTAACAGAAAACACAAGTAATTAAAACCAATAAACTGTGAAATATTTAGCAAATATAACAAATATATAACACAAAATAAAGGAAAACAACTTACCCAGAATAAAGTGAGCATAGCAGATTACTTATTTAAACAAGAAAATTATAGAAAAAGGAAACCACTATGGCGTGTTGATGAATGAATCTATTCGTACTTCGCCCATCCATATGAGACTATCTCAACTTATTTACATTTATTTATGCTATACTTATATGCTGTGTTTGATTTACAAAATTTCAAGTCCCGAAACTTTAATAATTAACTATTAAATTAATAATTAAATAGAGATAATTATATATTTATGTTATAATTTAATAATTATATGTCATACTTAATTACTATTGGTAACAATAATAGCAGGAAATAAAAAAATATGTTTTATTTTTTTACTAATTTTATTACATTATTTACTTAATTTCATTATTTCGTTTATTACGTTCGTAAAGTTTAGTGGAAAAATATTTAATTTGGTGTTTACGAAAGTTGGACAAAAAATCAAAATGTCCAAGTGTTTGTCTTTTGCTTTTTGTTTATTTCCTCCCTAATTTATTCCGGAGGTATCGAAACGCCATTCCGCCGCGTTCCGCCAGAACTCTAGCACTGTTTATATGAGAGTGTTGTCTAATTATTTACATATGCATTTTTTTTTTAATTTAAAAAACATTCTTTCTCCACTTCCCAGAAGAATGCGCCTTCTTCCCGGATGCGCCGGCCGTCTGGATCCGCTGCTGCCTCCCAGTCAATTGAGGCTTCCCAAGCCAACGCGGGCCGGGGCAGGGGGAGGAGGAGAGGCGAGACAGAGAACGGAAGTGCACGCGCATTGGGCGCTGCATGCGCTGGCTGCCGGCGAGCGCAACCAGATGGGCGCAGAAACGGGTTTTCAATCTCTGTCCCAATGTAGGAGCCCCCTCCTCCTCCCCGAAAAAAAAGCATGAACACTTTTCTTCTTTATAGGAATGTCTATTTACTTTTGATAACCAAACGGTTCCTTTTAATTAAAAGACATTCAGTTTTTAATACGAAAGGAATTTATTTTGTTCTTAAATCTTTATTATAACTCGGCAGTCGGCAACGTTTGGGAAAGATTTTTTTTATAAAAAACAGATAATAAGGGATTGTTTTGTTACAGAAAATACAGATAATAGTATATTGAAAATAATTAAAATATTTATAATCTTTTTTAAATTCTTTTAACCAAAAATCATATGTCAACATGATCTAGAGAATTTTTAACTACTATAACTAAATTAAAACTAATTAAAACTAATAAATAACTAGTAACTAAATATTTTATTAATAGTCAGTCTACTATTATCTGTATTTTCTTTAAAACGTTGGCCTGAAGCCGGCTAAAAACATTGCCGAAACGTTGCTGACTGCAAAGTTATAATGAAGATTAAAAGACAGAATAAAGTACTTTTGTATTAAACGAATGTCTTTAATTTAAAAGCAAATGCTTGGTTATCAAAAACAATGACAGTTACTAAAAAATGCCCATTTAATGTTGGAGGCCTTTTAAGAAAAGTACATTGTGTTCTATTTATGAAGAACATGATGAATGCCCTGGTCCGTTGTAGCATTTCACGATAATTGTAATAATGATAATGATAATAATAATAATAATAATAATTAATAATAATTAATAATAATAATAATAATAATAATTCTTGTTGATTATTCAAGTTTTCAATTTAAAGTCACGTATTTTTCACACCGTATAAGAATATATTTATAAATAATGGAAATAACGAATAAGAAAACTTCACATACCTCAGAATTTTTTAAAAACCTATATCACACTAAAATAAAATGAATCCATGAATATGAAGAAACTTCCGAAGTTATTATAATATATACTATCTACAGAACCTATGACAAAATATGTTAAATATTTATAACAAATAAAGGGGACAACATTTCGAATGTGGACTCGTTTTGTACTGTGTTGAGCAAGGGATGGCGTGAAGCGCGCGTTTGCCGGGCGCAATGCAGCTGCAGCACGTTTCCCGCGCGGGCCGGCGCGTCTCCGCGACCGGCCGCGGCACTTGGCGCGTCGCCGGGGCTCGAACCCGGCGCAGGGGGTTGCAGTTCCCGGGGCCTCCGGCGGGGCTGCTTCGTATAATCGAGGGTGTGTCGCCACCACCCGAGTCAAATCATGGTCGGCGGCGGTGGGTGCACGGGCGAGCGCGGGGGACGCGGGCGGCGCGCGGCGGGTGGCTCGTTGGGGCCGGGCCGGTCTCGCTCTCTCGCGGCGACGCCACCGCCGCCACCGCCTCCCGCCGGCCGTCGCCGCCGCCGCCACCCCCTGCCGCCGCAGCCCCCCGCGTCCCGCGCGCCCCGGGCCCCCGACGCCCCCCTCCGCCGTCTCGGGCGCCCCGGCGACGCCGCGCTCCCATTGGCCCGCGCCTCGAGCGCTTCCGGCGCGCGCCCCGAACGCCGCGCGCTGCACGACTCGCGTAGTGGCCGGCTCGGCGTGACGTCACGGGCAGGCTTCGCCCGACGGCCCTCCAGCGCCACAGCAAACGCCGCGCGTCCAGGCAGCAGGGTCAGTCGGTGGCTTTGTGGAGGAGCAGCTAGCAGCAGCAGCAGTAGCAGCAGCGGGAGGAAGAAGAAGCAGCAGCAGCAGCCGAGGAAGAGTGAAGCCGAGGCAGCTCAGGCAGCCGCAGCAGCGCCCCCCAGCGCCCACCGCCACTCCGCAGGCGACAGCCAGCCCTCCGGCCAGCTCACCGGTGCTCGTCTTCGCCCCAGAAAGCGCCCACTGAGGAAGCGAAGCCGTCATGTCAGGAGAAGAAAAACAACGTCCCCGCCGAGGGCAAAGAGCAGCAGCAGCAGGCCCAGCAGGCCCCGCCGGCCCAGGCCCCGGCCGAGCAGGCCGCGCAGAACGACGCTAAGAAGCCGGCGAGGAGGAGAAGGAGAAGGCCTGCGAGCAAGCCAAAGCCGAAGAGACCCAAGCCGCCCAACCGACGTCCACCCCCGCTCCGGCCCCGAAGCCCTCCGTCTACAAGACCAACTACGAGAAGGACGTGGTGTACCTGTACCAGTTCTCGCGCACGCCGCTCATCCCGTCGCTGTCTCCGTTCTGCCTTAAGGTGGAGACCTGGCTGCGCCTGGCGGGCCTGAAGTACGAGGTGAGTACAGACTCTGGTCCCCTTGCCCAGGGGGGAGACGGCGCGACTCCGCGTGCGTGCGAGGGGGGAC
This sequence comes from Acheta domesticus, assembly GCA_031308135.1. Lineage (NCBI taxonomy): Eukaryota > Metazoa > Arthropoda > Insecta > Orthoptera > Gryllidae > Acheta > Acheta domesticus. The sequence goes on along the minus strand of JAHLJT010008446.1, from coordinate 40,405,169 downwards.
GCGGTGGTGCTGGCGGTGGAGGCGGCGGCGGTGGCGGTGGCCAGCGGGCCCTCGGCCCGGCGGCGTCCTGGGTGCTTTGCCCGCCCGGGCCGGTCCTCCGCCATTGTCGCCGCCGGGGGCCGCCAGGAATGCGGTCTTAGGCGGCTGCCGCCGCCTCCGCCCCCTGCCCGCCGTCCGCTGCCCCCTCCCCCCTGGTACGTGCGCGGGAGTGCGTTTTGCATGCCGGCGGCTGCCGACGGTTGCTTTAAATATTTATCGCACATTGTGAGGGCCGGTGACTGTGATGGTGGCGGCGAGCGCGGACCCGCCAGCCTCCCTAGTGTCCATTGTGTCGCGCCCGCGCGGTGCTTGTCGATTCTATTGAAGTCTCCACGGAGCGGCGCTCATACACACCTTGGAGCGGAGAGGAGCGTGTACGTGTGGCGGGGGCGCTATAAAAACAGACGTTAGCAGTGCCCCAGACATGCGTACACGCCGAGAATGCTTTGATGAGGAAAAAACAAAGCGATGTTTTAACGTGCTGAAGTGATATGTAAAAGTAAATACATAAATAAATAATATACTGTTATTCATTGTAAATTATTAAGAGTAAATTGTATGATCTACGTGTTACAATTATTATGGTGTGCACGATTTTGGAGAAAAAAAATCGCGGTTTGATTTAAAAAGGACAGCAACACATTTAAGAGACTGATGCTTATGGCGACGAGGTATTTATGAGTGCCAAGGGGGGGAAGAAGACAGATTTCGCCATACATTCCACTTTGCGCCACCGGCCCTCGGTTGTGTTTGTCACTCTCCAGTTTTCGTCCAGGGCAAGACTGCGTCCGCACCCTCTTCATCACTTGAAATTTTTAATCGCGCTGATTTGCTCGAACGAGAGCTCCTTGTATTCGAATCCGCTGTAATAAGGAAGTTACTCTTAGCGGACCATTGTTCCAAGTCGCGCTCTACTGAACCGCGCCTTTGGAACGCGCGCTTTTTCCGTTTCTTTTGTTAACAAAAATGCGGGCGGGCGGGCCGGCCGGCGGGCGGGCGGCAGCTGCGGCGGCTGGCGAGCGGAGTCGGCGCGGCGCGGGGCGGAGACGGGCGCAGGGCGAGCGGGGGTGCGCGCTAGGGGTGTGAGCGACCCGCCATTTTCTTCGGCGACGGGGGCAGCGGTGCCTTCTGGGATTGAGGGGTGGTATCAAGGGTTCGGGACCGGCTCGAAGCCAGGTAAAATTTTTCGAAAATGCCTGCAAGTCGGCGGGGGGTTTGAGGGTGAAAAAAAAAAAGGACGAGAAATGTTGGATGGGTATTAAATACAAGTTTGTTGTTGTTGTTGTGATTTGGTCGGTGTAATGTGTTCCGAGGTTGGATGTGTGTGGTCGTTCACTCGTAATATTACACATCGTTTCTGAGAATTTTAATGTCCTGTTCTGTGTTGGCGGCGTTGGGATTGATACAGTAGGAAAACTTCTATCGTAGAATAGAAGCGGAAACTGCTTCCTGCCATTCTACTGATAAGGGAGTGAATTAGTAGATAGAAGAACGCTTGTCGAAAATGGAGGCGTGCCCACTTCATCGCATGCGGGCGTCCACCAGCACTTCACCGCCCTACCTCCACATTTTGACACCGTTTCCCAGGAAATACGCATTGCCGTAGCCGTAGCCGTTTCCGCTTCCCATAAACAACGGGAAGGGGGAGAGGGGGCGGGGCAGGGTGGCATTCGACGACCCGGATGAGTTTACATTTTTTTCGGTGATAAGCCCCCTCCCTCCCCCCCCCATCGTTTCGAGGTGGGCCGGAAACTGAGTACGGGGCGCGGTCTCCACCTGGAATGTCGCGTTATCTGTCGCCAGAGCAAACCTCACCCCACCCACCATCACCTCCCGTCCCACTCCCCGCCCCGCCCCCTTCCGAGGCCGCGCGCCGCGTTTTCACGGTCGCCGGCGTCTCCACCGCCGCCGGCGTCTCTGTCGCTTAGTCGGCGGGCCGTCGTTTGTAGCGCAACAGGCCAGGTGAACGAACTCGTCGTGTTTGCGCCGCCGCCGCCCTCCGCCACAGTGTGCTGGTCGCCGACGCCACCGCCGGCGGCGTCGCTGTCGGCTCGTCGCGACTTTCGGCCGCCGGTTGGAGATGACTTTAGGGCCCAACCCGGCTTTCTATCGCCACCGGCCGCCCGTCGGCGCGCACCCAACGGCCGCGAGTCGGTCGCTCGCTCCCGTTCCCTACCTTCCACACGCGCTGCCGGAGCCTGGAGAATAGCCGTCTGGGGATTTGATCCTATTCCACCTAGAGTACTTCAAAAATACAGAAGTTATTAAATTATGATAGTTTCTAATTATTTTGTTTGAGATTACTTGTTTCTATTGTTATGTACGTATGCGATAGAAGTGAACCTATGATTTCTTTTAAAAAAACAAAAAACGGACTTAATTTTCATAAATTATAATTTTTATATGTAGTAGTAACTTGCTCACTTGTTCTCGACACTCAGGCTCTTATATCCGACTCCGATCGTTTAGACCCCTTATAAGTAAACCCTACTACGGTCTGAGAATATGTGCAACGCCAAGCCGGAATAAGAGCCTTACGTATTAAGGAAATGTTCACGACTCCTTTGTTGAGGATCGGAGTTTGAGCCTTCCTGCGGACGTGAAGGTGTGAATAACGTCCTCCCCCGCAGTGCCGCAGTCGTCTTCTCACGACTTCACTCGTCAAACAAGCGGCGCGCGTTATTTGATCGGGCCGGCCCTCCTCTTCGCCCTCACCCACCTACCAACCCCCCCCCAAGATAAAATCCCCCTCATCCGGCGCGACTAACGGGCGGCGGAGTCTGTCTAAACAAGTGGCGTCGAGCGGACGGGATGGATGGATGGATGGACGGACGGACGGGCGGGCGGGTGAGAGAGTAGCGGCTGGGGCGGAGCGCTATCGCGATGCGTCCACGTGCACCGGAAATGCTTGTCGCCCAGAGCAGCGCGGCGCAAACCGGCGTCGCCCTCGGGTGGCAACCGGGGGGGGGAGAGGGGGGCGGTCATTTTTCGTCCGCTCGGTTGGCCTCCTGCTGTTGCCGCCGCCCAGCCGCCGCCACCATGTCGTTTCCCTTGTGCACGCGGCTGCCGCGGGCGTGAGCTGACGCGTGACGCGTCCTGGCGTGCGTTGCGGTGCGTCCGCCGCTGCCCGTGACACCCTGGGCGCGCGTACTCACCCAACCGCCGCGGCCGGCGACACGTCCCGCCGGCCGCCCGGCATGCGCGCCGCCCTTCCCGAAGCCCTTCCGTGCCCGCCGCGCCGAGCCCAGCCGAGCCGCGCCCGCCATTTGCACTGTCGATACAAGATGTCGCCCACTGGCCGCCGCTGGCGCGCCCTTCGGCGCCGAGGGCCCGCGCAGCGGGAAGGGCGGCCGGGCGAACGACCGCGCCCCGGAGCGGCCGGCGCTTTCCAGGGCCTCGCTCTGCCGCAGATAGCCCTTCACGTCACCCGCACGCTGTATGGATGAACGACGCCCTACAAACGCAGACACGTCACCCAAATCATGCGCTGAGGAAATGAGACCTTCGAAACAAATAGAAAGGAATTCGTTCGGGATAAGCCTTAATTTCAGATGTACCTATAAGTTTTTCCTCCATTTGTGTTGTGTTGAATATTCCAGGAAAATGGCACTAGAGCGCTACCCAGTTTGATTACTTAAGACGCGTACAACTCTTGCACTATTCTGAAACGCTATTTTGAGTTTAAACCGTAGTAAGTCGTAAACTCAGAACGCTACTCACTGAGATAACGTTCTGTGGTAAACAGAAACCGCAGTAGCTGCGTTAAGAGGTTAAAGAACAGCAGGTACTTGTGTACGAGAAGTTTCACGGGAGTTGACGTGGCTTTAGAGGATGTAGTCAGCAGCACCACCAGAGACTGTAGTCACAAAAGCACACAGTTTCTGTTTCGAGTCCCACAGACGAACAATGCGAGGGAAGCGTGTGGGGCCCGGCGGTTTCCTCCAGGCGAGTTCAAGGCCTCCGCGCGAACAGTAAAACGGCATAATATCCCCGAAAGAGGCAAAAAAAGCGTAGCGACGGAGTTAGTGGGTCGTAATGTGCAACTAACGAGAGGCAGGCCGTTGAAAAGGAAAGTGGTGGCGGCGACGGCTTGCCGGGCAGTCGGCCGACCCACCGACCGACCCACCCGCGGGGGCGGCCGGCTTGTGGGCCTGGCGTGCGAGCAGACGGGCTTTCGGATGTGGCCATACTAGATTCGATGCATCGTTGGTGTACAAAATATAAAAGATTTTATAGTTCACTAAAGAAATCTTTTGAAAGTATTATAATTTTACTAGTTATACGTGCATAAATATAGTTTACAAGACTGCCATTCTAGAGTAGAGCACTGGGGAAAACGGTTCGTTTGCAGAATGACATTGTATTTTTAGATTTGTCAGTTGTCTTGTGCAACGGCACAGTTTATGTTTATATATATATATATATATATATATATATATATATATATATATATATATATATGGATCAAGTGCCTGCTCAAAATTTCTTAGAAATTTTTTAGAAACTTTTATTCGAAATTTTGATTTAAATACGTTTTAATTTTTAATAGTTTTCTGCTATTGGGTGAAAATTATTGTATACATTAAGTTAAATAATTTGAGCTTAATGTAATGTTTTATGGCAGTTATTTTTTTATTCGAAAACGATTGTTTCGACATCTGTTATTGATTGGTTAACATGACCACCAGTATCACACGAGAAAGTGCGTCGAGATATCGGAAGTATCGCTACCAGCGTCGGCGGCGTAGAGCACGCAGCGCGTGCGGTCGCGCTCCCCGGGGTGGCAGCCTTCGCCGCCACAGCGCGCGCCGCTCGCCACTTCGATCGGCTGGGGCGCGCCCTACCGGCTCCACGCCCTCCCCCTGCCCCTCCCGCGCCTCCGCCGTCCCCTTCTGTATTCAACGCCCCCACTCGCCCACTCCGCCCCCTCCCCCCCGTTCGCCCTCCAACCGCGGGGGCTGGCTGCCGCTGCCCTCGCCCTTCGTATCGAACGCTCTGCGAGGGCGGTGGGTCGCCGAGCGGCGATTGTCGGCGGAGGAGCGGCGGGGAGCGGCTCGCACCCGCCCTTTCTCTCCCCTCCCCTCCCTTGTCCCGGCCCCCCCCCCACCATCCTACTAACCGTCGCCCCCGCGCGTTTGATGCCTGCACGCGCGCCGCCCGTAATTTGCGGCGGTAGCGGTGGTGAGGGCATAAATTCATTTTTTCGCCCCGGGCGATTGCGCCGGTTTTGTTCTGCGGTATTTTACATGGACTTGCTGTTCAAAGCGGCCCATGGATGTTCAACATGTCTCTGGTGGCGGCGTCCCGTTTCGATGTTTCGGGTTGCGCCGTCATGGAAAGTAGAGCCGCAACCTCATTATAAGCACTCAATAATTTTGATTGTGGGTGTTGCGTTTTGGTGTGGATTTCGTGTAGTTCAATACTTTCGAATGTGGAATAGTTAACATTGCTTATGGTGCCGAATTGAACTGACATGGAATATGTGCTGATAAATTAATGATAACGTATTTTAAATGTATTGAACATAGATTATGATTTTCAGATATTGATCCGAAAAAAAATTTCAGAAATTCTAATCCACTGTTGTTCGACTTATCTTCTTACCCAAAGAAATTAATGTTCATAATCAAATCATCCCTTATAAATTACTTTTTGCACAGAACACGATAAAGGAGATGTTTCAAAAATTGTTTATAAACGTTATGCTTGTTATACGATTATCGTTCTCCTAGTTTCAGCTAGGCTTGTTTTATTGCTTTTCATCTCCATGAGGAGAGTCAAGAAATAAAATGATACATTTTAAAAGCTCATACAATCGTTGATAGAAGAAATTATCTCCCTCCATGACAAATCGACGAATATATTCATGTTTTTTTTCTCAACCCATGACATACTAAACTTACACGGTCACAAAAACTTCCCATTAAAGGCTCGCTCTCAGAAGTACCGAACCCACCAATCATCTGCTTCCTGTGCTGCGTTTCCGGAGCCGCATCCCCCTCTTTTCCCCCCTCCTTTTGACACAGAGCAAAAGAAAGCGCGCAATATACACAAACCATTTCTCCTCGTTGACCCCTCGCCTTATCTGCGCTGGCAACGCGTGCTTGGCTTTGCCGCCCGCCCCAGCCTCCCCCGCCGAGCGGCCTGCGGCGGCCCTTTGCCGCGACGCGGCAGGTATCTCCAAAGTGCGCGCTCGGCACATCCTTCGCGACGCGGACGCCTCCCGCCTCCCACGCCTTCGCGGCGGCGGTGGCGGCTTGCTGACTCGCTGCCATCCAGCACGCGGGGGCTCTACGAGGCTCCGGGGGAGCCTGAGGTGACGGCGAGCGAGAGGAGAAGTCGTGATACCGAAGAAATGGATGTGGTTCGACGCACTGGCGGATCCAGGGGGAGCATGAGAGTCATAAGCCCCCCCCCCCCCCCGAAAGACGTAGAGTTTTCGTTTGCCTCCCTCTATTTGGCAAAATTGATTTAAATATTTATGGTCGAATTATGTAATTATTTAAACAATAATATTGTATAGCATATCTGCAGTACATAAATAATATACAATATAATAAAAAATATGTTAATTATTTAATAAAAATCTACTATGGGAGGGACATGGCCTACCAAAATGATCGGCTGTAACTACCTCTGGCCTGAGGTGACAGTCAGGGAGAGGAAAATTAATCAACACCCATACATCGTCGTTCACACATCATTAAGCTGTGGATTTTTGCCTGTTTTCCTATTTTTAACTTCCAATTAAAAACGCTGTATTTCAGGTTTCTTACCTATTTTGCAGCAATAGGTGTAGTAAAATATAATACTACTAATGCCTCAAAATAAATAGGTAACCTAAAATACTGTGTTATTAATTCAAGGATAAAAATAAGCAAATACGCAAAATCGGCAGCTTAGTTATAACTGGTTAGAACTTAGTTCGAAGTGTGAAGATTGTATTTGAATATGATAAACGATGACACGCCACGGGTTTTAGTGGTTCTCGTATATTAAAAATTTGCAACAAAAAATCTATAACAAGCCCCAGTTTTTTCAGCCCTTCCGAAGGAAGCAGTATATTTTTTGTGAAATAATTTTGCCTCCCAATCCCACCGTAATACGCCCATCAAAGTCTGTCATAATTGAATGATTTTTTAAAAATAATTGTATGAGTGCTTGAAAAAATGTCAAAAAGATACAACTTTTGTAACATACGCTTATTTCATACAATACACATCTCTAAATACATAATGCTTGAATCGCGTAATATTTTGGATAGAGTAGTTGGTAACAATTACCTTTCTGTAAAAAAAATTGTTAAATTCAAAAAGAATGAAGTTTGTTCACTTTCGGACGTAATTTTCTCTTCTCGGAAAATCGCAGGGCAGGAGGGGAATTGTGGGGGAACAATTGGAAACTCGGGTGGGCGGTGTGGGGGCGACGGGGGGGCGGCAAGTGCCGGGCGTGGCCAGAGGCGCGCACGCGGGCGACGGCGGCGGCGGCAGCTATCGACCGGCTTCGCTCGTCGTGCCTGGCGCCGCCGCCACCATCGCCGCTGGGGTCTCGTGGGCGGCGAGACGGTTCGTTGGTTCGTTCGCTCGTTCGTTCGTTCGTTCGTTCGTTCGTTCGACCGCCGTGCCGCTCTGCTCGCCTCGCCTCGCCCGCCACGGCGCGCACTGCGCGAGGAGCAGCACCCCTCGCCGCCCTCCCCGCTTCGTCCGTCCCCGCCCCCGCCACGCCCCCGCCGCGAGCGAAAAGCGAAGGAAAAGCAGGGAAAACGCTGTCGTCGACCCTTTTCTTCCTTCCGCGAGAGAAGCGCGCCTCTCGGGAGAAAAAGAGGGCAAGCGCTTGTCTTGCCTTCAAATTTTGTGTGGCCATAGTTGAGGAGATTTATGGCTAATAAAAGTCTGGACTGTTGGTTTTCTTCCGACGTACCAATAAATACGGTTTTCTGTCCGAGCGCATACTTTGTTTCTTGAATTCGTGTGATTTTTATCAGAATAACTATAATTCTCATTGTTAAATTAATATATTAATGCGATAGTAGAACATGTGTTTTTTATAAAATTCGTTAATAGATTTAATTGTTCGAAGTATTATGTGATGTTAATAAAAGTAACGCCCTGAACTTCAAAAACGTTAAAATAAGGGAGTTTTTGCACTCAAAGAAAAGATGCATGAAGTGTTATTCCATTTGAAATTTTCGATTTCAAATTTTATAAATGTAGACATAAATATTGTCTATGTTGAGATTTGTACTGCTTAAAGCTCTTAAATTACTTCAGATACACTGCACAGTCACGCACGAATTGTGAGCGTAAAAATAATTCATTTTGTAAATAATTTCATTGAACATTTTCTTATCATTACAACTTCTGAATACAGACAATATGAACTGAATCATTTTTGTAGATAGTGCGTAAAATGTAATCGTAAGACTTGTAGAAAAAGTCTTTTTAAATCTACGAGCGAGTTCTTAGCAATGAAAGAATGAGATTCCTTTCGTCTGCGGCTAGACCCAAATACATCGGAGGCGATCCGGCCTCTTTACGGTATTGGAATGATAACTATTGAATTTACACATACATTGTAGTATCATTTTTAATTGAAACTGGTGACCTGAAGCTACAAAAATTCTGCTAAAACAAATCACAAGATGGTTGGCTTCAGGGGCCCCACAGACGCATGGATTGCATGAGTTTTGCTCGTTCCGTTTTACCCATCCAGCCAAATACGAGCACCTGTGGGCCAGAAACTGACACAGCGGGTAAACGGACGCAATCTGACACATTCGCGGTTCGACGAGCAGCGAGAAACCGCTCACAGACTCTGAGAATAGGGGATGGCTTGGTTGCTACTGCCGAGCGCCTAACATTCGGTGCCCACCCATCACGTAGCGAGCCGTCTTTTTAGGCGCCTCACATGACGCTAACATTTGCAGAGTGCGGAATGTGTGATGCGGCTTTGAGGTGATTGGCGAGCAAAGGTGATACCATAGAAAAGTTTCTGGTCCGGCAAAAGAGGACATAGTCTTCCTCCCACCACCCTAGGTACGCCAAAGCGGTGTAGAGCATTTACTCAAAGGAGGGACCACTTCGACGGGTCGGGAAACAAATCAACGTCACGCAAAGCGATGATATTGCCAGAGATGGTGATGAAGCCATTTTCAAATGAGCTAACTGTAACGAAAGCTCTGAAAAAAATGAGTGCATGGATTGCCTGCAGTTACCAGCAGTGGCCAAGCAGTAGCTGTCAAAGCGGTCTCTTCTTGTAGGAATCTCTCTCTATCCGTGTATGGGGCCCCATAATGGGCAATTCCGCCGGCCGTGCCATTCCGCGTCGTCCCAGCGGTCAGTCGGTCCCTCGCTTCGCTCACACCGTCCCTGGGCGTCGTCGGTCCTCCAAGAGCGGAGCGGGAGACGGCGGGGGAGGGAAGGGCGGCTGGCAAATCCCATTATTTTCGCTCGCAAAAAACGCCCCGCTCCGCGCCGACCTCGGCGTCGGGCCGTTGAATAGGAGGACGAGATCGAGCTGCACGCTGCAGAGGCTGCGGCGCCTCGGCGGGTCGGGGACGAGAACAAGAGAAGAGAGAGGAGAGAGGAATGGAGGGGAAGGTACCCAGCGACGCCGGGCATCGAGCCAGCGACCGCCGATGTAATGAAGTGTCCTCCTATACGTCCCGCCGTGCGCACCCTGCGCCTCGGTACGACAGGTTCTACCCCTCCCCCCCCAACCAGTGGGCTTGTCTTTTCCTCTCTCACTTCTTCTCTTCCACATTCTTCTGTTTTTGTTGTTCTAGTATCGTATCGACTTTCATCTGAATAGTTTCAATTCCAAATATTTTACTTTCGATCTCTTTGTTATCGTCTCATTTTTCTCTCGCCCACTTCAGCTCGCATTTCCTTTTCGAGTGTTTATTAGTTTTCTTTTACTTATTTTTGTTTCTTTGGTACATCTTCACATACTCGGTTTTTATCGACGCTCTTTTTTGTTTTAAATTGATTTTCGCTCCGCTGTTCAACCCCCTTCCTCTCGTGCTGTAATTGTCTCTTCGTGTCTCCCTCTCTTGTGCGATCTCGTTTCCGATCTCTGCTGTCTGCTCAAATGGCATTGTGTAGTTTGCTGCAGTTAGTTCGTTAGCGCATTCAATAGCCAGCTTGTCGTGCAATACTGTAAGGAAAGTTCCCACACATCACTATTACTTGATACGGAAGACTATTGGTACGAGTTTCTAATGAGCGTTAATTAACTTTGTGTGTGTGTGTGTGTGTGTGTGTGTGTGTGTGTGTGTGTCAGTAATGGCAGGTGGATGCTCGTGCGTCTGTTCTAACTTCTCTAAGCGCAAGGCCAAACTTCCTCGGGTGACCAATATGCACTGCCAATTAGCATTTCCTGCAGTATTATTTCGAAGCAGAGATGAAAGAATGGAGTGGCTTTCATGTATAAGCCGCTTTCATTATACTCCACGTGCATTTCGAAGTACCAGAGTTCCGTGGTAGAAAATGAATGGAAATGTAACATAGTTGTAACAGTCTTGAGGAGCAATAAGGTAACTTTTCTATGTAATATTTGCTTTATCACTGGTAATGAGAAACGAACGAAAAGTGGCTGGGAACTTTCGCAGAAAGGTGGGAGGTAGGGTCGCGAAAATGGAAATGTGGCTCTGCAAATTGCCCGTGATAGCGATTGAGCTTACGAACCATGGAAATTTAAGTAAGGGTAGTGTTGGTTAAGATTCCTTTTTCGTAATATCAATCTCTAAATAACAGCATCTTTTTTCAAACGAATCTCAGGTGAAGGAGAACGCGAACAGGTCCTCGCTCTCTTCACAAGTTGTCTTCATTTTACAAGCACATACTTCGTTGCAAGTAAAGTCCCAAATGTCTCCGAAACTTTACTGTGTATTATGAATAGGTGACACAAAAGACGAAACGAAGCTTAGAGCAATGTTTAAACGCGAAAGAAGGATAATTGGAAATTGCAAAAAAACTTCTGCTTTCGAAAGAAATTTCGATATTAAAAAATATATGTTCGTATTTTGTTCTGTTAAGAGGGGCTTGGAAGAAGTAAAGGTAAAAAGAAGATGATTTGGAAAGAGAGCTTTTACTGAAATGCGGCAACAGTGCCTTAACACAAGGAGGATTTTCATATGAAACGTTCAGGTATGAAATGTAGTGGTGCAACTTAGATACAATTTGCGCTCTTGCGATGAATTTTCAAAGCATGACGTTCATCATGAAGAAAGAGCTTAAAATGGTCTATTTGTTATGAAGCCCTCATAATTTTCAATGGAGTTTTGCAAGTTGTCGCAAGTAAGCGATGTGAAATTGTATGCGACATACATTGGCGGAGTATACAAAGGCAGATAATGGGCATTTGGCCTGTCCCTAGAAATTGTGTAAGGAGAACAATAAATGGAAATAAACTGGCAAAATACAAATCCAAAACAAAATTTGCACAAAATTGCTTGTTGTTGAGTTTATGAAAGTTGACGAAACTTTATCCTGCCTAGTAATCTAATGTTGATAAAACTTGAAAGCATTCGCTGGACAACGTACGAACAGGAAAAGTCGTCAGATGTTCTTTCAAAATAGTTTCTTCCTCGTATGTGTAACTACAATTTCTATCGAAGAAGAAGAAAAAAGGATTCTAAAACATTGCTTGTGCCTCATCCTGATTCTTTACCTTAAGGAAGCCTTATTTCATTAAAACTTGGCCCATCCCCGCTCATTACTAGCCCGAATCCCGGCCTTGTGGCGACGTAGGCTGTTGCGCAGTGGCATCGGCACGGCCGGCGGGTGAGCGTCTCGTGCGGAAATTGCTTTGGTTCGCGTCGGAGAACATAACAAAGGAAATGGCAAGGTAATGGGCGGGCGAGTAGCCTGTAACCTTGGGGAGGCTGGGCCGTGTCGTGACTGGAAGTTCGGGCCGATGCTGTGGCAGCGCCGCCGCCGTCGCCGCCGCCTGTAGCTGTTGCAGGCGTCCGTGGAGGCGGTGAAGGTGGCTGCGGCCGCTTCTGCGGGTCTTCGGCCGACCGACGCGGCGGCGGCGGCGGCAGCAGCAGCAGCAGCCGAAGCTATCTCCTCCTCCTCCGCCGCCACCCTCTCGTCCCCACCCCCTCCTCCCGGTTCCTTGGGCTCCTCGCGCGCTCCAGGCATCGGCGGCGGCGACCAGGTGCTCGGGGTCCCGTTCTCGTTGGTCCAGCCTCCCGCGCGCGAGAGGCGGCGAGAGCGGGCTCGTTCGGGCTCGTCTTCTCGGCGCGGTCGGGCCTTCGCCGCCGCAGCCGCCCCGCGCCGCCGCTCCAGCCTTGGAACGAGCCGAGCCAGGCTCGGCGCGGCGCGGCGCGGCGTGGCGTGGCGGCGGGCTGACTCCTGCGTTGAAGGGCATAGTGCCGCCGCCGCCGCCTCCAGCGTTGGAGAGGGCCGCAGATGCTGCAGAGGACGCCTCCACCGCCGGAGTCACCGTCTGTCGCGGGATGGCGTCGGCGGCTGCGGTAGCGTCGTCCCGTAGAACGCGTTCATTCCCAGCGCGGCAGCCATGTGCGCAGAGGCGTTTTTTGGGGCCGCGTTCGCCGTTTGTTTGACGCCATATTTTTTGGGTGTGTATTTGTGTGTGTGTGTGTGTGTGTGTGTGTGTTCGCTCGATCTGGAGGGGAGGAAGGGATGGCAGGGAACGCGCGCGGGCTGTGTCAAGTTGTAACGGCATTCCAGCGTCTCTTCTCTGCGGGAGGAGTTTCGAATAATAACACAGCCCTCCGGCTATTAATAAGAGCTGTACGCGCTTTTGATGTTACACAGGCAATGCGCGGTTTAACGGGGGGGGGCTACCAGGGAACGCGTGTTTCGAAAGCGAGCTGGAAGTGGCTTTCCTGGTGACAGGACTCGCACGACCATTAATGCAAACAGGAATCGTGGGGTTCTTGGGCCGCAGTTTGGAAGATGAAGCTTTCTTTAAAAACTACGGACTATCGGAGGTTTGGATTATCCTAAACGGTGCCAATTATCAACTACTTGAACCATAGAGTATTTATTTCGTTTTATTGTGTTATCGAACTGTGAATAATGCGATAATTGAATTTCCTTCGAAATATCAGCGGGAGAAACAGAAATGCCTTTCTATATTCAGTGTGACGTTTTTCAGATTGAAACTCATTTCTTGTCGGAGGATTAAAAAAAAACTTGGTCCACTGTGCATTTCCGAAGACAAAAACACATTTGAAAAAAAATTGTACAAGAGATTTGGTTATTCTTCTCCTTTTACGTTATCTGTGACCACTACCGCCGCCATACCCACCTCCAGCTTCAGCCGAAATTGCGGTCCCCCGAGCGGCAACACTGGCTGCCGTCGCCGCCAACCCAATACGAAATTTCACGCACAATACCCGCGCGCAGGGTGCGGGGCGCGCGCGGCGCGAGCGGGAACGCGGGATGGCGGTGGCGGCGGGGGAGAGGCGAGGAAGAGGGGGATGGGGAGGAGTGTTGCGGCTAGTGCATGCGGCGAAAGGTAGCGAGCGCGCGTCGCTCATGCTGGCAACACCGGAACCCGAGGACCCGCGGCCGCCGGGGAGGCTCCGTTCGAATATTGCGGCTTCGTAGCGCGCCTGGCTGCCGCCGCCTAGGCCCGGATAACAGCTCAGGGGGCCTAAGCACGACGAATCTGCGCCCCTAATAATGTAATATTGAAAAATTGAAGTAATAAAATAAATGCTAAATAAATCTATACTACTCGCTTTGAA
>JAHLJT010008446.1:40379316-40391310 GCA_031308135.1 Acheta domesticus | reverse complement strand
AGGAATATTAGGAAAGGAACAAAAATTATCAAATAATTGTGATGATAGTAGTTTTGACAAACACAGATTGCGGTGTGGTTCCAATATTAAAAAAAATTAAAGAATCGTTCAGAAAGAATACACAACCCCACATTTGAAAATGGTTTCATCCAGAGACGAGACAAACAAAACAAGAGAAGACAAAAGCCTAACCCTGTAACCAAAGTAAGTATAATGTACAGCGTTTCCGTTGTATATTTCGCCTCCAACCGATAACACATCACATCGGTTTCCCGTGACGTCAATGAAGTCTTTTACTGCCGGCACAGCTGCTAACGTTTTTCCAACCCCCGGACCCCCGCCGCCAGCCAACGCCCAACAAGCAGCCCAGCCGGCGCGCCCGCCGCCCCTAGGCAAGGGGCGGGTGTTTAACCTTCCACACGAGCGCCCGTGACAGGCGGCACGTGGACTGACGCGGCTGGGCAGGCTGGAGAGAGGTTGGGGTGGGTGTCGAAGGGCGGGGCGGTTCACGAGGGCGGGGCTGTTCGGACTGCCGCAATGAGGAGACGGGAGAGCAGACAGCGGCAGCAAGAGCGGGTGGTACATATTGGATTCATAGATTATTTTGTTTGCGGGCGGGGTCATAGTCCCGTGAGTACAGTGCATGTTATATCCTGGGTAGTAGCGGTGTCCGGCGGTGTAACCTAAGAAGTGGCGCCGACCTACACGCCGACTTGTAGGATTTCAGATACTCCAGGTACCTCTGCCAGTGGTGGCACCGCCCCACCAGGGAGAAACTAAGCTACCGACGGGTCTCCCCAGAGTAATGGCATGTAAGTGCATGTAAGCAACAACTCTTCCTATGCATATAGAGAATTTTGTGTTTATTCTTCTAGTTAAGAGACATTTACGACAGCCATAATGAGTGTCTAAGAAACAAAAAACACTATCTTCGTAAATGCAGAAAAATGAAGCTGAGAGCTTGAAATCACGTTACTTCTCGAAAACCCTAATAGGAAGGAAAGCTTGATGGAATAGGCGATCGAAAGAAAGAGGCAAAGTTTAGAATGAGTAGATGAGGGAGACATTTGATAATATTCTTCACTACAAATGTTTCCTTCGTTTGCTCATTATATCCACTTGCTCATAAGAAAATCCCGATTTATTCCAGTTACTAAATATTTCATGAGAAAATTTAATTAAAAATTACTTGTTAAAGTTTGTTTATAAATGAATTCAAAAGAACCAGCTCTTAATATTAGGAATTTGTGTGCATTTAATATTCAAATTTAGGAAATATATAAGGCCAATAAATGTTTCTTACAATCAAGATCGAGACGGCTTTTTGTCAGGACACGAAGGAGGCGTACCCAAATTAATGCATTAACACACTGGCTATTAAGTCTTTGACCAAGCAATTCCAAGACTGTCTATTGTTTCTTACCGCTAAACACCTTGTCCAGACAACGCTCTTGCTTCGATAAACGCACTTGCCAAGTAGTTTCTGATCGTATACTATTTAAACGGTCATCTCCACGATGGGACACTCAAACAACGCGTGTACATCCCGCTAAGGTGCCCACATCGGCAATTCCCTAGTTCCTTTGAATGCTCACGGCCCGTTCACGAGAACACAAAGCTGAATAGAGCACATCTCAACTTTGTGTTAATTCGAGACAACGGTACTTGATTCCCTTGGCGTCCGTAAGGGTCCATTTATCGTTTCAGAACTAAGCTTGGAAGCAATTAACGGGCCACAAAGCGAGCACGCCCGATGCGGGGAGATGGCTGAGGCAGCAGAGAGCAAAAGGGTCAGGAGGGGGAAGATGGGGGTCAAGGGGGGAGGGGGATGGGACGAAGCGGGGCGGTGTCGGATGCAAAAGGTGGGGCGGGGAAGAACCGGGAGGGGGGATTGGCAGTGCGGGACGACGCAGTGCGAGGTGGAACACGGTGGGGCGGGACTGGGCTTGGGGCGGGGCTGAGATGGGCAGGAGGTAGGGGTGGGATGTAGCGGGGCGGGGGCGGAGATGGGCAGGGGGTAAGGGTGGGACGGAGCTGAGCGCGACAAGGCAAGGCGAGGCGAGACGACGCGGGGATTGGAGTGGCGGGACGGGACGGTTGTGTGGTGTGGTATGGCGGGGCAATGACAGACGGGGTGGGATGGAGAAGGTGGGATGGAAAGGGTGGGGTGGAGTGAGGTGGGGCTGGGAGCTGGAAGCGTCCCACTTCACCGTGTGGCGGCAGCGGTAGCATCTCCACAGCCACGTCGCAGCCTGCGCGACTCGAGCAGAAATAGGCCTCGAGTATTTCCAGCGCAATTTATCCCAAGGCCAACGTATTTCCACGCGTGGGAGAGACTAGTTCACCAAGGCAGGAGGAAGAACGAGAAACGTGGGACCACGGGAAATTCCAGGCGCCGGAAGCGCTGGTATGAAGGGTACGTTCTACACTGACGCAATGCACATTTGATTTGCTGCACAAGACGGCAGCGAGTTTCATCAGAAGACACTGCTAAACAAATTGGAAGTAAAAAGTACTGCGAGTACAATGGAAAAAATCAAATTATGACAACGTATTTAAATTGAGTATTAAATTTATACATATTTAACTTTTATTGGCATTCAGCAATAAGAATGTTGTTACATTCAGCAGCACAAACCTCATTTTAAAACACTATCGATCTACGAAGATAAAATGCATGGAACTTACAGAAATCCATAATTATCTGAAATTAGTTTGTAACAACATTTAGTTACGCCATTTTAAGTATGAAGCTAGAGGTGTAAGCGCCCATTTTTATCAGACCGAAAATATTTTCTCCCCAATTTTACAATTTTGAAATGGTGACTTCTGATCATTCGCTTATTATCGTCGGAATGCGCTAACCGCATTTAATTTGTTCGATCTAGTGACCCAAGAAACCTCTTGTCCGTGGCACATCACGAATTCTCTGGTGCGAGAGGAAATTTTAAAAATCTCTTGCGTTCTTCTTTCTACGTAAAGAACGTTTGATCAGGGCTAGGAAAACTTCGAATCCAGGTCACTTCAGAAGCGCGTGTTTTCGCGCGATAGCGGGCTTGTCAATACCGCTCCAAACCATTAGCGTTGATACCAACGAAAATAAGCACGCCTCAGAGCATCGCGAAACCTTTCGAGTGTTTGGTCTACGTCGCCGAGGGACAAGGACTCTTCTATTGCGCGAGAAGTGCTCTTTTTCGTTTATGCAGAGGCGGGGAGTAGCTCGCTTTTGCTGGGCTTTTGCTGGGCCTTTGTGGTGACACACGCCAAGCGTTGAATTGTTTGTGCTTTACAACGTGAAAGCTCCGACGCACCTTGCGCAAGTTCCGGAGTTTAGAATTTAATTTTAATTCTGGGAGGCCTTCAACCATTAATTTGTTTTTAGAAGAAATAGAAGAACTGTATGGGGAAACGAATTTTCTAGATTCATTCAAATTCTTGCTGCGAACTGCACAAAAAGTTGAAAGGAAAGAAAATGTTTTGTTAGACTAGGAAATTAATTGAAGAATAAATACAGTTTGCCTTCTTTGAACGTAGTTAGTGAAAAGCAATATTGTTAATAAAATTATTAATATAGTTATATTTCAAATAGAATCACCGTTCTTGTTATGTGAAAATTGTTATTCTTTCATTCGTAATTAATGTTTCATACCTCGTAATATTCATTGAGATGAAATATTCTGTACTTTTAGGTCTTCAAAATTGTTGAATGGTCCCAAAAGAATTAAGAATTTTACGATTCACACGATATTGAACCTAAAATAAAATTTATTTGAAGACATGGAAAATGTTATATTCACCGGGAAATGCAGAGAACGCTAATCGACATGTACCCGAAGTAAGGCGAACGTTATTCAAATTCAAGAATCTTTTTCTTTCTTTTCCATTATTCCGAGGATAGTTCTATTTCATAAGAATAATACAATATTATTGCGATCTTTATATAATAATATAATATAATATAATATAATATATTTCAGTACTCGCTAAGATATTTTGTTAAAATATTTATTTTTTTACAGTTATAAGAGCATTTTATTTTTTGTTCCAGACCACTGCGTGCTACTTCTTGGAATACCAAGTGTGTGATTTGGTTCAACAGCATTCTTGCTACTACAGGTAACAAGTAGTAATGCAATTCAGCATAACCCGAAAAAAATCGTTCATCCAAATGGGTCCAGTGTATTGATGGCAAATTTTAGCAAAACATTGACACATTAACAAAAGGTTTTGGATGTCGATGAAATCAACGACAAAAAGATATCCATGTTTTGTATATGATGCAACATTTCGAAGTAAATGTCCTGGTTCTAATGTGATACATAACAAGTCAATAAAAGATTAAAGTATATTCTGCCTTGTATTTCACTTTTCCATTTTCTAATCAATGTACTATGCAGTCAAGGTTCAGGTAGTCAGTTTAACGATCAAGGTTCAGGTAGTCAGTTTAACGAGAAGGTTATGACTAGCAAAAGGGTTTAATGCCGTCTGGGGATCGCAACAGTGACAGTTGTGAATGGCCGTTGATTGCGAGCAATCCACAAAAATACTGGACATTTTCTTTATATCGTGAGACTTCTTTTTTTTTTTTTTTCGAAAACATCGATGTTCTGAACAAAAGACCTGAAGAAAACTTCGAAAGCAAAACATACATATTATAATATCGATGTTTCTCGTAAAAAATCGATGTTTTAAAATATCAATGCTTTTTTGCCATCTCTAGTCCAGTCCAATTATTTGGGATGAGGGGGACTCTGTCGTCCCGCCAGCGATGCGACCGCCGCCGTCATTGCTGCTGCTGCTGCTGCTGCTGCTGCCGCGGTCCGCAGCGCAGCGGGCTGCTGTGCGGGCGCACGTGTTCCTAACGGGCCGCTGCGCTGCCTCCGCCGCCGTCTTCGTCGTCGCGGGGTCTGGGTACCGCTGCGCACGAAGTGTGCCGTACCGTCTCGTCTCGACGCGCAGACCGCCGCCGCCGCCGCCACCACAGCCGCCGCGTGGCGACAATAACTCCTAAGAAACCCAGTCGGGTGGACGGGGCGGGGCGGGCTCGGACGTCCAGGCGGCGCGCGGCGGAGCGGCTCGCTGTCCACAAAAACTGGCCGCGCTCGTCAAAGCCTGTCGTCCTGTCGTGTAATAGCTGGAACCGACGCCGGGCCGGACGTGGGGCTGGGCGGCGACACACGCGGCGGCGATGTCACACACAGGCGAAGCAGGAAGCTTCATTCCGTAACTCGTCTCGGGCACCTTCAACGCCTGTGCCGCCTGGCGCACTGGACGGCTCCTCTCGTGGGTGGCACGGTGACGTCTTCTAGCTGATATTCTCTTACGAAGTTTATTTACTTCGCGAATATTTATTGCGTTACCAGAGACGATGAAAACACGAACACACGTGGAAGGCACAGAAAGGTAGAAACGTCAAATTTTCAACGGGAATTATAGGCCATAATTATGTAACAAGCCTACGCCATTACCATATGCCAAACAAACTTGCTAGAAGGAATTTCTTCAGTGAGTGTATTTTTATGTCTGTAGTACAGAACGCAGAAAACTCGCTTTTACACGTAGATTATCTTACATGTAAATTAGCAACAGCTAACGATCCTACAAGAAACCTAGAATTTAATAAATGGCTTGCATTCTGGTGTAATTTACAGGTGTGCAATAACAGAAGCTATGCGAGGTTGAAATTAGTTTGTTTTGTCTCCAAAGGAAATATTTATATGAAAATTACCACGAAAAATATATAGATCTTCCCGCGTATTTTTAACATGCGCGCAAGTTTTCCTGGAATTTCTAACCCATTCCTTTACCAGCATTAATTGAATTAATAGCAAACTACAGCAATAAACGTCTTTGACGAAATCTGATAACCTGAAATTTTCGCTCCAGTGGAATTGAAAATATTTTGTATCGAAAAACGAGCTACATATTTGAAATATTATTCCTAACGTGGAAATACTCCCCCCACTCCTCTCGCATCTAGCAAAATAAGAGCTGAAGAAAAGGTGCACAGACTTCTACTAACAGCATTCGATTAAAGCGGTATGTGGTCATGGAAATTCGTATTTCGAAGAAACAAGGAGCTAAATTTGTTTGGTTATTTGCTAATGTTATCTGTGAAAAAATATTGGACACTTATTCTCTTGTTTCATAACAGAGACGTCTAATTCTAATATTCCAATATACAACGAAATTCGAGCAAAAATATAGAGTATATTATTCCGCTTTCTTGTATAATTACATAACTTTCTCTATTTTAATAATAATTTTAAGTGAGGCTCCCAATACTCCAATACACTACGCGTTTTCATGATCTGATTATGGCAGTCAATGAATAACCACAAGCATGTCCAAATGTAACATTGTTTAGAGAAGAGCGGTTTCGAAATATTGAGTAAATATTTTTTCATATGGCGATAAGTCGCGTTTGCTACCAGATTAATATATTTGAATCACCCATGAAATATCTCCATGTCGCGTAAGCAATATTACAAATAACAAAGTGAAATGTCACAAAGGAATTTTCTTATCTAAACATAATTTAACAAATATTGCTATCTTAACACGTTGGAAGTTTCGAAAGCATAGTTTCTGGAACGAACGCTAAAGCACATTTAGTCAGAATTGAGCATAACGCATTTTCCATGCGCAATGCAAATTATCTTGTTTGGACTAGATAGATCCTCCAATTACTTTTCTCCCTCATCTGCAACTCTCTCGCTCAAGAGCTCAACACGAAACCACAGAAACCGTTCTAGCCTTCCCCACCCCTGTCTCAAGAGCGGCGGAGGAGACTGCACAGGAACGGCGAAGGGTAGAGGCTGGGGAAAGGAGGTTGAGGTTGGCGTTGAGGCGAGGATGGGAATATGAAGCACGGTGGGAAGGAATATATCAATGCCTTATTTCAGAAACAATATAAGCCTGAGTACAATAACTTTTCAGTTGGGACAAAAACCTAATACGGTTACATATAACATCGTGTAATTTTTTTTACATACGTATAAGTTCTGTTCCAAACACCCCTTCCGAATCGCTCATCTTAATCTAGATCTTTCTCCAAAGACGCATGTATAAGAGAATATGACCGCACGAAGAAATCAAAGCAAAAACTGACTTTCGTGTGGTTTCCGAAGTATACATATGGTGTGACGAGGACGGCGTTAGGGAATGGAGAAGGGACGGGAGAGGGCGTGGCAGCCGACGGCATGTCACGGGGCCAGATTCGCACCCCTGGGGAGCCCCGTCAGAGGCCCCGGCGGTGGCGCCGTCGCCGCAAGCAGCGTAGAAAGCGTTACGGCAATTACCGGCACTCACAGCGGCGGAAACGCGCCTCCGCCCCCGCTCCGCCCCCGCTGCACGGGCTCGGCGCCACCGCGGCTGCTCTTTGCCTCTTTGCGCCGAGCTCCGCCGGCGCAGACCTGTCTCCTTCCTATTTTCCCGTATCTCATCTCGCAGACGTCCGAAAAGATCGTCAAAGAAACTAATTATGTTGGGCTTCGAGTTTCAAATGGTTGCATTGACAAACTCTTTGTATGCTGAATAGGGGCTCCTTAGAGTCTCTAGATACAGAGAATACCTGCATTCCATTGTTTCACCGATCCCGCCATTTTATGTCCAGTTGACAGGAAAATTGGAACTGTAAGGCGTTCGGTTTGTTGAGAACCAAGAATCTATCCCAAACCAATATTAATATTCTTTAAAATCTTCATAATGTCACCAATAGTTATAATTTCCCTACAGTTCCTGATTGGCGCCTGACGGGGTTGTCGGGTGAGTGGATGTTAAATAGTGACGGTTGTGCTACTCTCTGTTTATAGCGACTCTAGGAGTTCCTTTGTGACACTGTCGAGGATTAAATCGATCGTGTTCGGGTAAAGGAAGTTGTCATAAACGCGTTTGAAGAAAAAAGGAAATAAAATTTCGTGTGATCATTGTAAAGCAGGGAATATTTCATGAAGATTAAATTCACTATAATCCGATTGATTTATAAAGTAGATTGTAGATTTTGTGAAATATAACCCACTAACCGACACAATTACATCCAAAAATGTTTTAACTCCCTTTCTCCGAACTCCATCGATATGACTTGAAATTTGGGCCACAGCGAATGTGGGCTGAAATTCACAAATATCAATTTTTATTAAATTACCCTACAAGAAATTTCATTGGGCTCCATACACAAAACTCCAATTTCTAGAAGTGTCATCTACGTGTTGCAGTTACACGAAACTATCGCAACTTCACAACGAATTACACAACTACTGACTAGAAGGCAAACTCATCAACAAAGAAGTTCTCGGCTACGCTTTGTGCTGTACGTGAGCCTGTATATTCATGACCAAGTTCTTAGAATTCCCACCTGCAATAATGACTAAGAGAACTATTAAACCTCAAAGAAGCGTCTATAATTAAACAATGGTTCGCAATTTATTCCCAGACACAGAGCTCCTGTACGGCCCGCGTCTCTACTTTTTACCCTGAAATTACGTAATTTAAATACGTTGCGGCAAGAAATACTCCATTTGTTGCTATGAATCACTTCCCCTCTTTTTTTACGACAGCCAGCGGAGAATGAGAGGGGAAAGCCCAATCGTCTTTCGCGTCGGTAACCACAGAGGTGATGTAGCAGTTAAATTTGGACATTGGAAGGGCTCGTGATTTTGTAACTCCGCCGTCGCCGGGAGCCACGTTTCCTCGAATCAGAGAATCTGCGCCCGCGGTCGTAAACGTGCGTGACCCTTGCCCCACATTCCGATCCTTTCACTCGAGTCTCTGCCGCACCGGTACGTGATCTCCAGCTATTCGTAACTTCCAGCCACCGCGTCAAGGTGCTGGAGAAGTGGGAGGTGGAGGTGGAGGTGGTGGTGGTGGTGGTGGTGGTGGTGGTGGTGGTGGTGTGGTGGTGGTGGTGGTGGTGGTGGTAGTGGTGGTAGTGGTGGCGGTGGCGGCGGGGTGTAATATGGAGGTTAACAATACATCCAAACCAAATTGGAATCGATACACGATTTAAAATGTAGGAAATAATATTAATTAATGATCGAGGACTTTTGAGGTCATTTTGAATAAATTATTTTCTTTTAATCTATTTTTTCTCCAATGTTAGCAAGCGATAATATAAAGAGAAGTACCAAGAGCCCCAACTTTATTGTAATAATACAGTTGTTACATGTCAGTAGTCTCGATGTTCTCCATAGATAACGATTCTACAATATTGGTATCGATGTCGTGATATTATAAAATAGATTCTACTAATATCGACAAATTTTATGTACATCAAGGAACATTCGTCAAGTTCTCTGTTGGTGACTGATTCTACGGTAAGAAATCAACAGGGATTAAAATTTTGTACATTACGCAGAGTAGCTGCTTCTTGTTCACTACAGTTAAATTTAGTTTAGAATTAACGAAATAGGGCGAAAACCGGAATATAATATACAAGCGTTATTGACCTATTTCTTCTACTCTTGCCCCTCTCTCAAGCCTATGAGGTGTGTGCAGTCCTATCAACCTTTCTTCTCATTTGTATTCAGAGATCAATTTCTTTCGGCCTCCTCACAAATCCTCTGGCATGTTGTCTCCCGATCTAACTTATTTTTGGCGCTATTCCATTCCAATCACTACGGAGCAATACATTGACATTCTTAATTATTTACTGATCGCCACAGACTGCGATGGCGGTAGGCGATAAGCGAGTTTTTACATTGCACCAGAAGCCGACACGCAGCATCTTCACATTCGTTGGGATTGATTGATTGATTGATTGATTATTTCATGTTTCCGGTCGCGTCAATAGTCGTCAGTATTCAATAGTCCCGTTAAGATTGGAGCACGTTTTATCACGGGATATGACAGTGTTTTTGCCCCATGTCCATGCCCAATGCTCCATGCCCTATTGCTCCATGTCCAATGCTGTCCCCGTCCGCACTCGCTCTCCTAGGACCTCCCGGTCAGAAGCACTGCAGAGACATCAGTGGATGCCCTGAGCCACCTCAGCCGGTCGTTCGCTTGGAAACCATAAGCGACAAAGATGAAGCAGTTTTGCGTTCGTAATCGTCCCGAGAAGCCCGTATTTAGTATCGCAGAATCTGAATGCGAGGTCACCTAGAATGAGATTTATCGTCTCGATTCCCTGGATATAGCAACTTTTCTGCTTAGGCGCTCGATGCGAGATCGTAAATGGAAAGGGATGCCGCACTTTCAATGTACAATGTTGCATGCGAAGAACTATTGACTGCATGCACGATCTCAAATGCAAGCCATTGGCCTTGTGTTTTTTAAGCGTGTCATAAAGAAAGCGTTGTTCTGATGCGTAATCCATGGATGCCCGACATAATTTAAAGCATAAGGCAAGTCTCCCTGTAGCGAGATAGAGGCAAAAGTACTTAATATGATATGTAATTCAAAGTATTTTTAGCTGCAGGAAGCAGAGGATAGGAAAAATTAGCATCGATTTTATTCACCTCATTTCTGTTTTCCGAGAAAGAAATTACATCTTATTGAAATGAGGAAACAAGAAGTACGAAATCGTTTCATAAGTATTCTATCCACAGTCACATCATATCCTATTATTACTGAAACTGTGAACATTCATTCAGCGACTTTTGAAAAAATCTCTACTTCATTTTCACCATTGACAGCTAACGTAAGCGTAACCAAAATAAAACAAGCCGAAGAAATGTTTTTATGGTTTGCAAACCACAAGACTCCCGAACGCTCCGTCGAAATCTGCCAAAGCGTCGCGGTCACATGGCTGGGTGTCTCCGGGCCTCTCTGGGGAGCCACCTCCACAAATCAAAACCAAAGAGCCCCTTACACGCGCTCTAAAGTGTGTTTAGACAACGTATTGAAAGTCGCCGGCGATAAGCAGCGGAGTGCCGAAACGCTTTCAGTGGCACAAGTCGTTCGTTCTGTGAAAGAATTCGGAAACGAGTCAGTGGGTCGGGCAGAAGGGCGGCGGGTGGGAAAGGGAAAGGGAAGGGGAAAAGGAGGGGGAGTTCAGCGGCGAGGGCGCCCGCACCCGGCGGCGCCCACACTCTCGCCGCCGCCGCCGCCGCCGCCCGCAGGAATTGCCCCTAATAGTGTCGCCCGCCCATTTCCGGCCACCCGCCCGCGAGCATTCCAACGCGGAGACTCCGCCACCGTTGCCCTCAAAACGCAACCGCCCGCCGCCTGTCTGGGCCGCCCTCCCCAGGTCTATCTATAGTCTCCGCCCGAGGGACTCACCACACATTTCTCCGCACGTGGGAAAGGATACAGAGGGCCAGAGAGGCCTGCCCAGAGGGCGGGTGGAGCCCAAGGGAAAGGAGGGGAGAAAGGAGGATGAGGAGAAAGAAAGGAGAAACAGGGAGAAAAGAAGAGGTGAACGAAGAAGAATGAGGAGGATAAGGACAAGGGACATGGAGGTTTCAGAGTCCGATCCTCCTTCGTTAGATCGGATGAATGCACCTCGGGAAGATTGAAGTGGTCCTATTACGGATGAGAACTTTACAAATGAGGCAGCCTTTAAACAGAAATCGACCATTGTGGGGTTCAAGATAACCGTGGAATACTACACGCAGCAGAATCCAAACTCAGAATTTCTATATTTGGCCCAATTTAAATATTCTTGACATTTTCGATATCATTTACTGAGCTTACTACAGGTGTCTTTTTCTCTCTAATAAAACAAACATGCCGGATCTTCAAACGAGCACCTATGTTTGGAGATAAAATCATACGGGAATTGTGTCATTTGATTTCTAATGTCATATTGCCATAATTATAAACATACTTCAAAGCCGTACAAAATCTCTAAACAAAAACACTCGTTACTTCTCAGTGCACAAATGAGAGGACTTAACTCGCCCTGAATCATTTTTATGAGCATTCAAGAAATCGATTTAATATCCTGAACGGGAAAATAGTTGTGGAGAAAAGTGTGTCCTTTTGCACTATTAAGTGAAAGAAGACTATGGTTCAGAGTAACAGTACCGATCTGAGCAAACTACTATATCTTTT
>JAHLJT010008446.1:40353634-40378316 GCA_031308135.1 Acheta domesticus | reverse complement strand
GGAAAATAGACATTTGAAGGAGATCACGCGGATGGAAGAAGAAAGGCGACCGTCAATAGAAGAGTTCTTGCGAGACGCGTCCTTCTCTGAACGTAACTTCATTCCACTCTCTCATCCCACCACGACGGGTGGCGTCCAGTTAAAAAGCTATACTCGACTCAAGAACTTTTTTCGATCCACCGTCTAATGCGAGGTTCGGTACAGTTTAATTCTGAACGTCGTACGAACGTGCCGTCATTACAGCAGACGCCTTTTCACCGCGTTCAGATGCCCGTGATGTCACGAAGTCATAAAAATGTCTTGGAACAATTACAGATCTTCTTAGAAACGGAGTATAATGCCTGCAACAAGCAGTTTTTGTAAGTGGCCGACCATATTAATGGTACAATGAGCAAAGGAGATGTCGGAAATAGGCCGCCGAATAAATTGCCTTATTACTGCGAGTGCTTACGAAGAGATTTAAGACTGAAAGGCGCAGATGGTGGTCCAGGCCGGAGACAAATTACATGGACTGCATGTACCGTTCTCTATACCGAGCAGGCATTTCCTTCCTAACTGTAGTCACATTTGCTCTTAAGCAAAACAAGTTTCAGTAAGAGCAGGGTAATTCACAAATTTAGGTTTACATGAAACTGCACCCTGAGGTGCAATTTTTATAGTGAAATCGTCATGGTGAGTTACAGTCAACTAACAAGAGAATTACATGACCAGAATGTGGTGTTTTGGATATGACACGCTTCAGATATCCGATGTCAATTTCTGCTAAACGGGTTTTCCCTGCGTCCTCATAAGAAGAGACTCAAAACTACCTGCACCCCTATTATTTTTCGAACTATTTAATATATCGAAATTGTGTTTTGCCATTCGGTAAAAGACATAGGGACGAACACAATAAGAGTACTTCATTGGTATTCAGCATTTTGGTTCCTTAAGTGGATATTCCTTATGAGAACTTCGTTTTTTGTTTCGAAGTAGGGCCACACAACTATTATTATGCGGCCACGAGCATATCGCGTACGAACGTCCCTGAAGCCCGTCTTTAAATAAAGGCTACAAATACCTATACACCGTTTAATTTATACCCAGCGTTTTAAAACGACTCAACAAAGTAAATAGTTTCTGGTCGGGAAGCGTCCGTTTAGCAGAAACGGCCTCCCGAAACACTACGCTCATGCCATTCCCTCTTAAAACATTTCCTTGCACGTGTGAAGACGTCTCGCCCATTATCAGCGCAACCTTCTTTCATCGCGGGCGACCCGCCCCGGCTGCGGACCGAACTTCCAGCGAACCGCGTCATCTCCTTCGGCTCACCTGCGCCCCTCCCCCACCTCCACCACAATTCCACCTCCGCTTGCGCCGCCGAAGCAAGGTGCAACCGCGCGCGCCGTCCTGCAGAGCGCTCTGTCGTCGCGACGCGTCGTGCCGTCGTCTGGGCGGGGACCTCTCAAGGCTGCCTGCCAGAATCCACAGGGGCCGCGCTCGCGGCCGCAGAGAGAACGAACGCTCGCCCAAGCCAGCCAGTCCGCCCCGCCCCGCCCCAGCGTCGTCCTCGCCCAACGCACCCGTCGCCCCGTCGCCGCCGGCGGCAGCGCCCCGCCCGCCGCTCCGCAGCACGACCAGCCATGAATGAGCCGTGCTCTCACGCTCCCACGCTACACCACAAGCAAACGTGGCAACGTCGACGGACTTCACGGCAGACCGCCCGCCCTCCGCCCTCCCCCCCCCCCTCAGCCCGCTCTCATTTGCGACAATAGCGAACAATGGGAATAAGAATGAGCCCCTTCTCCTCCCCTCCAGAAGGACCCCTCGCCGCCTGTCCACCTTGGGACTGGATCACGGAGAGATTGGGGGAGAGGTTGAGGAGGGCGCGTCGGGGCAAGATTTTCATTCGCGCAGCGTGCCCGGGGGGAGGGGGCGTCGAACGCGTAAGAGGCTCAAGGCAGGCCATGGTCGAGTGGGAGGGCCCGGTGCGGCGTGCGTGCTGCCAGCGCTGTCGCGCGTCTTCGGGCTTGAACGACGGAATCGACTGAGAAGATCGTGGCGGAAAACTCGCGATGGGGGGATCGTGTTACCCAGCCGAGCTCACTTCGTCAAGCTGAGCAGACGAGGAGCAGGTCGCCGGGAGACCCGTGGCTGGTGGAATTCGACAGCGAGTTCGGGGGTCGGTAATCCTATCGCGAACGCCTTTGTTGTGCCAGTGGAATGCTTCACAATCGCCACTCGCGTTAAGGTTTGTGTGGAAGTTTTGATTCATTGTAGAGCAGGTTTGAAAGCACGCGTTGCTCGGAATAGGTATTTACAGAATCAATAGAGAAAGTGCGCATTAGGCGTTCGAATGAAATACTGACATTTTGATACAAAACAAGTACTCTAAAAACACTTTCCTACGAGTTGTGTACATTGTTTTATTCCTAGAACGAGTTCATGGAAACTTACTAGTATATACTTTTGGGATCGTTGTCAGTATGCCAGGCGGTAGCCGTATTGATTCGTGTTGCTCCAGTGTTATGTTTGCTTTGTAGTCCTCAATTTATGTAATGGCCGTGACTTCTGTGCAGTACGCCTTTTGGGAAAGTATACTTTGCCCTACGCTCATTGCAAAGTAATACTTTCCAATCAATAAACAGTGGAAGGGAAGTACTACTTTTAATGCAAGACACCTGAGAAAGGATTTTATTTTACATTTCTAGCTAGAATAATAGTCATTTATAAACAATAGAGGGTGATGAACTAGGCTTGACGATATCATTTATGAAACACCGAACGTATCACTATAATATTTCAAAAGCTGATCTCAACAGTTTCTGGAGTACCAGAGAGACGGAATTATTTGAACGCCGTGTGCCAAATTTAAGCATTTCAGCACACCGAAAATCCATTCGACCAATATCCCCGAACAATGTTCTAAGTGGGGCAAACAAAGCTCCGGATCTTGCAAGCATCCCAATTATCCGCAATAAATGGAGATATTAGGAGGTCGCCTCTAAAACCGGAGAGCCTGCCGAGTCCGCGAGCATTCACGCTCGCCCGCACCTCAAGCAGGAGCAGCTCTCGGCTCGCGAGGAGCAGCTCTTCGGCGCAGCGAGCGGCTGCCCGCGCTATCTGGGTAAGCCGCCACGCTCCGTGAGCAACAAGCCCGCGCCAGCATTGGGGGCTTCCAAAGCCGCCGGGGCTCGGAGGAGGGTCGTGCCGCCGCCGCCGCCGCCCGCCGCGCTGCGCCGTTCCGATTAACGGAGATCAAACGTACGCCAACGAGGGAGGAGGCTTTTTCGGATCCAGCGAATCGACCGGGGACTGGGTAGAGAAGGCGAGGACGAGAGCGGAGAGTGCGGGGGTGTGGGGTGAGAGCGGGACGGAGGGGGGCGAAGGCGGAGAGGGTGGGCGTGGCGAAGCGCTTGTATTTCCTCGGACGTTTGCTTCGGATCGCAGGATCCTTCCCGCATCTCCGCCCACAGTTGCTCGGCCCAGGCAGGTCTCGTCCTGTAGTTAAGCTGTGCGCAAACGGATGATTTCCGGTAATCAAGTGGGTTTCTCTGCTGCGTGGTTCCACGAGCTGGTGTTTGAATTCCCAGTGGAACAGCAGACTACTCACATTGATAAGGAAGCAACGTTGCTAATTACTTTCCCAGACGTCAGACTGCTGTCTTCAAGCGTTTCACAATTATTCTAATGCTCCTAGTCATACGAT
The DNA here is from genome assembly GCA_031308135.1 of Acheta domesticus. NCBI lineage: Eukaryota > Metazoa > Arthropoda > Insecta > Orthoptera > Gryllidae > Acheta > Acheta domesticus. Next base: position 40,374,628 of record JAHLJT010008446.1, on the reverse strand, counting down.
AGTAGCTAAAATGAAAATTTACCAAATTATTGCATTTTAAGCAATTTATACATCTTTCGATTTTTTCAGACTGACATTACATTTCACATAATCCCGTTCCTTGTGCTTCCCGAAGTACAATGTGACTGCAATTACTCAGTGTGGGTGCAATCCCCTAAAAAGAAACAATGGTAAAATGATAATGATACATTATTTGAGAGACGAGGCATTCGATGACTCAGTATTTGTCTTAAATAAAACACCAGTTTTCTCACTTCTAACGAAAAAAAATCAAATTTTCTGCCTACAAATCCAATTTTATTCACATCCATCGATATCTTAAATTTTCCGCCCTATACCAGTCAACCTACCAAATACCATTCATCCCGCCCGATACCAATCAGCCGCTGAATCGGAATACCGTAAAATGAAGAAAAAAAGAATCCCGCTCGGGGGGAGCGGTACCGAGCAACGTGTTGCGTTGCGGAAGTCCAGAGTTCAGACCTGCTGAGACCTTGTTTTCCTCGGGCTGGAAGGCCGCGAGGTCGGGTTCTTGCGCACCGCGTTCACCTGGCATTGCATCGCTTCTGCCCTGTACACGGCACAGTGCACGCCACACGCCCCACTCCCCACTCTGGACGCGCTCGCGAGCATCGGCGACGGGCAGCAGACGGACTTGTTCTTTGCCGCCTGCACGACCCAGACGCAGGCCTTGGCGACGAGAACGAGCGGCGCGGGCCGGCTGCGATTACGATACACGCTGGCCTACTTCGGTTCGGAGAAGCGCTCGTTGAGTTCAATTGCGAGTTGCCGACAACTCGATATGGAGCACTTTTTCTGAAATTCTGTACATTATTTCCTTGAGATTATAACGAAGAGCGAAGTATTTGTTGGTGACAGCGGTTGGATTCATGACCGCTTTGGAATTACCTCCTTTTTTTAAAAAGAATGAAACGATCTCAGAAGGAAAATTACGATATTTTTAGTAATTCCTTGTATTGTGTTCTGATCTTAAAAAGGCATCTCGTTTATAACTTTGTCTTTGGTCTACATATTTTTCCACATTGTACGGTTTGTCCATTTGCGACAAAAGATCTACATCAGTGGTTTAGGCAAACTCACCAAGATTCTCTATACTGTGGATATTAAAGATACATCCAACATGATTCATCCTCTTGCTCGCTGTTATGAATGTAATACATGAGAATTAATTTAAAATTACTACATCACACTTCAATATGTTGTACAATGGAAAGAAAATGCTAATATTCTCAGTCAATCCCAGTAGTTCGGCGTTTTCTTATCAAAAGAATTTTAAAAGTCAGGATTTCAGTGACATTTGGAGCATTTTTTTTCGTAATTGCTACACGTGTCACTCACGATTAGTTTTCCTAGCCTTTCGCATCACATGATTTATTGCAGTTTTTTATTTACAGCCCGGCTCTTTCCGAATCGACGCAATTCGCTTGGCTGCAATCCGGGGAAGTGGAGGAGATTTCACAACGATAAATAACAGGACGCACTATTTTTAGCCGATTGTTACGTATGGTTCATTTCACAGTAATGACGCGTGGCCGAGCGGTTTTTAGCGGCTGAATGCTGGCATGCGAGCGCACAGAGCATTAATCCGGTGCATTCAGCACGTGTTGGTTAATAATTCAAATGGCTCGACGCGCCCGGACATGGGAACCGGCAGGTGCTACGGGATTGACAGGGGGTGAGGGTGGGAGGGTGGGAGGGCGTGAGAGGAGGGGCGTGGGGGCAGTCTGGGTGGCATGTGAGAGAACGTGAGTTGGCGTATGAGGGGACGCGGTGGTGGTGTGCGAGAAGTCGGGGGCGAGGTTGCTTGGGGTGGCGTGGGGTTGTGGGGAGACGGGACGTGTTGTTGTGTATGAAAGGCAGGGAGGGGCGGGGGAGGGGCGTAGTGATGGTGTGGGCGGGGGAGGAGACGGGGGCAGAAAGGGAAGGCAGGTAGGTATGCCGCCCTCCCATATAGGAGTAGCAGGGTTGAGCAATGGGGGTGGGGGTGGAAAGGAGGGTGGGGCATTGAAGCCCGGCGGAAGTGGCGTCGATAGCGCGTCCGGTGCGATTGAAAATGTTACAGAGAGGTATTTAAAAAAGGTTTTATCGGTAACGCTGATGGGCGTGTTGCTGGAGGGGCTGTAGAGGAGCACCGCGTTTCTCGGAAGCTCTAAAATTTCGATGCAACCATTTTTAAAACAGGGGAGAATTGAACTAGATACGAACCCGCTGAATGCTTGCGAAGGGAATGTGAGGGGGTTATGAAAGAACGCTTTTGTTTTCAATTTGGCTTCAATAGGGAAATGCTCTGCTCAATACCTCTCGCATTCTAAAAGCGATTAACACACTGAACGTTTTACATCGACACCAATAGGGTACGTACACAGAAATCGGTTTATCTTGTTTCTATAAAAGCAAACATTATGCAAAATTGCAATTCTTTCTTATACTTTTCCATATGAATAAAGTGATAATTACAGAAATAACTATAATAAGTTATGACAAAAGTTCAGACGTATTTACTCAATCAAGGATGGACATCCTTTCAAACAATTAAGTTAACTACTATCTGCGATTTTCCTGAACCCGTTTACGTGCTCCAGCAGTTGCAACGAGAAATCACCAACATTTTCGGGACCGTTAATCCCACGATACACCTCGATACGCATAATTTCATCTCCCTCCCCCCCCTCATCACGACCGCTTTCCACGAACTTTCCGCTCCCGTCTAGACCGTCTGCCAGGGCTCCCCGATAGTTTCGCGCCGTGGAGCCCCGCACGCAAAAGCGCGCGCCTGACAAATAAACGCGCCGCCAGCGCGGGCCGAAGGCGCGTGGCGGGCGCGGACAGTCCGCAGCACAGCGCCGCGGCGGAAGAGCGGACAGTTCATAAATAAACCGTCCCTGAATTTGCGGCGTCGATACACAAACTAACCGCTCGTGGCAGGTGTGCGGTAGGCGCGGCCGCGCCGCATTCCTCAGGTGTCTCTTACGCGCGCTCGCCTGGGAGGCCGTGGGGCGGCGGTGGCGGCGGCGGCGGCGGCGGCGGCGGCGGCGGCGGCGGCGGCGGCGGCGGCGGCGAGCGACGCACTGAAGCGCGCGGACTGACACGAACCACAAGCTCGCTCATGCGGAGGGTTGTTGCGAGACGAAACTCGATATATTTCGTACGGGTAGTAATGAAGGCTCGATACGCTCGCATTGCCTCAAGTATCGATACTAACGGAAATTATTTATTTATTAATTTATTTAAAGGTCGCACTATAACAAGTAAATCGGATACTCTTATCAGACGATTTACAATTCAAAAAACGATCTGCTTTTTAAATACCATTTGTAAATTTTTAGTTTATAAAAATACTTTCTAGGGCAACTGACACGCCCACTGACACGAACTACAAGCCCGCTCATGCGGAGGGTTGTTGCGAGACGAAATTCGATATATTTTCGTATGGATAGTAATGAAGGTTCGATAAGTTGCCATTGCGCCGTCTCCGTTGCGTCAAGTCTATCGATACTAACGGATAAACGATTTAATTATTTATTTATTTGAGGTCGCTCTATAACAAGTTCATCAGGGACCTGTATCAGGATAAACGAGAGAATCGACACGAAATGTAAGTATACATTACTCGCCGAGACATTCCGTCTCTTCTGGAAGTGAGAATCTGGAGTGAAGTAACGGTCTGGAAGTTTAGCACGTCCGTCCCGCATTTCCTACAAGTAAACGAAATATTTCGAGTGCGTTGCCACCGCTCCACAGGGAGGTGACTTACGGAGTAGGTGAACTGGACCCACCACTTGTTTCTCCTCCCAGTCCACTTTTATTTCCACATGTGACAATGCCAGGCCTCAACAAAGGCAACCGTGTCCAAAGGACAAGATGAGCCCGTCCAGTTTTGACGAGCCCCCCATTCTTCTTTCGTGAAAGCAATAACAACTGCCACGCTGCTCGCTGTCAACCAGTCGTTAGAGGGCGTCCCGAAGGGGCTGTTAAATTTTTACGGCACCCGCGGAGGCGACGAAATTTGAAACGGTACAACGCGAGGTGTGAAACCAAGTCCATCTCCGGCGAGGTGAAGGGGAGGTACTTGCGGTTACGACAAACGAGGTAATGTTTCTCAAGACGATAACTAATATTGTAGGAGCCATTTTTTTGTGCTTGCTCGACTGCGCGACAGCTCAGCTCTGGGGATTACTGAAAGGATGTCCAAAGCCAATCATCGACACTTTTTGTTCGAGTTTTTAATTGGCTTCAAATTTTGTCAATTCCATAATATCTTATGAATCCCGAATCTTAAAGGAATGGAAGATGTTCCTAACTGAGGTAAAGGAAAATTAGTTAATACATATGCGGGTACAATGTTCTTCAAAATTTTATCTTTATTATAAAGTATTCAAGAACCAAACCTGACATGTAATTTTCGATACTTATTGTTAATAATTCGATATTCGCTCCTTCATTCTATAACCAAGGCGCCAGTCCATCCTCCTCCGACTGAGCGATTTTTTCTGTTATAAACTATAATATACATTGGTATTGTATACATGACCAGGCTCTTGGGAAATCTTGTATAATCTTATTTTGGATTTGCGTTTACATTACGAACGTATTGCCATGAAATTAAAAAAAAACAAACGAAAATTTAAAATCTACAATGCATCTCGGAAACGGGAGACGCAGAACGTCACCACCGCACAGGGTCACGTCGGCAGAACGAGTGAATGAGTGGGTAGCATTACCGAGAGCGCAAATTACTGTTGTCATGGGCGTATGTAAAATGAGGACCAAATAATCCCTTCATCTTACTTCGTGAAGCTTACTTCTTAATCCTATATGTAAATGAGGACCAAACCATCTCAGGTAAGAAACGGACTTGACGAGGCACGAAGTGCAGGTAGGCGCGTTAAGAGGGCCGCCGCCGCCGCGCTGCTGGCCAGCATTTCCTTGTTCCTTTCCCTTCACTTGCCGGCAGAGATCCTTCGAGAGGTCCAGTGATGACAATAGTCTCATTCGAGCTTTGAAGTAGCAACAGCGTTTACGTTTTTTCAAAGATGGAAGTGAAACCTGGTGTTACGCAGAAAGGGAAAGAACTGGTGACAGACGGGTCTTTTGATGACATTTGATAGATGATTTTTTTACTTGTATCCCACATGTATCCTTGTATATTATATTAGCGGCAATTTGTTCACATAATTACATTTTTGAGTACATGTGCTTTAAATAATGCCAAATAATTTTTCTCGAAAACTCAACCGTTTTCTATGAAAACTAGCTCAAATTCCGCATTTTCAGAAACGCTCAAATAGCATTTTCTCATAAATGGCTCCAAATGTTTTCTTCAAACATTTCAGACGGATAGTGCAAATTGCACTCTTTGATATGACGTAAAGTTCATTTTACGGTATTTTTTTGTTTTTCAAAAATTAGACAAATGTATTTTTTGAGATTTCTAACACCGTTAATATGCACTTTTCCATCAATTTGTAAACACTGTTCTATTTATTGAGTTAAAGTACTTCGAATGACTTCTAATGAAGTTTTTCGAAAACTCAAAGAAAATTGCCATTTAGGATGAAGTTTTACTGTGTTTTAATGTTCTTAAAATAATATTTCCGTTCTACTATTAGTAAACCGAAAACTTAAGAAAATAAAAAAAGTACTTTGGGCGGCGATAGATGGCAGCTGGCAGGAGTTTGTGGCAAGTCCATTGGCAGATCTGCTGATTTTGGAATAGCTAAGGACAGATATCCTGGTAAAGAAGAGTGCAATCCAATAGTTTAAAAGCTGAGTTCACTTGAGCTTCAGAAGAAGTCTGGATTACATCAGTAACATTTCCGACAGTTTGATTTGTTCGTGGGAAATGGTTTTGATCACATCTTTTATGTCATTTTTCTTTGCTTTTAAGGCATTCTTATAACATTTTAAAATCATTTTATTGATTTTTTGGCGATGCTTCAGGTCATCAAAAGTAGCTCCCTACTCATGATTATACCTTGCCGAACGACAAGACTCAGTTATTAGCGAATTGAAAATAAAACACCAATTTCCAATGAGAACTATCACGATACCGATACCATTTATATTTTTATTGAAAATAAAATAATAGTTAGAATTAAAACAAAACGTCTAACTTTAACTTCAACTTTATTCGTCTACATTTTAATAATTCTATTAAATAAAATATTTAATACTCACGTAGTCGAATATATACGTACACGCACAATACAATTTTTCAACAAAGTTCAATAATTTAACAATCACTACAAGCACTTATGAGCACTAAAAATCAGTTTGGAAACGCATACATAGGCCTATATTCGCTTAAGTTACTGTGAATTGATTGATTGACGATTCATAAATGAAAATTTCTTAGAATTGTCGAAGCTTTAGTCACGGACTTTCCTGAAGGGTCTTTTCCGTACTGTAATCTAATTTGGAGGTGTTATTATACATTGAACACTATGCTTTATATTAAAGGAGTCATTCTCGCTGAATATTAGCCATAAACAATCCACGCACAAAATAAAATACAGGGAATCCAAACAAGTCAGTACAGACTGTTGTCAGTCGCTACAATTAGGAGTATTTCATTATAATACACTAATTTAAAGAATTCATCACAGAGTAAGTAATGAAAGACTCCGTGCTCATTTCAATGAGTCCGAATCATAGGTGCGACAAAAATATGAGATGTGGGCCCCTAATCACTACTACCCTAAATCACGGCTAAATATGAATTATTATTATTTACTGTGAAATTTTGCTGCGTGGAGCCGGCCGCCCCTGCGGTCTCCACTATGCTACGCCAGTGGTCACCTTTCACTTTTACCTGGAATGCCAGGTAGTCGGTCCTCAATTTACGTATACCCTTTTCTGGGTCGGTCCTCAATTTACATATAGGCTTAACTCTTATTCCCCTTCCGGTCCCCATTTTACATACCCCGGTTGTCATGTTATTCCGTAAATGTAGTGTCTTTTTACGGGATATAGCAGTGGTCCTCCCCTACTGGGAGGACCACCGCATAGGGAAACAGCGCCGGTCGAGACAATCTCTAGTAACCTCTCGTCTAGTCTCGGAATGGTGGTGTATTGCATGCAAACCTAAGCGTCCGTGTATAGGGGGAGACACATGGCGGGGCAAAGATAAGGAAGGAAAGCGGTTCGTGCTCCGCATTCGCCACGTTTTGGGGGAAATTTGGTAAAATATTTGTTTCGGTGTAACAAATTTAAAAATGAGTAATTGAAATGTCATAATTTTTCAAAATTACTTGTTTTAGGCAAAAAACATTAAAACAGGCATCAACACTCTTTAAGGACATTTTAGGCACTAAAATTAGAGCAGCCGCAGCCGCTAGAATTCTGCAGTCACGTAGTAAAGTTCTTAAGCCAATTTTAGACGAAATTGACTTCAGTACTAAGACTACCATTTAAGTATCTATTTTTATTTTATTTGAGTAAAACGACCGCATTGAAATGTTGCCTCCTTAACGAGAAAAAAGCGTTTGGAATAGCGTTGAGCGTAGGAAAAAGCGTTGGCTCAATAATCTAACCCTTGTTTCTCCAAACTAAGATTTTTGACTTAAGAACTTTTACCCCGTGACCACAGAATTGTCCGGACTGCAGTTGAATTCGACCCAGCTCTCCAGCTAGGGTCGAAAACACACTACCAACCGGCGAACGAACACCTAGGACCCCGGTCAGCGATGCTGCAGACCGACGGGTGTTGCCACCGCACCCTCGCAGGCGGTCGCGAGGACGACGCCGGCCTTCGAGGTGCGGGGGCGGCGGCGCCGAAGGCCCAGGTCGGGCGAACACGGGCTGCGGTCGGGCTGGCGACAGCTGCGGTCGGCGCCGCGGGTGGTCGGGTAGTTGCCGCCGCCGCCACCGCCACCTCCCAAAGGACGTGGTCGCATGTGCCACCCGAAGCCGCAGCGTGGGTTGGTCCAGCGCGTGGGCGCCGCCAAGGAAAAGAGGGCTAGGGGATGGGGGAGGCAGGGGCAGCTGGGCAGTTGAACGACGGGGCAGTCGTCGCGTCGGCCGTTCATTTCCGCCTAGACATACAATGCAGCTGGCTAGACGTCGTAAAATGGGGGAGGCGACTTCCGCCCATCATAAAACAAGACTTAGCTTTCCTAGAATAAGTCTGGTCTAAAAATGGCAAGCTAATACCTTCAATAATAAAGTTTTAAGTAAAAATAAATCTCGAAAATAAGATGGATTTATAAAAATATACTGGAAATAGTTTGATTTTCCAGTATACTGGGAAAAATATACTGGATATTCGTATTATTTAAAAATACGGTTTTTAGAAATTGCCGCCTAATTTGAGTAGGAAGAATATTTCGGAAGTACCTGTAAAATTCATTCAATTTTAGTACCACGCTGGTTACGATATAACAAAAGATCAAGGCGATTTTTCAGATTTCTGCCTTCTGGATTTCGATACAATTAAATCACGTGTAATCACTACATATTACAAGTGCATTCTCCAATTAGTATCTCGAACTTCCGAAAACGCACACCGCATTACATTTGGTAGTCTGAATAAATATCGCACATACACGTGTGTTTCCATAGAAACGGTCATTTGTCAAATGTTCCCTCACGTGACCAACAACAACGCGCGTCTTCGATCTATATCGTCGCTTGAGTCGAAGCCTCAACTATTTGACCCGTGTTACGATCGGCTTTCGCCAGAAATACTCCACCGACGTCTATGACGTCAGTCCAACGAACGTTGCTACCGACAAATGCCGCTCATGCCGCCGCCCGTGCCCCCGCCCCCGCTCCGTCCCCTCCCGCAGTATACGGAAGCATCACAGCGCGCATCTGAACGTCACCCGCCGCGCGCGCGGCGCGAAACCCGACGCGGTCGACGGCGCAAGGAGACCCACGCCGCGAGGGAGTCCGGTCGGGACGCGAGCATCGAACCGGCGGGCGATCGATGTGTTTGTGCACAAAGGCAATCCCCAGGGCAACGGCCGCGCGCCGCCACCTCCGCCGCCTTCCGGAATGCGAGACGCTCGCTCGCCCGCCCCCGCGCCCCCGCCCGTCTGCCTGCCTGCCCGCCCACCCGCCGGCTTGCCTGCCCCGTCCGCGGCCGGGGCCCTGCGGGTGCGTGTGGCCGCCACAGAGCCGGCCCGCCTGCGCGCCGACAGAGAATCCACTGCAACCCGCAGGGGACGCCTGGGCGCCAACGCGCACAGTCCAACGGAGGAGGTTCTGCCAGAGCGTAGACGGAGACAGGGGAGTAGAAGGCGGGGGCGCGCACGGAAGATGAAATAGGAAAAGGAGGAGGAGAAGGTGAAGAAGAAGGAGGAGGAGGAGACGGAGAAGGAGGGGAAGGAAGAGGATTTTGAGGCCGCGTCTACATCTATGGCGAGGGCTTATAATCTACGGCGAGAGCACATTCATTAACGAGTGCACATGCATTACCATACCCAATTCCATGAATTGCGTTAGGGGTGGCGATTGACACGTTTCGTCTAATGGATAAGTTTCATAAACGGTTAATGCAAATTATTTCTTAGAATTAAAATAATATGACTTGTATATTTCATTTTCTACTATTATTTCATTTTTGCAATGCCTTTAATAAAAAAATATAAAGGGTATGGGTTGAAATATTTCTAGCATCTAGGTGGTGGAAGGGGCACTTGCTCGCTCTTTCGAGAAGCCTCTCAAAGCAAATTGTAGTCCAACAATCTGTAGTTTGAGAAGAACGAGGCCCTGAGAGATTCTCTAACAATTTTCAGAATTCAGTGCACTGTAATATTAATTTATTTTTAATGTTTCGTTGCGATGCTACTCGAACTTTGAAATTTATGAACGAAGAAATTGAATTTTGCAGTTCGATTTTTTTTTTAATTTTAGAAATGAATTTATCTTTTGGAAATAACCTGTCCTATTATAGTAATTTCGCTATTATCCTTTACCGCACACCTAACTACTACCAATATTTCTTATTACAAGATTATGTCGAATGCGTTTTGTCTAGCGAACATATTAGTAAACAAAAAATAAAAATAGTTTTTTTCAATTGAAGAAATCAGAGAGGTGTTCGAGATCAGGAATATTAGATGACTGTTCTGTACATTAACTTTGTTGGAAATATAACGCAATTACCCTCTCACTCGCGCCTGACGAACGATGTAATTTAAGTTCCAACACGCAATGTATTCATTACAAGTCGGAGCGCAGCCCCATGGCGACACTAAAATGAAATATCCGCGGAGAAGAACGATGGGGCGCATGCAGTGAGTAAAAGTCTCCGTGAGACCAGCGGGAGGGAGAAGAGAAGGGTGTCACGGAACACAAAACCGAGTGGCAGACGCCAACTGTTGGCGACGGGCACCGCACGCGGAACTGACGCCCCTCGACTCCGCACCGTTGGCGCACCCCTCAACTCCCCAATGAACTGCTCCACCCAAACCGCCTCTACGCACAACGGACGCCTCGCGCGTCCACGCCTCATCGCGCTAAACGAGCCACGCGCGTCAATACAGTTAACGAACGCACGCACGCCGGCGCGGCGCGGCCGCGCGCGGATGGGTTGGATGAAACGGAGCGGCAACGGACAGAAAAGAGGATAGAGGGGGAGGGGAGACGGAAGAAGGGGGAGGAGAGGTTTGTGACAAATGATGGGCGTCGCCCGCGTCGAGAACTGCAGAAGTCTGCAGCGGCCCTGCGCATTCGCGGCGGCGGCGTCGGCGTCGGCAGAGGCGGCGACATTTCTAGACGTTTCTTATGCGCTGCGATTCTTTTGGTGGTAGGAGATAAATGTCACAGGGGGCTTTATGGAGAGCGTCGGCCAGACGGGAGAGAAGGGGAGCGAACTGCAAGGAGATGCCGGAAACAGCGTGTTCTTCTCTGGGCACCAACTCGTGGAGAAACGATGCGTTTCTTGTTCTCACGAGAAATTTGCTAACTATGTCCTACAAAGCGTCATTTCAGTTTTTACATTTTACTGAAATAAACATCCGATAATAATATTGATAATAATATGATTATAAGATTTGGAAAAACTCTTGAAACGGAGGGTCAAGATAGAAATCCCAGCAATAATGAGTGTTCTATGGGCTCTACCCCGGAGACTTAACAATCATCTTAGCACCCTAGGTCTTGAATCGGGTCTAGAATGCTGACAGCAAAGAACTCCATTGATTTTTCAGCGCTCACATTTTGCGTAGGTACTCCTGGGAATCCTCGTACGAGTAAGGGAAACAGTATATGAGCTGAAGAACACCGTAAATAATACTTTACAACTTAATCGATTTATCTCGTTGAAAAATTGTCTAGTTTGTATGTTGTTATTTCAGAGTGATACTTGTCCCTGCGGAAAATTACTTTTCACACTAAGTTATGATGCACGCGCCTTCTGGGCATCTTCTCGTTAAAATTATAATGGATGGAGACATTATAGAGTAATTTGTGTAAAGCGTTTTCAGGACGAGATGATTATTATTATTACTTCTTGAGATGGACTTAGCTTTACAGCAATAGACTGTACATCGTTCGTGATAATTTGTTCAAATAACTATAGCCTTTCACTTGTGCTGATTTTTAAGAATTTAATTTTTTTATTGTGTAACAGCCACCTGGCGATTTCTTTGGAGTGTAAAGATGCGACCGTAACATGATCAATAGCCAAGATTTTCTTCTCTCTTTCACAGAAATGTGGCAAACTCGTTTCCTTTCAGGGACCCACCATACTTCCTATGACCGTGAGCCATTCGATCCGTTTGCACCTACGTGCCCGAGCAGCAACCTGCAGTGCAAAGCTCGGTCCGATCGTTGCAGGGAGACGTTCTTTGTTACAGATCTGTCTCGGGTCGACAAAAGCCACCCCACCTGCCGGGGGCCAGGGGAGAGGGGGTACCCAAGGCCGGGGGCGGCATGGGCGCTCTCCGGGCAAGAAGAAGCACGTCTCGGACGAGCCCGATGAAAGCGGGAGCAGCGAAGACACAGCAGGAGGAGGAGGAGGAGGAGGAGGAGGTGGAGGAAGGGGGAGGAGGAGACATGCTTTCCCAGGAGCCGACAGGTTTTTGAAACCGCGAGGGCAGCTGGCGTAGGGGGGAGGGCGGAGGCGGGACGCCCCGTCACGCTGTGAATTTAGGGGCTGCGAGGCACTTTGTCGCCCGGATTCCACCATTCCGCCCCCGCATCGCGTGGAGCCCCCCCCCCCCCCCCCCCGCAGAGGAGGATCCTAACGGCGCCTGCACGGGCACCGGCATGAGCGGACACAAGAGGTGAAGGTTCGAGAGCTGAGCGAAGTCTCCAAGGGCACAATCGTGAGAATGCACAATGAACGCTGCCACACGTTTCGGTATACATACTTTACATATTAAACAACAAAATATAAACCCGTCGTTATTTTTGAACATCAAGGAACGATATTTCACATCTATTAGAATCCACACTTGATTAAAATCATAAAATGTGATGTATCTCACTTCTTATTCCAAATATTTCTTAAATCTTTTCAAGAATTTTATTTTACAATCTCATTAATTGTTTTCACAAACAACGAATCTGAATAGCGTAAGAGGAAGAACATTGACGTCGTATGATGTTCTTCATTACAGACAAGTTTAATGATGGACTGCTTTATTGCATGCGAGATTTAGTTTATAAAACAAACTACAAATAAATCCTAAAACGCTTCTCCTTGTGCAAAATACGAGAAAGACGAAGGAAATACTAGGTCATCAGAATCATCTCTTACGAGGATAGTGTGAACGATGAAAATAGTACAAACCGTGTTCGTTTGGTTCGATCACGAAGACGGTGGTTCCATCAGTTCCATCAGTTATTATTTCTTATTTTAATTTTTACAAAATACTGAATAGAAACATTTTTAATCCATGAAGAAAACATCAAGCACCGAACATCGATGTTCAAAAAAATGCGAATTCAATATACCGATGTATAAAATACATGTGTTTACAGAAACATCGATGTTTTGAAAACAGACATCGCTGTCGCATCCCCAGTGAGCAGGGTCTTCTACGTGATCCTAAATGCGCGAGTCCAGACGAAACAGAATCCTGGAACCGCGAGGTGGGCGGCGCAAGGTTCGCGGCACAAGAGGGGGGAGGCGGGGACGGGCGTGGGGTCAGGCGACGTGGGCGAACAACGCGCCCAAACAGGTGTGACGCAACAAGACGCCTGCGCGACGCCAGACAATGGGAGCGAGATGATCGGCCGCGCGCTTTCACCGACAGGTAGCAGCTCCCCGCCCCCGCCACAATACAAGTTGCGCCTTTGTAAGCGCCGTTTCGGTGGGCGCCCTTCGGGAACGGAGGCGATGACTCACATTCCTCCCCGCCCCCGCTGCCGGTTACTTGTTCACGAGCAAAAAAATGCGCCTTGCAGGAGGGCACATAATGGGCGATTATGTAGACTCAACTTTACGCACTTCTCGATTTAGCAGTCTCTATTCAAGTCCCAGACTCTCCTGGAGACTCCTCATCGAAAATTAGAGCCTGCAGGACACTTTCGCGTCAAAGAATGCACTTTAAACACAGGTTTACATATTTTGCGAGATAATGTTTAATATTAACAGCAATGAATGTATTAAAAGAAAGGAAGATTCACTGTCTTTGTACAATCATAAATAAAAATCGAATTATTTACGGAGTAAACATGAATTGAGGATACATCGTTATTTTGCAGATAAAAAGAGCTACATCTGGAAAGTTGGCCGAGCATTGTCACCGGGCAGGAAAGCCACAGAACCCAGCGAGCAGGATTTACCAGAAGAGCGACGGATGTGACACTTTCGGCGGAAACGACGGCGATTACAGCGGCGGTGATTGGACGTGGGGGGCACGGCGGACGGACGGACGGACAGACAGACAGACAGACGGGGTCGACCGGCTGGGAAGGGTGGCGGTGGGGGCGAGGGTAGCGGTGGGGGATGGCGGGGGGCGGCGGTGGACGGCGGCAGCGGTGTGGAGGGGGCGGGGGCAGCGGTGTGGCGGCAGCGGGAGCGGGTCGGCGGCTGCGGGGGCGGGGCGGTGTGGCGGCTGCACGGGCGGGGGGGGAGCGGCTGCGAGGAAAGCTGCGGGGGCGGGGCCGGCGAGCGGGGAGCGAGCGCGCAGAGGCAGTTGCGGCTTGAATTTCCGCCGCCGAAGACCCAGCAGCGCCGGATACGACGCGGACAGGTTCTTCTTTCCCCTCCTCTCCTCCTCTGGCCCCGCCCCCTCCTTCGCAGGTCACGAATTACCGGCGAATTATCCGCGGGCGCCCTCAAGGCGCGGGAAGCCGTGGCTGTTCGCAGCGCTCGCCCTCCCCCGGCCCCGCGTCCACGCCGGGGCTTCAGCCAGGCACTATGGGCCCTGCTGGATTAGGTTGCGCCGTTGAGCCGTTGGTGCTTTATAGCGTGTTTTTTTCCTACATCAAATACAAATTCAGTAACTTCATTAATGTTAATACTGCGTGACAATTCTATTTTAGGGAAAGGTATTAAAATTAATGCTCAGATGCCGAATTTGTATTTGGTGCATTAAGTAGATCACACACGAATAAACGGAATTTTATGAACCGGTAACTACAAATTAATATTCACATACGTAGAAGTTAATACGGTGTGTTTTTCAGTGTCTGAAAATTATGTAATACATACGTAATATTTTAGGTCTCTTCCAATTTATTATGTAAATCCATTTTAAAATTATTCATCATTTTAATACTCATGCTTCAATGTCGAAATATTTTCGCGTTTTATTTCAAACAACTAAAAATTTATAAAAATTTATCATGAGTAGAATTCTGAAGAATATTCGTTTCGAGAAAAGAAATCCCTCCCCAACAGTTTAAATCTTTCATCAGTAGCTTTCACTCATCCAATAAACAAGTTTGGCAGTTTTATTGAACTGCATTCGCCATATTACGCGATACGTTTTCTTGTCACTTTTCGTTCCTCTTTCAAGACTTTCCATCAATGGACAATAAACAGCACTTACGAGGCATTCTCATTCGCACAAGAGACTAGCATCATTACGAGAAACTTAACAGTTTGACCTAACCCCACACGTTCTGCTCTAGAAACCTCACTAGAGGCTACTTGTCAGAATGACATCTCATCTCGTCTCGTCTCCGCTACGCGCGCTTTGTCTGCTTCCCTCACTCGCCCTTTAAAGCGCTGCCGACAAATTTATAACATTCCACCCGGTGCATAGGCTTGCCAAAGTAAACTAACTGCCTCATAAGATAGCCTCTCTCGCGGCTCTTATCACACAACATCCGTGTACGGGCTCTTGCAGGAGTAGCAACACAAACCAACACCCAAGATACATATCTAATATTAGCTTTTCTTGCTACAACACTCCGCCAAGTCGACGCTCGTAACACTAAGTTGTTCGTATGGCATGCGCTGCACTGTACCTCTTCCTCCATCTCTCTTCCTCCCCCCTCCCCCTCCATCTCCCTCTCTCTTCCCTTTTATTATTCACACTGTCACACCTTGCTTGCAAGCTTCATCCAGCACCCTTCTGGTGTCGGGATATACATACGTACACACACCTAATGATTTCTCTAATGCTACATTTTTGTTAAACAAGAATGTTTGCTGTGTAGTTGAAGGTATGGTAAAAAAGAAAATGTACGAAAAGAAAACTTCTTTGAATATGAATGTGTTATTTGCACCACACTTTAGGTGAGTTGAAACCGATAAGTTACATTGCATTTTTTAGGAGGGCCTACCTCAAACCCCCATCTGATCATTTTCGTAAGTGACTACTTCCAACAAAGAGAAGAAAGTACAGAACGACGATTAAATTTCTACTCTCAGGAAGCGTATTTTTAAAACTTTTTCTATCCTTAAGCACGTTCGTTATTAGTTTTTCAATTACTCCCAGAATTATCACAGATCCTGACAAAGAACGTTCTAAATGACTTGTGCCAAAATAAAATCAGCAATCTCTGCTACAATTTAATCATTTGACAACACGCTAGATAGCTATAAACAATGCGACGCGGGGTTCAGTTTAAATCTACTTGAAACAACGGCTCGTTAGTATCCTGCGTGGTTTCCGGCTCGACCACAATCACTCCCTCGCTCCACCCTCCCCCGCCAAAAAAAGGCCGTGTCAGAACAAACCAGTCTCCCTTCCTGCCCCCGGTTATTTAACGTGCGAGCGACGGTACCGCGTAGTTTCATCAAGGCTCCGTGCAAGGGAAAATTAGGGAAGTATCCCCCTCCCCCTCCAAATGACCAGAAAGTAGTGAACTTCATGTATAAATAAATATTGTGCAATATATTCGTTTTGCGGTCCGGGTAGCCAAAGAAAACGATTTCATAGCTCGAGAAGACATATTCTCAACGGTGGCCACGGAAGCCAAAGACTTCACTAATTTCATAGCTCGTGTTCGAAGCCTTGGATTAGAGTAGTTTCCATGGTACTGCACGTCACTTCCAAGGGAGAGCCAGAGCTACGGCCAACGGACTATCTTTCGATCCCATTTCCTATTATCTCCGTACTCTGTCGCTACAGTACGTACCGTTCTATCCCCCTCACACATACAGATCTGCATACACCGGCGGGGAACAGTCCTTTGGAACCTTTTGAGTGAGACAGACGCTAAGACATAGATGAACTGTAATTCATCTCTACGGCTATAGTTGTAATACGGCTGACGGCCCTAGGAACAGTTAACCTCCATCCTAGAACGAGTCATCCATCACGAGTTCTCTTCTGATAAATTGGAAAGAGTGGGTGGAAATTGGAAGGATGTGTGTGATCTTTGTGGGAAAGGGGGTCACAGTATACGTGTTCAAAATTATCGAAAAAATTACATTCATGAATACAACCTATTTTCTCCAAATCTGTCCCTCAATTCTTTCTCTACATTTATCTTGCAACGAGCCGACGAACTCAATCACGTGAGACTACTACCCTGCCCCCAGTCACGGCACCGCCCGGTTGCACGGATCTCTGCAACCGCCTCATCATCGGCCCGCATAAGGGAGTTGCCTACCGCATTGCGTGATCTAATTTTAAACGCAGTCTCAGAGGCCATTACGTTGTTTGTAGAATATTAAATTGTAGGACGTGAACCAATTTGTAAACCAACTATTTGTAACACTCAATATACGATTCAATAATATTTGATCTCGTGGATATTTCTCGCAACAGCTATTATGAACCATTAATGAAAATCACACGGCCGAAGCTCCGCTTTCCACAAACACATCCATTTATAAACGTGCTTCGACCTGAATATTTGCTTTACAATTATTACAAAGGAAGTACGTCACTCCATTAAATGAACCTCCAAAATATTGTTCTTTTATGCTTCGTACTGCCAGAACACTAACGACCGGCGTTGAGGACGTTGCGTCCGAAAGAACGAATCGTCCCCTCGCAGCACGGCATCGCGGAGCGGAACGGGTCCCGGGTTTCGGGCCCCGAGCCGGAAGGGGCCCGCGGGGGGCTGGTATGGGGAGCGGGCCCCTCGGCCTGGCGTGACGGATCGCCCGCCCGGATGCGGCAATAAAGAGTGAATCCGGTGCCAGACACTTTTTCCTACTTGCTGACTAACCGGAGCTCAAGTGGACTCCCTTGACAGTAGCATTCGACGAGATCTGCACGTTTGCTATGGAGCTTGGAATGTAACTACAGTAGACTTCCGTGGCCGGCTGAGGTGTGGGAGAGTTCTTTCGATTTTCCAACACCCTCAGGTACACAATCGTTGTTAGAGGAACGTCCGGTTCGTACCTCGCGTAAGACTACGAGATTTTACAAACTGTGATACCGTGAATACCGTGGAATAGCAACCACCATGAATACCCTAATCTGGATATTCATCTCTCCCCAGGAGGAGCAAATAGCCCCAAACCACTTGTAGCGCTGAAGGCAAACCCCACTTTGCTTCACATTCAGATAGTCTTCATTTTATATACATCCTCTTAATATAGAGTTGTTTGCAAATAAATCTTAAAACAGAGCGAGACCATGAAAGCAGATTACCAGGTTCGGATTGTTTTACAAAATCAACAAACAAGGCAGATGTGTACTCTTTGAGATGAAAACGTTTATGCGTGTACACTACAGAAAACTACAACAATGCAGTTTACGAGTGCACACAGTTCGAGTTAATTACCACAACATCTCAATCACAAACGTTTTACGACCTTCCAGTGCAGCACTAAGTCTTTGTTCCTCGAGCTTTGTTTGGAATTTCTTTCAACGAGCCTTGTTTGTGTCACTGAAGGAACAGGAGACTGCGTTTAGAAAAAGAATCTAACGATTTACAAGGAAACGTGTCTAGTCCTACGCATTGCACCCTCGAAACCAGTTTTTGGTGTCACTGCTCCCTTCTGAAATTGTTGAAAGCCGCACGGAAACACGAAACCTCTTTTAGCAGCAATAAAAGACATTGGAACAATGCAATTCTTTACCTCGGTCAAAATAGGTTCTCCTGTCGTTTTAGTGCGGCGAAGGAGAAGGATACTCTCCAGCATCCACGATCGTCTCCTTTTCGTAATTTCGTTATTTCCAAAGAAAGGGATTTTTTTTCAGAGTATACCAACAAATTAAATAATATAAACGGGAGAATATTTTACAATAAAGTGACATTAAAACACGCAAATAATTACTAAAAATTTGGCAACGGCATTGTCGCAAGATTTCATACCTCTTACGTGTAAAAAAAGAAGAAAACGCGAAGCCCCTAGAAACTTCATTTATCATTATTTTCTAAATTTACAGTCTACTGTACTGAGTATCGGATGAAATGGTATCTCTTTTAATTAACACTTAAAGCTAAAAAGAATAACAGCACAACAAAGTAATTTATTGGAACCCCATGACACTGGTATTACAACCATTCGAACACAAACACGAACACGTAAAAAAAATATTTTAAAAATTAAGTTGGCTAGTTTTACAATTTTTTTTCCACATTTGCATTTCTTGTCAAATTACAAAGGATTTTTTTCAGTTTTGCGGAAGAAGTAAGAACGTTCTCTCTCTATAGATATGAAAAGTCTCCTGAAGATTTTTACGATATTGACTCGAAAATAACTTTTCGGGCTCACTCAGGATGAATTTCGTATTTCAACATCAGATCTCAAATGATTTGTACAACTTCTTGGCTATAAATTGTATTTCTGGATAACCATACATCACTTGCATAAGAGCGTTTTTATTCCTTTTGCCACGACAATGTCATTAACCTCCGGTTTGCAATAAACGCAATACGCACGCAAAAACAAACATAGAAATAGTTGACTCAGATACTGACCTTCAAACTGATTATCGGTGAAGAGTCCGTTGAAGTTCTTGGGAGCGACGACACCCGTTTGCCACTATGTGCTCCACGATAACTTATCTCCGAGACCTGGCGGTCAAATTCTCTTGTGACCAGGTCAACAGGTCGTCTGGCGTAAAGCCAAGGAAGACGATTCAAGAGGACACGTAAGCAGATAATGACTTACTACAAGCAACTCTGTGAATGATGAACTGTAGGTTCCCATACGTATTAACTAACGGAGCACAGTTTGCAAAGCAATATGGCGTCAGAATTTGTTTAATTAATTTCAGACAGGATATCGCGAGAGAAAAATAATCGCAGACACGATATGGCGAGAGAGTCAACTGGGTCCTTTGCGGCCGTTATATGTACCTCAACCGCCACCCAGTTTGACCCATGAAATTCCCTGTTACGCATAAGCATTTCCTAAAACGGAATTCTTATTAGCAAGTTCCATCTTTGTAAGTAACTTTCACCGCTTTCACAAACGCAGAATTGAAATGCGATTGTTTCAGTGATATGTGAAGTGTCGTGTTTCCATCGATTTCTACACGGCACGTCGAAATCTAACAATGAAATCGAACAGACCCTTGCTACCGCCACAAGTAGCGGCGCAACGCGAATCGATCAAAAGGGCATGTCATGTAAAAACGACACTTCCAAGTGAAAATATGCCCATTACATCATAAATAGGCAGGTCCGGGTGAGGTGCCTCAAGACCAACTTGTTGCCACGGCAATGTCTGTCCTAGGTTTCGAGTCCCTGTGCTGGCAGAGTTTCTACACCAGCTAGATTGTTCGAGTACAGCCGCTCTCTGGAGGAGAATCGTACCGACCGGCTGCTCTTATCGTTAGTTTTCAATGGTTTCTCCGATCAACGCCAGGCAAATGCCGGGGTATGCGCGTTCTTTTTCTTCCTCCTCCGTGTCCCCTCATCCCCACTTTACATACACACGCACAATACCACCCCAGATGTCGATCAGTCGGGAGGTCAGAAACCTTTCCAACTGGGGAGGATACTGGAGGAGGGAAGTTCCGCAAAATGACGTGTAGGCGCCGCATCTAACTTTCCCATAGAGGAACACCGCCCTTTTTCCGGGACATAGAAGGCATTAATGACGGGACTAATGACCACAGCAACTGACTACAAACAAAATGATTAATCAAACGAACAGGCACGTAAGGGCACCGCATCTGCGACCTATTCATTACGGTCTGGCGATCGCAAGCCAGCGCTAGGCCGGGCGTGAACGTTCACCCCGAGAGCCTAGTGAACTAGCACACAGAAAGGAACGTGTCACTTCACGCGTCGCCTGCCAAGCACCGACACGGCAGTGGGTGGGAATGGGGTGGGGGGAGGGGGGACCGGCTCAACGCTCGATTCCGGTCGGCGTTCACGCCTCTACCTCTCCACCTCACCGGACATATCCGGGCTCCCTCCGCCCCCGGCGCTCCCGCTGCGTTCTGCTCTATCTGCCCCGCCCGCCATATAACGAGGCGCAGCGTGCTCGCGGGCGAAGCGGAGTCCGCATCGGATGCTGAATTTCTCGCGCGCATTGCCCGCTACCAGAAAGCACTAACGGACTGCACTCGCGCATTTTGTTCTCACGAGCACTTTTCCAGAGTACAGCCTATGCTAGGCTAGTATTCGACACGCTACAGTGACTGCACTACAAGGAACATGTCTACACAAAAATTTGATTTTTTTACCTCTAGTTAACTTAACTGGGTGTAT
>JAHLJT010008446.1:40281963-40353534 GCA_031308135.1 Acheta domesticus | reverse complement strand
CATTGCAGGAGAGCGGTCCACGTAGTACGATCTCGTTTCCTCTGGAAGCCCCCGAGGGGAAGGCATCTCTCGAAGCGCTACACAAGCGCATAGACTCATTTAAATGGCAACGTCTCCAACCCCGCCCATTTCTTCCTGTCTCTACCCGGCCACCCCCCTCCACACTATTCCACTCCGCCTCGCCCCGCCCTATTACACTCCGCCCCCGCCCTGCCCTATTACACCCCTTCCTGCCCCGCCCTACTACACCCTTGCTGCCCCGCCCTACTACACTCAGTCCCCGGCCCGCCTTACTACACCCCTTTCTGCCCCGGCCTATTACACTCCGTCCCGCCCAACCCTATTACACTCTTACCCGTCCCGCCTGCCCTATTACACCCCGTCCCGGCCCGCCCTATTACACTCCGTTCCGCCCCCGCCCTATTATACTCCGTTCCGCCCCGCCCTATTACACTCCTTTCCGCCCCGCCCTATTACACTCCTTTCCGCCCCGCCCTATTACACTCCGTTCCGCCCCGCCCTATTACACTCCGTCCCGCCCAACCATATTACACTCCTACCGTCCCGCCTGCCCTATTACACCCCGTCCCTCCCCGCACTATTACACCCCGTCCTGCCCCGCCCTATTACATCCCGTCCCGCCCCCGTCCCGCCATACCCTTCCTTCCCCGCCTTGCCCCTTCCTTCCCCGCCCCGGCCCGTCACAGGACATCCCCGCTGCCAATTCCCTCCCTCTCCAACCCCGTCCATTTCTTCCTATCTACCTCGCCCCTCCCCACTTCGCCTCGCCCCGCTTCGTCTCGCACCGCCCCCGCTTCGTCTCGCCCCGCCCCGCTTCGTCTCGCCCCCCGCTTAGTCTCGCGTCGCTTCTTCCCTTGCCTTCTCACTGGTAATAGTCTACTCTCCAACCCATTCCGGTTCGCTCCTCCCTGTCTCGCCCCACCCCCGCCACGCTCCCCCGCGTCGCGCACCGGAAGAGGTCCTTCGATGGTGCGGGAGCGTATCCGCTCTTATGCTTCATTTCGGCGCCTCGGAGCGCGTAATGAGCCTCGCAGAGGCGCAAAGAGCCCATTCTGCGCGGAGGAGGACGAGGAGAAGTGGCAGAAGGGAGGGGGCGGCCCCGCCCGGCCCGTTGCAGACGAGGACGTGACGCTCGTGGGTGCAAAACAGCCGATATCTTGGGAACTGGATTAATTACCGCGGCTTGGCTGTACCGGATGGATCGGCTGTATTGGTATTCAATCTCCGAAGAGGGCGGCGAGGAAATGAAACCGGGGAAGTAAACAGAAGCGAACGAAATGAAAGTTGATTACCCACTGCATTATAAAAACTTGGACTAACCTCCTTCTTTGCGAAAAGTAGCATGCCGTGTACACAGCCCATTTATTAGAGAACAATTCGGGAAGTAGGAAGGCGATCACTTAACAACGCACAACAACGTACTGTTTAGACACACTCGCACGAGCGTCTCGAAGCCGTGTAATTTTGCGAGATCAGCGATCTTACGCCAAAGATTGGAAAACAAACAATTATTAAATCCATTTTCAATATTGGATGAAGCATCGCCGTTTTCATGTTTTCATATAAACTCATTTTAACATCTTTCCGGATTTAAAAAAATACGAAAAAAGTCTCTTTTTAAAGCAAATACCTTCTATATTATGCTTCGAACGTCGAGATCAATATTTTAAGTATCACAAAATTTCAAACCTTCGGTTACCTACAAAACAGTCTTGCCGACGTTACCGTCGTGCAATCAGATTGCTCTAAAAAGGGCGGGGTTCACCTTCTGCTTCGCTCTCCTTCTCTCGATGTCCTATAATAAGGGCGCCGCCGTGTATCCGACTTGCCTCGCATCCCTCCTCTCTCTCGGCCCCGGCTGACTGACGACTAGCTGGACGGCCGTCACGAAAATGTTCACCGTATCAACGAAACACGGCGCGGGCGGACAGCTGCGCCGGCCCTGGCTCGCGCGTGCCACGAAATAATTACTCGGGGGGGGGGGCGGCGCATCCACGCGCGGGAGCCGGACACGCGACCGCCGCCGCCGGTCGCTAACGAGCGTCCCACCCCTCCGCCCTGCCGCTGTCCCCCCCGGGGGCGCACACGTGTCACGCCCTCATCTCGCCCTCTGCCGGCCCCGCTCGTCCGCGCGACGCCCCGCCTTATGACAACGCGAACGAGCCCGTTGTCGCCTAAGGCGCACGTTTGTCAGTGCCACTTCTCTAGATTGATTAGTGATTCCGGGCGCGTCAACTGCTAAGGACATTAGTCCTGTAAATTGTGGGTGTTCTTATTGCGGGAGGTGGCGATGATTTCCCCCCCCCCGCTGGAGGGCGAGATCCGGCGCCGACCTACCCGTCTGCTTGCGGAATTTTTTCTCCGACTAGGTGTGTCTCACCAGCGGGGAACCGCTCCAACCGGACAAGCTTCAAGCTCCCGACTGGTCTTCCGGCATGCGTGGTAATGTAGTGCATGTAAATGAAAGTCTGTAAGTACGGGGGTGAGGATCGGATAAGGAAGAGGAAGGAAAGATGTCGCGCGCTCCGTGGCCCAGTTGTACTGCTCCAGCATTCGCATGGTGTTGATCGGAGAAACCACGCAAAACTACTAATCAAAGTGACCGGTCGCTACAATTCTTCCGACAGCGCCTGAATTCGACCTAGCTATGTAACTAGTGTCGAAAATTCTGTCACCGTCGGGATTCGAACGCTAGGTCTTCCCGGTCAGAGGCATCGCAATGACATAGATACTCTGAGCCACCTAAGCCGGTACTTCTTTGGATGTACTGTTGGTTTGGGGGAAAATTCCATACCAACTTTTGTAAGGAATATTGGAAATTTAAAACATCTGCGTTCTAGCCAAAATATATTGAACTTCAATACGTAACATTCGTTTTATTTAAATTTATGTTCACAGTGGGACCAAGTGAGACAGGTTTGTGGAAGGTGAGCAGGAAAAACACTTGAGAATCATCTATAAATTTGCTTGTGGCCTCAGCTTTTTTAAAATTCTGTCGAGGGTTATAGTTTTCCCATTATTAAACTAAATTCTGTTCAATACATTTTATATTGCATTTGATTCAATAAACTGGTTTAGACCCCGTTCCAAAAATGAGAGAGTAAAATATTGCCAACAGTTGTCTTGAAATAGAGTACAATTTATGATTCTGGGTTAAAAAAATAAGCGATTCAGAATTCTTTGCCACGTTGTTAAGATGTGGGGTCCATAGAAATACTCGATAAACAGCCTTTCCTCACTACTTGCAAAAGAAATGGAGATTTGGGTTCTCAAAAATTAAAAATTATATTTTATGTTGTACACTGGCGTAACTGGTTGTCGAGCTACGGATTCAGAAGTGCAGAGAAGAGTCACACTTGCAGACCTAACATTGTCAATAGGGTAGAGACTTCAGAGCATTTTTTATGACATTAAGAATAGTGTCCAGTAACAATAACAAGTGAACTAAAAACAATCGCTTCCGAAACGGTTTCTTGTAAAAACGTTTTTATCTATTATTTGTATCGTCCTTTAGTGATAAATTAACATTCCCGTTTCCATTAGATTTATTAATTCTCAAATTTTATTAGATTGAAATGTACTCGCAGGAAATTCGCTGTAGAATATCAAACGAGAATTTCTCTAAAGAACATACAGACACTCCTGCTGCCGTCTGTGCTTTGCCAGTCTTCCTCGGCGGCGCTTCTCTTCAAACAGACGGCAACTAAAAAAACCCCTCCTGACAGAATTTCCATCCTTCACCTACAAAGTTGCGTACTTCATTAAACTCCGTACGCTAAGAACCCTCCTCAGAATTCTCGCTCGCGCTCGAAAAAAAAAATCCTTCCCAATTAACAATTTCAATTTTCGCTCTAATTAAGAGGACGTCTCGGTGCCCGCTCGCTAGCCCATCCGTCTAGCGGACACGGCGGGGGGGGGGGGATGTCCTCGTCGTCGTCCTCGCAACAAACGGGAGATGCGTCCGTTTTCCATCAATTACGATGACTCTTAAAACCTCTGGAGGGCTGTCGACGAGCACTGCTTCTCATTAGGACTAATACGCCGAAGGCTCGGCGTCGCTGATAAGCGAGGGTGAAAGGGGAAATGCTTCAAATTTTTCGACCCAGACTGAACTAATGCGGTCAGTTACGGTTTTATTTAAAACGATGGCAGAAATACAGCGGTTTGCTTTAGGGATCTCTGCATTGTCATAGCCCTCAAAACAAGAAAAAATCTACAGGAATTGAATTGAATTGCCTTATTTTACGTAGCGAGACTCTGGCCATGAGGCTCTTCTGACTGACCACGCGAATAACGAAGTGTGAATGAAACATTGTTGTATCCTTCTTGGATTGATCTCTCGACTTTTTTACGATATAATCATGGGGTTTGTGATAAATTAACGTTAACATTGTTGTATGTTAATCACAGAAAACTTCTTTTACAAAATCTAAAATATAAACTGATTTAATATTGAGGTTCATACGCGTACACTTAGGAAAATAACAAAAACACTTATAAGATCGAGCTTGCCGCGCGGAACGTGGGAGAAGAGTACCTTACCAATTCTCCAGACTGCTGTCCGCCCGACAGTCTGTCGAAACGTTCGAGAGTTGATGGGAGTGTGCGAACAGTCGATTGAGGCGACAAACGGCCAACTGATGCCGCGCAATTGGGGTTGTAGGAATGTGAGGCGATAGTTCTCTCGGAAAATCATCAACTGTCACAGATACCCAACTCGTGGCCACAACACATTCAACTGAAAACGGGAATTTTACTGGCGACAGCCGATGCTTATGTAGAGGGCACAGGTGCCAGTCAAAGTTTTAACGCGTGCAAATTGGAAGATTACTTCTGCGCGATTCAAGTATACTTAATTTTAAAATATATAACATACGAAGAGATTTCTAATGCACATTCCTATGCACATAGTAGTCTTTTAACGGAAATGATTTAGTGTAATTAGACGGACGATAGTGTTGATAATCGCACGATGTTGAGTTGAAGTGGTCCACTATCTCCATGTAGACTCACCAGTAATTCGTGGTACAACAGGGTCGTTCAGTCTGTTTTCAGAACTCGTGCAGTAGTTTTTGTCGGCAATAGTCCAAGACTTTTCAGACGGCTCGCGTTTAGCCCAGAATAACGTTTCACACATAATATTCTGTAAATTTTCTGAGTGAGAGTTGGACCCCAGCCATGACGTTCTCTGGAAGCAGGTACACGGGGACCGTTCGGGTATTGGACTGACGCCATTAGACAACTTCTCGCATCTTCAAAGAAAAATCGAACGAGGTCGCAGAGAGAGGGCGATGAGATGCAGAATGTTCTCTGTAGTGGGGAAAATCCGTAATTAAACCAGAATTCGTTTCGAGAATAACCGAATAAAAAAATGCGTGTGTTTAAGCTTCATAGCTCCGAAACGAGTTCGTTGCCGCATAGTCAGGTCTCTTACAGGAAATATTTCTTCTGTTCTACACGTTCCTTGTGATATGTAAAATAATTTATAATTATACAAATTATTTTAACCGTAAATATAAGAGTTCTTAGTTCCATCTTCTATCATCACCATTTGTCAAACAAAACGACTAAAACTTGAGATGAAATTATCCTGTGACCGAGTGTTGCCCTTGGCGATACATCGATCAATCATATCGATTGATTTATTCAAAGATAATTTTTCCCTCTGCCTACTAATGAAATTAGACTTCGGATTCTGATTTATAATGCGATACTAATATTGTCAGTGTTGAGTAAATATAATAAGCCTACTCTCATCCGAAAATGTTAAAAGTAGGAAATTTAATAAAATAATGAATAAAAAGTACAATAGAACATTATGATTCACAAATTGAAACTTTTTTTTAGAAATATTTCAATATAGAGGAAGACGAGGAAGACGATCGATTCCAATGTATCAAAACATTTTGTGATGATTAAATTGATTATATTGATTTCATTTGTGAAATGTCAATACCTGAAATGTTAAAACAAGGTTCTTAAGAGTTTACTCCTGTTCAAACTGTACTACAATTCAACTTCATAGAGAAAGTTCACGCACTTGGGAGCATCATGCTGTAGAGAACGAGAAAATGTGAGAAGAAACTGGTAATCTGAAAGCCCTAGTGCCAGCTTTCAGCGTTATTTTCTCTTACTAAATAAGCTTAGCATGGCGTCTCTGGTATTTAATGATTTAAAAGTTTCATTTGTGCTTTGCAAGTTCATGGTAAACAACTTTTAAACATATTGTAGTTGCCCGACCCGTCTATTTGTAACTACAGAAAGTTACATGAAAATCTATCGATTAAAATAATTGTGTAGATTTTTGTTGCATTACAAAATTCGCTTTATGGTCAGTCTCATGAATGAATTCTTAACTATTCATGTAAATGTCGGAAAGATAGTACAGTAATTCATTGTTTTACCAATGTATTCGTAAGTGCATTAAAACCATCAAGAACACTTGTTTTTGTAGATTTTTTCCCTTCAGAATATCCTACATGGAAACTGCCAATCGATTTGTCTTGTCGCGAGGAATCGATTGAGCAATTAATTACCTCTGTAGGTCCCATAAATCACAAAAAATGCGTTTTCGTTACTTAAAACAAAAAATACAACAGTTTTTTTCAAAAATTTTATTTCCATTTTCTATATGGATCAGCAAAAAAAATCCCCACCAGGAGACCGAGACGCACCGAATGACACCTCATTTGACTCTGTAGACCGAAAATGGTCTAAGCGAGTGACGGACGGACACAGGTTACTCGATTACCGTACTAAATAATGAGTTTTTATTTTGCCTATTTTGCAAACCCTCTTTTCCTTTTTTCCATACCGGTTCCACCGTCGACTTTTGGGGTGTGGACTTGGCGGTCAATAAGGTCATGCCACTCTGACAGCCCCGTGACGACGACAGTGGTGGTGGTGGCGCGTGTGTCCATGGTGACCGTGTCGCGTGCGTCTGGAAGTGGGTCGCGTCCGCTATATAGTACGTGTATATGAAAGATCCGCTCTCTGCTCGCCCCCTTCCTACCTCTCCCACACCTTCCCGCGTGTTCGTGTAAAATAACTCCCGTGGAGTCACGTGACCCAAGCGCCGCCGCGTGTACGTTGCACGAAAGGCAGGAAGACGAGGTCTTTTACATAGAACGCGTGCAGGTTTTTTTATTTTATTTTTGTTGTATTTAAGTCGGCCTTTCTTCTGTCTAAATATGCTTTCGAAAGTGTTTAACAATGTGGCATCAATGAATAAGAAGCCGAGAATAACCAAGAGAGGGTGAAAAAAGAAGACAATGCATTAATCCAAAATTCAACAGACGATCTTGTCGCAGATGAGCCTACATAACGATGACCTCCAATGTCACGTTGTTTTTGAATCACAATGCGCTTTCTGTATCTGGTTTGCATTGTGTTTAACATTAAATCGGAATTAATTAAAGAAGAGAGAATGAGGTGCTGTATTACGAAAGACTGATAGGATTCTGGAGGAGATGCAGACAGGAGGGAAACGAATAACAAAGCTTGTAGAGGTTATCAAAGTGGATCGGGAGTTATAATCTTAGCTGTTGGTTGACCCAGGTGGATGAAAGCGCTTGTCCGTTGTAAATATCACTTTAGCTTTGTGCCATTGAAGTTGAACATATGGTAAAGAGGTTTGCAGACATTTGTGTTTCGTCGTAAAACGAAGTTTGAAGTGGTGAAGATATTCGGTCTTTCAAAATCTAATGCTCATGAACTGAGTCGCTTCCGGAAATCTTGTTTACAATCGGAACTTGCAGTACCTCTCTCGTAAATCTTAAATTTATTGTCGTTAGTTGTTTATTATAAATAATTACTAGATATGAGGACACACCACTCTGACCTTCGCCTAAACTAAAAACGATATGACGGAAGGGGGTTTAAAAGTAGTAACAATGTATGTTGTGTAACACGTTAACGAATGTATTGCAGTAGTAGTGATAGGAATTTATGAGCCATAATGGATCATCCTCGAGGAATGTTTCTCATAGTTCTAACTTGACTCGATCAATCATAGTGGTGATGTTCGTCGCTTGTATTACAAGTTGTTAATTATGATGAGAATGGATTGGCCATCATGTAAAGTTAAAACGCAATTAATTTGAAAGAAAACGGCGGGTCAGTGAAATGAATAAGAGGTCAGTTAATTACAATAAAAAAAGTACTAAAAAGAAGAAACTGTATAAATCGTAATAAAATATAAATTATAGTAAATAATAATAATATTAGTAAATATAGTTAATAATAAAATAAAAGAAGGTATGTTGAAAATCTTTTCACATGGTCTTCAGCTGGTCAAAATCGAAAAGAACAATAAAGTTCAAAATTCAATAACATTGAATGACCCTGACGAAGAAATTTCCATGCTACGTTGTCCATTATAACCTCTTCCACAAACTTGTTTTTCTTGATCTCTTGAATGTCAAAAAATAAAAAGGAGGCGCTTCACGGTTCCTTTAACACAGTGGTGTCAAGGTCTTCTACTGGTGGCAGTGGCACGCGTCGTGGCGCCGTAGCATGCCACGAGCTTCTCCGCGCAACTAGCGTTGGGAAAGGGAACTATTACGTATGGTAGTAACCCCGCTGTTTTACAATAGTGATGGTGTTGTCTCTGTTGGCGGGGTAATGAACTCCGTGGAGGGGCGATTTCGTCGTAGCACTCGTGCCACGGGACTCCCGCTCTTGGCATCGACCTTGACTACACTGCTTTGGACCAATGGACTAAGAGACAAGTGTCTTATTTATTTATTTGTCAAAAAACAGTAAAAACTGTATATGACGTGTGGGGAAAGAAATTTATCTGCGCACATTTTCTTGAGGGCCAGAATTAAAAAAAAAAAAAAAAAAAAAAAAAAACTTACTTACTCACCAGCAGCGATCTGTATTTGAGGCGACGATTCGGCGAGAGCGTTCTGTCGCTTAACGCGTGCTTGTCGCGTGGCCGGCTGATCTCTTGAGCGAACGCAAGTGGATCGGAGAAGAAAGGTCATAAAAAACCGTCCATCGGCCGGAGTCGGCTGTATAAAACTACCCCCCATCACGCATTAAATGGCTCGGCCATTACGCAGTTACGACGCAGATAAGATTTCGACGAAAAAAACTTTTCCATCCTTGTTCAGACGCTTGTTTACTAAATGTCCAATGCTACACTCACGCTGAAACATACAAGTGATGTTTTTTTAAAATCCGAAATAAAATAGAAATTAAGCGTTGAAAAATCTCAAATGTTTCAGTGGAGTACTTATAGATGGAAATTGAAATAGAAGTTTACAAATGTCTAAGTACCACATTATGAGCGGAAAAAACAAAGGATGTCCAAAAATTCTAGATCTTAGATTATATTTCTGTACTATATATATAATATATATATATAGTATATATATATATATATACTATATATATATACTACTGTAATATTCAAATACGCTGTATTTTATTACTAGTGCATATTTTCGGGTGCGAAATTCAGTTTACCAATGTTCTATTGACATAAATTTCAGCAGTAACAGAGCTGTATCACATGCAGTAGTAAATTGTTTGCAACAAAAGGAAAAAAATAAAGGGCAGTACTAGATCAGATGTTTAAAATTTGATTTCTATTAACCCATTTCAAGAAAACTTGCAAAAAGTTTGCGATTACGTTCTGCATTTCAAATAAGCATCTATTAATAAAATAAGTTTTCTGAAATCACAAATCAGTCAGGTGTTGCAACTTGGTGAATAACATTCTATAGTGGAAATTCTTTATTACCATCATCTTGTACGTTACTTCACAAAATTACCACGACAAAATAACGACTGCTTAAACGCAGTACCCCAACATCATTTGACTGGTTAAGAATACACTCCCTGTTGCCGAGTCGCACATGAAACCGGGAGCAAACGCGTTTATTTACAAACCAAGGACATCGGCTTAGAACGGCCGTGTAACATCTTGTCCCCGCCGCCGTTGCCTCCCTCCCCTCGTGCTTGTGTTAGCGCCGCAAACTGCAGCGGGAGCTGTTTAAACCATTGCCGCAAGGAATAATGGATATATTATCGCATGGCGCAGCTCCGACACGAAGCAGCTGCAAAAAGGTCAGCGCTCTCTAACTTTTTTCCTTCTCATCTCGGGAACAGTGCGCCCCGCCCCGCCCCGCCCCGCCCCGCCCTGCCCCGCCCGCCCCGCCCGGCCCCTCCCGGCCCCTCCCCTCCCCACTCTTCCCGGCGGCAGCGGGAAGCGGAGGCAAGGCTTGCGGTCCTCGACCCGCGTTGATGTTTACTCTAAGCTTCCGGGCCTCATGCCGCCGCGACCCTCCCCGCCCCCGCGGGAAGCCTCCGTCACCGCCTTCGACTCTTCCTCCTTTGTGTTCCTCTGCATCTTCATTTCCCATAGCGTCAGCCCCCATTACCCTTTTCTCTACCCCAATAGCGCACTTTACTTTTCCGCCTCCGTAGTGTATATTACCTTCTTTTCCGCTGCCCCTATTGTCAATTACCTCGATGGTCCACCTTACTCCTCTAGAAATCATTGCCACTA
Organism: Acheta domesticus; assembly: GCA_031308135.1. Lineage (NCBI taxonomy): Eukaryota > Metazoa > Arthropoda > Insecta > Orthoptera > Gryllidae > Acheta > Acheta domesticus. The sequence continues at coordinate 40,342,997 of JAHLJT010008446.1, read as the reverse complement.
CCACCATTTCCTCTTCCCCATGGCGTCCATTACGTCGTCTGGCCCAATTGCCTTCGTTTCTTCCTCTACGTTCTCTTCTCCTCCACCCTTGATGCATTTTCACTACCTCCTCAGTCTCCGCCTTTATCTTCTCGTCCTCCTGCTCTGCCACCGCTCTGTCCCCTCCGCCCATTCGGTCTCCATTTCCCTGTGAGCCCGTTCCTACCGCCAGCGTTCCTAGATCACCCGTCCCTCCCCCTACCCTCCCCTTTCACTCCACCCCACCCCACCCCACCCCCGTCTTCTCCCACGGTCGCTGGCCCTCATCGCCGCCGCCTCCATCGTGCCCGCGGGCCGACGGCTTTTATAAATAGCCCCCGCGCATCTTTAATGCATCTGCGTCCGATCAGGCGTCCTCGCTGTCCCTTCGGGGCGCCCTCTCGCGGAGGGGGCGGAGAGGTGGGGGAGGGGGGACGCAGCTGCGTGTGCTTGCGCGTGCGTGATGCGGGTTGTTGGCCGCGCGCAACGCCGCTTCTGGGGAGACTAGAACGCGCGAGAGCGGCCTTCCCGGAGGCGCAGATGTAGAGAGGTGTTCAGTAAGGGCCTATTTCTTCTGGACAGTGAAAAGCAACCGGAAACGCGTTTCGTTGCCACTGCAAGTGTTAAAGTCTTCAAAAAGTTCAAGGGGATCCGGCTTGTCAGAGCAGTCCATTCCATGGAAGAGGTCTGGAAAAGGAAATTAAGCAGCAGTTTGTTTGTAAAAAAAAAAATATATTTATTATGTAAAAATGAGAGATCGAATTGGCATTGCTAAACAGAAGTTGAACAATGGAACAGTTTAATTATAATAATATTGTACGAAAAATTTAATTTCAAATCTATCCATCTACATGATACATTCATTTCTCGTGACTTAATTTTAAATGTGTTGATATCCAACTGATCAAATATCTTAACGTTTCTTCTGTTCTTCTCTATCTGTTCTTTGATTACCAAGAGAATGTCGTCTCAAGGTTTGAAAGTTCATTATAAGTGTTCATTAATTGAATAATAGATTGATATCAACCAAGCGTTGTTCATTTTCATAACTATCAAAGGTTTTCTACTAATATTCCTGAATTACTATCATTTACATGTTATGAGCAATGACTTGATAAACATTTTTCCCACTCAGAGTTCAGTTGGGGGACTCGGATCACCAAGTTGTAATTTTATAATGCGTGAAACATTCTGCTCAAATAAAAAAAGTGCATTCTCGTACCAAAATATTCCGATGTAGTAAACGCAAAATTCTGCAATTTTTATTGGCTAAAATATCCCCTATTTTAGGGGGTAGGAGCAAAAAAGTGTCAATACAGCTTACGTCGTTATGGGATGTTTCAGGATTTTCTGGAAGCAACCGTTTAGGACACAATTCATTGTAAGCGAGTGTACATTGCTCGGAGACATGGACGTTCGGAACAGGCCAGAAATGTGGAAGTGCGTTGCAATCTGGTCGTTATTTATGGACGTGCCCGAAGGAGTTGGATGCACAATCAAAATAAATTACCATTAAGACTACAGATTAGAGGAAGTTTTCGTTGCGAAGAAGAATGGCTCTTCAAATTAGTGCGCATAGGAAGACAGAATGGAATTTGTTTTGAAATTCGACACACATCGCTTTCCACCTCCGTCAAGCCAGCTGAACGGCGAAGCAAATTAAAAAACAAAAAAGATAACGCTACTAGCAAAAAGCTGAAAATGTTGTGTCGTGGGTGAAATTCACACCAGTGCTGTTTTTCGTCTTCCTCTAGCTACATGGGTTTCAGTTTTCTTTTATTCCCTTGAACTTGTGATAAACTATTGCGCTCATCCATCTGACAGGGCCGTGCCCCCACATCCGTTGTTCTTCCTCAGTTGTGCCTTTTTTTTGTTAGTTTTCCTTATTCTCTTGTTTTTCTTTATCGTCCCTCCCTGTTTAGGATGAGTTGCCATTGCTAAGGCACTATTATTCGATGAAAACGGCATATATTAAGTTAACGATTTCTGAACTGAAATAACAGAAGCCGTTATTTTTCGTAATGTAGATTGCCCTACTCTAGAAGTTGTATATGGAAGAAAGTGAATTTTGAAGTTTAAATTCTCTGGTGATAGGCGTTCCTCATTTTTTTAACAGGCGTGTACTAATGTCTGTATTGGATGTAAACACAATAATCTATACAATCTAAATAATTAATGTTGGTAAATAAGTCTATAAATTGTTTGTAAAGTGTCGAGAGAACGCTTTTATCTGATGCTCGTGTGTGTGTGGGGGGGGGGGGAGGTAAAGTGAACCATCATGCAATAGTACTGCCAGTAACTAGTTTTGTTGACATCATCCTAAGATCAAACGGAGAACTACCACTCAGAATTTTACAGCAATTCTATTATGTGCTTACTAATGAAGCGAGAAAAGAATTGTTACTTCTATTCCACTCGTGAAATACGAATCAGTCAGGTTAAATGTGTTAACTAAACGAAATTATCGGAGAGGATTTATTGCGTCTTTAACATTTACTTGAGCGATTGGTTGCAGTGTTCTGATTGCGAACAGATTCTTTATTGATTCCAGTACGTACCTATTCTCTAAGACCATCTGGCAAAGATCAACAAGAATCCATGTAACATGCGCTCACGCCTCTCTGCTCCCTGCTCAAAGTTCCGTCTCGTTACTCCGCTCCGTCCTGCATTCCGCTCCGCTCCTCGTACCATCGTGCCATTCCGCTCCGCTCGTACCATCGTGCCATTCCGCTACGCTCCTCGTACCATCGTGCCATTCCGCTACGCTCCTCGTGCCATTCCGCTCCGCTCCTCGTACCATCGTGCCATTCCGCTCCGCTCCTCGTACCATCGTGCCATTCCGCTCCGCTCCTCGTACCATCGTGCCATTCCGCTCCGCTCCTCGTACCATCGTGCCATTCCGCTCCGCTCCTCGTACCATCGTGCCATTCCGCTCCGCTCCTCGTACCATCGTGCCATTCCGCTCCGCTCCTCGTACCATCGTGCCATTCCGCTCCGCTCCTCGTACCATCGTGCCATTCCGCTCCGCTCCTCGTACCATCGTGCCATTCCGCTCCGCTCCTCGTACCATCGTGCCATTCCGCTCCGCTCCTCGTACCATCGTGCCATTCCGCTCCGCTCCTCGTACCATCGTGCCATTCCGCTCCGCTCCTCGTACCATCGTGCCATTCCGCTCCGCTCCTCGTACCATCGTGCCATTCCGCTCCGCTCCTCGTACCATCGTGCCATTCCGCTCCGCTCCTCGTACCATCGCGCCATTCCGCTCCGCTCCCCCGTCCCGCCGCTCCGCTCCGCTCCCCGTCCCGCCGCTCCGCTCCGCTCCCCGTCTCGCCTCGCCTCTCCGCTCCGCTCCCCGTGTCGCCTCTCCGCTCCGCGTCCCGCCTCGCCTCTCCGCTCCGCTCCCCGTCCCTCCGCTCCGCTCCCCGTCCCTCCGCTCCGCTCCCCGTCCCTCCGCTCCGCTCCCCGTCCCGCCTCTCCGCTCCGCTTCCCTCCCCTCCCGCCACTCTCCGTGCCCTGACCCGTCTCTCCGTTCAGCCACTACAGCGGCGCGGGGCGATGCGAGGAGATGCGAAGCAGAGAACAGGGTTCGCGTTGTGAAGGAAACCATTCGGTGGGGACCGAGCGAGCTGTCGGAAAAAAAGAGGCTTTCGTTAACGGGCGGAATGCGGGGGTGGTGGCGGCGCTTCTGTTGATTTACTACGAGCAGAGGAGAGGGGCGGAGATGGTCTAAAGAACTGCGGACAGATGTTCATCTGCATCCTCAGGAATCTGCGTTTTGTAATTAGTTCTAATTGCAATATGTTGTAGAGTAAGAAAAAGATCTTTCATGGAGCATCACACCCTTCGTTGTGCTGCTTGGTCATTTGATTTGTTCATCACGATATTTTCTTCTGGCATTTCCGTAGGATGATATTCATTAATGCAATCGGCAGTAATATTTCACAAAATTAATTACTGAAAATCGAGCAAGTGGAAACTAATTAACTTTTGCAAAAATTATAATATGGTGTTTGTTTGCATTATACGTTAGCCCCAGTTTTCTGAAAATCGACCGTAACTTTTCTTACTGAAATTACATTATCATTATTATTATTATTATTATTATTATTATTATTATTATTATGATTGTTTATTATTGTTATTATTATTATAATGCTGGCCTTATAAAGACGGTTGCGGCATCCATCATCTGCGCCGAGGCTGCAGGTTCGAGTCCTGCGTAGGTATGGTCATATTTGTGATTGTCCCTTCACCCTTCATTATCATCCTATCACTTCATTATTCATAATTCAATGCGTAACAACATTTCTTATCAAGGGTTACAGCAGTAGAAAGCTGATTTCCATAATTACTCTTAAATCTCTCCGGGACCTCGGAAGATAACGTGTAGCGTGGTCATAAATGGCCGAGACGATAATAATAATAATAATAATAATAATAATAATAATAATAATAATAATAATAATAATAAAGTGGTCACTATAAATTAGATATTGTTTCAATGCAAAACAATGTCAAGAGCAGGTCATCATATAGTTAAGCATGCGAAATGTTTTCAGTTATTAACAAAGTAATTTTTTAAAGCTGTCTAAAACGGGCTGATTAAAATTCTAAACTGTATTCTGTAATATTAAATTGTACGCAAAGAACGCTAAGCGCTTATCTGAGGATTGTTACGAGTCTACCTGTTGGTGGAAGCGAGTAACGTAGGGGGGAAAAGAACTGTTCGCTTTGAACACATCAAGTTGATAACTTCATAACCCATTCAGTGCCTCTCAACGGAAAAGTCAAACGCCCTCTGTGTTTATCCGGAAAGCATTTGCACAAAACGAAGTTAAAACAGCCTGCACTCTCCTCTCGACTAAATTTGCGATCCTTTAACGCTCTCACCGTGCCCCACAGCGCAAATCTCTGAGCGGTTCATCTCGCATACGACGCGCTATCCAAGTTCATAAATTTGATGGGAACTTGCACGAGTACATGCGGAAGATGGATCCAAACTCCATTTCATCGAGTCTGCGTCTCGTTGCTGGGATGGAAATTCAGTTGAGGCCCAGCCGCGTGGTGCGTCATGACAGCGCGGGGAGGGCGATGGAAACACGCCCGCTCTCCGGAAAGCCGACAGCGACAGCGGCACGGCGTAGGGGGTGTGGGGGCACAGGGGGAGGCGTGACATGTTCCCCATCCACCCCACCCCACCTCCACCCCTCCCCCGCCTGAGAGACCCGCGCCAGCTGCTCACACACAGAGGGCTCACTGCATTAGTTCGGGACGGAAATAATGGCACAATAGACCCAGGGAGGTTGAGGGAGTTTCAAAACGCCATTTTTCACAAGCCACGGGAAAATCATTCAAAACTCGAAATGATCCGTAGCGTATCGGTTTAATGAATACGTATTGTTAATGAATGCACTTCAAATGATAATATTCTTACAATACGTACAACAGACTTGTTTAAGTATTGTTCGTGAGGGGAAAGCTTCCAAAATTTCGCATCAATTTATTTCCTAAAATCGGAGAAGTAAGAATTCGCCGACTTACGCAGATCAGGGGGCACACGCTGTACGGAACGAAAGGTCGTGGGTTCCAATATCCGGTAAGGCTTGTGTGTTCCTCCTCATCGTTGGTGGTACGGAAGGCAATGTCAATGTACCCGGTATCGTCCGTATCATTCATTCACCCATTATCGGTTAATGACACACGCCCTGAAAGCAGCCGAAACTTGCCGTTAGTAGTTCTCACCCTCAGTACCACTTCCTTGCCACCAACTTCACTCCCCAGAAATACCTTTTCGATTTCCGTTCTCGATTCTTCGTTACGTCATCCCCGAAGGTGTGTTCTAAGAGTATTTTCGTTGTACTCCTCGCCGAAAAGCTCCACGTCTCAACCACCCTTTCCGCTGGATTGCGGCAGGTGATACCACAGGGAGGGGAGACGGGCAGCTTACCCATCCCTCACGTCCTCTAGCGCGCGATGATATGCATGTAGTTATAATTAAACCCTATATACCCCTCTCAAGACAGGGAACTTAACTATTAGGGTACCAAACTCGGGAGAAATAATCTTTGGATTATGGATCAAAATTCCCATGTTTCGTGGCGTTACATTTTCCATAATACTATACTGTATGATTGCCTGAAAATGAGGTTTATCAGGAGTTGGTTCATAAAACATGTGACAAACTGAAGAGAAAAATATCAAGCGAGATCAGGAATAACGATGCAGATGCGTGCAACTGTGCAGCATGCTATCCAATGCTTTGACTTTCCTGGATTCTGATTGGCGCCGTCCTGGATCTCGAGCACATTTCGTTGCACGTATCCTGTGTACAAAGATACTATATATATTTTGTAAAACTTATCAACACTAAAAATGCTTCAAAAGAATTAATTATTTATATTCCCAATGTTGTTGATAATCTTCACATTACGTTCTCTGGGCGCGATCATTCATTTTGCAAATAGACTAATTTTCGTAGTTGAAAGTTTAATTACGTCTTGATTTGCGTATGTATGTATTATGCTAGCATATCCGACGCCAGAAAAACGAGCCTACTGAAAACCCACAGTAAGGTATTCTACACCGATGGGTAAAGATAGGCGGACCGCCGGCTTTGTGTTACGCCTCTGCACATCATACATCTCTGTAAAAATCTGGGCGAACATAAGTGATAACTATGCTCTGTTATAAGGGCTTCCGTAACATGTCTAGAATCGGTAGACCTATTCCTATGCAGAACATACTGCGATATCCAGTAAAATTATGACGTTTTCTTAAAGAAGTGTTACGTTCCTTTTTTCGGGAGCAGGAGCTAGTAGAAAGTTGTACCCGTACGATGAAACTTCCCAAATTCAACATTCAATTTGCCGGATATTATTCCATGTAATTCCGTTGCTCCCTTTTTTGCGTGCTGTCCAGAACAGCATTCTTCGTGTCATTACATTTTAAATCATTCGTTAATGGCACAACTAAAAATTCTTTCCTCGCGGAGAACAGCAGACGGTTGAAACAAGAAGTACCCTGTATATAAAAAGGAACTGTAAAATGTATCACCAGATGGCTCAAATATTTTGTGTATTGTTGAACCTCATTCCAAGAAGACAGCTGATTGATCGTAGGCGTTGTGCAAAATCCTTCTCAGCTTCCTGGGGAGATTCAGCGTCACGTTCGTATACTCAGATATAAACATAGCTGCATTCAAGGTCACGAACTGGAAGGAGAAGGCAATTCTGTCATCCAATCCGGAACTTTGTAAGGACTAAATTTTTGATATTGGAGCTCCCGATTAGATAACATGTCCCCTTTCCTTCCAGCTCGTGATCTTGAACTGCAGCTATGTTTAAATCGGGGTTTATAACAGTCCACGATAGCCGTTTTGGTTACATGCAAAAAAAAAAAAAAAAAAAAAAATCGTTAATATACGAGCCGCGACCATGCCCCGGTGCAACGCCCAGGAACGGCGAAGCAAACACGATGTGAGCGATGCACATACTCTGCGGTTCTCCGCCGTGCAACGGCATCGTCTCGAGTACTCGCATACCGAAGCACTGTTTACCTACCCGCCGCGCCGTGCTGGTACGAATCGGTCGGCCAACGAGAAGGACGCGACGAGGTTTAAACTAATACTACTCCAAAGGTACATACTTTCTCGCATTATCTTAACTTTTGCAAGTTTCGAATATTGTAGTTTTCGGAAGACGACCAAAAACTTTCGAATTTATAACTTTCTCAGTTTTCGAAAATTCAGAGAATTTAAAGAGAGTCGGATAAGCGTTAATATGACAAAATATTAATCCAATAATTTAGAGCCATTTTTAGGAAAATTGGAAAATGTTTAGTCTTATGTAAAGTTCCCATAAATAAATCAAAGTATCGGTTTCAAATTCAAGGGCCGCGACATCAGCCACATCAATCGGTAAATATCAATTTAGGTGAAAAATCTGCCTATGGTTTAGCCGCTAGCGTTCTCAGACGATTTGCCAAAAACCATTTTTTCGGCATCGGTACAAATCGCCTGGCTGCCTCGCTGGGGGGAAGATACATGGTTGGAAAAATCTCGCGAGTTGACGAGTAGTTTGGCGCCGGATCTCGCCATTCAGCGGGACAATTCACCGCCATATCCCGCGATAAAACATGCTCTACACCTGTGATGTCAAGGTCTTCTACTGGTGGCAATGGCCACGTGTCGTGGCACGGTAGCATGCCACGGGCTTCTCTGCGCAACTAGCGTCGGGAAGGAAACTATCAGAAAGCCCGCCGTTGTACAATAGGGATGGCGTTGTCTCTGATGGCGGAGTAATGAACTGCATTGAGGGGCGATTTCGCCGTGGCACTCGTGCCACGGACTACCGCTCGTGGCATCGACCTTGACAACACTGCTCTACACTTTGAGCCTAATGACCGTAGCAGCGGGCGTGCAGGAAACGCTAATCAATTTCTCAATCAATGCAAATTTTAACTTGTCGGGTGGCCTGCCCTCAATGGTCGGGGCGTGGACGGAGCTAACGTACGCGACTGTGCACGGAGCGATGCCTTCGTGACCTCCACTGGCCACACTCCCGCCGCCTCCCGACCCCTCTCTCTCTCTCTCTCTCTCTCTCGACCAGCGCGTCCCCGCGTCCCGCATCTTTTCGCCGCCAGATGGCAAGTCGCGAACAGCTGTACCGGTCATTGCCATGGGCCCTGCGCCGCGCGATGCACCAGCCCGCGATGCGATGCGACGCGACGCGACGCGACGCGACGCGACGCGGCGCGGCGCTTTCGCATGCACGCGCCTCCCGCTGAGAGCAGCGGAAAGGAAGACCGTAGAAGAAAACATGAATAAATGAACTTTCAGAATAAATTAAAAAAAGTCAACTAAATCAATGCCCAAAGTGGCAATTGTAATTGGTTTTAGTTTTAGAATGTAAGATAATCTTAGCAAATCAATTGCCATTGCGTGCAATTGCCAAAGATGAATTCTAACTAACTTGTTTCAGATATCAAAAGACCACTTTAGATAAGTAACATAAATAGAATTAGAGAAGAAAAGTTCGCGAGACAAATGACATCTGTTCGGGTGGCCGTCACTGTCATTTTCATGACGTTCGTTTGCAATACGAAGATAATTTAATAAAAATGACGTAAACTTCTGTTAGTGGATATAAAAATGCTTAACTTTTAAAATAAAATATTTAAGAAACTTATATCTTAATTTTCAAAGAAATATTTAAATCGTAAAGATGTTTCACAAGCATAAAATGCACTTTCATATTAACTTTGACCTTGACACCCTTTTCATTTCCAGAAAGTCATAATAGAAACTGATACATTCTTTGTTAATGTTTGAATTTATTTGGTAAATTGAGGTATACTTTTCTAACATAGGATACTTTTTTGTTCTAGAATGTAGATCATAAGATGAAATTCCGCTCCAAGAAGGGTCAGCTCCCCTTCATTTGAACTCAATGGAGAGGAAATTGCTGACAGCACCATCATCCTGAAAGAACTGGCCCAAAGATTTGAAAGGATCCTGATGCAGGACTTACCAAAGATCAGAAGAACGTGTCTCATGCTATGATCTCCATGATTGAGAACCCACTTAGTCTGGTAGGTGTTTGTTGAATTTTTTGGACAATGTCATATCAGATGCCTTGGGAATAAATAATTCCTTTATAAAACTTGTTATAAAAAAGGGGGTTTCTCCTTTTTATGACTTGTAATTAAAACCATAAGCAGATTTGCATATCATACCTTTTGTAAAAATAGTATTGAAATTATCCTGATGTTAGAAACAAATTTTATATTTCATTGAAGCTTTCTCATATAATGTGGATGATTTAGTATCTTGTACATCATAGCTTAATTTCTAATATTGGAAGCTCTAGGATAGAAGTTTTGTTTTTTTCTTGGAATGCTACTAAACAAATTAATTTTTATAATATTTTTCTTGGTTTTAGATTGCAATGTTAAAGTTTCCCTGAAAAATAGTTTAATTCATCTGTTATCTCATGGTAGCCTATCTCTTTAAATTACTTAACTAGCACATCATAGAATCACACTACTTGCTGGCCTGTAATTCCAATTTTATTGATAAATCAGAATTAAAATTTCCTACAGTGACAAGTTTATGCAATTACATTGCTATTTCAACCTATTGCATTTTTTTTCTTATTGAATTAAAGTAAAATTGCATTCAATGTTTCAGGGTGGTAGCGTGGTGGAGAACAAGTACCCTGAATAATGTGATCAAAGGTTACAAGATGAATCTGCAACATGCTTTGGGGTCAAAGTTGGCCTAATGGCATCCTTAACTTAATTTTTCAAGTTCACCTTGTTCGTAAGGTGAGTCTCATACTTGTGAGTATCCTCTTTTTCATTTTCATAATAAATGTTTCGTACTGTAGGGACATTGACAAGAATCATTCCTCAAAAGGACAACAGCTTGGTAACTTTAAACATATTTTTGTAGATAACAAGTAGCAATCCTTACCCCTGCCCAATTGCAAGAAGTTCACTGATATTACAGTATTTATCTATTTCTTAATTTGCTAATTGCCTGCTTCATGTATTGGAATGTTATGCTGGTAATGTTGATTTGTTCCACACAATGTAGTTAGTGCCTATTAACAATTGCATTAAAAATAAATCACTTCAAAAATGTTTACTGCTATGTTAACATCTGTGACATTTATTTTACTGTTGAGTTATTGTTTTAGAACTTTGCTACAAATATTTAAAAAATGCTCTCTTTTATACAATATTTCAAAACATTATGAAATCACAAATTATTTAACATAGTCATGAAACATGGTTTAAACATATGAAGATATATGTAAGACAATCCAGAATTAGCCAGATTTCTCTCTGTGATTCTGATTGTCAAATAGCAAAACACTTGGTTAAATATGAATTACCAGTGATAAATCATGAAGTAAAAACCTCAAATTTTCTAAATCATTTGTAATTTCTCAACCTGTTCTTTAATACTCTAGAATTTATCAAAATATACTTTGAATTATTTCAGATATATTCAGATGCAAAATTTCAAATGTTTAGTAACACAAACTGTATTCGAAATTATAAAACTTCACTTTCAATTCTGGGAAGGTGGAATTTTTTTGTAAACAAGTAAAAATTATAAATTTTATAGAGTCAGTGGTGGAAGAAAGTAAGTTTCGTCCTTCGCAGAATTTCTAAAATGTAATGTAAAGTTTAGAAATATTTATTGAAGATTTCTGTGAAACTTTCATCATAGAATTTGATTTTCAATTTTTTAAAGTAAACTATTTTTTGGTAAATGTAAGTGTTTTTGTGTAATATTTTATTTGGGAGTTGGTAAATAATAAATAGCCTTGAATTTCCATGAATTCATTAGTGACGTCACTGAGTGACCTTATTAAATTTTCAAGTATACATTGTGTTTCAAGTATTTTACTTCAAACACTATACAAAATGTGAGAAGACTTTGGAAACTTCAGAAATATGCAATGAATAAGTGTTCTAATCATATATTGCTTTATCTTTTGTGAACAATTGCTTTATTTTGAAGGTGTTTTCTTAAGCTTTGGCATTCCAAATGTAATTATTTGTTTAGATTGCTCATTAGATGTTTATTGCTAAAACAATTAATACACTTTTATGCATACTCAGGTAAAAATAATAAAGGAAGTTTTGCAATGCAAATTAAAAGTGAGAAAATACTGCAACACAGTGCTCAATTTTTAATTTAATTCATTCATACAAATCCTCTAGTTAAATAAATATCCCAGGTCTCCACTAGTTAGTTTAGTTGTGTAATATCTCTTAAATAAAAATACTTATAAAAACTTCAATAACTTTTTCAGGGTGCCAAGAAAGTGAAAGCTCAAGGAATTGGTGTCCACAAGCCAGAGGAAATTATTGAATTTGGCCAGAATGACTTGAGGGTGTTGTCAGATTTGTTGGCTGACAAACCTTTCTTTTTTTGGTGATGAGCCTACTACTGTAAGTACTCCATATTTGTAGGTCTAAATGCTTCGTGATAATTTTTTTTGAAAGTGACCTTCATCCTCCCCTTTGCAAAAGTGGTAAAAAATAAAATGATCTTTGAATAAGTAGTTTTTCTGAAATTCATTTCATTAATTATTATTTTTTTATTTTATTTTCCATTTGTTTTGTTTTCTTTCAAATATTCTTTTTTGGGAGTTTACGTTCTTTAAGATACTGATTTTGAACTAGAGCAATTGTATTGAATGCACTTTCTGTGATCTTGATATAAAATTAACACATTTTGATTTGTGTTTCAGTTGGATATTGTAGCCTTTTCAAGCTTTGCTCAGATCTACTTCATTGACAAGGATGTGCAGTTCCAGCTTCGTGATTTCATGATTGAAAACTGCCCGAATTTGGTTGGTCATGTAAACAGGATGAAGGAAAGGTTTGTACCAAAAAAATAAATAAATAAAATATAAAAATCAGCTATTGCCTTCCTGTATAATATAGGTTATTTTAAAGTTGAAGACTATGAAAAGTCAATCCAAGTGGATGAATGACTGTAGTAATCTCAGATCATTTAGTCATATTCATAATTTTACTTTCTTTGTATTTTATTGATGAATGAACCATAATTATGTTTAAAGTTTATAATCAGAAAATGTTAAAATAAAGGTTATAATTTAGCTTTTTAAAACCAATAAGCTTAAAATGATAAATACTGGTATTGCTGGATTATGTGAATTGAGCAAATTTAGGAAGTGCTTAAGTCGCAATAAGGGAACTAAACAGGAAAATATAGATCTGAAATCTTCAATGAAACAGACTTGGAAACTTTTAAGAAGCTAAATACCATGAAATTGGCATTTAAAGGCTGTATTTTCATCTCAGAATGTGTTATGGTAGCACTGAAGGCATTCTCTTCCTTCACTGAAGAAATGATTTAAACCCAGCATTACTGATTATTTTAATACAGTTAGTCATAAACAAGGCAATCCAGAGGTCCACTCAACCTCCTATCAGCGAGTTCTTTTGAGATCTAAGAATATGATTGAGTGGCTTGTTTAACAGCATATCTTTCAGGGCTGAAGGAGCTCTCTCACATCATCTCATTTTCTTGGTCAAGACAACAAAAGAAGTGGAGGTCCAACCTCCCATCTCCCTTATTACTCATAAGAATTGTGGGCATACGCAGAGGGGTCTTTTAATCAAATTTCATCTTGTGTGCATCTTGAGCAAATCTAAAATGTTGTATTTACATAAATGTAGAATGAAGCATTTGCTATAAATATTGAAAAATTTAGTGAAAAAATTGAAGTTCTAAATTATATTTTGTATAATTAAAAGTACACATATGCTACTCGTGAATGTTTTCAAGTACTTTGTACTCGTGTGCCTTAAAATGGTTAAATGTTGCCATAAAAAAATTATAAATTAAGTAAATCTTGAAAAAATAATTATTTATATACTGTAATGTAATGGCCTTTGTTATAGGTGTTACCCTGACTGGGATGAAATCTGCAAAACCCTGGACTTGAACTCTCACCTGCCAAAGCCACCTCCTGAAGAAAAGGAAACCAAGAGCAAGGAAGAAGAGAAGAAGAAGGAAAAAGATGAGAAGGAAGGTGATAAGGAAATAGAGAAGGAAATTGAAAAAGAAATAGAGAAGGAAAAGGTAAAAAAAAAAATTAATGTGATGATAAATTGAGTTAATTCTTAATTTAGTTGAAATGAAGAGCATATTCCTTCAAAATTAACCAAAAATTCTGAAATGAGAAATTGTCTGGGTTAGTCGTGATTGAGAGGTGTGGTGAGGTGGAGGGGGAGAAAGAAAGAAAGAAAAATACTTGTACTCAATGCACTGTCTCAAAGAAAAAATTTGGCTACTACTCTTAAAAGGTCTTTCAACCTCTTAATTCTTCTTTTTGAGGCTTTGCATTCTCAGAACAATTTATTAATGACAAGTGATAAAAATTTATTTACTGTCTTCATATGTTCTCGGTATTATATTTCATTTAAATTGTATTTTTATAATTTCATTTAGAGTTTTTACTTTGAAAGCATCAGTGCCAAAGTATTTTCTAAATCTGTAACTGTCTTAATTATTAACTTCATTTCCAGTCTTTAGGGAAGAAACTAATATAGATTTTGATCAGTAGAATTTTATTCCTCTCTTCGTATTATTACATATTGTATATATTGTGCACTGGGAATATATTTTAGAACTTACAACAATTTTATATATCTCTGCCAGATAAATGAAATAATACTTTCCAAAAACATAAATTAAATGTGGTGAATGGATTTTATATATGGTAATATTTTTAAGTATTTTAAATTATGCTTTTATAAACCACAATTAATCAGTATTGATTTGTGTTTATGTTTAATTTTCTATTGGCAATTAATTTAATGTATTTCTTCTTTCCAGTCTGAGAAAGAAGAGAAAGAGGTTGAGAAGGATGTAGAAGAAAACAAGCAGAAAGAAGAGAAAGAAGCGAAGTGAAGTGGTGGTTGCTTGATTCTCCCTTCATTTGATGTCTGACTGTGTAAATGTGTGTTTGTGACCCAGCTTAGCTTGCTGCAACTCTCTCTCCAGTCACGGACACTTCTGAGAGCCCGTGCCTCGATGAGAGATAGGCTTTTATGTTCAGGAGCAAAACCAAACAAAAAAACATAAAACCATTTTATAAGCGTTTATAAAAAAAGAATTTCGAAAGTTATTTGTGTAGCTTTTTATGAAAACGTTTTCTATACAGTTATATGTATAAGGGAAGCAAGAACTAGAGCACTTATGTTGTCTCTTAGAAAGAAAATGAATTTCATTAATTTTACCCTTTGAACTTTTTGAAATGTGTTTTACTGTTCTACAAAAATATTCCAGTCATTCATTCCACTTTGCCTTCTTAATGTTTTGAGAATTTTTTGAAATATTTATGTTTGTAGTAATATAGGTTGTAGCCATTGTGAAATTTATCAGGAGGGGAGATTTGTTGAGAAATCTGCCCTTTTTGGCTCAAGAATCTACTGTGACTGCAAATTGTAGGGCAAAGAGAATCTGCATGAAATAGGTTTCTTAGGGTTTGGCCAGCACGATGACCTGAGGCAGAATTGTGGGTGAAGAGAAGTATGAAAGAGAGAATGAAAGACAGTATAATTATTATGGCAAGATTTTGCTCAGAAAAGAAATTCAGTGCAAATACTGTAAGTAGATTGAGATTTAATATCCCCCATTCCCCATTTATTGTAATTACCATAATTTAATCTGTAGTGAACCCTTCAAAGTATACACTACAGGATCCATTTCAATCACTTGGCCATGTTGTAATTTTAATGTTATTAAAGCTTAAGATTATGTGCAGAATTTAAAATGAATCCATATAAATAGTCATGGTCAAGTGATTTTGTTTGTCGTATGTATAAGAAATAACATATATAGATAATCTAATTGTTTAATAGATGTAAGAAAGCATTTATTTTGGGGACTGAAGAGATTGATGTTCGTTCTTTCTTTTGCTGTCGAAAGAGTGCAACTGGTATGATGCTGATTTACAGAAACTACTATCTTAATTGTGTGAAAGGGAAATGGTGCTGTCTCAGCATTATATGGAATTCAAAACATCAGCATTTGTGAAGTGCAAACTGTGGTGCAAGGTTAGACTCGCGGGACCAGCAGTGGACACTTTTTTATGTTTTACAAGACATAAAAAAACCATCATCTTGAACAACTATGCAACGAGTTGGACTGGTTCTGTTCCCTAGTGTACCAAATCACCTTCACTATGAAGCGGAGGTACGGATTTGGTCAAGGAGAAACAGGGCGGGCCAAACATCACTTCATATATATATATATAGTATTCGATGGAGTTTCCTTTTAATTGTTCGTACATGCAGCTTATGGAAAATATAGCTGCCTGAACATGTTTATATATATATTATAGTAATGTAAGTGAAGTATACCCTTGATTTTTTCCCCACCACTTCTGCTTGTTTTTATCAGTTAGTGTAGGCATAGTTGTATACTAAGATTTTATTATGAAAAACAAAGTAAAATATTTCAAAAATATGTGAATTTAAAGAGAAAATTATGGTGTCGCATAGAAACAGCAAAAGTGTACGATATATATATAATGTATGTTTTTTATGCAATGGAAGAGGTTGTTTTGTGGGTGGTGCTTGCCTGTAACTAAAGATGGTAAATATCTGAAAATTGTAATGCATATCAAGGGAAGAAGCTTGACTGGGGAGTATAATCACATGAGGTGGGCCAGCCAGTCACTCTTGAGGTAGTTCTGAAACATCACTTACATCTTCCTCTCCCCCAAATGTCCTGTTGAACATATTTGCTGGAAATACTCAGAATAGATTGATGATTATTATATAATTATTATTATTATACAGCATATCCTCTTCTCCCATACCATACTCTTTAATTCATAAATATATATAAATATATATCGCTTCTTTTTTGCTTTATATGCTGTAATTAAACCATTGCCCAATAAAGTAAAAATATCTGATTTTTAGGTTAATTCTTGGACTGCATTCTCCTCACCATCCACTAACATTATTGCAGTTATTGAATAAGAGAAAGTGTGCATGAATAATGAGCTCGGTAGAAAATGGGAATTCATACTTGGGACACTTGTAAGTTTGTTGCTGCTGCCCAGTGTTATTCATAACACTTAACTGAACTCTAAGAGACTAGCGTGACCTCTCATTATGAAAGAAATGACATCAAGGGAGACTTGACTTGACTTCAGCTAAACAGGGTTGTAAATGCAGCTTTTGGGCCATGGGACTGATCTTTCTTCCTACTGATCAAAGCTGCCTAAAATGAAATTAATTTACTTTCATGTTCTTTGTGACTGTTTGCAGCAGGGGAGTGAAAAACAAAGATTCAACTTTTACATTTGAGCACAAGTGTCATTGAGTTTTATATGGTTTTGAATTGCATGATACAAGTCTTAATCTGGGATGTCATGTGGAGCAGTAAAATGTTCCTTATGTAAAAGAATGTCAGGGAAACTGGTCTGATTAACATTCCTGCCCTTTCCTTTGAAGAATTTACAACAGCATTTTGAAGCGCCTGAATTCAGAGTTGTGAGTTACATATTGTTTATTTAAATTTTACAAAAGCAGTAAAAATACCTGCTTTTCGAAAACATTGGTTTTTTCAAAAAGTAGAAATGCAGGCTTCCAAGCATGGGTATAAATTGTTGGTGAAAATGGGACATTGAAATAATTCAGGCTGTCTTCCAAGCACACCCAGAATGTACTGAACTAGTTCACAAGAAGTCAAATGTTAATGTTATGGGAGAGAAAGATAAATGAATTTATAGAATGAATCTTACTGTCATAATGAATTGGATCCTGTGAACTGTGTGCAGTTGGGTTAATGTTTGTATGATATTAAGAGAAATTCACTTTTCACTGCTGTTTGATGTACTTGTTCCAAGTGTGACACATTTTTTGTTAGTCGTAACCATCTGTGAATACCTGGAGTGAATGGTTTTCTAAATTTACATGTGTCCTCTAATATTTAATGCTCATCTTTGCAATTGTAGTTGCATTGATAATTGCTACCAGAAGAATGTGATGAGCATCTTGCTGCACAGTGTACAAGGAAGAAACTTGTACTGGACAAGTAGGATCTGCAAGGATTGGGGTGGTCACTGGAGCAAAACTTTCTCCTATAAGAAACCCAAAGGCTATCTCAGTATTTCCCAAACTTTTCAGACCTGAGGATCTGACTTTTATTATAAGTTTGTTGTGCTGCCTGATGGTATTCTCCTTACCATACATATGTACAAATATATAAATGATATTTCTTTGCAGTCACCTGATCATACATTACTGTAAGATAGTTGTCTGCTCAAACCACAAAATAAACGCAATCTATACCACTATTTATTTGTTACAGAATTAGGGATAACAAATTACATCTTATGAAATGGAGAATCTAGAAGAGAGTATGGTTTGATAGTGTGATTATTGTGATTGCATATTTGTATACAAGGAGGAAATATTTGCCACTGTAGGACTGAACATTCAATCTGTTCCACAGTTAACTTGAAGTCTGTCCTCAGATATAATAGGAGAATGTATAGTGATATTGCTGAGGACCAGTATTTTTCCAGTAACTTTTATCAGGCCACAGACCACGGTTTGGGAAATGCTGAGCTAGCATTTATTTGTAGTATAGTGAGTGTTCAGTAAATGTGATTTGTCTACTTCAGTGGTCTCGTTCAGTCCTTTCTCATCCTGGTGGAAATAGTTTCTGTATAGATTACAGTTTGTAAACTTCATTTCTAAATATTGCAGATTAGTATGGAGATGCTAATGATGGTTCTAATTTCTCCTTGTGGAAACTTTTTAATTTCATTGCTTTTGTGTAAATATATTCTCCACTTTATGGAAAAGGTAAGTGAGATGAATATTCTGGCTAAAAGTAGCAATTGGATGATGCTTCTTGTTGAAGCATACTCCAATTTCTACCAGAACACAATCTTCCTTAAGTCTTTGTGGCAATGAAATAAAAATACCATAAATGTTAATGTTAATATTCAAAGTATATTGAGTTTTGTGACTTGAGCACAAATTGGAAAATAAATCATTTATTATCACAACATTCTTCATTTTTTTTTAATAGTACAATAATTTTGTAAGTGTGTGACATATTTATTTATGTATTTATAAATGTATTTTCCGTATGCTGTGGCTGATATTTTCAGGGAGCAGAGCAGATTTTTGAGATAAAGAATGTGAGCAGTAACAAGCAATATAAACTCATTGGGATTTTTTTGTGTAATCATTATATTCAAATAGGAACTTTTTTTATTTAAAATTCACTTAGTGGCAATTCAAAGGGGTAGGTAAAGCAAATGGACCTGAATTGATCTAATTTTTTCTTGTGTCTCTATACATGGATATGAATAAGAGACCATGTGTAGAACACTTATTTATGTCATGAAATTGTCCTCTGTTTAATTTCAACAACTCATTTTTCTATAAAATGTCTGCACTGTGTAAAATTATTTAAAGGCCACTGATGACTAAATAGGTAACTAAATATGCAAAACTACATATTTAACATTAAAAGTCTTTGTGTTGTATTAAATTACATAATTTAAATAATAAATTAATTCTATTCACACACTTTGCCTAACTTTAGAAATTTTTCAAGTGTTAAGGATACAATGGTACACTTGGTTTAGGTACTCTGTTTTGGAGTGGATGGGGAAGTTTGTTACCTTGTTAGATTCTAAAAAATTATGGTAGGCAGTATCATTCACATAATCTATAAGGCATAATTAATGAAAGAAAATATCCCTTTTGATTGCATCTTTAAAACTGCAAATGTTCAGATCAATCCTGAGAGAACTGTAGATCTATATTCACTTCAGAAACTATTTGATTGATGGTTGTCTTGAAGAAAGAAAACAAGGATATTTTTGATTAGAAGTGTTTATTTGAAGAATTTTGACGGATTAGTGATATGTTTCATTAGGGGTGTTTTTTTTTTTTTTTTTGCTGAAATTTAGTGAAGACCCTTTTCCTTCTCAAAAGATTTTAGAAAAGTGGGTAAATCTTGTACACTGCCCTATATATTAATACTATTTTCTTAATTTTCTAAATATGAATACTATATTGATTAGAAATATTTGAAGAGATTGTGTTCACTAGAACTACAAGGTAAGCTATCTTTTTATCATATATACAATAACAGGAAGGGATCTAAAGAAGTTCTTCAGTGTATTAATATTGTGGGCTTACTCTGATTTTTTTCAGTGGGTAGGGGATTATTACAATCTTTGTCCACACTCTATGGAGTTTCATAATTTAAAGTCAGTGGTTCTAGGACTTTTACTTATGTTATGCTTTATATATGAAGAGCATTATTTCAAACAGTATCTTGCCCAAAATTTAAAAATTGTACAGGAAATGCAGAAAACAAAGTAGTCTTACACAAGGAGTTTAAATGTTGTATAAAACTATCCAGTCTAACATTTGTTGTCAAATATCTCAAATTGGTGTATGCAGAATTAAATGACTTTGAATTTTTTGTTAATGTTAGGGTGGTTGTAATGGGTATAATATGGTTTGCTCCAATCCTAAGGGAAAATAAATATGTAAGATTTTTGTTGTAAATTTGGTAGTGTATTTAGATGAAAGTTTAATAGAATATAAAACAATTCACTAGTGTTATTAACTTAGAACAGAAAAACTTACAATATTAAGATTAATGAATATATTTAGAGAGTTAGAGCAATGAGCATAGCTACTCAAATGCTTACCCACTTTTACATACACAAAGTGCAACATTTTGATCACTTCCCCACCTGTCCCCAAATCTCTTCCTCAGGAAGTTCTCAATTACTCCTCTTTGCCACAGTAATCTTGTTGGTAGATGGTAGAGCCAATGGTTCTGTTACGAGGTGCCTTGCATGCTCTCTTTAAAATTGGACTGGATAGCTTAGAAGGATCATCAATCCAATAATTTGGCTCCATTTTATTTAATACAATGAATTTTCCATCTTTTGCTGTATTTCTCAGCACTATTCTCTTCATCTCCCTAATCCCCTCACATTATTTTGTTTGCTCAAATCCTTATTCTTCACCATCCAGTCTTGTCCCAGTATGTGAACCAAACCAATTATCAAAAATTCTGTGAAAATCATCTGGTGTTAAAATTTCCAAATTCCTCCTTACTTTCTTTCCTATTATTCCAAAAATTCTGTCAGATGGTAGAAATGAATAAGATAATGTCCCTTAAGGGAAGAAAATGTGATATTCTACAAGTGATGATGGGTATTGCTGAGGAGGTAGAACATCGTGGCAGGAACAACATCATGTTCCTGTTTTGACCCCCGCATCCACCTGCAAGAAAGGTTAAACTCTCAGTGTAAGGTTACTGTCACAGCAACGCTAATATCAGCTGATCAATTTATCTAATAGAAGTTTAAAATTTCAGCAGCATAAAAATAGAGCCAAGGACAAAATATGATTTGCGCTAACTGTAAGAATATACTATATGAAACAACCACATATTTTTTTAAATTTATTTATTTAACGTCAATACAGTTAATAACTGTAAGTGACATACAATGCAAAGTGCACATGTTTTTAAGCTTCATTTATGCATGGATAGAAAATGATTTGAAACAAGTTGGGTATACAAAATGATGGAGCACACAAGAAACATCACGAAAGTATGTAATTCATTTTTGTCCACAAGTGAACATTATAGAATTTGAAATGATGCTCTTGATATACCAGTTTCCTTAGAGAAGTTTAGATACCATTGATTATTTCTGCTGTGATGCATGGTAAGTGGCAAGGATAAGTAAAACAAAAAATATGATTGGGTGTGGCAGGGGTGTCTCTGGCTAGGGGAACAAGTCCTCCACCGCCAATATTTTCAAATGTATCCGGACTCTTATTTTAATTTACTTTTTTAAAAAAGACCCTCAGTATAACACATTGTAACGACATTTATTTGTTTTAATATATTCAGGCTGAAACTTTAATATGGTGTACATAAAACACTTTTGCCGTCTTTCGTTAGACAAGAAGTCAGCAAAAATGCATGGTAAGGAAATACTTTGAAAATACGACGGAACTGACGGTAGTATGTGCTAGATCTACCCTGGTAAGTCTGCATTGCCATATCTGAAGGCAGGGGCGGATCCAGAAACGAAATTTAGACATATACAACCGATGTGATCCCGAGTTTGATTCCCGGTCGGAGCAAACTTGAGATGTAGCTTTCCATTACAATCGTCTTAATTTCTATAGCTCAGTGACGAAAGGAAAGCTCAGGCAAGCCAAGTACGCTAGATAAGGCGAAAGGAAATTCGTCACCACGTGTCTTCCTTACCTCGGGTGTGGTAATAAATAAAAACATGGCCCAGGTCTGTGAACATCGCTAGCTGGCAAAAGTCGAATTAATTTGAGCCTAAAGCCCCAAGGGAAAACATACATCTATTAGGCCTACCCAAAAACAAAATAAAACAAAAAAAAAAAAAAAAAAAAAAAAAAATAGATTTCAACAGTGATGGCTGGTGTCCCAACAAACTGAGGGTTGCAACTCAATCGAATGACGGATATGTAATTTTCAAAATTCAGAACTAATCTATAATAAAACGTAAGCAATTCGTGTAAATTAATTAAAGCTAAGTTTAATAAATGTGTACATTCAAGCATTACTTACATCATTTAATGCGCAGTGTCCGTGCTCGGTATGCTCACTTCCCCACCCAGATGGTTCTGATTTTTATTTCCAGTGGGCCCTCAAGTTTTTGTATTACTTTTGCAGTGACGAAAGTATCGGTAATAGATTTTATATAAAACAGAAATATATTTCGAAAATACGGTGATTGTACTCTAGCACTTTGCAACAAGCACTATCGCTTGGTCACGTTTCACACTAGTTTATTTCATGATCTTAGTTGTCATTGCTGCTAATGGTGCTTCTCCTGGTGAAAAATAAAAACGAAATAAAATTATTTTCACGCACGATCCCCCTCCCCCACGCGCGCGCCCACACACACACACACACACGCACACACACACACAAATCTCTTTCCCCACACGTCATATACAGTTTTTTACTTTTTTTTTACCAAATAAATAAACCCTTTCGTAGTCACAACAATGCGCGCACAAAAACTGCAGTTGTTGCCGGGATGATCATTACCCGCCCCGTGTGCAGAAGATGGAGAGAAAAGGGGGCTTTCTTACAGAACGGCCAACTTTACACAAAGGTTTCACCAAATGTACATTTTAAATCAACAAAGTTAACATGAAATGAAAATCCCCCAAACATCGTAAATAAGCATTCAATACCGTAAAGAATTGACTGAACTTGTGAATTTTCAGTAACGCGCAAAATCCATAAGATGAAGTTGCAGTTAGTTTCGGACGAATATTGAATATTGGTATTTCTCTCGTTCGCCGTGTCGGCGCACCGCATTCTGCGGCCTGATTTCATACACATCATCATTGCTGCAATGTCTTGAATATTGAATGTCATTAAATGGGAAACGTATGTTCCTAACATATTACAAGATTTTTTCGATTATGTGGGGGGTTGTGTAACCATACAACATAAACACGAGCGCCACCGGATTTCAATGATTAGCGAAAAAAAAAATTTTCAATGTAAGAACCCATATGCATAAAAGAAATTTTTTTTTAAACGGGTTTAGTGTTCCACAAAGCCCTTTTGCTACTTGTTAGAAACTGAGGACTAAATATTATTTAATGGTATTTTTCCTCATATTTTTTGGCTGAGGAAGTGCCCACTTCATTCTACACCAATTTGCTGATCGTAAAACATTTCTTATTATACTCAGTGGACCACATTGGTCAGAATCAGAGTTGGGCAGTATTTAAATACTTGTATTTGAAATGCGTAATTTAAATACATTTTGTATTTTAAATACATTTTTGTATTTGAAAAATTGTATTTTTGAGTTTTTGGAATGTATTTTAGAGATGTATTTAAATACATAAAATATATGTATTTTAAAAAGAAATACTTATAAACGCTTCTTTCAACTGTTCAACTTGATTTCTCTTCATTTTTAAATGACAAATCTAATGCTGGCTAAAAATGCTGGACAATAAAAAACCGTTTATTCCTTTCAACACTAATCTTTGTTCATCAGCACCAGTTCAAGTATTGTTTTCTTTTGCGGGTTTTATACATTCGCCAACAAAGGGTTTATTACCTGATGATTTTTTTGAATAACTAGTAGTTTTAAAAGGAAATTCCGTTTATTTGAGTTAGATATATTTTTGACATCATTTTATATTTGAAAGGATAAATTAAAGTGTTTTATATTGAAAGTTTTTAGTTATTGTTCAGAAATTTTTAACTGTCAGTTAGTAATTTATTGCAATTGACAATTACGATGAATTGTTGCAATAGAAATTTTTATGCAAAATGATTGTATTCACTGTATTTTGAGTATTTGAAGTATTTATAATACTATGTATTTATCAATCCAAAACCTAATGTATTTTGAGTATTGCAAAGAGTCCCCTTGACTCATGCATGCCGCGACTCTTTTGAGTCACGCCAGTTTAGGAAACCTAGCGACGGTGCGCCCATTTTTCGTATTTCGATATGCTCACGTGCGTGTCAGCGCGGGGACATCTTCGCGCTAACCTTTGGCCCGCCTTCACAAAGTGTTGCCTCTGGGGTCCAATTCGAACGGCGCCCGGTGCCAGAAACTCTCCGACAACCCTTCAGCGTCCTTTGTGTTCGGCAACGATTTGATTGACGCCGGAACCATCACATTAACTCGGTAGCAGCTCGCCAGCTAATCCCTAAGGACCATCAGGGAAGGCGGCGGACAGGGCGCAGCTGTATGCCAGGTCATGTAGGCACCATGCATCCTAGGAAACACAAAGAACAATCAATTAGAAATTGGGAGATATAGGTTGCTAAGGAGTGGCTTCGCCTCGACCCAATCAAAGAGGGCGATAGAAGGTTCGAGAAACGAGTTGAACGAGCAACCAGAGGTACCGCGTTATGCACTTGACAGAGCTCATGCATTTTGCGAAAGAGGTGGGGATTTGGAAGCGAGAGACCCACGGCGGGGTGAAAGAAAAGAGACTTGACAAATATCCTCGGAGACGAACACTTGGAAAGATCCTCGGAAACGAATACTTGACATTTTCCAGCGTGTGACGAGCCAACACCCGCCTGCCTATAGTGCGATTCTTCTAACTCTGCCCCTCAAGCCCCTATAGCCACGATGGAATATCACACGGCATTTCGCGTCTCGCCGTCGTACCGCTAGAAGTCGCATGATCACAAGCACTGCTTGATACGGTCGCGATCATGCGATACCTGGCGGCACGACTGAGAACGTCGCGAAATACCGTGACATATTCGATCGTGAAGATGGGTCTTGAGCGGCAAATTTACAAAAATCGCAGTGTAATGATCCGTCCAGCCATCACTTGCCATGGGAATTAATTCCGGATACTGGGCTAACTGGATCGACACCCGAAACATATTTGTGAGTGTGTGCAGTCCGACCATTCGGCTGCATAAACGCGGTCAAGGCGACGTTTGACGACCTATGATAAGCGCAACGAAACTATATTGCAATTTTCCCAACTGCCCCTGACAGGAATCAGCTGTTTCGTTGCCATCCAATCGGGAGCTTAAATGTCACTACTGTGACGTAACTACGGTGACGTTCAAGCTCCCGATTGGATGAAACCGTCAACAGCTGATTCCTGTCAGGGCAGAGTTACGAAAATCGCAGTGTACGACACGTCACTTCGCGGGCGGCTGTGGACGGCTGCCCCTCTGGTGCGGACATTGGACGTCTGGAGCTTTTCCTGCCGTCTACGAGGCCTCTTCAACGGTGCCTTGGCAGTCCTTTTCTTGCTGGGCCGACCGGTAACGGACGTATAATCCATTCGAAATGAGGTAGCGACATCACTGTCATCACTATTCTGTGTGTTCATTTCAATCTTAATAAGTGGTCAGTCGGATTAAAGACTGCTGAACAGCAGTAATGAGAAGATAAATTGTATGAAAAGACATTTGTTTACAATAAACGTGTTCCCGCCATTTCGACCAGTTACACTTTATAAAATTCCGTCTCTGTGTATTATTATTATTATTATTATTATTATTATTATTATTATTATTTAGTGCATAGAGTGCAATCCTTCGACCCAGAGCGCTCACCCCTGAGATGCTCAATGCCGATGTCCGGATGGCAGGTAAGGCATGCGCTTGGTGCCCTCCAGAATTGGGCAAAATACTGAAAAATGTATTCAGATACAAAATACTACGCCGAAAGTATTTTAGATACCAAATACAAACTACTTTCATAGATGTATTTTAGATACAAAATACAAAATAGTATTTTAAAATACTTTTGAAAATACAAAATACAATCACCGGTGTTTTTACACATAATAACTTCTATTTTTTTCTCTTTTAAACAATCATTCACGTTCAATAAAATATCACATCATATTTAACATTTTATTATTAAAAATATATAACATTCTTTATACAGAAATATTGCAAATGAAATTTTGAACCCATTTCAGGTATCCGTATGGGTCATCCATAAATTACGTAACTCTCAAGGGGAGAGAGGGGATCTGAGGCAGCGTTACGCTGCTTTACATAGAGATAGGAAAGTGCTTTACAAGGGGGGAAAGGATTTGAAAATACTCGAAATTTGCGTTACGTAATTTATTTCAAGTCTGAAAGGCATCTTGTCCATGCTAAGAGCCGAAGGGATACTTGGAGTTTAAAGATCTTACAATGAGTTCTTGGGAGGTGATATTTTGGGACAAATATTGCAGGTTATAGACAATTAACCAAGATGCTTTTTAGATTTAAAATATGAACTAAATGATGATATATAAAATATATATGATGAATAGTGTGGATTTTTACTTTCCCGTATACGTACGTATATACGGAAAAATATACGTAGTATAGGGAAAGTTATGTAATTCGGCGGAAAATCGATTTCAAGATTTCAACGGAAATACACGTTGAGGTCCCTTGATACCGAAAAAGTGTATCTTTCAAAACGTCCGTCGGTCCGTCCGTCCGTCCGTCCTTGAACAACACTAGCGCTTAACTACAGGTGCGATTTCTTCTAAAATGATATACACCGGTCAATCTGCTTCCACTCGTGGCGCCGCGATTTTGGAAAAGTTTCTTCAAAATTTGGGGGTACTTTACATGAAGCCCCCCGGACATCTTCAAAATTTTCTCAGAAACGGCACCAAATTTTTTCTTTAAATTTCTTTTAAGAATAGAGTAAAAAACACTTATAAAAGTGGCATAGGTCTCATTTTCACGGTTAACTTTCGAATTTTCGAAAATGCAAAAGTTTGAATTTTGTTCGACGTCTTCCTACAACCACAAAATTAAAGATAGATATTTTTTTTTGAAAATTGTTGTAGTCTTCGCTCAATATTGCGCGAAATATTTGCAATTTTAAAAAATTACAAAAACATAATTTTCTCAAAAAAGACGCCAATTTTTTTTCTTTAAACTTTTCGTAGGGATATTGATAAATGTGCTCTACGAGGTGACATAAACGCCATATTGCTCTATTCTTTTGTTTTTTTCAAAAATTGCGAAATATAATTTTTGTTACTCGTCTCTCGTCGTTAATATTTACATTAATGGCGATTTGTTCACATTATTATATTTACGAGTTCATGTGCTTTAAACAATGACAAGTAAAGTTTCTCCAGAAGTCAACTGTTTTCTGTGAAAACTAGTTCAAAATTCCGCATTTTCATAAACGCTCAATTTTTTTCTTCAAATTTTTCGAACGTATAGTGCAAATTGCGCTCTTTGATATGACGTAAAGTTAATTTTGGGGTATTTTTTTTCTCAAAAATTACACAAATGTAAGTTTTTGAAAGATCTTTCACACCTTTAATATGCACGTTACCAGCAGTTTGTAAACACTATTTTATTTGCGAGTTAATGTGCTTTAAATTACTTCAAATGAAGTTTTCGGAAACTCAAAATTTTTTCTGTGTTCAAATTTCGCATTTTTAGTAGCACTTAAACATCATTTTTTAAACATTTTTTAAACAAATTTTTGAGATACAATTGCCATTTAGGACGAGGCTTCACTGTTCTTTAACATTGTAATATTAATATTTTCCGTTCTACCATTAGGATACCAAAAAATTAAGAAAATGTAAAAAAAAAAAAAAAAAAAAAAAAAGTACTTTGGGCGGTGACAGATGGCAGCTGGCAGGAGTATGTGACAATTCCAAAATCTAGCCGAAGCCGAAGGAAATAGAAAACTAATACGGGAAAGTCTGTGCCATTCTGTAGCACCACTAGTTAGGTTTTGAAATATGCATTTTAGGTGCCTAAAATAGGTTCTTTCAGCATCTGCTAGGCTTTTTGAATAGGCTCTAATAAAACTCGAAACTTACAAGAAAACTCATTTTTAGACCTTATTTGTATATTTCTCAAAGATAAGAACATAAATCAATATTACGTAGAATCAGTATTGAATATTTTGCGATAATACTATTTATGAACGAGTTTATTTATAGTTAAAATTATTATTAGTAATTTATTGTGTTCTGTATTTTGCCCCACAATAAATTACTAATACAGTCTCCACGTTTTCAAGAGAAAATTAATGTTTCTTATCGGTTAAGATCACTTTGCTTTCAGGAAAATTCAATCACTTTATCTTAGAAACGGAGGCAGCTTCACTTTGAAGTCAGGAAGTAGTGGCGTGGAGACATTTATCGCAAGATCCGGTATACTCATTTCTCGCTCTCTTCAGGCGACAAAATGAGGCAAGTGGATAAAAAGGTACAAGAGGACGAATGCAAATAGGGTTGTTAAAATTAACTTAAAATTTATATCATCCTTGTCTGTTGTGCCAACACAGAAGAAAAAAGGGAAAATAAGCCATAGACGAAATTAGGCAAATTAGTCTCATTTTTAGGTTTTTTAAACGTAAAATAGGCAGAGATAGGCATTAATGTTGAAATAGGTTCTTTTAGGCGCTGTAAAATCGACGGGTTTTAGTTCAAATAAACCTAAAATGTATATATAAAGCTTCATTTAGAACAAGGTACCCAGGAAAAAAATATTTTTTTACCTAAATATACCATAACAAAATACCAAGCTCTTAAAAACACCGCAAGCACAAGTTTTTAATCACTGCGCACAAGCACAGGGCCACGAGGCACACACATGAGCAGCACTCGTTCTGGCATGCGAAGCCTGCTCTCTGAGAAATTGAATCGGAGCTCGCGATTATAGCCACGGTTAAGAATATATCTTACACCGTGACTACAGTGCTCCTCCGTTTATCTCCGGTTGAACCGACGGAGGGGAAAAAACGTTATCGGAGGAACCGGAGGTCCGGTTGCACCCGTCCACGTGGCAGGACCGTCTCCATTTACTGGCCCAATCAATGTTTGGGACGGATTAAGAAAAGTATTTTTGTATTTTGAAAATACAAAATACTATCAGAAAGCATTTTCGATACAAATACAAAATACATGTTTAAATATGTATTTTCGATACAAAATACAAATTACAAAAGTATCGAAAATACGTATTTTAAATACAAGTATTTTCGATACTGCCCAACTCTGGTGCCCTCTAAACAAATTCAGCGTGTGCGCCATGCTATCTGAAAGTGACCGACGCACCTTATATGAGACGGTAATCCTCCATTGCTAGTGGTGTCTCCTAGGTCTCTTCACGAAATTTGACGAAGCGTCACGGTTGCATCACAGTATGTATTTAAATACTAAATTTAAAGTAATTTGTCCAACCCATGTCAGAATATGGTTAATTTTACGTTAAAACCATAGAAATAGAATATTTTCAAGTAGCCATAGCTTCGTTAATTTGTAACCAACATTCTCTAGAAATATCTACTTGATGAAAAATCTTTTAAACAATTTAACAGTTTCACTGCAATCAGCTTACTTTCAGTCGCGTAGCATGACTTTCCTATCAAGGGAAGCTGTTGTTTTAACTCATGGGTCAGTGGATAATTCAGCTTGGCGAATAAAATGCTACACTGTGAACTTAATCATAGGGTTGCCATACTTCCAGGAAAATCGGGAATGACCCAGTGTTGAGGATTGGGAAAGTGTCCCGGCCGGTTAGGTAAAAATCCAGGATTTACACAATATACACATTTTACGACAATATTATACAATTTTTACTTTGAAATGTATATGAAATTTCCGCTTCAGCCACCAAATTACTCTAACTGGATTTGCTCTATCTAATCAGAGGCTCAAACGTGGAAAACGTAGGCCTCGCTGGATGTCCGGTCCATGACAATTTTACCTGGTCCTTTGGAAAAATAAGTTGGCAGGTATTGCCCCAAATTTAATTATATTAACTCCCATTTCCTCTACTAAAGCAAAGAAATGATCCATTAAAATATAAAAACACATCAGTCAGATTTCTAATTGTCAACTTACAAGGGACATTTCTACAGGCGCAGGTCGATATCTGGCCTTAATTTTTTTCTATAGATAGAAAAAAATAGCTGTCGTCACGCACAGGAAGTTACTGAAAAAAATACTAAAATTCCACACTTCGTCGTTCCAGCGGGGTTGGTGCATCCCTGCCTATTGTGAGAGAATGTCCACGGACGGAACAACCGCTCCTACTGGCACGACTTCCAACTTAAGGCAACGAAACACTAAGCCAGACATGTCAAGGTCGCGGGCAAGGTAACAAGTTTACTATACTGCGATTTTTCTAAGAGCGACCCTGAAGGCCACGCAAATCCCATCTTCGCGATGGAATATGTCACGGCATTTCGCGTCTTTTCTCGGTCTTGCCGGCAGAAGTCGCATGATCGCAAGCACTGCTTCATACGGTTGCGATCGTGCGAAATCTAGCGGAACGACGTTGTCCATGTCAATAGTGAAAACAGTGCACGAAAACACTCTTTTTTCTCCCCTTCAAAGGTATTTTGAAACGTGTTTACAATAATGCCAGTAACTTCCTACGTTCAGGTTAAAAGGTTTCTACGACAAAAACCTCGTCTGTAAAAAATGCTGTACGCCTATAAACGAGAATTGTTAAATTAATGAGACTTGTTAATTTATTTTATATGATTGCTATATACAACATGTAACTGAATGATTTAATAAAACAGCACAAAACAAACAAGGAAAGAATTCGCCATTCAAACATATTCATGCCGTTTAACAAAAATGTTCATATAAGGTAGAATTCAAAAGAAAATAAACAAGCAATCATAATAAATAAGAAATGAATATAATCTGGGTTATTTGGTAGAACAAATATGGCAAACATATTTTATATGAAGCCACTAATCCACACTCGCTCCGCTATAGCTTGGGTGTATACACCCCTTTCTGAATTTGATTGGTTAGTGTTTTTGGGCTCGTCAACTGCTAAGGTCATTATTCCTGTAAGTGTAGTGCATGTGTTTTCTTTGGGAGGTGACGATGATCTTCCCCTGCTGGATGGTGAGATTCGGCGCCGAAATACACGTCGGCTATCGGGGTTTTCCCTCAACCAGGTACCGTCCCAGCTGGGACAAGCTCTCAGCTCCCGTCTGGTCTCGCGGCATGTGTGGTGTGTGTAGAGAATATAAGTGTGTATAAGTAAAGGGTGAGGACCGAACAAGGAAGGAGAAGGAAAGATCGCGCGCGGTCCGTGGTGCGTTTGTTGCGTTGTGCGTCCGCGGTCCGTTTGTTAGGGTACTGCACCGGTATTTGCTTGATGGTGATCGGAGAAACCACGGAAAACTAGCGATCAGAGCAGCCGGCCGGTAGAATTCTCCTCCAGACAGCAGCGGAATTCGACCTAGCTATCCAGGTAGTGTGGAAAATGCTGCCGCTGACGAGACTCGAACCCTAGAACCTCCCAATCACAGGTATTGCAGAGACATCAGTTGATGCCCTGAGCCATCTAAGTCGCTCCCTTACTCGATATGGAGAGAAATGAGAGTGGAGTCAGGGGAAATTGCCCTTGCTTGCAGTAGCATTGGACTTCCCAGGCGGGCAGTAAACGGTCAGCGCGGACGCGGTTTGACATGCCTACTTTATACGAAATTCGTTCTGGAAGTGGTACTTCTGAAAGTCTGACATGGCGACACTCGTGGAACTTGAGAATCGCTATCGTAGTAGAAATATTCTCGTGTCACCGTCTCGACGACACCGTATTCTTTTTCATTGAAAAGAGTGATCTCTGTGGCCCCTAATTTCGGGGTTAGGACGGTTTCTCTGATTCCTAATGCCAGTGAACGGCAACAAATCGGCTGGTGTGGTGATTTATATTACCTAGTATGTAGGCAGGATCAGCTGTGTTGAGCGTGCAGATAAACTCTATTTTGGCATTGTGAGTTCTCAATTACCGAAAACGCATAATTCGTGCGACAGTGAACAGTGAAATTGTTGCAAGTATGATTGAAAGGTGAATTTCGGAAAATCAAAGTTCGTGCCGTGAAAGAAAACTTTCCTGTTATCAATTGGTAAGTAGAATGCTTAGTTTAAATTCTAATTCTGTGCCCATGAAGCTGTCTGTATATCGCCAACAAACTATTTTCTATTATGAATATTGGTTAGCTTTAGTATTATAGTATATTAGTTTGTAATATAGCTTTTTGGTTAGGTGATGAATATTCCTCAAGGCGTCTCACAGTCATTATAAGAACTGATTGAGGATGCATATGTGTAATGCAATAATGCAAAATGTAATTGTTGTTTGATTTGATTGATTGATTAGTTATTCCGGTGTTTGATTTGATTGATTAGTGATTCCGGGCGCGGCAACTACTAAGATCATTAGTTCCGTAAACGTGGTGTTTTTCCCCTCGGGAGGTGGCGGAGATCCACTGTGGATGGTGAGATCTTGCGGCGACCTACCGTCGGCTAGCGTTTTTTTCCCCAACCTGTAAGCTCCCGGTCGGTCTCCCGGTATGTGTGGTACGTAGCTCGACCTCTCTAGCTAGTGCCGAAAGCCTATCACCCGGCGGTACTCGAACCCAGGACCTCCCGGTCAGAGATGCCCTGAGCTACTTCTCCCGGTGACGTGCATGGGCTGCGTGGGCGTGTGCGTGTGTGGTGTGAGTGAGTGAGTGAGTAGGTGGGTGGGTGGGTGTGCGTGTGTGAGTTATGAAACATTATATTTATTGATAAATATAAATATCACTGCAAATTATACATTATAATTTTCTTAATGAGTATGAGGAGGGACATATATTAATATGCTTATGAAAGGTTCATTATCATTAATGAAATCAAAATTATATTGTATTGATGTTACTAAGTAACAAAATATTACTTTTTCTCTGACAAAATATTTAGTGGTTTCATCCAATTTCTGACACAAAATTATGAAGGTGAGTCATTGTGCTTTTGTGATCACAAAAGAGATTTTGTGAAAATTAAGTATTTGTGCTCAAAAATTGTAGGTAGCATAACATAAATTAAAATATGCTTAATACTTGTTACTAGATATGAAACTTTGCAAAAAATGTTTCTGAAATTACATGTGAGACATGTTATTAAAAGTTGTTATTTTAGATAAAATACTAGATAAAATCAAAATGAAACCATTTCATTCAAGGTAATATCCTATTTCCACTACATAAGTGTGTGAAAGGATCCCTTATGAATAAATGTCCACCATAATTTATTTGGAATTGGATGAAATAAATACAAGAATTCACATTTTTGTTTCTTTATCAGTCCACTTATTTAAGGCATTATTTAAGCCAATCAAAATAGAAGGAATAGTCATCCACATAAATCTCAGCAGAAAGACAATTGTAATTTTCACATTTTTTATTTATGCTCTTTTTTCCTGCACTACTTCAAGAATACAAGGTGATTGAAGAATACTTCAAGAATACAAGATTATGCAGAACATGATACAAGATGATTCTTAATATGAATTGTCATTTACTAAAAAACAAATAACTTTAATATGTGTGAACCAAGTTATCCATCATAAAATTGTCCTGTACAATTAAACTTGTGTTATTCACATTTGTCTGAATGTGTGCACTGTATTTTAGGAAACTTAATTTTATATTGCCTTTATTATTGTTGATGATTAAAAAATATTACTATTGTTTCCAACTCAAAATCTTGGAAAGATTCAGGAAAGATTGTCCAAATTCAAGGTTGTGGAAATTTTAATGAAATATTGTTGATTTGAAATTTAATTGAAAGAATTCTAGCCATTGTTATTTTGTCAAATTTTTATTTGTGTAGCAAGCTGTTTGATGGATTCAATAATTATTATCATCAGACTATTATCATCACTAGAAATTATCATCATCATCACTCAATAATTATTGTCATCATATTATTATCATCAGACTATTATAAACATACAATAAATTAAATTAATTAAAATTAAATTACAAGATAAGAAATAAATTGAGCTGTCTTAACCATGCAAACAGTTGACAAGAATCAGAAGAAATCATGCAGTTAGAAGGCAATTAATGGTTCATTTTTTTACTGGGATGCCAAGAAACAATGCCACACAGAAGTGAAAAGTGTGTTATTAATTGGAGTAGGGGGTCTATAAAATTTCAACTATGGGATTGGGAAGTACATTTGTTCAGTGTAATTTTATACACTACACTTAATTTAATTTATGCAAATGAAATGTTTATTTTGAAATAGGCACGATGATTACAATGGCATCTGAAGCTATCATAAATAAAATATAATTGGGATTGATGACTTCAATTCTTTCATCTGAATCAAAGATGTCAAAAAACATAATTTAATTATTGAATTCACCTACAGAGATATTGGCTTCAATTTTGTTGTACCAAAGACCTTTGTCTTTTACTGAGGATGTTTACACAAAAATGGAATACATAAACTTGAATGAGAAAAATGATCATGCAAGCAGCAATGACTTTGACTATCCTTTTGTTTTGTTATAGATACAATTGGAAAGTCATGTTCAGACTGTGTTGTGGACATACATAGAATCACAATCAAACCTCAAGAGTCAGAATCATTTTATTATATGACAGTTACCACATATGGATAGTCATTCTGAGAACTGCTGAACTTTTGATGTTTGCTCAAGAACTAGTAATATACCATTTTCAGAGACACTGAATGATCACAAAATGTGCTACCAAGTGTTTCTGACTTTTTTAAATGTGTATTATTGTTTATCAAAGCAATGGAAGAAGTCAGCAATTTGTTTGTACTCAGAGAAGTTTTAGAATTGAAATTTGAGTATTCTGAGAAGTTGAGCAGTCAGTAGACAATGTACTACTTTAGCAAAAGTGTTAGATTGGGTAAATCAATTTATCTGATCCTACATATTTGTTGAAAAACATTTTAAAAAAATGCATCTGATATTCATTCTGGTTGAAAGCTAAGTTTGTTGTTTAGAAACAAACCAAGGTATTATCTCATTGTTCTCAGTATCAAGTGAAACTGGTTTGATTTGATTTGATTTGATTTCTTTTCTCTAAGAACATTATAAACTGTATGTGATGTATGGGGGAGATGTGCAATTGAGTTGTAAACCCAATTGAGATGGTGGTCATTGATTCAGAACAAGATGATCTTGCTAGATATTTACTGTGAATATTCGCATTGGAGATCAAAGATCTTTGGCGTGGCAGTCAAGCAGCTATTTCTAGTATGTTAATTTATTTATAATGGTGTCACTGTGCAGTAGACTGTGGGATTTTAGTGGAATGCTGATATAACTCTTCTTATTCTATGTGGACACTCAAAATGAAGAGTGAACACATTTTATGACTTGATGATGCCAAAAAATATCATATTTTAAAAGACTAAAAATATGAAACCATGGAGAATAAATTTGAAAGTGTTCCTATCCTAAGAAGAAAATTTGTTTTACACTGAAATAGGTAGGCTATTAATTGAAAGTCACAGATTATTCTAGGAGTGTTTTGCATCTAAAACCAACATAAAACATCAGCCAGGCAGAAGTGTTGAAATAGAAAAATAAGTTATTCTTTTTTTAATTTTTTTATTGTATTCTGAGCATAAAGAGTCATAGCTATTTTCACATTTACACTTTGTTTTTCATTAATAGTTCTTGCTTCTGGTGTTAATAGAAGAGTTTGAAGTAAAAAAAATTAATGTGAAGCATTATTTTAATGTCAATTTCTCTTGCCTATTTACTGGGTCAAACTGTCAAATTTCAGATATGACTTAAGATACTAATTCAACCATTTAAAATAGATATTATAGCCTACATATCTAGTATACTTCCCTGTGGTTTGGACAATTTTTGATTTTATTTATTTTTTCAAAAAATATTAAAAACCTGTGATGTTCAAAGCAGAAATGTAAATTGTGCATGTTTCTGTGAGCTCTAAAATTTCAAACCCATCCTTACCTAAGTAATACTTGTTTGAATTGGTAACCAGACTATAGATTTGATTTTAATATATTGCTAACAGAACAGCAACCCACAACCCCGGCTCTACTCCTACTACAACTCACAAAAGGAGAGCTCAACAAAACGTGTACATTGTGAAGCTACATTTATGACTAGAAGCTAGAGGCTATCTCAGAATTTGCTAAATGGATCTGGGAAAAAAAAACAGATCAAGGGGGTGTCATTGGCGAAGAAGGTGAAGTACATTACTTGTTACATGTATATTTATTCTTTCAGAAATAGTATTAATTTACAATTAATTATATTTCATTGTTCAAATAGTTTTTTTATGGTTAGTATAGTCGCTAATTGTTTAGAAACTGTTATGCAGTAGAAAAAAAATTACTGGGCTCTTAAACTTATGAATTGATTTTAATTCACTTATCCCCATAGCTCATCACACGCAGTTTTTAAGTGTTTTTGATGTAAATAAATATAAATATAAATTGTTTAATGTTATCTAGCAATGAGTTGTAAAGTAACATACATGTATTGCGCACTTAGCTCCCAGCCTGAATTTGGATTCTCATTGTGAGGCCTTTTACTTGTGATGAACCTGTATTGTTTCTGCTATTAGAAAACTGAATGGTAACAGTTAATTAGTGAATAACAAGTGCTACCAAGTACATCTAATTTAAAACCTGATTTCCTGACCTCATGCTAAATTTAGAAATTGGCCTTGTTGAAGCAGAGTTCTTAAAAATAAATTATATTTTTCTTTTTTATGTCTCTGAGCTGAATGAACAATAACATATTTGGTAATTTCAAATTCATTTATTCTACAGAGCTGCTCAATATTATTTTTACTTCCAATAATCTGTTTTCATTGATCTTCTTATTTAGTGATTTTGGAACATTTCTTGTTATCATAGTTTGAGACGAGTGAATTTCTGATGCCATCCCAATTTCTGGTACCACACTTTATGTGGACCACTCTGAAATCTTCTTCCTGGGGCTTTTTCCAGCTTTCAGGGAATGCCGATTTCGATTATCCATGCCTGGTACTTATTACGTCCGACATGAGGACACATATTAACCTTTACACTAGACACCTTTGGTCTGTCGTCAGCCGACTCACGAGTCCTTCCGCGACGACACACATACATGAAAGACAAGGGACAAACAACCATGCCCACGGCGGGAATCCAGCCCACGACTAGGGTTACCAGATGGGAATAGGTGAAAAGCAGGACAAATTAGTTTAAAAAGCAGGACAAAAGCAAGGCACATTAAAAAAATTGAATTTTACACTTTTGGAATTCGAAACAAAGATTTTTGTTGTAACACTCGTACTGTATTTATAAATAAATACAAAATACATAACTACATACATACAGTAGATTGTTACATTTATCTGCTGAACTAATTTTTTTTTTGAAGGCATTTGTTAGCTTTCAGATAGTCGTAAATGTCTCTACATGAAAATTCTTTTAAAATAAAGTTTACTGACACCAGCCATTTCATTGAATTAATATTTAATCTATTTCTCTCTTTATTCCATTGCGAACTAAAGAAAAACTTCTTTGTATATTTGCGTTGTGGGCGTGTATAGCATAATACACTTTTGCCAATTTCAAAAGTTCGGAGCAAGATGTTCCGTTCACATCACTTTTCAGAAAATCTGCCTATTTTTTATGTAGTGGAGTGCTCATGAATCCAGGGTCCTGTTTCTGTTGAGAGACATATTTCTGAAAACGTATAAATTGATCAAATATTTTAACATCATCAATCGCAACACCTTTACTAATGACATACCTAATTGTCTGTTCAACTTCATTCCAATTTAGTTCAGAAGTGAGGGTCATCCACATGAACGGTGTCAAATTCCTCAAGAAAATAGCTCATAGTCAATAGAAAACTAGTGTTTGAAAAGACGATCGGTTTGCGTCACGCGAAAATACGGACAAAATACGGACGCGAAAATACGGCTGATTTTGGAAAATAAATACGGACGCCAGGACAATAGCTAAATACACGGATATGTCCTGCTAAATACGGACGTCTGGTAACCCTACCCACGACCCTTCGGTCCGAGGCGCTGAGTCACCCCACGCTCTATTGACCTCGGCCATCCAAGTCGGCTAACTATGAAATGACGAATACATATGAAGACCTTGGGGAAATAACATGCTATGCCACATTTCTGATGAATTTGAGATATTAGTGTATTTTGATGCCTCATAGATGTATCTAGATGTTGGATTTTTATTTTAAAGATTCGCCGCAAGATGGGAGTGTAATTCGTAAATTAATGTTCTTTATCCCAATGCGTAGAATGCAATGTCTCTAAACCTTTACTTGCCTTTTTCTCAAAATTTACGTATTCTGGCATAGCATGTTATTGCCCCGAGGTCTTCATACTTAAATGGTTGAATGGTATATTCCCTTTGCCTTTGCCACAAGGACAAACGATGGGCACGCCACAAGAGCTGCCACACAGTGTTCGGAACAGAATTTCAATTTCTACTCGCACAAAATGCAAATTGTATCACCAGAAATGTTCGATTTTGTGTTCTTAGCGCAAAAGATGAGCGAAATCGCAACTGTAGAATAATAGTGATTAGGGGTTAAATTTTCAACAACTACCATATATTCTGCAATAGTGTTATTTTAATCGAAATGTATACCCACATGAAGCCCTCGGTGCCCGTTAGTTATAGGCCAGAAACTTTGAAAGCTCCCTTCGAGTGCGCATGCGCGAGGAGGGGTGACTCCCACCATCAACCGATCACTTCCCCTGAAAATATCGCTCTCTCGCTCGCTCTGCGCGCCAGGCGGCGTGGCCGGTCGAGGGGAGGGAGGTATGAACGCATAGACAGTCTGCTTTGTTCGTGGGCCCAACGTGCAGCAGTAAGTGTCAGCCATCCAAATCAAAACAGTTTCAGCTGTCTGTGCACAAACGCTGACTCTTAATGTATTAAAATTCAGTAAAAGAAACATACGTATAGGAAGCATCGCCCCTGGTCCTCAGTTCTGTCCCTTTCGTCTTCGAGTGCTGTGCAGCATGGCGTGTCTTAGCGTAGGCCTAATTTCAAGTGAAGTTCACAGGCGTAATATTGTGTGCATTTGTTTCTAACACTAGGACAACCGTTTGCAGGTAATATAACCTGAACATCAAGCTCCCTCTTTACCATCCCGATCTCAATCCATCGATTTAGTTTGGAGTTCCATTAGGAATCATGTTACGAAAGAAAGCATCGGTACCCGTCTATGAGTTAAAGAAATTGTATGCCGAATATTATTTTCTAAATATTGCCCAAATCAATGGAAGAAGTGTTGTGAACACGTTAAGAAAATCGAAGAAGAATATATGAAAAACAGACATGTCGACGAAAGCAAAAGTGGACAAAATTATTGTTTCTTTGCGGGGCAGTTCCTCTGAGTGTGGGAACGACAATGACGTCACACAGCGAAGGCTGCAGTGACATTGATGACTTGTAGCTCCTCCTTGCTGGGGGAGGGCGACGAATCGCGTGCGCGCAGTAGGTCAGATATTCTGGCACTTGTAACAGCGGTGGGAGAAACCCGCGAAAGTAAGCACCTCCCAAAAGGGAGATTTCAAACTTGTCCCCCTCCGGCGCTATCCCGTGTTCGATTTCTTTAAATTTCTTGTATGGATAAAGTAAAATACACTTATAAAGGTGGTACAGGTCTCATTTTGACGGTTAACGCTGAATTGTCGAAAATTTTAAATGTTTGAATTTTTCGGCGCGACAAGTAAAAAAATTGAAGATAGAGATTTTCCTCCAAATAAAATTTGTTCCCCAAAGTGAGTTCTCTCATGTACATTTTTTTGAAAATTATAGTAGTTTTCGAGCAGTATTGTGTGCGATAGGTGCAATTTTAAAAAATTACAAAACCAAGATTTTCTCGAAAACGGCTCCAAATTTTTTCTTTAAACTTTTGGTAGGAATAGTGTTAAATGTCCTCTATAAAATGACATAATATTCGTATTGCTCTATTCTTTTGTTTTTTTCAAAAATTACAAATATGTAATGTTTTCATTTGTCTCCCACGTTGGTAATATTTAGATTAGTGGCTTATTTGTTTACATTATTAAATTTACGAGTACATGTGCTTTGAATAATGTCAAGTAAAGTTCCTCGATAACTCAGCCGTTTTATCTGAAAACTAGTTCAAAATTCCGCAATTTCAGAAATGCTCAAAAGTCATTTTCTCATAAATGCCTCCAAATTTTTTCTTCATACTTTTGAAACGGATAGCGATAATCGCACTCTTTAATATGCCGTAAAGTTCTATTTAGAGTATTTTTTGTTTTTGAGACAATTACACAAATGTAATTTTTTTGAAAGATCTCTCACACGTTCAATATGCACATTACGAGCAATTTGTAACACTATTGTATTTGTGAGTGTAAGTGCTTCATATAACTTCAAATGAAGTTTTGCGGAAACTCAAGTTTTCTGTGAAAAAGAGCTTCAAATTTCGCATTTTTAGTAGCGCTTAAACGTTATTTTTTTTAAAACGGCTCTAAATTTTTCAAAAAAAGTTGCTATTTAGGACGAGGTTTCATTGTTCTTTTATATTTTAGAATTACTCGTAATATTTTCGTTCTAGCATTAGGAAACCGAAAAATTAAGAAAATGTCAAAAGTACTTTGGGCGGCGATAGATGGCAGCTGGCACGAGTATGTGGCAATTTCGAAAAGCTAGCCAAGAATGAAGGAAATAGAGAACTAATACGAGAAAGTCTGTGCCATTCTGTAGCACCACTTGTTATAATTACATAATTGTCATATTAATTTTCTTGTATGTACATTGTATGTACTGATATACTGAAACAAAATATATATATATATATATATATATATATATATATATATATATATATATATATATATATTGGTCTTTATCGTATCTTGCAACCCAGGTCTGGAAACACCAACTCTTGTTTTGCCAATTTGGCAACACGAGAAATACCTTCGACGGCCCATTCACTTTTAGCGAAGCCCGGTCGCGTGCCCTCAGATTTCGGGCTGAGAGAATGTGTCTAATTTTAGTTGGAAGAAAGAGAAAGCACGTATTCTGTCCTTGTTACTCTTCAATGTACTGCAGCCACTACACTGAAAAGAGTAAACGCCTGTCTCTTCATAAACGGTGGTCACTTTGAGCATTTACTCGACTGTTAGTTTTTTGTCTTTTTAAGATAATTATATTTTATTACTTTTTATTAATTATTTTCAATAATTATTAATGTACTACTTAGTTACATTTTTCACTTCCTCACCGCTTACTTCGGTAGAAAATTGCATAAATACTGCAGATCGTCTCTGGCCTCTCTCCGCTCGCATCTCGTATCTTCTATTGCTTGAACAACCGCCTGATAGTTACCAGTCTCTCCGACGAATGTTAGTTAAAAGTTTCATTTTAATAGTGTTGAGAGAGAACACAGTATTTAAAAGTGCTTGATTCGAACATTCTTCACTAGAATCTGATCCAGAAAGGCTGACTAAATTATTCAATCAGTGCGCAGTGATCTGTGTTGCCGCTGTAACTGCATTCGTATACGTATAGCAGGACTGTTCGCTCTGCTATTAATTGAGAGCGGTGCACAGTACGCCAGGAACGTTTAAGAACGCATTCTTCGGATTGCGAGGGAGAAGAAGATGAGGCGGGCCGTCATCTGCAAAAAGGGAGAAGAGGGAAGCGAGGCGCCGACGCGAGCAAGACGAGGGAGAAGATTGGAGACGACGTAGGAGCCACTTGCGAGGCGAACGTACGAATGGACAGCCGACCGCCGCCGTCGCGTCGCCGCCGCGGGACATAGCCCGCGTCGCAGATGCGTCGCCTAGAACTCCG
This sequence comes from Acheta domesticus, assembly GCA_031308135.1. Lineage (NCBI taxonomy): Eukaryota > Metazoa > Arthropoda > Insecta > Orthoptera > Gryllidae > Acheta > Acheta domesticus. The sequence goes on along the minus strand of JAHLJT010008446.1, from coordinate 40,301,264 downwards.
CCGAGGTCAGTTATAGCTTCGGTGCAGAGGGGAAATAGCGAGGCGTTGCCGTAGGGCAGGCGTGCGGCGCGCCCTTAGTCACCGTCAAGTTGTCAGTTCACTACGATTATAGGCGATTTGGGAACGTTGGAAGAGGATCATTAGCAGCCAGTAAAATCCATTTACCCAATTTTGCTATGCCTTAAGAATTAATAATTGTGTTTATTTTGTAAATATTAATAAGGGTTTATGAATATTTGTCTGAAAGTGATAGAGCAAGGTAGCGTAATTTATATGTGAGGTTCATGCACTAGCTGCTAGTGCTAGTGACTAGCACATGTAAGGTATCACGTTTCGAAACTTCGCTTGCTCACATTTCGAACGTGGCAGGTTAAGTTCAAAAGTAATTGCAGTTGCCAAAACTATGCACAAGTCGATCGTATTGTTATGTTTGAGTAAACAGTACCGGAAAGTACAGGATGGGTTCGTTCGTCATCCGCAATTTGGATGTATGCATTCAAAGTTTAAAGTGTTATTTTATTTGTGTGTTTGCCATGGCACAGTATCTGCTGTATGGGTATTAAATTCGTGTGTTTTCTTCTGTGTGTTTGGAGAACTCCGTTTCACGTAGAAAAATCCCTTTGCTCTGAGGTAAATAAAAAGTTCGTCAGCGAGCTTTTGTCTGTGTCCTTCCAATTATGCGAGGTCAATTATCAGAACACACACACATCGGGTGATTCGTTTATAACGCAACCCTGATGCCTAATGCTCGAGGCAGTGAGAGAAAAATGAAAGAATTGCAACACTGCTTCTGGGATAGCTCCTTCGATTGCATTTCTGCCTCAGTCCCTTCATTCACCACCCTATTCCATTCACCCGCCCACTTCCTGTGGTTTGGGTCATACTTGCTCAAACGAAACAGGCTTCGTCTTCATTTCCTGTTTTTAAGTCGCGTTACAATGCGCCTCACCACAGAGCAATGGAGATTTGTGGTGGACGAGTATTTCCGAAGGCAATCTTTCAGAGAGTGCCAGGCAGCATTCAGACAAAATTTTTTTATCTGAAACTATTCCAAACAAGAGTACTATATTTCGGTTTGTGAAGTGATATCACGAGACAGGGAGAGTTTGATCGGTTACACTATCGCCGCAAAATGCGAAAACTGGAGGAAGTTCGGAATGTTCTTTCAACTTCGCCGAAAAAATCATTAAGGGAAGTTTGAGCGGTAATGTAATCTTTCCTATGGAAGAGCACACTGTGTCACAGAAAAATTGAAAATGCGCATTGAAAGAGCGGACATCTTACAAGCTTAAGGTTTCTGACTGGGTTGCTCGCGTGAGTTACTACTGTAATTAACTACGACGATTTGATAGCGAAGGCCTTCAAGTTCTTGATAAAGAGTTGTTTTAATGATGAGACTTAATTTCAACTGGATGAATATATTGACTAGCAAAACATAGATTCTGGGCTACTGAGAGGCCTCAGGAAACTGAAGAGATATCATTGAATTCAAAGAAGATTGGAGTATGGTGTGCAATTTGACGACGCCGAATAATTGGTCCGTTATTTTGCAAAGAAACTGTAACGGCGGATACATATCAGATTATATTGTAACCCTTATGGAATAGGATGAGAGAAATTGTTGTTTCAATAGGATGGGACAACTTCACAGAGTCGACAATGCAATTTCTGGAAGAGTTTTTTGGGAACAAAATAATTTCATGATTTTGTGGCCCTCCCGTTTGCCTAATTTGCCACCACTGCTTGGCTTTGGAGATGCCTCAAAAGTAGCTTATGCAAACAAGCTTGCTAATCTCGAAGTGCTCCAAGAAAAATTGACGAAGCGATTCGCAAGATTAAAAAAAATAAACTTTATATGGGGTTGCAGCACATGTTCTCAAGTGAGTTAATGCTTGTTTCTTAAGGAATCGAGGGCATTTTAAACATGTTTTGTGAGGTTAAATTGTTTCCGACACCAATTTTTCTTCATAATTTCCTTTTCCTCCTTTACTGAATATTAAACTAGCTTTCTTATTTTGGGTTCCAGGGAATTTATCGTTAAGGTGGAGATAAACAGGATGAAGAGCAAGGCTGTGATGTAGTGAATCAGTGACTGTCTTTCAGTGACTGCCAATTTAACTAGAGTTATGATACCAGAATTATTATGCACTCTCTACTAACCCTGCTCTTTCAAACAATCTTTATTTCTAAAGTGTCATTTATTCAATAATAGTAATAATAATAATAATAATAATAATAATAATAATAATAATAATAATAATTTTTTCGGCAAATCTGAAATTAAAAACTCATTAATACTTATTTAAAAAAGCAAATATGTTCTCCAGAAATGTACACATGCTTTATATTTATCATGCCACTAAAATAAGCAATGTCTTTTATTAAATCTAACTGTATGTATATTATTCATGGCAAGCGTATTACCCCTTTAAACAGTTTACGAAAGAATCACTGTTCTTATCAATACCATGGTGGAAATAACACCATGGTCATTTCCACCATGGTCAATACAGTTTTCTTGGCACGCCAAACAAGCAGGCGCGTGCCTTTCTCTTTGAACTCGTGCCCACGACGCTCAGGCGCTCTACTCCTCGTGGTGGTATAAAGGGACAGGGGATTAAGCGTACTTCCCGACAATGTACCTGCTTCAAATCCCCAGCCGCAATCCGACCAACAGCGACCTTTATATCTAGGGGGTGTTGATCCGACCCGCTCAAACATAGTTGCCAGTGCAATTCGCTCTGCCTGCAGTGGGTTGCATTTTAAACTGATCACCTGGAATGTGTGACGTCACTCCCGTGGTCTGGGGTGATCACATACATACTTATTTTTCCTGATCCCGGATGAGGATGTTATCCAGGCCGTGCCCCTGCTGGAAGTCACCCTTCAGAAGAAATAAAGTTCGGGTTTAGTGTAGTATTTTTAAAAGAAATGATCACAAGCATTTATTGTCCCGTAATCAATTACAAACCAAAAATAATAAAAACAAGTTAACAAAACACTGCATCAAAGAAGCAATGCATGAAGGAAGTTCCTTTCGCCCAGGCTTGGGCACGGGCGCTGGCCGGAGGGCGAGCACGGTCAAGGGCCCCAGTGACACGGCGGTCCCGGTGACACGGAAAGTGTCTGCGTGAGTCTGCTGACGAGACGCTGCTGCCTCAAAGACGTCTCTGTATAACGCGACAGCGGCAGGTGCGGACAGCGTGTGCATAGGCCCAGTCAAGGGCGCGTCTGGGTGACGCGGCATCGGCCTGAGCGGGCAGCGTCTGCGTGATCCCCGCCAAGGGCGCGTCTCTGCATAACGCGGCGGCGGCAGGTGCAGGCAGCGTCTGCGTGAGCCCTCTCAAGGGCGCGCTTCGGTAAGATGCGGCGTCTTATCGCCACAGCCTTGCGACGACTAGGCGAGCGCGTGCACACTCGTAGGCTTGGCCAGCGAGTCTGCGAGCTTGGCCAATGTTCGTCTCTGTATAACGCGAAGTCTTTGGCCAGCGGGACGGCGTGGCATCGCCTCGCGTCAGGCGTGCAGCTGCTAGGCGAGCTAGGACTATGCTTCGTCTGTAGTGCCATGCGTGTCTTCAAGTCTTTCTTCACAACTTGTTCTCTCCCTCGCTCCTCAATCAACTATCCTCCCTGTTCCTCAACCAACTGTCTGCCCAACAGCCCCTTACTCAACAAACTATCTCCTCGCCTCGCGACTAGCCGATTCCCACCTCGCTCCCTCCACTGCCGCTACGTGCCTCCCGCTTCACTTCCCCATTTTGCTGCCCCGCATTGCCTTCCCAACGTCGTTCCGGCGCTCGCACCACTGGACAAGTGGTAGTGACGTAGGCCTTGTCTCTCTCTCCCTCTCTCTCTGTATATATTTAATATATAATTTGATTATATTATTATTAATATATAATTTGTATTATATTATTAATTATACTTACAATAAGAAACCCTTATTTTACTACCCCTCCGTTTTTATGTTAATGATAATGCTCAATTAGATACCAAATCGTCGGAGCCAAACTACTTTCAGTTAGGCAAATGTTGAGCGTTTTTCTACAAAGTATGAGTTGTAAATCTTACAACGAAGGAAAGTGCAGCATTGATGATTCAAGAGGTTTCCATTTTTTGGCAAAAAGCACGAATTCCTACAAGAAGGACTGCGTTGATCAGTTACTCAAACACTATGATGGATGGAAAGGTGTATAAAAACAGTTGACTACAAGTAGTACAGGCAAAGAAAAAGAAAAAAAAAGATACATATTTCTGGAAAATATAGACTATCTCCTTGACATCACTCATTCAGATACTTTGGTACAGATGAAAAATGAAGAGGATAAAAATTTTTTAATGCTTCTGCGCCGGAAAGCGCGACCTGGTTACTAGAGACCGGAAAAATATGTACATAAATATGTAATGAAAATAGTAAGAATATGTAACAAATATGTAAAATCGGATATAATACGTAATATTAAAATACACTAATTATAAAATACATTTACATTACACGAAATCACAGTTATCCTTCCAGCGGACGCGCGTAAAATGTTCACACCAGCAGGCGCGTGTCGTATATTTTACGACATTCAATGACTCTTGAAAACATCAAAGAAATTGTAGAACAATGGAATTTTATATCGTATTATAATACCTAAGAATGATATTTAAAAAGAATACAAATATTTAATAAGCATGTGGAGAGCGTGAATTTATATTATTTACAGAAAATATGTGTTAACTGTGGACAAGGTCAAAATGCCCTCGAAACGTAGTGGGATTGGTGAATGAATTGCCAACAATAAATTTTATATTGAATTTCCACAGCCTTCTATTATACTTTAAGAAAATGAATTTCAATGTCTGTTACTAAAAAAATTAAAAAAGATACCATAGATCATTAGAGAGATAATATTAAAATTTTTGAAAGTCGTAATCAACTATAATAAATATGTTTTACATAATTTTCTGTAGAATTGATTAAGTTTGAAAAAATGTTCATTGCTGAGTGCGTTGGTGATAGATTTTAATATTAAAATAACTTTGATTGCATTGTTGCTCAGATATCTCGTGTAAATTCCTCTGCGAAACGCTCTGGTAGGTCTTCTAAGCACCAATGAATAGCTTTTGGGAAGAATGTGGGGCACAACCGAAATGCTAACCCAAAACGAAGAGAACGGGAAGATAACTAGTACGAAAAACTTTGTTCCATTTTGTAGCACTTCTAGATCTCTTTGTTTCGGTGTCACACGATGCCGGTCTCGCCCCTCCCGGCGGCCTGTGGGTAACTCATCGCATCAGGTATTAATGCCGAGAAACGAGCCTTATTGCACGATTCCTGCACTTTTAACTTCAGCACTATACAATGTTGAAAGGAAAAATACTCGTCATAACTCATGGCTAATATCAGACTACAGGCCCGTCCCATTACAGTATCAACAGTTTATTGCTTTTTTCCAATGTATTACATTAAAAAATTACTACACTTTATGTGATGCTGAGAATACGCTAATAGAAATAACGAAATAAGAAAATCGTTAGATTTTTCAGTTTGGTTATTAGTTAGCAGTGTTTTCTGTAATACACACCAATAAAAATGGCGTGCAATATCTAGGGGCACTCAGGGAAAACAAGAAGCCTGGGGCAAAATATCCATGGGCCCCTTGTTTCCAACGAATGTTCCGCTCTCAATTATAAACGATTTATTTTTTCCATGAAACAGGAATATTTTGAAGTTAATTTGAATTAGAAGCAGTTGCAATGTATATTAACGTGAATTACTGTATTTATACTTTTTACAAAAGTAATAACAGTCTGTTCTCAATACATTGGCCAAATGGAATATGTCTCAAAAATAATTCTTTAGTTAAGTAAAGAAATACGATTCGAATACTTTACATTTTCAATAGGAATTACACGAAGATAGTTACTGGCCGGGGTAGCTCAGGGCATCAACTGATGTCCCTGCAGTGCCTCGGACCGGAAGGTCTTAGGGTTCCAGTCCCGACGCGAGAGGATTTTCGACCCTAGCTAGATAGCTACATCGAATTTAGCCGCTGTCTTAAGGAGAATTCTAGCGACCAGCTGCTCTGTTCGGTAGTTTTCCGTGGAATCTCCGATCAACATCACGTAAATGCCGGGGCAGTATCCTAACGAACAAGCCTTGGACCCCACGCGATCTTTCCTTCCTCTTTCGTGCCCTATATTCTCTCCTTACACTCTTTTACATTTACAAGCATCACAGTACCACACGTCGAGAGATAATTCGGGAGCATAGAACTTGTTTCGGCTGAAACGGTGCCCCGCTGTCGGGAAATATATGGTTGGGAAAAACACCTGGAAGCCGACGTGTAGGTAGGAGCCATCTCGTCGAACAGCGGGGGAAGAACACTGCCATATCCCGTGATAAAGCATCACTACACTTACGGGACTAATGCCAGCGCTTGATGCGCCCCGGAATTATGAAATAATCAATCAGTTAAAGCTGTAAGGAAGCCAGCGTATGCAAGGTGTAAAACATGACGCTAAATAAATGGCTCCGTTCAGGATAGAACCGTCTTGGTTCACGGTTTTTCTTGTGTGACCCTTTTCTTGAGCAGTGACGATGAGATGATTTCTCGCAGGCAGTGTTTAAAAAGCTTTTTAAGTACTGCCTACACAGTATCGATGGCTGCGAGAATAACGTTCGTTATATCTGGTTTCGGCGAACGGTTTCTTTAGAATGGAGAGATGTAAGGGACTTGTCTTGAAAAACCTCGTATTTGCAAAATAAAAAGTCCATATAAAAAGAATTGGAATAATTAATTCTGGAAATCGCTTTCAGAATTATTGGCTTCCTTTATCGATCGCGCAACTTGTAAAAGGCGATTTACAAAAGATTTTTCTTTGAGTATGACCTGCGGAGTCAAAGGGAATGTTTAGTTCAGTGATCGAACACCGAAAGGAAACCTGTATTGTTTGATTTCCTTGCAGCTCGAATTTTGGTAGATATAACTAACGCTGTCTCGCTGGCGGATTTTATCGAATCGAATTGAATCGAATCGAATCGAATCGAGTCGCTAGGTGTAGGCTGACCATTAATTTAGAGGAGGTACTCTTAACAAGAAGGGATCACTTTGACAAGTAGGGAAACAAATGAACGTTCTGCAGGGCGAGTCATTCCAAGAGATATTTTATTTTATTAGTAGGTAATTTTATATATGTATATATTCATATATATGTAATTATATATATATATATATATATATATATATATATATATATATATATATACACACACAAATTGTAAATTGTAAATTCATAATTGGGTCCAGTGCCACATTATGGTTAATAAAAATAAATAATGAACTTCTGCAGAACAATTGCAGGTAATGTATATAATCTCAAACATTGTATGTACAACACACTATTGTAAAGCTTTGGAATCTACAAATTCATATTGTATTGTAAATAAGAAAACATCAAGATCATTACATTAAGTGATAGATGACAGTCATTTTAAAAAAAACTACACATGTATGTAGAACATATTGTGTCATTTTAAGATTAATGTTAATGGTGTGATTAACTTCAGTGGGTCTAGTTTATTAAATGTCTGTACTTAGATCAGTGTATAACAATTTTTGTATCATGACCCTACCAGATAAACTGGTCGAGCATACATTAAAACAGATTTGAATATAGATGTTAAATACCGTTATTATAAACCTGAAATGAAGAATGATATCTTCGTCCGTCATAGATGGTAAATTGAAAAAATGTTTCCCAGAACGAGGTCTAGCTACTCTTTTATTCTTCTCCAAATATTTTTCGACTACAAAGTTAACGTCCGCTTCAGTAATTACACCATGCAACGCGAGCTGCATAAACGGAGTAATTTCAGGTGTTATTGTACAATATTAAACACTATGCTTCATATGATCAAAGTCATTCTCTCTGAATATTAACCATAAACAATCCACGCACAAAATAAAATACAGGGAATTCCAACAAGTCAGTACAGACTGTTGCCAGTCGCTACAAATCGCATTATTTTATTATAATACATTAATTTAAAGACATCACAAAGTAAGTAATGAAAGATTCCGTGCACATTTCAATCGGTCCGAATCGTATGTGCGACAAAAATATGTTATGGTTCAAATTTTTACAATATATTATTATTATTGTTATTATTATTCCCTTACATCACGGCTAAATATGTATTGTTATTATTATTATTATTATTATTATTATTTACTGTGAAATTTTGCCGCCTGGAGCCGGCCGCCCCTGCGGCCTCCACTAAGCTATGCCAGTGGTCACCTTTCACTTTTACCTGGAAGAGCAGGTAGTCGGTCCCCATTTTACGTACGCCCTTCTCTGGGTCGGTTCGCATTTTACATATGGGCTTAACTCTTATTTCCCTTCCAGTCCTCTTTTTACATACCCCGGATCCACCATACTTCCCCTGCTCCCCTCTCCCAACGCAACCTTCCGCCACAACCCTACGCCTCTCTCTCTCTCTCTCTTGGCCTCTCTCTTTCTCTGTCTCTGTTACTCTCTTCCTTTCCTCTCCCTCCCCCTCCCTCTCACCCCCTCTCTCCAGCTCTCTCTCCCGTCTTCGTTTTTCACCACCCATGCAACTCCCTGCTTTTCCACCCCTTCCTGTCTAGCATTTCGGCTCCTTGATTTTTCGGTGTTTATCCACGTTGACCACACTGCAATAGATATTAAGATTCCTAGAAATGTTCTGAGTGTTATTACTGCAGAGGCCAAAAATTAAAAATCGTGGCGGAGCGTAACGGAGCCGAGATTTTTAATTTGGACGAGGCAGTTATAATGCTAACATTTCGTGATGTGTTCAGCATTTTATCGGTCACCGTAAAATCTCACAAATTAAGCGAAAATTTGCATCACTGCCATAGTAAACAAATGAATTCTGTTGCTGCGGCACGTTATGTACTACGATATTGTGATATGTTGCTTGCGATATATCTATTTAAACCTTATTCATATACCGTCAAACAAGATCGATGCAAATAATTCTCCTGAGCCGAAAGAATGGCGTTCGATGAGGAAGTTGGCGCGTTGACTTCGTGACGACACCTTCAGATCGTCAGTAAATATGATTACCAGAGAAGAATTTCATTTGGTGGAAAGACAGGAAAATGTGGTTAGTACACTAATACACATTTTAATTGCACTATTAATGTTACAACCAACACTAATTATCTAAAAAACTATTGAGTTAATTTTATTCTGAATTCTTTGAATCTGATTTTTCGTCATCGCCATGTTTTTTCTTAGTAAACATCTGACTTGCGATGAATCGATGGTTATTTATTTACGTTGAAAAGGACGTTCAAACGCGTTGCTAAGGATGTTAAATTTCTTAACATACATGAACTTAGAAGTTCACTTAACAAGCCTGTAGGATTGGATGTTAACAGCGGTTAAAGACGCATCTGACCGATAAAAGATATTAACAGGAACTTTTTCAACCCGTTGCGTTAGTATACGAAGCTCCAAAACCGCAACTGAAATGTCGTAGATAAGAAGGGCCTTGGCTCGATTCCTGATTTTGACGGAATTTTGATACCTGCCAAGTCGATGGTTAAGACGATAAGACGCCGGGTTCACGAAGAGCTTCATGGATATCAAATATTCAGGCACCTGATTTTCAATTATAAATTTAATCTTACTAATGTATTGTTTCTTAATACTGTAAGTTGATAGTGGAAAATAAGTCACTTCTCCTCGGAATTTATGATTACAAAAAATGTATGAAAAAATGAACTATGACAAAGAGATGAGTAAAATAATCTTATAACGAACAACTGGGACTGGAAAGAAAGTGTCACGTTTCTCTTCTGTAAATGAAATCAACTTTCCGCTATCCTTTACCCGCCTTCATAAGGTGAATCACCTATGAAACAAATAAGGTTTCTCACTTGATTGAAACACGTCATCCAACACCGATGTGATGTCATCGCACCCTGGTTCTTTCTGTTGGTTTGGATTTGATATTATTTTTTTGGTGGGTCACATGGGGAATCGAAGACGCAAAGGAGATATGATATTTTTCCAGTCTCTGGCAAAGAGTAGTGAACTATAATGGCACTTATTTATCTTATTTGTACAGTTATGTGGGTGGGGGCCGCTAACGTAGACATTAAAACTAAACTTATACTAACCTTACAAACTACTATTTAGTACTACTGTTTTATTTAACATTTACAAAAATTGAAAATTTAGTTTCAGAGATATGGGACAAATATGTTAAAAATGTAATTTTTCAGAAATCAGCGTCAAAGTTAATTCTTCCACGAAACCAGTCATCTCGACTAGTAACAAGCCTAGGTAACTTTCCACCATGGTAACTAGTAACCAATATACGATTGCCGTAATAATAGAAGATAAAGCTATACTGGACAACAAACATTCAAGTATGAATTTTTATCTAGCATGTAGTGAAAACTACACCCTTTTAGATACTTTTGTTCAAAAGATATAAATTAAATTAACTTGTATCCAAAGTTCCTGCCATTTTAACCTATGCAGATAAAGGAAGAAAAACAAAAATTTGTTAATAAGGTGTATTATACAATTAGGTATATATCATTTTATTCAGAAAACTTTAAATCGTCAGAAAATATTATAATATTATAATATCTGCGAAATGTCAACAATTCAGGTTTTTGTTTCGTCTTCCCGTATAACAAGCTCACAATTACAAGCATAATGTACATAATTACATGCTCATAGTTACATAAAATATTTAGTGACAATATCTCTATTTCTGTAGAAGACAATATCTCGAGTTCTGTAGAACTCAGATGAATACGTTCATGCCCGGGAATAACGGTATTTTCATAGTGAAGAAGAGAAAAGTATTTCTGAGATGCTTATTTCTGATATAGATCTCCGAAAGGATCTTTATTTCTGTAGAAGACCTTCAAAGCAAGAACAAGGAATTCTACGTGCGAATTGACGCGCAGTTATGTGAAAAAACCAGCGAGGTCATGTCAGAGGCGTATCTAGGTATTCAGGCGCCCATGGCAAGCATAGCATTTGCGCCCATGTCAGAATACTTCAAATTAGGGTTTTTGTTGTTTGTTTTAGTGTGTGTACTTCAAATAGCGCCCCTTGTGAGTGGCGCCCATGGCAGATACCATGTCTGCCGTACCGTAGATACGCCTCTGGGTCATGTTTATTGTGGAGTGTATGTCGCGAGACTTACGCTACAATAAGTCGTTCAAGTCAGCCCCTTTTAAAAACGGAAGTTGTTTTAATCTGCGTGATGAACTATACTGATAACGATGGCGACTTGCTTCTCGCTTCTCAAGGAAACCGGTGATTTCCTTCTCACTTCCATTGATCCTTTAGGGAAAAAATATGAACTCAGCACCTTCAATGATTGAACACGAGAACTTTGCCGGGACGTGTCTTGAAAGAGAAATTCGACCGATGAAGTTTGTGGCGTGTTTCAAGTCTATGAAGTCTGACAGATATTTGTGTACCGCGACTACAGTGTAAAATCAATAATTCTAACGTGTAGTAGAAAACTGGAAACAGAACATCCCCATCTTGATCAGGTTTTTGTCCAATTTCCCTGATCCATTGAGCAAATGCTGAGATGGCCCCTTGTTTTGCTTCTGGAGGTAAATGTAGCTTCACTGTGCGCACGTTTTGTTGAGCACTCCTTTTTCTTGTAATGATAGGAGTAGAATTGATGTTCATTACTATTTTGTTAGCAATGCAGTTCATTCACCGTTGAAGTTGATTTTCTATAACTCGGGAACAAACATTTTTCAAATTTTTATTTTTCTAAAATAATAATTATTTTCTAAATTCTTGTTTTTAGTTTTTCAAATGTTGCTTTTTTAAATTTTTTTATTCTGGGCCTCAAGAAAATGTGCGCAGATAATCTCTTTCCCCACACGTCATATACAGTTTTTACTGTTTTTGGCCAAATAAATAAATAAATAAAACATGAGCAAGTTGATGATATCCTCAGCAATATACTTAAGTAAAAGTTTTTATTATTTTTGAATGTTTCAACATTCAATTTCAAGTTTAACTTTGGATAATATTATATTTAGTTCCGAGATTATTTTCAAAATTTCAGTTCCTACCAAATTTCCTTTATCAACAAAACAATAAAAATGCATACAGTATTCGACGATAATTGTCATTGAGGCATAAAAACATGTCATACAAGAAGCTGAGTCAGAAACTATACCTTGAACATTGCAGAAATTTATGTTGTAACATTCAAATCAGTGATGACGGCCATGTTGCATGCAGTTCAGAGACGTAAATCTGTTCTCAGCAGCACAGGTACAGAGGGTCGAAATGGGGCCCCATCTGCTTTTACTTCAAGTGAAATAATGAATTTTAAATGAAATAGTGAAAACGTGTGCAAATGATCTTCCCCATACGTCACATGCAGTTTTTACTGTTTTTTTGACCAAATAAATCAAATTAAATCAATTGCTATTAAATATTCCTGCTGCAATCTCGGGACAATTAGCATGGAGTGCGATTTTGTTTTAATCTTTGCTAAATTGCATCTGTGAGGATCCTTATCAGGGGCCCCTTTCTTCCGGGGTCCCGATGCAGTGTACCGGGTGCACCAGCCTGATGCCCCGAGCTGGTGCACCCGGTACTTGATGAAGTTCAATTTCATCAAGTTAACAGCAACCAGCTTTACGAACCTCTTGATTTGCACTTGGTACCATTCGTCAGGACAGTACATCTTCCGTGTTAATACCTAGTATAATCTGTGATGACAAAAATCTGTTTGCCTTCCATTCTTTTCTTCGCTAGTGGATGACCGACAGCCAGGCAGGTACTGTCTCAATCATGATAATATACGTTCCTAGATCGCCTTTAGGCAAAATGAATAAATACTTAGAAAAATATGATGAGATCTCAAACTAATAATCAGGTAGCTCTGTTTCAGCAGTATAGTCTTCACGGTTATCAAGAGTCCTCATGGGACAAGCTGTAATATCCCGACTCGTCTCCTGATATGTGTGGCAGTGTAGTGCATGTAAGTGTGTAAGTAAGGGAGTGAGAATAGAACAAGGAAGAAGGAAATCCGTGGCATGATTGTCAGGGTACTTCGTAATTCGACTGGCGTTGAATGGACAAAGAACAGAAAACTACTGATCAGAGTAGCCGGCCTCTAAAATTCTCCTCCAGACAACGGCTGAATTCGAAAATCCTGTCACCGTCGGGACTCGAACACTAGGTTACCCCGATCAGAGCCACTGCGGTGACACCAATTGATGCCCTGAGTCACCTAGGCCGATCTCACGAAAAGAGAATAGAACGTGTCAGAAGGGACTTCCAAATTCAACAACGTGGCTTAAAACTATAGTTACGAATACAGCGACATATGACGGAAAACGCTTACGAATTAACACGGAGAATCCATCGAACACTGAAGTACTAGAAAACAAATTCTTAAGCGAAGCTTTAAAAGCCCCATGTTACAATGGAGCCTCTAAAAACTTGGATTCTTAAACATCCTTCCGGTTACTACTCTTCTCTTTCATCTTGTCCAGCCACTCGTTTGTACACTCTAAGTAAACTAGTCAATCATTTTCCACGAATCAAATCAAGATATTCCAAAGACCTACTACATCCTCTTTAATTAGCTGTAAAAAGGTTCAAATATCCCTTAATTTAAAATGTACTTTTGTACTCCAAATATTTTATGTATTTTTCTGAAAGACCCTTCCTCGGTATCCTTAGTTGTAACTATTATTCTACTATTACTTTCTCTAAACATTATACTCATATGATGAAATGTAAGTTCAAAAAAATATGCTTTGTATACGTAATATAAAAACACTTGAAAGGCATAATTTTGTCGAACAAAAGATAATGAAAACTATTATTAAAAAAAAACAAACTAGTGGTGGTACAGAATGGCACAGACTTTCCCGCATTCGTTTTTCTTTTTCCTTGGGTCTCGGCCAGCTATTCATACTTGCCACTACTCTTGCCAGCTGCCATCTATTGCCGCCCACACTACATTTTTTGACATTTTTTTAATTTTTCACTTTCCTAGCTGTAGAACGAAATATTAATTTTATAATATTAAAGAACACTAACACCTCGACCTAAATGGCAATTTTCTTTGACAATGTTTGAGCCGTTTTTAAGACAATGGCGTTTCAACGAAACTAAAATGCGAAATTTGAAGCTCTTTTTCACAGAAAATGTATGAGTTGTCGAAATCTTTGTTTGAAGTTACTTGAAGCATTTTAACTTACAAATACATAGTGTTTAAAAATTGCAGGAAATGTGCATATTAACGGTGTGACGATCTTTAAAAAATTACATTTGTGTAATTTTTTCAAAAACAAAACAAAAATATACCCCAAATTGAACATAACGTCACATTAAAGAGTGCAATTAGCACTATTCGTTTGACAAGTTTGAAGAAAAAATTTGGTGCGATTTTTGAGAAAATGGCGTTTGAGCGTTTCTGAAAATGCAGAATTTTGAGCTATCTTTCTGAGAAATCGGTTGAATTTTTGATAAGCTTTATGACATTAATTAAAGCACATGTACTTATAAATATAATAATGTGAAGAAACCGCCGCTAATGTAAGTGTTAACGACGTGAGAGAAAAGTAAAAAAATTACATTTTTACAACTTTTGAAAAACACAAAAGAATAGAGCAATATGGCGTTAATGTCATTTCAAAGAACACATTTAGCACTATCCCTACAAAAAGGTGTAAGAAAAAAATTGGAGTCGTTTTTGGGAAAATCTGTTTTTTGTAATTTTTTAAAATTGCTATCCGGAAAAGAAATGGAGTATGAAAAAAAATTTTCAACAGGTGGGAATATTTTTAAAACCGTTTACAGCGTCGGCGGCATCATCCAACTAGTATATTAGTTATACTAGTTGAATAGGTGGGATCACATTCAACTTGTATAATAGTAATAATTAAGCACTATAGAGCCATTCCACGTCAAATCGCACAAGAGTTGACATGACATTTCTTAAAATGTACGATTTTTTTTCTTAAGTCTGAAAATCAATAAAAGAGACACTTATTTTTTTATTTGCCTGAAAATTGATTATTTGTGTAGTTATGGCTATATTAAATTTTGAAATTCACAGGTACTTCACCAAATAAGATTAATTATCTCTCCGAATGTACTAAATATAAAAATTTCTGGTGTCATTTAATACTTTCAAGTGTGTATTTTATTCCTCTGTAAATAAATTTTTCAAAAAATATTTTTTTCATTTTAAAAAAATGTATTTTTTTTTCAAAAAAAGTAAAGTTTCTATATAAACTCGATGAGATAAAAATTTGAAAAAAATATAGGCGTGTTTCCTTGTTCAATTTTCTATAAAATGCAACAAGAAAAAAGTGGGCACTCCACAGATACAGTTCTAAGAAAATCAATTGTAAGTATGAGGGCGCGCTCTGCCTACCATGCACTAACGAATTGGTGTTCAGCCAGTCTTTGATGCCGAACTAATGAAAAAAGAATGGCCGTCTGCCTGATAAGCGTTTCAAGAGTTATTAGTATTTCAGATGTTCACTCTGCTCCCAGAATGTATGACATTGTGTCATACATATTTTTGTGGGTAACATCGTGGGTGACTTGTGGGTCACCTATGTTCTTATGGGTGAGAGCAAAACGAATTGAAATACGAGCCATTCCACGTCAAATCGCACTCGAATTGACACGACTATTTTAAAAAAAAATACATGACACGAATATATGTCATTCATTCTGGACATCAAAAAAAAGAGACGCAAAAAAAGAGACGTTTTTTTATTAAACTTGAAAATTTTTTTATTTATGTAGTTTTCCCTATATTAAATTTGAAATTTACCCGCACTTTGCAAAATATGATTAATTGACCCTCTGACTGTACTTAACATAAAAATAACCTGGTTTGTTTCGTTTAATTTTTTGATATATGTATTTTATTCATTTGTAAATTACTTTCTCAAAAAATAATATTTCATTAAAAAATTGTAATTATTTATAAAAAACGAAAATTTCTTTATGAACTCTCTTAGATTAAAATTTGAAAAAAAAATGGCATATTTCTTGTTCAATTTTCTACAAAACATAACAAGAAAAAAGTGAGCACTCAACACCCATAGATAAAAAAATCTATTGTAATTATAATATTCGGACGCGTGGTTCCTGCTCCTGCACTAACGAATTGTGTTCGATCTGTCTTGGATACTAATGCCGACGAACAATAAAAAGAATGGCCCTCTGCCTGATTTGGGTTTCAAGAAACATTAGTAAATCATATGTTCTCTCTCTCCCCAGAATGGATGGGTGACAGCAAAACGAATGCTTTTCCTCGTATCAGCGAAACGAATTTTACTGCAGAGTCCCTTTGCGTCCTAGGGACGGGGTGTCCTCCTGACCTTGCTCGTGAAGTACAATCGTCCACTTGTCAAGGGACATGGTAAAATTTTATCAACATTAGTCGCAATACGCAATACTTATGAAGATAAGAGTGCAAGTATTTGTTCTGTGAATCGTGTGTACACTGTGCAACACGAGTGGCGATCAGATGAGATAGATGTTTAATCCATTTAAACTTTCTGATTACGATTTTTAAAAAAGAAAATCTCCAAGACGCGTAAATCACGATTTGCTGGTGAATTTACAGGAGTCATTAGACTGGGAAATTTGTGATTCATTTCGGAAGAAAGGGAATCAGCTTCCAAAACGGCCTTTTCTTAATGAAGATAGCGTCGAGATCAGTGTCTCTCGTGGCTTTAACGAAAGTAGCGGAACGTCCAGTGAAAAAAGTGGAAATCAAGGAAGTGACAATTTAAGCTCCTCAGATAGTCCGTCAAATGTCTGCGAAATGAATAAAGAGAAGATAAACATGGGTTTAATTGCAATAGGAGGAAACCCCCGCCACGAACAGAAAATTGGAAAAAAAATGTATGAAAAAAAGGTATGAAATATAAACTATGTTTCTTGTATATAAAAAAAACGTGTCAGGTGATTTGTAAAACCAATGTTTAGTTTGTTTTTATATGAGCACGATATGTATTTGTAATTATATGTATGTATTGTATTTTATGTAGCCCTGATGAAGGTCGAATATATGACCGAAAACGTCGGCAATGTAGTCGCTTTATTACCAAGTTGACCCAAACTCGTGAACCTCACATCATTATTCAGTATTGTTTTCTCCGTATTCACTTGAAATTCTTCAAATTTAATAAGTTCCAAAGCAAAACTGTTCGTAGATTTTGCAAATTTATTTTTTAAAATATAGTATTAGGCCTAAGGATAAAATTTAAAATGAAATATCCCTCGCGCGTCACTTGTTGGAATTAACTTCAATTGTTCGCGTAAATATGTCAACATCAGTGTTGCAAACGTCATGAAAGAAAATTATGGTGTATTGAGCGAAAAAATGCCTTTGGATACTGGAGTTTAATCTACGCCACCTACATAGATTTATTTAGGTGGCATTGGTTTAATTCCCGGCATAATGCAACGGACGTGACAGCGCCAAAACACGCGAAAACACGTTTTTGGAAATTTCTTTGAATCTTCCGGTTGGATCTGCAACCAAATTATCAGTTCCCCATCAAGAGACCGAGATGCGTCGAATGCTCATATGTCTCGATTGGTGCACGGAGTGGACTAGCCGTGAGTGACGGAACCACACATCCGAACACACGCACACTAGAGGAGTTACTCAAATATTGTATAGGGATATTTTGCGACCTATTTCCATTTGCACACGCTACCAGTATCGTATTATTTTACTAATGTTTAATTATTTTACTTTTTCTCATACTGCTTACGAAGAATATCGTAAGGCTGAAAAACTCATCCGAATATGTTCGTGAATACACTGCATACCTTATACAGTGAATTCAATGCCAGAAATACATTTTCATTTAAAATTTTGAATAAAAAATCTATTGCTTGAAACTATTTAATTTTAACACCTAATGTCGTACGATTTCAAAAGTTTTACAAAAATGATGACTGAGATGTGCTAATTCGAAGAGAAATTGTGGTATAAATAGCATTACATAACCATTACTAAGTGCTAATTCGAAGAGAAATTGTGGTATAAATAGCATTACATAACCATTACTAAGTGCTAATTCGAAGAGAAATTGTGGTATAAATAGCATTACATAACCATTACTAAGTGCTAATTCGAAGAGAAATTGTGGTATAAATAGCATTACATAACCATTACTAAAGGCGTGAAAGAACGTGCTGCTTTAGCACCACTAGTTTAAAATTGCACATATTGCACGCAATATAGCTTGAAAACTAAAATTTTCAAAACACTGTACGGGACCTTATTGTGAGAACTAATTATGGACAACAAATTTCGCATGAAAGGAAAAACATCTATCTTCAATTTTGTTGCTTTTGAAAGACACCCAAAAGAATTCAAACTTTTGAAATTTTCGAAAATTCAGTGTTAACAGTGAAAATCAAACCTATGCCCCTTTTATAAGTGTATTTTAGTCTATTCGTACGAGAAATTTAAAGAAAAAATTTGGAGTCATTTTTGAGAAAATTTTCAAAATGTCCCTGGGGCTTCATGTAAAGTACCCCAAAATTTTAAAGAATAACTTTCGAAATCGCTGCGCCTCGACTCAAGCCAGATCGGCCGGGGAATATTGATTTTGGAAAAAATACTTCGTATGGTTTAGGCGCTAGTGGTGTTCAGAAATGGACAGACGGACGAGCGTTTTGAAAAAAACAACAACATTTTTCGTTGTCAGTGGACCTCAAAACGTGGATTTTCGTTTAAATCTCGAAATCGATTTTCCGCAGCATTACATAACTTGCTCTATACTACGTAAACAAGAAAATAAAATGCTTTGCCCTCTTAATGTTTATTACCAAGTGAATTGTATCATAACGTCTCCGTTGTTATCTAATCCATGCAGCATTACATTACATTTCTCTCTACTTCGTAAGCGGTAGCAAGAAAGTTATAATAGCTGGCCAAGCAAATTCTTCATGGAAAAGCCCTACGAAATAATTTATATTTATATGAATTATCTCACTCTGCTCATTCCATTTTCAGAAGTTGACCTTTCACACCTCAGTCGAGCAAAAATATTTCAACTATGCTCTCCCAGTGAGTTTATCACTTCCAGGAAGCTTTCATAAGCCGTTGCATTACAGTTTGGCGTAATTCTCTTTGTGTCCATTCCACCTATAAATATATTTTTATGAAAGATCCTTTCATTAGTTGCTTTGGTATCTTACTGACTTAAAACTATGTCCAAAGAATACGTTATCTTGGCTCGTGGAGTTCATACATTTCCGCG